>CM045758.1:89075084-89675084 GCA_025200525.1 Camellia lanceoleosa | reverse complement strand
GTAAGTAGTTTCAGTTAATTTAGGAATGAAAAAATAGATCTAACTTACTATTTGTTACAGACATACATACTACTTGTCATTAACTCACTTTATAAATAAATTTACTATTTAAATATAAATAAAATACAACTCAACAATAATACCTATTAATCGTCACATTTTTTGTCTCAAAACTTGTGTTCTTTTTTGTGTTATAAATTAATTTTAAACACATGAAACTAATGACAGTCTTTTTTGTGAGGAGTGATGTTCACTTACACCTTTGTATATCACTTTTAATATATCAACTCATATGTCAATACTATATTAAAGATAAACATTAATAATGAAATACATTACATCAATGATATAATGACACATTAGGTACTATATTAAAAGTCATTTAAATCAGTGGTAAATATATCATTACTCTTTTGTGAGTTGTAGAAAGTAATTTGTTACTAATTTAACAAATTTTATAAAGTCGTTATTTTGAAGAAAAACACTTTTCAAAATACTATTAAAAATAAATCAAACAAGTAAAAATAAATTGTAAACTATTTTCTTTTAAAATATAAATTATTTAAACTTATTTTTTGTAAATATTAATTTAAAAGAAGTACTTTTTTTTGGACCAACAACTCCTTAAGGCATTAATTACTATTTAAGAATTTGAGATCCATATTTTTATTTTATTACTTATAAATTTTGTATATTTTATATAACTTATATGAATTTCGTAATCAAATCTTTTAGAAATTTTTATAAATTCATAAGTTTCAATTTAGAAGGGTTAATACTTCGTAGAAAATTTTCTTAAAATCAAATTGGACTATTTAATATATAAGGAATAATTACCGTCAAAAATTATTTTCAAAATTATAAGTTTTGAAATATCCACTTTCCACACTTAGAAATTTTTTAGGCTTAACTCAATTGTGACAGAAGAACCTTTTTAGTGCAACTATTTCTATATGAAAAAGAAATGAGGGTCAGGTCTCAATCGGTGTTGTTGCAGGCCTTTTCGATCATAATTAAAATAATAATCATAATACATCATAATCAACATCACGATGAATCATACCAAGAGTAATAACCAAATATCGTTTGAGGCATATAACTAAAGAACTCTTTAATCATAATCAAAATTAAAATTATAAGAAGGTATAATTAGGGTTTAGTTTTTCTCAAGTTGTCATTTCAACTTGAGAAAGCGTTTGGATTTAGTTGGTCTATTTTGAAATTGATTTTGATAATTCGAATAATTCACTTTTTTTTTAGATTCATTGAGTAGAATATTCATATAAAAAATTAAGATGATTGGATATCAATAGTTATATATTTGAATTATATTTGTTTTAAAACATGAACAACAAATATAATTTTAAGAATAATTATATATTTTTTGTAATATAACTAGATTCTAACATATAACGACTCATGTCCGATCATTTTGATTTTTTTGTATGAATATTTTACTCAATGAGTTTTAAAAAATAAAGAATTCGGATTATCGAAACAGAACCTATGATTGAGATCCAAATACGGGAGAAGCCCAACCCTTATAACTAAAGCATATATAACAATGTGTCATAATCAAATCATAAATAATAACACAAAATGAGTTATAATAAAAGATTACAAATGTCATAACTGGACATATGATACACATTGCAAAACAAAATGTGTATTATAGAATTTTTTAGTAAACATAAAAATAAATATGAATATATTATACATATTTTAATATTAAATAATTAATATTTTTTTATTCATATAACTGACAAAGTATTATCAAAAAATTAGATAAATTTTATTTAAATTAAAATTTAAAAAAATCTTAATATAATTATATCAAATTTGATGGGATTTAATATAATTTTTAAATCTTAAAAAAAAACTTAATTTTTTTTATAAATAATTTAATGTAAAATATTACATCTGCCCAACATCTAAAAAATAAAAATAAGAAAATTATCACATCATATCACTGATTTTATCGGTGACTTTCGGTTTGGATTAAAATAACACTTTGATGTACAGTAGCAGGACCCGACCCGAGCAGCAAAAGAGGTGCAATTAATGGGACATACCTGCTGCTCCTGTCTGTCTATGAAACCCATTAATGCTCTCCAACTGTCTCAAAA
This sequence comes from Camellia lanceoleosa, assembly GCA_025200525.1. Lineage (NCBI taxonomy): Eukaryota > Viridiplantae > Streptophyta > Magnoliopsida > Ericales > Theaceae > Camellia > Camellia lanceoleosa. The sequence goes on along the minus strand of CM045758.1, from coordinate 89,672,958 downwards.
TGATAACACTCCTCCTCTCCTCCCTCTCCTATAAGTTTATACCATAGCTCCATTGCCCCAACCCACAACAAGTCTAAGGTTTTCTTCACTGAGGTCTCCCCCTCTTAGATTTTTATTTTTTATTTATATTATTATTATCATCAAGAACTATGGCAGCTGAAGTTGCCAAGGAAGAGGAGAGACTGACGAAGTTGAAAATCCTAAGCAAAACCCATGTGAAGCCCAATAAAGCATTAGGAAGAAGAGAATGTCAATTGATCACATTTGATCTTGCTTACATAGGTTTCTACTACAACCAAAAGTTGTTAATGTACAAAGGGTGTGGTTCTGATTTTGAGGACATGATGGAGAGATTGAAGGATGGGCTTGGGGTTGTTTTGGAGGATTTTTATCAATTGGCTGGGAAGTTGGTAAAAGACGAGGATGGTGTATTCAGGGTGGAGTATGACGACGACATGGACGGTGTGGAGGTGGTGGTGGCAGCTGCTGAGGAGATCCACGTGGCAGATTTAATGGTGGAGGACAGCACCAGCGTCGGCAGCAGCAAGTTGAAAGAGCTGCTGCCGTACAATGGAATCTTGAATTTGGAGGGGCTTCACCGACCGCTGTTGGCCGTGCAGGTAACGTTATATATCTATATATATGTGCTTCAATTTATTACGTAGTCCATGCTTTCTACGACTTTTTCCAACCATCTATTATTTGATTTGTTTTGTTCTATAAAGACGTATATTTCATAACATGAATGTCTTAGCACTGAGAAATTTTTATATATCAATGGGATATAATGTGACATTATTTTTTATTAATTACAAATGCATATATTCACTATTATTCTTTAAACACTCAACATAAATGTAGTAGATTTGTTAAAGTCAATCACAATTGTAGAAAGTATCATATGGCATGTAGCCTATCTGTATATAAAAATTTCTCCTTAGCACTACAAACAATTAACGTTTTAGAAAACAAAATTTAGGGACAAAATTATTTGTCAGGGACCAAATGTTTTTGTTGTGAAAAGTGTCATTATATTTTTAGCAACAAAAATTAGACATTAGTGATGAATTATTATTTTTTTAGGACCAAATTTTTTGTCTAAAAAAATGAACCATTTTAAAATCAAATTATTTTGTCTCTAAAAGTTTATATACTAGTGATATTTTCAAAATTTTGTCATTAAAAGTCTTGTTTTTAATTTTTCGAGACGACTTTTAGCGACTATCTTCATAATGATAGAAATTGATCTGTAAATATCTTTTGTAATAAAATTTTTACTTTTAAAAAATAAAATATTTGATCTCTAAAACTCTTGTATGTCATAATGGACTCTATCGCAGCCATCATTCTAATCTACATAATAGTTTCACCACATCAAGGATTTGCTCATAAAATGTGCATCAAAAAAACGTTCCATATGGTTTAGTTGGGTGTTGAGTTTTTGAAATTAGTTTTAAAAAGAAAAAAGTTATTTAGTTTTAAATTTTGAAAAAAAAAAAATTTGAGTTGTATTTTAAGTTTTAAATTGTATTTTAAAATTTTTTGGGTTTATTTTTTTTAAATATTTAAAAATTTTCTTAATTTTATTTGTTAAGTTAAATATTTTTTATTATAAATATTTTTTTTAATGTGTTTTTTATTTATTATATTTGTGTTTTGTATTTTTTATAAATATTTAAAATTTTAAAATTTTTTATTTTTTAATTTAAATATATAATTATTATTTTAAATATTTTATTTTAATTTTTTAAAATATTATAAATATTTTTTTAAAAAAATTTGAATATTTTTTTTACATATTTAAGTTTTTTTTTTTAATTTTAAAAAAATGTGGATCACCCATATATATCTAAATCATCACAAATTACAAAATATTTTTTCAAAAAAATTAAAATATAAAAATATTTTTCTTAAAAAATAAAAATAAAAAATAAAAAATAATTTTAAATGACAAAATAAAAAATTGAAATATTTTTTTGTTTTAAAATTAAAATTTTGAAAAGAATTTTGAATTTTGAACAGAATTTAATTGAGTGTTTGTTTATGAATTTTCAAAGGAATTCTATTTTTTTTTTTTTTTAATTGAAATCATGATTCCACAATTAAACCCAATGCTACCTTGAGTTTTGAATGGATGTTCAAATTATTTATTTATTTATTTATTTTTTTAACACCATTGAAAATCAAAATCACCATTCAAACACAGCTCCATTACAATTTGAAGACATGAAATGAGTTTTTACAATTTTTGCAATAATAATAATAAATAAATAAATAAATTGGAATTGAATTTTGTTTTCCTACCATCATATTTTTGCCATGCAATTAAACACTAGTGTACTTCCATAGGCTGCCAACTCCGTTAACTCAATCCACCTAACCTATTGTTTCCGTTGACTTAAAATTATTATGGTGGTGCTAGAGACCACTAATTTAGTGGCTCTAAATCATCACTAATGAGGTGGCAAAGTAAATTATAATAATAATAATAATAATAATAATAATAATAATAATAATAATAATGTTCGAGATCACAAAAAGTGGTACTCTAAAATCACAACTAGTGATATGGCAGTGGACGGGGCCCACTGTTTGTGTCTTGTTTTTTTATTTTTTATTTTTATTTTTAAAGTGTTTGCCAACTCATTAGTGGTGCTTTAGAGTATCACTTTCAGTGGGATGTATCTTTACCGAAAAAAAAAAAAAAAACAGACACAACACATACCCACTGTCACATCATTAGTGGTAGCTCTAATTAGAGCTTTCACTCATTTTCCAAATTATTAATAGATCTTACTTTTAAAATTTATTATTTATTAAATTCTATTAATAAATTTATTAAGTGAAAAAATTTTATTATTTTTTTTTATTTTTATAAATAAATTTATAGTAATAAATTTATCAATTAGAACTTATAAATAAATAAGTCTAATTAATAATATTAATTGATAAGTATTCTTAATATATATATATAATAAAATAAAAATAATTGTTCTTGCTTTTATTCATGAATAAGGTGTCTGTTTAACAGTGCCTACATTATTGCACTTTAATCCCTACCTTGTCCATATATATAGTACAAGATAAATGCCCAATGGGTAGAGAAGCCCCACACTTTCTATGAACAGTATGTTGAAATTTTTAATATGTTTGGGATAAACTATTAGTACAAGATAAATGCTCTAATTAAAATAACTAATTATCGTCACGTAAGCTTTAGAAGCAAGACAATGTCGTGTTAGAGCATGTATATGAAAACATTTGTCAAAGACAAAATTTTTAATATGTTTTTTTGAAAGATTATCTCCAACGATCTATCATTTCTTTTGTGAAATTATATTATTGTCAAATCTTATAGGAAAAGTTTAACGACTGTTAAAATTTAGCAAAGTTCTTTTCTCAATTTCAGTTATGATGGGACTTATAAATAATATTTCATTTGGTACTTTGTAATAAAATAAAATAATAAATCACATTAACATTATAAAAACATGTTTGTCAAATTATATATTTTTCTTTCAATCATGTTTGTCAAATTATAAAAACATGTTTGTATTGTCCATTTTGGATCTTTTATTTGAATAGTTTAAATAGTTTATTTTATAAATTTTATTAAACATATATTTGTTTATTGATCAATTTTTATTTTTATTTTTATTTTTATAGAAAAATATGATCCAATTAACTTATTTTTCAGATAGTTGATTTGCTCAACAAGACTTACAAAATTAATAATTTAGATTTAGATTGATGAGATGGTCCTCACATGAAAACACGACGAACTGAAAGAATTAATAAATACAATGGTATTTGTTTCTCTGCACCATGTGAGGCTATAGTGCTCCGGTGGTGGTTTTTCTTGACTATTTTTCAATAATTTGAACTGTTCTATCGTAAGATTCGTCGAATATATTATTCATATAAAAAATTAAGTTAACAAAAAATTCACAATCCCATGATCATATTCTAATTGTTCTAAAAAAATTATAAAGATCATGTTAACCACTTATTTTTTAAAAAATATATATTCTTTTGGTATAGATTTATCCATTGAACCTTATAATATCAATGATTCGAATTATAAAAAAAAATACTCAAAAAAATTCCCCACCACAACACCACAGATCGCCTGTAACTTAGAGCAGCCTCTCTTGGCTAGTTGGACCTCCAGGTTTAGTGTACTATTTTGTTCTGTTTTACTCTATCATGAATGATTTTGTAGCGTGACATGTTATTTGATGATCTAAGAGTGATATTTCACGCAATTATTACTTGACATTTATCAAATTATTTTTTTAAAAAAATATAAATAAAATTATAATATTTTAACTAATAAACATAAAATTGAAAGACTATATGAATTTGTCTTAAAATCATCAAATAAGGCCTGATTTGGGAATAAGTTTTTCGATTTTTTATCTAAAATATAATATAAAAAAAATTAGTATGTTTCAAATGATTTTTTAATTTTTTACGAAAATATATTTAAATAATAAAATAAAATAAAATATTAATTATTTAATATAAATTATTGACTTTTTTATTTTTTTAATAATTTTTTAATTTTTTAACTGAAAAAGTCACACGCCAAAAGAGGTATAATTTTGCATGGGGTAGAGCATTTGATGCACCCATATTTAGATGGTGAGTACCGTCCAATTAAATGCCCTTGGGGGCCCACTAATTGTACGGTTGAAATTTGTTAATTTGTGTAGCTAACCAAGTTGCGAGACGGCCTTGCAATGGGGTGTGCATTCAACCACGCGATACTAGATGGGTCATCCACGTGGCACTTCATGAGGTCATGGGCCGAGATCTGCACTGGGTCCCAAACTATCTCGGTCCCACCTTTTCTGGACCGCTCCAAGGCCCGAAACACGCGCGTGGTGCTCAACCTCTCACCGCCTTCCCACGACCCCACCATTGCCGATACTCCGGACCCACCACTCAGAGAGAAGATCTTCAAGTTCTCGGAATCAGCAATTGTCCGGATCAAGTCAGAAGTCAACAACAACTTATCTGACGGCTCAAAACCCTTCTCAACATTCCAGTCCCTGTCATCGCACTTGTGGAAAGCCATCACACGTGCCCGCCAGCTGAAGCCGGAGGACATCGCTGTCTTCACAGTCTTTGCTGATTGCCGGAAAAGGGTGGACCCTCCGATGCCGGAAAATTACTTTGGAAACCTCATTCAGGCCATATTCACCGGCATGGCAGCAGGGTTGTTGGTGGCGAATCCGCCGGTGTTCGGTGCCGGGTTGATACAGAAAGCCATAGAGATGCATGACTCGAAAGCCATCGATGCGCGGAACAGTGAGTGGGAGAGCAACCCTAGGATATTTCAGTACAAGGATGCCGGAGGGAACTGTGTGGCGGTGGGGAGTTCGCCGAGGTTTAATGTTTATGAGGTGGATTTCGGGTGGGGGAAACCGGAGAGTGTGAGGAGTGGATTTAACAACAGGTTTGATGGGATGGTGTATCTGTATCAAGGCAAGAGTGGTGGGAAGAGCATTGATGTGGAGATCAGCTTGGAAGCGAATGCTATGGAGTACTTGGAGAAGGATAAGGAGTTTCTCATGATCCAGGCTTAGAACAACTGTTTGGCTATCTATATCTATATATTTGTGTGTATTGCTATTTATTATCATATCCGTCGAGAGTTTGCCTTTGTTTTCTTTGTTGTGTTATCTATTATAACAAGATTATATGTTGAAATAAAAAAAAAAAAAAAAAAACTGTAAGGTAAAGTTTGGGTCCTCTGATTTCTCTATTGTGTTGTTTGTTATGATCCTTTTTATTCAAATAAATAAATAATGAATCACGTGAATCTATTATATTATATTAAAAAATTAAGCCTTTCCAAATATAGAGGCCTAAAGCCTGGGCTTAGCTGGCGTTATAGCCTTGTGTGTATAGGAAAGTGAATTTTTTTATTAATTTTTTTATTTGTAGAATATTATTGGAAATTTTTTTTTTTTTTTTTTTTTTGTGTTCGATAAGATAATTGGATTTTTTTGTAGTTGGATGTGATATTTGTGAGATAAAAAGTGAAATGATTATGGGGTTTAATGTGATATTTTGTTTGGATCGATTTTTTTTTTTTTTTTTTTTTAAATTTTGTAACTAATTTGTCTTTTAGTGAAAAAAAACAAAAACAAAAGGAATGAAAAACCGAACTTCCCAAACAGTGCCATTTTGTGTATGAATGTGCAAACTAGAAAGTAGAAATACATAAAGTAGAATCAAAATCAAAATACACAAAACAAAATTTTGCAAACTGATTTTTAATTCCACATACAGTTCGAATATGAAACACACTAAAATATAAAAGAATTTGAATATTGAACACAAACTTACAGAACCAAACGTAGAAATTGCAGATAGAGAACAAACTAAATCGAATGTTTAACAATCTCCCCATAACACAAATTCATCCCTCCACAGTGTTTTGGAGCGATAGACGTTTATCACCTAGGATGAAATAATCTTTGCAGTCAAGTTGCGCCACTACAAGAAGACTGTCGGTGAACCAAACTACGTATGCACTCTCTTCTCAACCCCCTCATCTTGGGCGTCCCGGTCACAGACATGGATTTCTCCTGGTGCTCCTCCTGGGTCCAAGTTCATGGCCTTCCTCTTGAAAAGCTGACTAAAAGGAATGGGGAGATTATTGGGGCAAAGATCGGCCGCCTTATTCGAGTGGAAGCTCACTGCGAGGGCCTTATTCTTTACAGGAATTTTCTCCGTATTAGGGTGGAAATCGATGTTACGAAACCCATCCTGAGAGGCTTTTCTCTCCGTTCTGGTCCAGCGTAGGGCAAGGGTGATGCAGCTCTGTGGATCTCTTTCAAATACGAGAAGTTATCCGATTTTTGTTTTGATTGTAGGCGTCTTGGCCATGATAGACATTCTTGTAAGTTTGTGTCGAGAGAAGCAGGCAATAAGTTTGGTTATGGACCGCAATTACGTACTGGGATTGCTCGTCTAACGGGTTTCCCGATTGAGTATTATCGGAAGAAGGTGGATGATTTGGTCGATAGTGTGCGGCCTGTGTTACACCAAACTGGGTCACCGGAGCAAGGTTCGCCGGGCAAGATAACGGATTCTGAACATGCGAATACGACTGAGACGCGTGGGTTTAGTACTGACCCAGGGATAGTGGCGGCAGAAACGAGTGCTCATGCACGTCCTGATGTTTATACTACGGAGGTTTCGGCAGAGAGGGACAGATCAGCTAGGTCTAGCAGGTATAACACAATAGTCCAAAACCTTTCTTTCATGAAGCAGTATGTGGACATGGGACCAAACTTGGTCGGGTTTATAGGGGCTCAATCTGCTGGGCATTTGGCGGAGGATTTGGCCCAACGAGGGAGTTCAATTGGCCCAATAGTGCCAAGTGAGTCCTCTCCAATTGGACATCGTTATTTTGTAACTGAACCAACTGATAGTATCCAGGCCTTTTCTTTTCCTATGGGCCATGCACCTCAACCTTCAAGCCCACTGAATATTGAAGAACTCAGCCCATCTACCAGCCCTATTCGAATGGATCTCAAAACCTTAGTGGTAGATAATTGTATGTCCCAAGTTTTTCATAGTCTCTCCATTAAACGTAAAGCAGACGGGGAGGAGGATAGGCCAGTCCCAAAATTCAAGGTTCTCAAGTGTTCGGACAAGTCAATTGTCCACCCCCCTGCTGTGGGCTCTGCCAATACTGCTTCAGCTCTGATCACCTTTCCTCAAGGCCCTCTCTCTGAGAAGCCTAGGTTCTGTCGCCGTGGGCGAGGCAAAAAACAATGGAGGAGGGCACATCAACAGGATTCTCAGACTCTGTTCGAAGTCCAGGTAGTTGCGGGCCAATTTACACAGCTGGAATCCTCTTGTGGGGTTTGTCCCCCCGTGGCTCAGTTTGATGATTGTTGTTCTCAGGTCCCAAGCACACCTTCTGAGGATTTATATTCTACTGATGTTGATAGGGTTGTGGTGGCTGGCCCCAAGCAGCCACAGCCTCCATGCTGATTCTCAGCTGGAACTGTTAGGGGCTAGGCCGACCCCTGACAGTCCAGATCCTCCGAGGGTTGGTGTCAACCCATCGACCTACGGTGGTCTTCGTCATGGAGACAAAAAATAAAACGGGTAGTTTGGAACGAATCAGACGGCGTTTGCAGTTTACAAATTCGAGTTATGTGGAACCAATTGGCTTTTCAGGTGGCCTGGCACTTTGGTGGACCGACGATGTAAACATTGATATCAGGTATCAATCTAAGAACTTAATTCGGGGCATTATTACTCCTCCATATAACTCTACGGTTTGGGCTGCCTCTTTCGTCTATGCCCCTCCTCAGCGAAGTCTTCGTCAGGCTTTCTGGTCTCTCTTTAAAAAGATGGCCTCTGAATCTCGTTATCCTTGGTTATGCATTGGAGATTTCAATGAGATTGGGGCTCAATCAGAGAAGCAAGGCGGTGCTCATTGTCGTTTGAGTCAACTTCAAGCTTTCCAAGAACTTCTGTCTGATTGTGGTCTTATGGATCTTGAGTTCAAGGGTCCACCCTATACATGGTCCAATAATCAGGTGGGTGCAGGTAATATTCGCGAATGATTGGACCGAGCCTTGGCCACAGTGGGTTGGAGAGCCTTATATCCTTGTGCCCAAGTCTTTCATGAAGCCCATTTTGGCTCCGATCATTGCCCCCTCCTTCTCCGTTGTTGTGTTCCGCTTAAGAAGGTTCCTAGAATTTTTAAATTCGAAAACATGTGGACAACAAGCCCCGCTTGTGAAGAGGTCATTCGGTCAAATTGGGATGGGCAACACTTTGGCACTCGAATGTTCCAGCTAGTCTCTAAGTTGAAATCTTGTAAAGAGGGTCTTAAGGTGTGGAGTAAAGAGACGTTCAGGAATAATCCGCATCAAATTTTGGCTCTAAAATCCCAACTGGTATCTCTACAATCTCATCCCTTCTCCGAGGAAAATGCTTGTTTACAAAGTCAGTTGAATGTGGCTTTGGAGGAAGCATTATCCCGCGAGGAGATGTATTTGCATCAACGGTCTCGAATCAGATGGTTGAGTTATGGGGACAGAAATTCCCACTTCTTTCATGCCTCACTGATTCAGCGTCGTCAACGTAATCAGATTTTGCGACTTCAAAATGAGGCAGGAATTTGGCTACACACCGAACATAAAATCAACATCTCTCGGGATATTTCTCAAATTTGTTTCACAGCACGGGGCAAAGGAATGTGGAGAACATTTTATCTATGGTGACTCCAGTCATTTCGGAGTCTATGAACCAACTCATGGTGCGACCCCTTAGCGATCTTGAGGTAAAGGATACGGTGTTTCAGTTGGGAGCAGTTAAGTCTCCAGGGCCTGATGGTTTTTCGAGGTGCTTCTATCAAAAGTACTGGGCCGTGATTGGACCTCATGTTTGTAATGCAGTTCGTAGTTTTTTTTTCTGGGTGGTCATCTCCTAAAAGAACTAAACCACACCAATTTGGTGCTTATCCCCAAAGTAAACCACCCTATGAGGTTATCCCAGTTCCGGCCAATTAGCTTATGTAATTTCACTCTGAAGATCATCACCAAGATTCTTGCAAACCGGTTGAAAAAAATTCTGAAATCTCTTATTTCCCCCAATCAATCGGCTTTTGTGCCGGGCCGAATGATTCAAGACAATTCCATTGTAGCACATGAGGCTTTCCATTTTTTAAAGCATAAGAAGACCGGGCGTGCGGGGTTTATGGCCATTAAATTAGATTTCAACAAGGCCTACGACCGAGTTGAATGGGATTTTCTATTGGAGCTTATGCGCCGAATGGGTTTTGCTCCGAAGTGGATCCAGTGGATTTCTAAATGCATCACTACGGTCATTTTCTCTATCTTTGTAAATGGTGAAAAACGAGCTGCTGTTACTCCGTCTCGTGGGTTGCGGCAAGGAGATCCTCTCTCTCCGTATCTCTTTATCCTTGTTGCGGATGTCTTATCCAAATTGATCAATCACAATCTTCACCAGGGACAAATTTCGAGTCTCAGGATCACTAGACACTGCCCCACTCTATCTCACTTGCTCTTCGCGGATGATGTCCTATTATTCCTCCAAGCAGATCAGTCTGAATGCTTGAAGATCTTGGATATCTTGAGTTCCTATTGTAATGCAGTCGGCCAATTAGTCAACTTTGATAAATCTAGTGTCCAATTCTCACACAATGTCCCTTCCCCCCTTAGAAATAGCATTAGAAATCTCTCTGGGCTTCGGGAGACCTCAGTTGATGCAAAGTATCTTGGCCTTCCAACTTTTTGGGGGAGGTCAAAGGTGGAGGCTTATGGTTTTATCATTGAGCGGGTTCAAGCTAAATTACAGGGCTGGAAGTTGAAACTGCTATCTTATGCAGGGCGGGAAATTTTAATTAAAGCCGTGGTGCAAGCTATCCCATCTTTTGCCATGGCATGTTTTCTCTTCCCCAAGAATTTCTGTGCCAAACTCAATTCTCTCATTAGTAAATTTTGGTGGAATGGAGATTCGGAGAGTAAGGGCCTCCATTGGGTAAATTGGGCTCAGTTGACTCTGCCAAAATTTGAAGGGGGCTTGGGCTTTAGAGACTTTCATGATTTTAATTTAGCTTTGGTAGCGAAGCAAGGTTGGCGCCTGGTTAAGTATCCAAATTCTTTCTGTGCTAGAATGCTCAAGGGAATTTATTTTCCTCATTCAAGTTTCATGGAAGCCTCTAGAGGTCGATGTGCCTAATGGGCTTGGTTAAGTCTGATCCAAAGTAGAAAAATCATGTGTACTGGTGTCCGTTGGCAAGTGTTTAATGGAGCCTCTATCAAATTTTGGGATGATAAATGGATCCCTTCTCTTCTAGGCTTTACAATTTCCTCCCCAAAACCTCCCATCAATCGGGTTAACACAGTGGTGGACGCAATTGACGCTACTCATGGCATTTGGAGAGTGGCAACTCTGCAGGGTTTGGTCTCAGAAGCCGAAGTCCAAGCAATCTGCTCAATTCCTATTTCTTTGGCTCATCAAGAGGACACGCAGATTTGGCATTACGAGAAATCAGGAGCTTACACAGTTAAATTAGGTTATCACGTTGCGGGCAAGCTGGAGCATAATCCAAAAGTTCAACTTCCCTCCACCTCATTTCAGCTTCCAAGGGATTTTTGGAATTTTGTATGGTCTCTCAAGGTCCCTCCTAAGATCCGTCATTTTTGGTGGCGAGTGTGCAAGAATGCTTTGGCAACTAAGGAAAATTTATATCGAAGGAAATGTAGCCCATCAACTACGTGTCCTATTTGCATGCATGAAGTGGAATCGACGGAACATTTGTTGTTTGGCTGCGGATGGGTCAGGGCTGTTTGGTTTGGGTGTGATCTGAATTATAAAGTGGACTGGCCTTCTATCTCCTCAATCCCTTACTGGGTCTGTGCGGTTCGCCAGTCTTTTCATCACAAGGAGGATTGCATCAAATTTTTTAGTTCAGTAGCTTGGATTAGCTGGTTTGTCTGGGAGGAGCGAAATGCTTTTGTGTTTACCTCCACCCCCGTAGATCCTCTGTCCACCATTCAGGGCGCTCAATGGGCACAAGCTGAGTTTTTGCACGCTACAGAATCTTCTATTCCTATGAGTCGCCCGTCCTAGTCTCACCTTCCCCCAAATTCTGACTGGAACCCCCCTCCCAGTGGGAGTTTTCAGATTAGTTGCGATGTGGCTACTCTCACAGGTTCTGACAAAGCTTCCATCGCAGCTATTTTACGAGATTCACAGGGGAACATCCTAGATGGGTTGACACGGAAAGTTTCTATAGCTTCGGTGCTTCAAGGCGAAGCTTTGGCCTGCCGTTTAGCTTGTCAGCTTGCCTCCTCTCTCAACCTCTCTGGAGTTCAAATCGTAGGCGATAACAAATTAGTTATCCATCTCAGTGTCTCTGAAGCTGTCCCTCCGTAGGAATGTGCTGCTGTGATTGCTGATATTAAACTCATGGCACAAGTTGGTGAATTTCTCTTCCAGTGGAGACCTCGGACAGCCAACAAAGTGGCCCATTGGGTGGCTCATCTTCATCTTCAGAATAGTCTCCCTCTAGATTGGGTCTCTAACCCACCTCCTGGGCTTGTGGCTTGTCTTGCCTCTGTTTAGCTTTTGGCAGTGCTGGTTTTTTTTATTTGTTTTCTTCTGTTTTCTTGTGGTGTTTCTACATTGTCCTCTGTTCAACAAAAAAAAAAAAAAAAACTAACTGAAAAGGAAGAAGAAAGACATACTATTTGCAAAAAAATTTGAATTTAAAATAACCAAAAAAATTATAAGTCAAAATTTACTTTACCCTTTTGTGTGGTTTAGTCTCAGAATACTTTGCTCTCCTTATAATTTAAAAATAGGCAAAGAACTCAATTGTGATTTTGGACTAAATTGGAACTCTTTTAATGGAAAGCCTGAAATGACTATAATACCCCTTTGAGTTTTTTTCTTCATTTATGCACTTCTCTTAGGCCCTGTTTATTTTCAGAGATAGAATGGAGGGGATTCATAGTGAGGGGATTAATAGTGAGGGGATTGTTAGTGAGGGGATTAATAGTAAAGAATTGTTAAATTATTTTTATATAAAATAATAAAACAAATAAAAAAATATAAAAAATTAAACATTATATTTTAAAAAAATTCCCAATATATAAAAAATAAAAAAAATTCTAATCCCCTCACTATTTTTCTAATACCATCTCTACCTCCTCCTTACCAATTCTCCTTCCAAGGGGACTACTAATACCAAGAGATTAATAGTCTCCTCCCAATCTCTCAAAACAAACACCCCATTAGTAATGCCAAAGGATTAGTAATCTCAATCCTCTCCCTATAAACCCAAACAAACGGGGCCTTAGTTTCTTTCCCTCTTTGATAAAAACGACATCGTTGTAATTTAATAAAAAAAAAAAAAAAACAGAACAAGCTATTTGGAGTTAAGGGAATTAAATACACTCTCTTAAAAACACTCCAAGGGATTTAAAGTGTGGTTGGAATAAAGTGTGTTTTGTGAAAATGTTTAATTTCTCTTAAAAACCTTAAGTCGATTCATGATGATAATTAATGATTTTGCCCAAATTAAATGTAGAATCATGAAATTGGTAGGTTGAATTATATATGTACAAGTTTAATCGGAATTTGGAAATGTTTGAAAATTATGTTTAAAATTTGCGAATGAACTTTGTTATGAGCATTGTAAATCATGTTATAATGAGAAGAGAATTGGGAGAAAAGATTTGTTGATGATGTGGATGATGTAAACTTGGCTATGGAATGATGAAATGAGCTTTAAGAATTTAACTTGAATTATGTTGAATTATATTTGGTGGTGTTAAATTGATTATGTTGAATGGTGTTGGTCGGATTGAATGGTATTGAATGATGTTGAATCAAATTGTGTTGGACTATGTTGAATCGTATTTGCATTTAGTTGAATTGTGTTGAGTTGAGTTGTGTGGTGTTGTGTTGGTACCCGCGCGGAGAATTGAAAAATGGTTTTTCGGTGCCCACGACCGTCCATATTAATAGTCGGTAAATGTAGGGGATGGTTTTGAAAATTGAGAAAAATGGTTTTTCGGTGCCCACGACCGTCCGTATTAATAGCCGATAAACATGGGGGTGTTTTGAATTCAAGGTGCCCAATTGCCCTGTCTAGGCTTATCGCTAGACGAATGTGGGAAAATGGTTTTTGGGTGTCCACACAGTCCTGCCGTATTGTAGCCGGCGAAAGTGGAAAATGGTTTTTGGGTGTTGTAGGCGCGCCCGTGGGCCTCGTGCTACAGTTCGGACTCAATTTGTGTCACGGTTCTTAATCTGAACCAAAGAGTCCAAATCTGGCAAATCGTTTTTTGAAAACAGATTTTTTTGAAAGAAGTGCCAAACATGGACTGCTTTGCCAGATAGAGAGTCGCCACCTGAATATTTTTTTATGGGGGAATTTAGGAAACCCTAACTCGGTGCCAAAGGCCACGTGTCCGTCATCACCAAAGTTGCCTCGGCTCGGGAGCTTGGGTACGATTAGGGAAGGTCAGCTATGAGCACCCCCTCTCGCCCAATCCGAAGATCGGCCTCTACTAACCGTGATATCTTGTTTTGAAAACATTACATGTCCTTATTCCGGTTATTAGCCTAGAATTACTATGTTATGCGCGCAGCAAACAAGTATAGACCAAATCGCCTAAATTATAACAAAACATTTCATGTTTGTTTTAAAAATGGTTTGCTACTCGTAAGTAGGCTAAAATGCAGGTTTTTCCACCCTCGAGTGGGCTTTAGAAAAGATGGTTTTGCCACTATTTGAGTGGGCTTAAAACTCACAGTTTTGATGCGTTATTCCAATTTAGGTAATTCAACCTCCATCCACAGGCATTCAAGCAGTTATATCACATAAGCAGCTAGCCTCATGATAATCATGCTATCATGGCTACACTCACACGCATGAGGTATGCTAAAGCATAAAAAGCTCACCTAGTACTCCAAGCCAAAACAAAAACTAGTTAGTAATAATATGCATGATCCTAGTTCATGTTAAAATGGCTAATGCAACAACGCAAAATGCAACTATAATAGGCTCGGTTATCCTAAAGATGGCATGTGAAATGCTGCAACTAACAGGTATTCAACTTGGAATTGAAATACAGATGTAGTTAGAATGATGCCCCGAGCCCGGTGCATGTAAGACAAATGCATGGATGCACACATGCATAGCATACTGTATGCTAATTTGAATATGCCCTAAACTAACCATCGAAAGCTAGTAAATAAAAGGGAAGAAAGACGTGGGGTTGGAAGACATACACACACTCACGCACACTTATTACACAATTGCCCTCGCTCGGAGGGTCCAAATAAATATATAGGCCAAATAATAAATCGACTATCCTAGCTAATTAATTATTACAGACCCTCAATTTAATTAATCAAATTAGATATGAAATAAATAGAAAGAAAGGGGCCGTAGCCCTGCCTCGGAATGCGTGAATGATGCATGTTTGACTTGTCTACTTGGAAACTTCGCCGCCATAGCACTGTTCTGTTTACACCGCTTGCTCCTTCGAAGATCGCAAAAGCCTTGGAACATGCTTTATGGATGTTGGGGAATGCCATCGGCCAAGAACAAATACCACCGGCCAAAGGGATGAGCCACCGGCCACCTTTTTGCACTATCGGCCAAAATTAATGGCCGGCCGGCACTAAACTTAGCCGACCGGCCAAAACTCCCTACAAAAACTGGTTTTCGGCAACAACAAAGGACAGACAGTGTATGGCATGGAATTTCAAACAAATGTAGGCATGGCCACACTCCTTATCATGCAATGGGCTCAAGGGAGCATGGCCCTCGATCCTTGGGCCATCAATTGTGCATTTTGATGCATGATGGCCTAAGAGGCCAAGGTTGCAATTCAATGAGAATGCATGCAACACACAAATGAATACCAAGACCCCATCATGTCAAAGTCAAGGGCCTCGGCGACCGAGAGTTGAGACGTGTTACATCACTCGTAGTATGAACACTTCTTACCCCTCAAGTTTGGCTTGACACCCCAAACCAAACAATGCAATGCAAGTATATAAGCATGGCTGAAACATGCAAATGAAACTAAGGCACAAAGCATGTCAAATATGCGGCAAGTATGTGAGATGGCTCAACATTGAACTAACATGCAAGTAAAATACAATGCAGACATGCTTCTAATGTAATGCAACATGCTCATGCAAAGGTGGATGTAGACCACAAAGAGGGAGACCTCAGCCCATCCCAAAAACAGTGGCTAAAGATGCCAAAAGAACGGTACCAATCATGGAAGACAAACATGCCAATCAACGAGCCCAAGACTAAAGTATAAAAGCCAACTCAAGCACACTTAAAGGAAGACAAACATGGACATTGAGACCAACAAAATCAGTGCTATAGCATGTGAGAATGAGCCCCCAAAACCCACACATGGCCTCCCAAATGATCCAAACACATAGGCATACACAATGCACATTTCAAGGCATGAAATCATAACACTTCAAAGCATTGAAAGGGACACAAAGGACAATGTAAGACCACATTACATGGACTGAAATCTGATCCCAACCGATGCCAAATGATGATAATAGGCTAAGCTAAGCATGTTAGTGACCCATACACTTAAGGCTCACAATCCAAAATGCAAAGCAACTATATCAAACATGCTAAACATGACCAAATCAGTGGCCAACAGACCTTAAGCATGGAAAAATATGACCAAGGACTTCACAAAGCAAGGCCAAAATATGCTAGCATGGTGGTCCAATGGTGTGATGCATTCCTAGGCAACATGGAGGAATATAAAGCAAGTATAATATGCATGTTAAGGGCCAACAAACCACAATTGAATAGAGATATAATATGACCCAAAACACCCCAAAAGCCTCTGAAAAGTAGCCATAAACAACTAGACATGCATGCTACCATATTGAACCAAAAAAATGCACAAATGAAGCACAAAAGGGAAAGGGGTGTCCCTCCCCTATACAAGACCTCAAACCTCCTTGCTCACCACTGAAAATCCACTAGATTTCAGTGGTGAGAAGGCTAACACACCAAGGTAAGCAAGGCTTAACAAAAGAGTACCAAAAGAGGCCAAAATGGGGCTAAGAGGAGGGAGGGGTCGACCCCAAATGCCAAAACAACCTTAATGAGAGATCTCAAGCATGCAAAAACAAGACTTTTTCTAGTTATACACAAAGTCTAAAACAATATGCAAGATAGGTAAAAAAGCAATGCAAGATTGGGGAATCTAAAGTCAAGAGATTACCCTTGAAGAACCCTTGATGAACAGCCAATGCAGCCCTCTTCTTTTGATCAAAATCAGTCCAAAAATCCAAGAACAAACCCTCCAAGCCCCTCAAGGTTGAAGTAAGGTGTGGTAGTGTGTGTTAGTGCAAAACTAAGGTAAAAATGCACTTTTAGGCCACAAAACACACACAAAGGAGGAGAGAGAGGGAAATATAGAGAGAGAATATATTTGATAGATATATATATGTATGTATCTCTGGTTTTTTTTGATCAAAAACTCTAACCCTAGACAAAGGAGGAAGAAGGGTTCTTATATAGACATAGGAAATGGCTTTAAGCTTCCTCAAGAAGCTAAATGAAAAGGGGCAAAGGGTGCAAAGGAGTCAAGGCTTCTAGAGGAAGCTAAGACAGCTGGCCAAGCTTCCCCAAGAAGCTTGGCCAAAGGGTTCAACCTTTTAGAAGGAAAAGGGGGTCAAAGGCTCAAAATGGTTATCCCCGTGCATAGGGAGTGGGGTCTGTGCCTCACAGCTGGCACAGCTGGCATGCACCATGCCTGAGGGGGGTGCAAAAGGGTCACCGACCGGCAAAAAAGATCATTGGCCAAAAAAGGGGCCGGTTGGCCACACATAGTGCCGACCGGCCATTAATAACAAGCAACAATGGCCAGTGACAACAAGGAATGGTCGGTGAAGGAAAGGGAAGGCCGGTGGAATGTGGGGATGGCCAACAAGCCATTCCCTGCCTCCCAAGGCAAAAACAAAAAGTGTTTGGTGCCAAAACCAAACACTAAAAGGACGAGTTAAGATATCCTGAGGCGAGGTGCATAGCCAAGGCCTCCGGGAACTCAAAACGAACACGAACAAGGGTGATCACTGAGTGTTCAATCAGTGATGTCTAAGTCTTGAGGACGGTCAAAAATGGGGTGTCTACAGTTGCCCCTCTTTGACAGAACTCGAAAGTCATAACAATGACGGGAGTGAATGTCAAAGCCCAGAGACGACCCATTTTTGACAGGGCCGAAGACTTAGACAAACATGCAAGACAAACAAGATATGCGCCTGAAGGCAGGGGCAAAATGCAAGACAATGCACAAAGCCGAGCATAACTTATGATCATGCAAAGAAAGCTGTAACGAAGCATGACAATGCAACAGTTTTAAGCTAGCATACACCAAACTACACTACAATGCAGAAAGGGTGTAAGAGAATTATACAATTCTCAATACGTCTCACACGGAGGATACAATACCTGTCCGGTTCGTCTGGTTCCACCAGCCACAAATGAACCGTACATACAATATCGTGCCTGCAAAGAAAACAACTTAACAGGTATGATATGGTTAGTAGTATGCGCATGAAAGCAATTGAGAATGTGTGGCAACGCAAAGTGAGTAGGAGGCATAATAATGCTGTAAAGGCACAAACACATGTACGTAAAGCATGCAGTCTACACAAGCGATGAAATTAAACATATGTAAGTAAAGTATGCGATCTACGCAAGCAATGAAATTTGAACATAAATGAGTAAAGCATGCGGTCTACGCAAGCGATGAAATTGAACACCAACATGCGGTCTACGCAAGCAATGAGATGGAACACACACATGCGGTCTACGCAAGCAATGAAATTGATAACAAGCATGCGGTCTACGCAAGCCATGAAATTGATAACAAGCATGCGGTCTACGCAAGCAATGAATTTGATTACAAACATGCGGTCTACGCAAGTAATGAAATTGAACATAGGCATACAGCCTACGCAAGCAATGAATTTGATTACAAACATGCGGTCTACGCAAGCAATGAATTTGATTATAAACATGCGGTCTACGCAAGCAATGAATTTGATTACAAACATGCGGTCTACGCAAGTAATGAAATTGAACATAGGCATGTAGTCTACGCAAGCCATGAAATTGATAACAAGCATGCGGTCTACGCAAGCAATGAATTTGATTACAAACATGCGGTCTACGCAAGTAATGAAATTGAACATAGGCATGCAGTCTACGCAAGCCATGAAATTGATTAAACATGCGGTCTACGCAAACAATGAAATTGATTAAACATGCGGTCTACGCAAGTAATGAAATTGAGCATAAGCATGTGGTCTACGTAAGCAATGAAATTGATTAAACATGCGGTCTACGCAAACAAAGTGTGTAAAAAGAAATTTGGAGTATGATAGAAACGCATTATTCATGACACTGGAGTTCACAAGATATGAAAAGGATATGAGAAGGGACGTTCTTCGCATGCACTGAGCACTGCTCATAGAAGTTGTGGTCTAAAGTCAACTCAAAGGTTCACGTTCCAAAAGCGCGCTTTCTCGCATTGTCTTGAATGATGAAGGTGCCAAACCATGCAGTTGACCCGAACAACGGAAGGTACGTTGATTGCAAGGGGAGTTTTACTGGCATCGATTCCGACACTTTGCTACCCTGCCATTCTATGCTTTACTTTCCTTTTTAATGGTAGTTTAAGCACATTGCACCTTTGCCTCGAGTGTTTTACTCTTTCCCAAAAATTACATATTTCGCAAAACACATGATGGGGACAAAACAGCTATTTTGTTCAAAAGATGTTGCATTTGTATATTTTCTATGCATCGCAAGATATCATACAACAATGTGAGCGAGATTGAAACTGTGTTTGAAAACGGAGCATTCGCATCGTAATAATCAGGTGGTGAACTAATTACAACTCGATAAGCAAAACAAGGAGACTCAATATAACCAACCAACGCGAGTACAACTCGATAAACAAGTATTCAAAGACTTAAATAGAGTGAAATGCAACTCGATAAGCAAATGTACAACAACTTGATAAGCAAACAGGTGTGGCTCCACAAAAATCGATCACCAGAGGGCATTGGAGGTGGTGGAGTTCCCTAATCCTCAACATAAACAGCTCAAGGAATAAGGAGGGAGACCACCGGCCATGGGTAGAGGCCATCGGCCATTAGAAATTGTCACCGGCCAAAAGTAGTGGCCGGTTGGCTCTATATTTGGCCGACCGGCCATAAATTAATAGAACCAGCAGAATGTCGACAGCTGTCCTCCACTCAACCTTATCTTTTACAAAAGGGTCTCAGCTTCGTGGTTCTCCTTATTTCAACACTGATTTGCTCCAAATGGAAGTGCTTCTTGCCCAGAATCTTATAACCTGGATCAACAACTTGGATGGCTTGGAAAAGCTGAATTTCCGGGGCTTTGGCATAAACGCACTATTCACTCTGGGTCGTACCCCGTTGCACCTCCCATTTCTCCATGCCGCGGCGAGGTTTTGGAATCCGGTGACGCATGTCTTCAGCTTCGCCGGACAAGAGATATGTCCCACCTTCGAAGATTTTCGAGCCTTAATAGAGTCTAAGCACGACGAGGAGATCCTGCCCCAGCTTAACTTTGGCCATGCCCAATCCTTAGGGCGAATGTGTGGACTCATTATGCGTGACGCTCGGTCTCTGATTTGTGACGGAATGCTAGATATTCTGAGTTTGATCTATCGTTTTTCTGATGTCGGTGATCGCAGTGATCATCATTGGCAAGGCTTCCGGCTACACGCCCTCTGTTTGTGCATGCTATCTCATTTTCTGTTTGTCTTAGGCTCTGGAGGATCTAGTGTCCGGTTAATCGAGGTTGCCCAAGGCTTGAAGGGGGCAAGAGCTGCATTGCCATGATTCTGGCTGAGACGTTGATGTGTTTAGACGCCTTTTATCGTCGAGAGACGACCAGATTAGCGGGGAGTCCACTACTACTGCAGGTTACGTGTCCCACCCAATCTTACATATGTATTGCTCACATCACTCGGCCCTCAAGCTCGATTTTTCTCACAAAACCCTTTTCTCACTTTTCTCTCATCGTACATCTCTCTGTTCTTTATTCTCTCATTTTTCATCCCTTTCCAGGTGTGGTTGATGGACAAATTGCAGGTTGTGGACTCTTGTCCAGCATATTTAGCTCGCGGCTACTTTTTCCGGCAATGCCGAGTCGATGCCCTTGACGAGGGATGGTGGTTCGATTGGATGCGCAATTCGTCTGCAGACCGCATTGTTTGGCGTTGTCCTTGGCTCAATCTACCGGCAATGAGCTACAGCATGACCCGTCAGACTGGGATTCAGTTGATTGGCTTGACTGATTGTGTCTTTTATTTTCCATTTCGGATCTGGCGTCAGTTCGGTCATGACCAGACTTGTCCACCAGAAGGAATAGAATATCCTGTTGCATTCCTGGCCCGAGGTGCATAGCTTGCTTGGCAGGCCACCGCGTGGAGGACCAGAGAGTTCCTGGCCCCCGCTCCCACTTTCAATTGCACTTTGTCTGATGAGTGCATAGATTGGCTCAACGAAGAGGCACAGATTGGGCCCAGCTTGACATTAGAGGCTTTGACCAACTCTGGGAGGGGGCGCAGGAATACTTGACTTGACTATGCCCCAGACTTATTGCTTTATTAGTACTTTCAAGTTTTCTTTATAAATGTAATAAAAGCAACTTCGATTTGTATGTAAGAGCAGGATAACTCTGTATTGAAATCAATGAAATTGAAGGTTGTGGTACTGAAAATTTCCCGTTTTGGTCTAGAAATGGTCTTAGTTGTAAAAATATTACTTTAAACAAAGTCAACTTTTATTAAAACTTTTCAAAACTATTGTCGGTATGGATCAGAACTGGACACGCCTGAGATCTGTCACTGAGATGCACAACCCCGGATCCTAGCAACTGGAAAGTTGCCCCTAGTCTGAATAGCACCGCGGCACTGCATGGCAACGGAAAGTTGCCCCTAGTCTAAAAAGCACTGCACCGGAGATTACGATGAATGCTGATAGACAAAGATGACTGAGATGACCAAGATGGACAAAGTTGATCGGGGAAAAGTTTATGGTTGAACTTCAGGATGAAGTTGCCTACGTATCCCAAAGATGGGAATCAAGCCTTACGTAGTTCAGGCTTGGGTTTACTCGAGTATTTTCACTCTCCTTTTACGCTCTAACTTTTGCCAAGGCCGCCCTTTGCGGGTTTTCAACCTTGCGAGCTCAGTTTTTATAATTTCACATTTTTCATGCTCTAACTTTTGCTTAGGTCGCCCTTTCGGGTTTTCGGCCTAGTGAGCCTCTCAGGGGTAATATTTCTTTAACTTGTCCATATTGATCGGTTGTGAGAACTCCAAGCCATCTAGGTCCATCAGAACGACAGCTCCACCTGACCAGATAGACTTAATGATATAGGGACCAGTCCAATTAGGTCTGAACTTGCCCCTTGGGTCATGGATGGGAGCTCGGTTGTCCTTGAGTACCAAATCTCCTTCCTTTAAATTCCTGGACTTAACGTTTTTGTTGAAAGCCCGGGCAATTCTGCGTTGATAACCTTGAACATGGTACAGTGCTTTCAATCTGCGCTCGTCAAAGAGCATGAGTTCTTCAAATCTGCTCTGCTGCCAATCTGCTTCGGCTATCTGACACTCGGCCAATACTCGCAAGGACAGAACCTCAATCTCGATAGGTAGAACGACCTCCATCCCATAGACTAATGAATATGGAGTCGCCCCAGTAGAAGTTCTGATTGAAGTCCGGTAGCCCCACAGAGCAAACGACAACTTATCTGGCCAGTCTCGGTAGGTTTCCACCATGTTCTGCAGTATGTGCTTGATGTTCTTGTTGGCGGCCTCAACCGCTCAATTGGTTTGCAGTCGGTAAGTGGATGATTTATGAAAAGCCACATTGTATTTCTCCAACAAATCAATCACCTCCTTCTTGAAGTGGGAACCATTGTCCGAAATAATCTCGTTTAGGACTCCGTAGCGGCAGATAATGTTGTTTCTGATAAACTTCGCGACATGTGAAGCCTTCAACACTGCGTAAGATTGGGCCTCGACCCACTTCGTAAAATAATCTATCGCGACTAGGATGAACTCATGCCCATTCGACCCTTTTGGAGTAACAGCCTCGATTACATCGATTCCCCAAACTGAAAATGGCCATGGCGAAGTCATGTTGTACAGCTTTGACGGCGGGATGTTCATGCGATTTGCATGGATCTGACATTTGTGGCATCGCCGAACAAAGCCGATACAATTCTCCTCCATGGTAGACCAGTAGTACCCCTGTTTGAGGATCTTTTGTGCTAGCATTACTCCATTCATATGCACACCACACTCTCCCCCATGGATGGCCTCCATCAGGCGCTTCGACTCTTCAGTCTCTACACACAGCTTGTGCATTCCCAGATGACCTCTCTTATACAACTTACCCCCACAAATGATAAATTGAACAACCATTCTTCTTATTGCCCTTTTATCTTTGGAATTTGCCCCTGGTGGATACGTCTCTTTCTCCAAGAAGTTCCAAATGTCATAATACCAGGGGTTTTCGTCCTGAACTTCGTCTATGGCAAAAATTGACTCATATGTTGGCGCGAACTTCTGGTCAATGATGACTGGACGCATCCGGACTCTGGATGGGATGTCTATTATGGAAGATAGAGTTGCTAAAGAATCTGTGAACCTGTTGTTCTCTCTTACTAGATGAGTGAAGTTTAGCTTCTCAAACCGAGGAATTAATAAATCCAAGATCCGGTGATACATCATCATCTTTTCTTCTTTGACTTTCCAGTCTTCTTTTGCTTGAGACACAACAAGGTTCGAATCCCCGATGACGTCTAACCATCTTGCCCCTAGTTCCAGGGCTGCTTCTAAATCGGCAATACATGCCTCATATTTTGCTTCGTTGTTCGAGACTTTGAATTGGAGTTTGAAGGCTAGAGGGATACGGGAATTGTCGGGTGCTATTAGCAACACTCCTACCCCATACCCGTACTGGTTTGACGCTCCGTCAAAGTACATTGTCCAAGTTTCATCGTCGATGTGCAGGATGGCTTCATCTGGGAATAAATACTCAACTGCTTCGCCCCCTTCCACCGGATGGTTGGCTAAGAACTCCGCCACCGCTCTCCCCTTTACTGATTTACGCGTCACGTATTTCAGATCAAATTCGGAAAGCAAAAGAAACCAACGAGCTAGCCTACCCGTAAGTGCCGGTTTCTCGAAAAGATATTTGATGGGATCGAGTCGTGAAACCAACATTACAGAGTGAGCTAATAGGTAGTGCCGCAGCTTCCTGGTAGCCCAGTGGAGTGTAGCGGGTCTCGTAATCTAGCATTTTCTTGCTCAGATAGTAGATGGCCTGTTCCACCTTGTCCTCTGATTCTTGCGCGAGCATACAACCCATTGTAGTCTCAGTTACTGAAAGGTACAATATCAACGGTTTCCCCGGCTTTGGTGGTGACAACACGGGTGGTTTCTGTAAGTATTCTTTGATCTGTTCAAAAGCAGCTTGGCATCGACTGTCCCATTGGAATTTCTTTCCTTTCTTTAGGAGACCAAAAAGTGGTTCACAAGTCAAGGTTAGTTTTGAGATAAACCGTCTTATGAATTGCACTTTACCCAGAAAGCCTCGCACCTCCTTTTCAGTCCTTGGTGGTGGCATTTCTAAGATGGCCTTGATCTTGGAAGGGTCGACGTTGATGCCCCTTTGTGTAATAAGAAACCCCAGCATTTTTCCCACTGTAACACCAAATGTACACTTATGAGGATTCAACCGCAGCCGAAATTCTCTGATCCTTTGGAAGAATTTTTGCAAGGCGGCGTAGTGGCCCTCTCTTTCCTTGGACTTGACAATCATGTCGTCCACGTACACCTCAATCTCTTTGTGGATCATGTCATACAGTATTGTAGTTGCGGCCCGTTGATATGTAGCTCTAGCGTTCTTTAACCCAAACGGCGTTACTCTGTAGCAGTATGTTCCCCACGGAGTGGTGAAGGCAGTCTTTTCCCGGTCTTCAGGTGCCATCACTATCTGATTGTAGCCCGAGAAACCATCCATGAATGAAAGTGTCACGACCCGAACCCGCCCCTATAGGTTCGGCGACGTAACCGGCCAGTAATCCGTGGATTACCTACGGCCTCCAAACAGAATAACAAATAATAAGGGGCTGCGGAAGCAAATACAAAAGTAAATAAGGTCCAATGAGCTGTGATGACGTACATGAGACAGAAGATTTAAAACTTATTTATATACATAACATGCTAGTCAACATACACCAATATTTACATGATATATATACATAATTATGCCCCCAAAATTAGACTTTACAAGTCATAAACATCAGACTCGACTAGCATGAACCGGAACAGCCACTGCGTTAAGCTATGACCGGAACCTCCTCGGGAGGCACAACAGCTGGCTGACAAAAAGGGGTACTGCAGGCCCTCAACTCTGGCCCTGCTCTTGCGTCGGCTCACCTACATATATATATAGTAAACTGTGAGCGAAAGCCCAGTGAATAATAAACAGAGTAAAGGTTTTAATGAATGATGTCCACCACAGAGTTAGAAATCAGAGTTTATCTCAGAAACATAATCTTATCAGAAACAGAGTCTTATGCATTTTCAGATTTCAAATCAGAAACAAATTCAGATACATGCTCATATTCATATTCACATTCATATTCAGATTTTGCATAAGATCATATGTGGTACACCCATTAGCTATCCGATCAAGTAGGTCTAAAGACCACAACAAGTAGGTCCGAAGACCACAACAAAGTTGGTACCAACGACCATAAAGGTCCATATCTTGCGCGCAAGCAACCATGGTATTATTACCCCCAGGCAAGGGCCGTAGGCCACGGTATTGTTACCCCCGGGCGAGGGCCATAGGCCACGGTATTGTTACCCCCGGGCGAGGGCCATAGGGATTAAGGGTGCCATAACTACTTTTCAGAAAACTGGACATTCATTCATTCATTTCCAACATATCATAGCTTTTCCAAGAATCAATCATTTCGTATCATAATATATTGAAAATACATAACATTGAACATAACTTTACAAAGTTATTACTCACAGTGGGCGTTGATACAAGTAGACGAAGCCAAGAGGGTCAAATGGGTTGCGGCACGTGACCTACATAGCACATTACGGATACACACTTGAAATACGCATTTCTAAATGCACAAACCTCACACCAATGATTCTAAGTGTATATCTAACCCCTTACCCTTAATATGGAGTCCTAAACATGGCCTAGGAATGCCTAGGATGGAATGTGGATGCAAAAATGCCTTAGAAAACATTTTCCAAAAGTTGCTGAAAACAGGGGTCTCGCTCGAGCGAGCCTTCCTTCGCTCGAGCGAGATTGTAAAATCAAAGGCTTCGCTTGAGCGAACATTCCTTCGCTCGAGCGGTCTGATGAAACAGTAAAAGTACTGGTTGCAGATTTTCTTCGCCCGATGCTCGCTCGATTCTCGCTCGAGCGAGGTTCGAAAATCAAAAGGGTTCGCTCGAGCGAGCCTCCCTTCGCTCGAGCGGTCTGATGAAATGCAAAAGTACTGGTTACTCAGTTTTTACGCGCGATAACACGCTCGATGCTCGCTCGAGCGAGCTTGCCAAATCAAAGGGCTCGCTCGAGCGAGGAATCCTTCGCTCGAGCGAGGAAGCAAAATCTGGAATTTCCAGATTTGTCTCCCAAGTTCGAACCAAGCATTCAACCATCCAAAACTCAACCTCTTGGCCCCAAATTCTGGAAAAACACTTTAAACTTAATGTACAACAAGTTTTAAAGGCTAATTTGCACATGCAAGGGCCAAGGGTTGATCAATCAAAGTCATTTTCAAACCCATTTTCAAGCATGTTTTTCAAACATGAAATGTATGAACTTCAAACCCAATTCAATCTTCAAATCTTGCTCTAGAGAGCTCAATAGTGGGAAAATATTCTGAAAACATGAGCTAATATATAGACATGGACATGCATGTATAGTTCTTCAAGGATTTATCTTCAAAAGTCCACAAATTTAACATGCATGCATGAATTCTAGCATGAATCAACCTATATGGACTCAAACATGGTTTAATTCTACAATTGAGCAAGAATCATGCAAAATGAAGCTCCAAGATGACAAGAAGACAATGGATTCCTTACCTAGAGTGTCAATTTCAAAGTGAGGAAGCTTAACTTGACAATCTACTTCTCAATTCTTCCAAATTCAAGCTAACACCCAAAAGTTGAGTCCAAATCTCTCACTCTCTCCCTAATTCTCTTCTTGGTCGGCTAAGAGCTCAAATTTGGCTGATGAAATGTGTTTTTTTTTTTTTAGGAGTATAAGGCTCAAAGAAAGGATTAAACAAAGCTCCACTCAAAATGGCAATTTGGTAAATAAGCCCAAGTCCTCAATTAACTCATTTCAATCTAATTTAATCATTCCTAATCAATTTTCAGATAATTATACCATAAATCACAAATATTATGCTGATTACAAAACATCAAACGGTTTCTAAATCGGCCGCCGATAAGGCCTTCAATTAGCAGTTTAGACATAAAATGCAAACAGATATTCCGACACCGAACGGATAGAAACATATAAATCATGTAATGCACATGCAAATAAATTCCAGATTTTTCCCTTAATTATTATTAGACATAATTAAATTCCAATTAGCACTAATTAGGGTCAGGGTTATTACAGAAAGCAAAGCATGCCCCGCTGTAAAATCTACCAACTCATCAATATGCGGTAAGGGAAAGTCGTCCTTCGGACTAACTCTGTTCAAATCCCTGAAATCCACGCATACTCGGATTCTGCCGTCTTTCTTTGGCACTGGAACAATGTTGGCCAACCAAGTCGAGTATTCGGATACCAGCAGGAAGCCTGCATCGATTTGCTTGGTGACCTCTTCCTTAATCTTGATGGCCCAGTCAGGGCGGATCCTTCTGAGTTTCTGTTTGACAGGTCGGGCCTCGGGGTCAAGAGGGATCCGGTGCTGTACAATCTCAGGATCGATCCCAGGCATGTCTTCGTAGGACCACGCAAAAATATCTTTGAAATCTTTTAACAAAGCAACTAAGCCCTCGCGTTCCTCCGAAGACAACGTGGACCCGATCTGGACCAGTCGCGGGTCCTTCTCAATACCAATATTCACAATAGTGATTTCATCAATTAAAGGCTTGACAAACCTTTCCTGCTCTTGATCAATTAATCGTTGCAAAACCGGAGGAATTTCTTCCTCGTCGTTTTCGTCAAAATTTTGAAAGTCCTGATTCAAGCAATATATCAAAGGCACAGAAAAGTACTCGGAAACCACATCCGTATCATTCTCATTATGTACTTCCAGAACGTCCGATTCTTCTCTTACAACAGACTCAAAAGAGAAAGAAAAAGACGACCTGGACAGGACTGTGGCATCTGGGTTATCACCCCCAGGAATGTCGGACTCAGACTCAGTTGAGTTGGAACCTGATTCCGACTCACAAGACTCGGTGGAATCAGATTCCGGCTCACTACCTGACCCGGTGATGCTCAACAAAAATCCCTCCTCGTACTGCCAGGTGAGGAAGGGTGCGATGGATGCATCCAAAATAGTTGATGGTAGGCCTGTAGCTGTTTCATTCCCGATCATGGACACCGAGAAGTTATCCTTCAAGCACAGCTGGTCGATCGAAGGATCTGAAAGTAGACATGCCAGTGCTACCCCCATTTCAAGTTCGATGTCCTCAGACTCCATTTTCCTACTCTGTTCAACCTTAACTGTC
This sequence comes from Camellia lanceoleosa, assembly GCA_025200525.1. Classification (NCBI taxonomy): domain Eukaryota; kingdom Viridiplantae; phylum Streptophyta; class Magnoliopsida; order Ericales; family Theaceae; genus Camellia; species Camellia lanceoleosa. The sequence continues at coordinate 89,644,603 of CM045758.1, read as the reverse complement.
GGGTCTGCCTGCTCTTTGGCAACATCATAACCAGGTAACTGTAGGTCAAAGAAAATCTCAAACCCCAGCACGCGCTTCTTCTCCGCGTTCAGCCACGGCTCTGGAAAACCACAAAATGGAAAATCCTCTCCCTCCCGGACAAAGCGTCCATTTAGGGTACCCCGAATGGGCCGATGCATTAAATCAAAAGGTCTCCCTATTTGTTTCGCTCTGGCTCTTCCAGCCATTTCCTTTCCTTTCCTTACCCAATCCTCCTTAGTGGGCAGATAACCCAAGCCAAATGTATGGGGATTGTGTGGCACTTCGGCCAATGCTACGACGCCTTTCTGGCCGCTCTTTCCTAATCCCATCCCGGGGATGTGTTGGAGCTTGTTCATGAGATACACTGCTTGAGCACTGACATATATCCCTTCATTAGTAGCCATGATGTTCTGTACAACCCGAGCCTCAGCCAGAGTAAAACCTGATATGAACACATCTTCCATGCCATGCTCGATTTCTAGAACAGGTGTAGATACCTCCGATGGTGGATGGATTGATGAATTCCTGAAAACAATGGCTATTCCCTTCCCGTAGGGGTATTTTACCATTTGATGCAGAGTGGATGACATCGCTTTCAATTCGATGTACCACCGCCTAAAAGCATATTAAAAGTTACGGGAACTTCTAGGACATGGAAATCTATCTCGTGCTGTCCTGGCCCAACTTTTGTCTGGATTTTAACTGTTCCCATCACCTCTCAGCTTGTGTTGTCATATGCCCGGATTACCTGGGCTGTTGGTACAAAATCTGCGATTTTCAAACCGATCGCATATCCTGTTCTTGCCGGACAGACGTTGATGGCGGATCTGGTATTAACAAGAACCACCGGTATCCATTTATTCCTACACTCCATGGAAATGTAGAGTGGCTTGTTATGGTCTGCCCCCTCGGGTGGCAATTCCTTGTCGGAAAAAATCAGCATCGGGGTAGCTCCTCCCGGAAAGACTAATCCCACCAGCTGTTCTGGCGTGGTTTCTATTGAAAGCTTGGCTTTGTCCATGGTCGTCAGGACAGCCTGTCTATGCACTCGTGATGCCATGAGCAGTCCCCAGATGGAGATGTCTACTTGTATCTTTTTTAGTTGTTTGAGCATAGCTTCCTCCTCAAGTTGCTTCTCCTTTTGTTTCTCAGCCTCTCTATCCTTCCCAGAAGCCTCTGGCTGATCTAGGTGCAGGGGTTTGAAGTACCACTCGCTCCGCGTCATATGGTCGACCTCTTCAAGGTACCAGGTGTCATCGGGTCGGTTGTTCCCCTAATCTTCATCTGTGTGGGCAAGACACAAATCCTCATCTTTTCACCACATTCCATCAGCAGCTGACAGACATCTGTCTGGCTCTGGTATGATTGTTCTTGTACTCAACATTCTCAGTTTCTCTGCGCACGGCAATTTCAGTCCCCACATGGGCCTTTGCCTTCCTGATTCTCTCGGAATCTTCAAATCTTCCTTGTTCCGGCTGTGTGAACACAACTGTCTGTTCAATAATCCCCGTATTCAAAATGCTCCAATCCCGAGCGAAATTCTTGATACCGGCACTCTCCGGTGATGTACTATGTTCTTCGACCCTTCTGGCCGTCACTAACACTCTTGCCCCTGCCGGGCTCTATTCTGGTTGGAACTCTTCCACCACATCCGGTTGATCATCTAACCACCCGGTAGCCTCTGCCGATTCCTCATAATCGAACCAGTTGACTGCTGCGTCCCCTGGATTTTGGTCACTGAAAAACTGGATGTTGGCAAGGTCTCCTTCCACAATCGTCAAATCATCTGTTCTTTGTCCCAGACTATCTCCTTGGATCACACACAGCTCTCTTTCCGTAGGCAATTCCACATCTGGCCCATCCTGACCTATTGACGCAATGTAATCACCCGGTCTATATGTCTTCTCAACACAACCCCCAGATTCCGCAGACTCTGGCTCAACCAATCTCCTTTCTTTCGAAATCTCCTCTCCCTTATCCCCAGTAGTCACCACTGCTGGCTTGGGTTGGGTTATGGAGATGTCCATCATGCACAAGTCGGTGCAGTTAGGAAGGAACACCTCCGGCTTAGGCAGGTGGGAAGGTGTGATATAGATGCTAGGATCGTAAGGCACGACCCCGGTTTGAATGAAGTTGATCCTTTTGGGCGGTGGAGCTTGGTTGTGTGTGGGGAGAGGGTTTGTAGTAACATTGGGTTTCTCGAGAGGCAGAATCACCTCGTTATCGATGAGATCTTGAATCTCATGACGTAATCGGAAGCACAGATCGGTGTCATGACCGTGTTGTTGGTGAAATGCGCAATACTTGGCTGGGTTGTGGGTTAAGGGAAGTCTTTCTGGTAAGGGTCGCGGCTCTAAGGGCTTCAAGTGCCCTTTTCTGATTAGCACCCCCAGAGCTTTGGATGGGTTTTGGGTGGGTATTTGGCTGTTTGCGGGTTACTTCCGGATGCACCGGAGAATGGCGTAGCCGCCATGGTTTTTGGAGGGGGATTGGTGGTGACCATGCTCACTTCGGAGGCTCTTGTAGTTGAAGTGCCGCTCGGGCCTGCATTAGTGTTGCGGTTGAAAGTTCTTCGAGGTTGCTCCCGGTCATTATCAATTAAGCCTTGCCTCAAGGCGTCCTCAATCTGTACCCCCATTTCATGTAGGTCAGAAAAAGTAGGAAAAGGGAGTACAATCATCTTCTGCATTAACTTCGGTTGAAGATTGAGCACAATCATCCGAATCTGGTCTTTGTCTGTAGGCCTTAAGGTCATCATTGAAGCTTTGGCCCTCCATCTGGTCACGAATTCTGAGAAACTCTCCTTAGGCTCTTGCCTTGTTGTCTCGAGATCACGGGTTGTAATCTTGATTTGTGTATTGTATGAGTACTGCGCAATGAATGCCTCAGCCATCTCGTCCCAGTTTCTCTTGACATCATCTTCTAATTTGGCATACCATATGGCGCCATGTGGTCCGCCAAATGAAGACAGCTTCTGAAGTCTACTGAGGCCCATTGGCCTTAAGATATCTGAAAATAGTCTCAGGTGCTCCATGGGATCCCCGGACCCATCAAATTGATCAATATGAGGCATTTTGAATCTATCAGGCAGTGTCACAGCTGTGTCGGTATACCCGTCTTCAATGTCGGGGATGGTCTTGACTCCCTGGGATCTTTTGAACAGCTTTTCAAGCTTGTTCAACTTTAGTGCGGTGGGATCAGTCTCAAACTCAAAGGGAGAGTCTGGTAGGTTGGTGGGTGTTTTTGATAGTTGGGGTTGGATTTGGGGTAGGATCGGGGGTGGAGGTGGTCCTGTGGGAAGTTCTGTATCATTCTGAACATTGGCTGTCTCCCCGAGGGTTGGAACTCCTGGTGGGGGAGGAACTTGTTGCAAAGCAGAGGCTCCAGTTTGCTGCTGTAACCTTACAATTAACTCTGCTTGTTCATTCATAACCATGGCCTGCTGCTTGGCGAACTCTGCCTGTCGGACAGCATCCTGCTGCATCATTTTCATACTCTCTTGGAGTTGGCGCACCATCTCCTCTAAACTGGCCATACTGTTCTGCTCTAGTCGAATTACTGGTATATATTCTCTCTCTGTAGGAGAAACAGAACCCTGATCCCTACTGAACTCAGGTGGGGTAGATAAGGCCCTCTGAACTGACTGCTATACTGATGCCCTCTGCCTAACCATCATTCGTCTAGTAACCGGGGGTAGAGAGTAGTACACTAGTTGTCCGTCTACCAGATCCTCAGATCGATGGAGTCAACGACCTCTAGTCCAGAGTTCTTGGGGAATATCTACTGGGTTAGAAGCAATTGTGCTCAACTACCTAGTAAAAAGATAAATAAAGCGTATAAATAAACAGACAATCGGACAGCGTAACAGCACAAAATAAGCATAACACATAGCTGGGTACAACAAATTGCCAATAAGCTGAATGTACTATTTCTTAACCAACGATCCTTGCTTTCCAAATCGCCTTTAAACGATACCCTTAGGTAGAACTGTCTTCCTAAATGCCGATGCCCATAGGCCTGATACCCAGACTTGCAAACCGATATGCATATTCCCTGTAGAGATACACCCTAACAGCACATAGCAAGTAAAAGAGAGCCAAAACACCCCTATGCTGGGGTAAGGTTTCCCTGTCCTATTTTGTCAGGAGCTAGGGTTTCACTACGCACGCAGCGGTTTCAAACAACCTAACATCGGGTAAGCAACATGTCCTAGTTTGGAATAGTCACTATGGATTCCGAATATGCACTAGGTCGAATGGTCGAAAAGGGTGCCCTGGTAAAACCGGGGTTTGTATTCCCATGCTGTCAGAGCCCACAACCGGTCAGCCTTATGGTCATGCCTTGACAAGACAAGCCTCCAGCAAACCGTTCAGGAATGGCAGATGGCAAACACGGTGTCCTAGGCGCACCAATGCACATGCAATGCAAAGAAACACATAAGTGTAATCAAAACAGGATATCACGAGTTCGAGTCAAGCTCTCTAAGCTCCCCAGCGGAGTCGCCAGAAATTGTAGGTGCGCCCATGGGCCTCGTGCTACAGTTCGGACCCAATTTGTGTCACGGTTCTTAATCTAAACCAAAGAGTCCAAATCCGGCAAATCGTTTTTTGAAAACAGATTTTTTTGAAAGAAGTGCCAAACATGGACTGCTTTGCCAGATACAGAGTCACCACCTAAATATTTTTTTATAGGGGAATTTAGGAAACCCTGACTCGGTGCCAAAGGCCACATGTCCGTCATCACCAAAGTTGCGTCGGCTCGGGAGCTTGGGTACGATTGGGAAAGGTCAACTATAAGCACCCCCTCTCGCCCGATCTGAAGATCGGCCTCTACTAACCGTGATATCTTGTTTTGAAAACATTACATGTCCTTATTCTGGTTATTAGCCTAGAATTACTATGTTATGCGCACAGCAAACAAGTATAGACCAAATCGCCTAAATTGGAACAAAACATTTCATGTTTGTTTTAAAAATGGTTTGCTACTCGTAAGTAGGCTAAAATGCAGGTTTTGCCACCCTCGAGTGGGCTTTAGAAAAGATGGTTTTGCCACTATTCGAGTGGGCTTAAAACTCACAGTTTTGATGTGTTATTCCAATTTAGGTAATTCAACCTCCATCCACAGGCATTCAAGCAGTTATATCACATAAGCAGCTAGCCTCATGATAATCATGCTATCATGGTAACACTCACACGCATACAGTATGCTAAAGCATAAAAAGCTCACCTAGTACTCCAAGCCAAAACAGAAACTAGTTAGTAATCATATGCATGATCCTAGTTTATGTTAAAATGGCTAATGCAACACATGCAAAATGCAACTATAATAGGCTCGGTTATCCTAAAGATGTCATGTGAAATGCTGCAACTAACAGGTATTCAACTTGGAATTGAAATACAGATGCAGTTAGAATGATGCCCCGAGCCCGGTGCATGTAAGACAAATGCATGGATGCACACATGCATAGCATACTGTATGCTAATTTGAATATGCCCTAAACTAACCATCGAAAGCTAGTAAATAAAAGGGAAGAAAGACGTGGGGTTGGAAGACATATACACACTCACGCACACTTATTACACAATTGCCCTCGCTCGGAGGGTCCAAATAAATATATAGGCCAAATAATAAATCGACTATCCTAGCTAATTAATTATTACAGACCCTCAATTTAATTAATCAAATTAAATATGAAATAAATAGAAAGAAAGGGGCCACAGCCCTGCCTCGGAATGCGCGAATGATGCATGTTTGACTCGTCTCGCCCGGAAACTCGCTGCCATAGCACTGTTGCCTCTGTTTACACTGCCTTGTTCCTCTGAAGACTGCAAAAACCTTGGAACATGCTTTATGGATGTTGGGGAATACCACCGGCCAAGAACAAATACCACCAGCCAAAGGGATGAGCCACCGGCCACCTTTTTGCACTATCGGCCAAAATTAATGGCCGGCCGACACTAAACTTAGCCGACCGGCCAAAACACCCTGCAGAAACTGGTTTTTGGCAACAACAAAGGACAGACAGTGTATGGCATGGAATTTCAAACAAATGTAGGCATGGCCACACTCCCTATCATGCAATGGGCTCAAGGGAGCATGGCCCTCGATCCTCGGGTCATCAATTGTGCATTTTGATGCATGATGGCCTAAGAGGCCAATGTTGCAATTCAATGAGAATGCATGCAACACACAAATGAATACCAAGACCCCATCATGTCAAAGTCAAGGGCCTCGGCGACTGAGAGTTGAGACGTGTTACATCACTTGTAGTATGAACACTTCTTACCCCTCAAGTTTGGCTTGACATCCCAAACCAAACAATGCAATGCAAGTATATAAGCATGGCTGAAACATGCAAATGAAACTAAGGCACAAAGCATGTCAAATATGCGGCAAGTATGTGAGATGGCTCAACATTGAACTAACATGCAAGTAAGATACAATGCAGACATGCTTCTAATGTAATGCAACATGCTCATGCAAAGGTGGATGTAGACCACAAAGAGGGAGACCTCAGCGCATCCCAAAAACAGTGGCTAAAGATGCCAAAATAAAGGTACCAATCATGGAAGACAAACATGCCAATCAATGAGCCCAAGACTAAAGTATAAAAGCCAACTCAAGCACACTTAAAGGAAGACAAACATGGACATTGAGACCAACAAAATCAGTGCTATAGCATGTGAGAATGAGCCCCCAAAACCCACACATGGCCTCCCAAATGATCCAAACACATAGGCATACACAATGCACATTTCAAGGCATGAAATCATAACACTTCAAAGCATTGAAAGGGACACAAAGGACAATGTAAGACCACATTACATGGACTGAAATATGATCCCAACCAATGCCAAATGATGATAATAGGCTAAGCTAAGCTTGTTAGTCACCCATACAATCAAGGCTCACAATCCAAAATGCAAAGCAACTATATCAAACATGCTAAACATGACCAAATCAGTAGCCAACAGACCTTAAGCATGGAAAAATATGACCAAGGACTTCACAAAGCAAGGCCAAAATATGATAGCATGGTGGTCTAATGGTGTGATGCATTCCTAGGCAACATGGAGGAATATAAAGCAAGTATAATATGCATGTTAAGGGCCAATAAACCACCATTGAATAGAGATATAATATGACCCAAAACACCCCAAAAGCCTCTGAAAAGTAGCCATAAACAACTAGACATGCATGCTACCATATTGAACCAAAAAAATGCACAAATGAAGCACAAAAGGGAAAGGGGTGTCCCTCCCCGTTACAAGACCTCAAACCTCCTTCCTCACCACTGAAAATCCACTGGATTTCAATGGTGAGAAGGCCAACACACCAAGGTAAGCAAGGCTTAACAAAAGAGTACCAAAAGAGACCAAAATGGGGCTAAGAGGGGGGGGGGGGTCAACCCCAAATGCCTAAAAAACCTTAATGAGAGATCTCAAGCATGCAAAAATAAGACTTTTTCTAGTTATACACAAAGTCTAAAACAATATGCAAGACAGGTAAAAAAGCAATGCAAGATTGGGGAATCTAAAGTCAAGAGATTACCCTTGAAGAACCCTTGATGAACAGCCAATGCAGCCCTCTTCTTTTGATCAAAATCAGTCCAAAAATCCAAGAACAAACCCTCCAAGCCCCTCAAGGTCGAAGTAAGGTGTGGTAGTGTGTTAGTGCAAAACTAAGGTAAAAATGCACTTTTAGGCCACAAAACACACACAAAGGAGGAGAGAGAATATATTTGACAGATATATATATATGTATCTCTAGTTTTTTTGGATCAAAAACTCTAACCCTTGGCAAAGGAGGAAGAAGGGTTCTTATATAGACATAGGAAATGGCTTGAAGCTTCCTCAAGAAGCTAAATGAAAAGGGGCAAAGGGTGCAGGAGTCAAGGCTTCTAGAGGAAGCTAAGACAGCTGGCCAAGCTTCCCGAAGAAGCTTGGCCAAAGGGTTCAACCTTCTAGAGGGAAAATGGGGTCAAAGGCTCAAAATGGTCATCCCCGTGCATAGGGAGTGGGGTCTGTGCCTCACAGCTGGCATGCACTATGCCTGAGGGGGGTGCAAAAGGGTCACCGGCCGGCAAAAAAGATCATCGGCCAAAAAAAGGGCCGGCCAGCCACACATAGTACCGACCGGCCATTGATAACAAGCAACAATGGCCGGTGACAACAAGGAATTGTCAGTGAGGGAAAGGGAAGGCCGGTGGAATGTGGGGATGGCCAACAAGCCAATCCCTGCCTCCCAAGGAAAAAACAAAAAGTGTTTGGTGCCAAAACCAAACACTAAAAGGATGAGTTAAGAGATCTTGAGGCGAGGCGCGTAGCCGAGGCCTCCGGGAACTCAAAACGAACATGAACAAGGGTGATCACTGAGTGTTCAATCAGTGACGTCTAAGTCTTGAGGACGGTCAAAAATGGGGTGTCTACAGGTGTCTACACAGTCCTGCCGTATTGTAGCCAGCAAAAGTGGAAAAACGGATGGTTTTTGAAAATGTTTTGGGTGCCCACGTCTTGCTGTATAACTGCTGGCAAAATGTGGGGAATGGTTTTAAAAAGTTGAATACTGGTTTTGGAAAAATGTGGTTTTTGGATGAAAATGGCTTTTGAGAAACTGGTTTTTGGGAGTTCACTTCCCGCCGTATAGTAGCTGGCAAAAGGGGGAATATGTTATGGATTGGGTGCCCACTGTCCCACCGTATCAAGCCGGCAAAAGGTGGGGTGTGTTGTGGCATGTGTTGAGGTCAACGATGATATATGTGACTTGTGATGAACTTGTGAAATTACTATTTGATGTGTAAATGGGTATGGAATGTAAATGCTTATGGAAATTATCTGGAATGAATGGATAAAGAAATGGTAATTGGATATAGGATTGGTGATAAAGAACTCACCAGGTTGTTTGTATCTATAAGGAAAGACTTATAGTTTTATTTTGTGATTAATTGAGAAATTGAATTAAAAGAATTTGTTATCCTAGTGGTATGATGAATTATAGTTGGTAATGCTAATGTGGATGTGATGTAAGTGTTCTTGGATTTCTATGTTAGAGCATTATAGCAATAAAAGATCGACTGGTGGGAATGGAGTGTATGAGGGTTGTTTTGGGTATTAAGGGAACATAAATTTGATGTCATGGAGTTGTAAAAAACTTAATTAGTAAAAGAGGAGAATGGGAATAGAAGGAAAAATGTTAAGATGGATATTTAATAAGGAAAATTTTGGAATGGGTTAATAAGTATAAAATGATATGGTTCCTTAAACATTTTGTTTCCAAAAAGGATTTTTGGTTTTCTGATAAAAATGGTGGTTTTTGATGGTTAAGGGTTTTCCTTAAATCGTTCAAATAAACTTTGAGAAAAGATACTCTACGTATGATATTTTGAAATTACAAAACGTCACCTGCTATATGGTATCACCCTGCATACATGATTATTTCTATCTGTGGGTTGGCTATTGATTTAGAACTATGAGATTTCTACTGGGCATTAGTGCTCACCCCTGTTGTTTTTATCTTTTTACAAGAAGGAAGTGTGGATTCTATAGTCGAAGAGTTATGAAGTCCATAAGTCTGTGTGTATATCGTTGTGGATGTGAAGAAACTAATTGTTGTATATTCATATTTGTATTTATTTAATTGTCGTTTCTTAGTAGAAGATTGGCATGTATCATTGTTATTATTGTACTCATTGAGAGCGAGAGAACACGTATCATTGTATTTCTATTACTCAAGTGTAATAGATAGTTGTATATATATATATATAATGGACCTAAATTTCAGGCTTTTGGTAATGTTTCCGTGTAATTAAAATTGGGGCGTGACAATTTATATGAATATATGTGATTTTAAATTTCTATATGTTCACCGTAGGAAAATCTGTTTGACTTTCTGCTTTGGAATTTAAATTGAAGGCCTTGTCGGCCACAAAAACCAAAATTTGACTACGTCATTGTGATTAGCGTAATTTTTAGAGCCTACGGTGAAATTTAATTGAAAATTGATTCGGATCAGATTAATTAGATTAAATTAATTTAATAGTGCTCAATTAATTAGTATTAATGGAATTTGATTATGTGGGGCTATATAGGGACCATTATACACTCAATTCCTCTTATTTTTTTTTATTCAATTTGGCTGATATTAACTCTAAGAAAAGAGAGAGGGTCGGCGAGAGAGAGAGAGAGAGAGAGAGAGAGAGAGAGAGAGAGAGAGGGAAACAATTGAAGATTTGAGCAAGAGGCTTGGAAATCTTGAAGATTAACTCAAGAATTGGCTAGAATTTGGGTATTTGAAGCTCCTAGGTGAGTAAATTCATAGATTTTAGTTTGTGACTTTGTGAATTCAAAGTTGAATGGTGATCAAAAACATGAATTGAGTTAGTTTTGATGAATTGAGAGGCAATATACACATGCATGTAGGAGATTGCCATAAATTGTATGTTTGTGCTTGAAATTTGCATGAGCTAGCATGAATTGTAACGCCCCGACTTCTGGATCGTTAATAAATCAAATCAACCTCAAATTTATAATCGTAAATATACAAATCATCTCCACAAATAATTAACTCAAATGTCTCCAAAATATTAATTATACAAATCTCCAAAAATAATATATAGTTGTGGACTAAAAGAATCTCCAACTCAAATAATCTCTTTAGATGCTTCAACTCCCACCGCCACTAAATTTGCTCCATGCCTGAAAAATAAATTAATTCGAGAAGTATACAATACAACAGGAATAGCAAGGTTCAGACAGAAAATAAATTAACAGAGATCCAGCAATTACACAACCGATTAGATTCGACAAACAAGCAATTTACCAAATTGCACAAACAAGTCAACTCGACATATGATAATTTATCCAGAACCAAATACCCGGTCCTACTCGATACATGACCAGTGACTGGGCTCACCCCCCTCACCCAAGCACAACCGCTTATCCGGGCTTTTGGTACAGAGTATATTGGCAAAGTCCACTCGATCCATGTACGAGCATTTCCACGTCATTTAGCCGACAAATCAACATTTCCAACAGAATAACCACACAGAGTTCATCAAATGATTAGAGTAATCAAATGAATCAACAACGAATAATTCCATAGAATTTATCAAACAATTAGAATAATCACGAAGAGTACAACTTTATGGGAATTAAAAATAAACTCTTTGCAAAGAGAATTTGGGAAGCATATTGTATACCACCCGAATTACCTCAAATCAATCTCCTCCGTCTCCAACACTCGAATCTCGATCTTTCTCCATAAATCTCCAAATTCTAAGCCATAAGGTATGTAAGGTTTCACAAAATCTACAACTCTCCTCCTGTATGAAAATTCTTACTCTCACTTTAAACATTCTTAATCTAAACTCTAAATCTATATAACAAATGGAAAGAGATATGGAAAAACCATAGAAAGAAGTTGAGAGGTGGGCTCAATTTATAGGCAACTTAGTGTAACATACTATTTGGAATATGAAAGGACACATTAGGATTTACTTGAAATTAAAGTCTACTAATTGGAATTTGAAAGGACAAGTTTGAATATGAATGAACCACTAATAAGGATAGTAAATGAATCACTAATAAGGATATTAAATGAACAAGTTTGTCATAAAAGCCTACTATTTGGATATGAATAGACAAGTCACTAGTTGGATTATGAAAAGACACTAAAAATATGGGGTGTCACATGAATAATGTTGAACATGGTGAATTGGGCACCAATCTTCACATGCACGCATGATTTTCATGGGTTCCATAATAATAAGTGTCATTTGCATGATGTAAAGTAGAAATGAAGTCAAAAATTTGCATGCATGTTTGATTGTGGAAGATAAGGAGCATATATGAGGGTTGAATGCATGAGCCTTGATTATACTAAAGAAATGTTGGTTAATTTTTGAAGACTGGACCATGATTTTGAGCAATTGGCCTCATATTGTTTGTGTACCCATGATATATAATGTCTTTCCCTATTTTGGTACCTTAATTCGAGCTTTGAAGCCTTTGAATATCAAGTTTGAGCCTCAAGAACAATTCTGGATTTTCCAGAATTTGGCATGTCCGCTCGAGCGGGGAAAGCGCCACTCGAGTGGGAAAAACGAACCCCTAGAAGTTTTGCAGACATGGATGTCTGCTCGAGCGGGAAGATTCACACTCAAACGGGAAGCTATGTAGTGGGACTTTCAGCTCAAGCGCCCGACTTCACGCTCGAGCGTAAAAATGAGGCAACCAGTACTTTTGCAGACCTAATAGGTCCGCTCGAGCGGGAAAGTCCACGCCGGCGGGGACCCTGCTTCGTAAAAATTTGTAAAGGTGTTCTATGTTTCATTTTCTGTTCTCGTTCACTTCTAAGTACTCTTAGGCATATATTGAGCTTTATGAGTGAATTAAAAGAATAAGAAAGAAGCCTAAGAGGGATGTATGAATTAAGAAACGGATTGAATCGTTTGTGACTCATGTGTGCTATGTAATATGTAGGGTCAAGCTCAAGGGTGAATCCACCGGCAGAACACTGTAAGTAATATCTTAATAAAGATGTTTTCAAGTATGTTATTTGTCCAACTGCTTATTTCCCTATAAGTCATATAAACTCGTTAATCTAAATTGTGGACAAATGTTTGCTATGCCAAATGAACGGACCAAAGGCCAGTCTAGCATGAATAAAAGAATGGTTGGGCCAAAGGCCAGTTTGATATGAATGAAAGAACGAATAGGCCAAAGACCAGTCCGACATGAATAAAAGAATAAATGGGCCTAAGACGAGTCTGACATGAATGAAAGAATGGTTGGGCCAAAGGCCAGTTTGACATGAATGAAAGAATGAATGGGCCAAAGGCCAGTCTGACATAAATGAAAGGATGAATGGGCCAAAGGCTAGTCTGACATAAATGGAAGAATGAATGGGCCAAAGGCTAGTCTGGCATGAATGAAAGAATGAATGGGCCGAAGTTCATTTGACATGAATGGATTGGGCCCGAGGCCGTCTGATGTGTTTGGAACCGCAGTTAATTGATATATATATATACTAGACAGAAATGTGAATTGGGCCCAAGGTCGTTTGGTGCATGTTGTTCTAAATACTGGTCGTGTATTTTCCTTATTTGATATTATTCACTAGGCTTTCGCTCACTCTCATTCATGTGTCTGTAGGTGAGCCAAGGGAGGTCCAAACCCAGCCTCAGTGAAGTTTGTGAGAAACAGCCAAGGTTTTGAAGAGTCAGCCCATATGTCTCACGCACAAGACTTGTTTTCGCCCTTTTGCTAGTTTGCTATATTTTGTCATGTTGGCGAGAACTTTGGTTTACTGTTGTATATAGTTTTGATTGGCTGACTTAGACTTGAATGATCTTGTGTGTACAGAATCATGTGTTATTACATAATCTGATGTGAGTTATTAACATGTATATGCATGGATTGTTATGGTGTGCCATGTAAGAACAGCTCTATGGACAAAAGTTTGAATTTGCTTCCGTTTGGTCCCTTTATTCTGATGAGTTATGTCTTGTTTGGTTTGAGGCCGTAAATAATCCCTTGATTTCTGGCCGGTTATGTCCTTAACCCATAGGGGTGGGTTCAGGTCCTGACAGAGTGGTATCAGAGCACGAGTTAAAAACTCACACACTTGTCCAAATGAGTAATAAGCATCTAGAAAAGATCGAGGATGCATTCATGTGATAAGTATGAATCTGAAAGCATCAAGAATACGCTTAAATGTTTTAATGTGAACAATTGTGTGCTATAAGTTTGTGATTTGCTTGCATTGCAAATTATTTGAATATGTATGCTCTTTATTATATGCATATCTGTGAATCTTTTTTATAAAGTATAATACAAGTCTAATTAGATGGTGAGAACAAGAGGTGATGAAATAGAGGAGTCCTCTACTACCAGAATGGATAGGATGGAAAGACTTATTCAGGAAATGGCAAAAACATTGAGGCAACAACAACAGTGGCAACAACCACATCCTCCACCTCCTCCTCCTCCTTCACCTCCTGTGCCAGACTTACAGAATGATGACCGAATAATAGCTCTCACCAAAGAGTTTAAGAAAATGAAACCACCACAGTTCCATGGGGGATTAGATCCGTTGAAAGCCGAAGCATGGGTCCTCGACATCGAAAAGCTATTTGAAGTGTTCCCTTTTTCGAAGACACAGAAAGTACTTCTAGCCACCTTTATGCTAGAAGATGAGGCAAGAAGATGGTAGATGTTAATGCGTGAGAATCACAAAGATGTTGACTGGACCAAATTTCTGAAAATTTTCTATGATATGTACTTCCCTCAGTGTGTCCGGGATAGGAAAGTATTAGAGTTAATGGAACTAAAACAAGACAGCATGACAGTGGCTGAGTATGCGGCCAAATTCACTGAATTGGCTAGGTTTGCCCTATATGTAATTGACACCGATTATAAGAAAGTGAGGCATTTTGAAGGTGGGCTTTGAAGTGAAATTTTGGAAAGGGTGAATGTCTTGAAGTTGGAAACCTATATTGGGGTGCAAGACCGGGCCATAATATCAGAAGCTAACATAGCTAGACAGACAAAGTCAACAACTGACTGGAAAGGCAACAAAAGGCAAGGCTTCTTTTCAAAGAAGAAATTTTTGAAAAAGCAAAACACAAGTGCCTCGAGTACTTCGAATTCTTCCTGAGATACATCTCATATGTGCAATATTTGTAGTAAAAGGCATCGTGGAGTTTGTTACCGTGTGTCGGGAGCTTGTTTTAAATGTGGTAGACAAGGGCATATGGCTAGAGATTGTAATCAAAACAGTGGAAAGCTAGCTGCTAGCTCAATTGCATCGGTCCCGAAGCTGAAAAATACTATGAGATCTACTACCACCGGAGATACTGTGAGGCAAGGGAGAGTTTTCACGCTTGTTCCGGGCGATACACGGAATGCTAACGCAGTTGTCTCAGGTACTATTTCTATATGTAATCAGGATGCTTTTGTGTTAATTGACTCCGAATCAACACACTCTTTTGTGACATGTGCATTTGTATCTAGACTGAGTAGACCTCTATAATTATTGCCATATTTGCTATGTGTATCTACTCCATCCGTGGAATCTGTGTTGTGTGAATCTGTATATCGTTTTTGTGACATGCATGTTGGGAATGCCATTTTATATGTGGATTTGTTGCCCTTGAACTTTAGGCACTTTGATAAAATTCTGGGCATGGATTGGTTAACCAAATATTGTGCCACCATTGATTGTGTAACAAAACGGGTTGTGTTTAAACCACCAGAACATGAAGAAATTGTGTTTGTGGGTAACGGGGTGGTGCCTCCACCTTATCTGATATCTGTAATGAAAGCATATAAATTAATCAGGAAAGGGTGCCAAGGTTATTTGTGTTATGTGTTGTCTGAACAATCTGCGAATATTAAATTGAGCAGTATCCCTATTGTTAGCGAATTTCCAGATGTGTTCCCAGATGAATTGCCAGGGGAATTGGTGGACAGGGAGATAGAGTATACTATCGAAATTGTGCCAGGCACCCAACCCATCTCTAAAACTCCCTACAGAATGGCTGTTACTGAAATGAAAGAATTGAAAGAACAGTTGCAAAACCTGCTTGACAAAGGGTTTATCCGACCTAGCACTTCGCCATGGGGTGCACCAGTGTTGTTTGTGAAAAAGAAAGATCGAACCTTGCGCCTGTGTATTGACTATCGAGAACTGAATAAGGTGACAATAAAGAATAAATACCTTTTACCTCGTATTGATGACTTATTTGACCAGTTGCAAGGATCACAGGTGTTTTCCAAAATTGATTTGAGACCCGGGTACCACCAGTTGAAAGTAAAGGTAGAAGATGTGGAGAAAACAACATTTAGAACGAGGTATGGTCATTATGAATTTCTTGTTATGTCATTTGGAGTGACTAATGCACATGCAGTGTTTATAGACTTAATGAACCAAATCTTTTAGATCTACCTTGATGAATTTGTTGTGATTTTTATTGATGATATATTGATATACTCGAAGAATAGACTTGAACATGAACAACATCTGAGGACTGTTTTGCAAACACTTAGAGAAAAGAAATTATTTGAGAAACTAAAGAAATGTGAATTTTGGTTGGATGAAGTCATCTTTTTAGGGCATATGATCAGTAGGGAAGGAATTTTGGTGGACCCACAGAAAATAGAGGCAATTGTGAATTGGCCTACACTGACTAATGTGACAGAAGTCCGCAGTTTCAGGGGCTTAGCCGGGTACTATAGGAGATTTGTGAAGGATTTCTCAAAAATAGCTGTACCTCTTACCCAACTAACATGCAAAGGGCAACCATTTGAATGGAACAGCAAAAAAGAATCTGCCTTTCATGAATTGAAAATGAGACTGACCACTGCACCAGTTCTGACATTGCCATCAGGTATAGAAAACTTTGTAATTTTCAGTGATGTATCTTATAAAGGTTTGGGTTGTGTATTAATGCAAAATGGAAGGGTAATTGCCTATGCCTCCCGACAGTTGAGGCCACATGAGAAGAACTACCCAACACATGACTTAGAATTGACCGCAGTTGTTTTTGCTTTGAAAATCTGGCAACATTATTTGTATGGGGCAAAGTGTGACGTCTACACGAATCACAAAAGTCTGAAATACTTCTTTACGCAGAAGGAGTTGAACATGCGATAGAGGAGATGGCTTGAATTGATAAAAGATTATGATCTTGAAATCCAGTACCATCCCGGGAAAGCCAATACAATTGCTGATGCCTTGAGCAGAAAGTCAATGGGGAGTATAGCTTGTGTGCTTACTGAACAGAAGGAGATCTTGCAGGATTTTGAGAATTTTGAAATTGAAGTGGTATTGTGTGAACAGGGCGGATTGATAGCCGCTATTTCAGCTGAGCCGGCGATTATTAATGAGATTAAACAGAAACAAAAAGAGGATGAATTCCTTAAGAAAATAATTAATGAATTTGAGACAAGTCTGAAAGCAGAATTCAGCCTTGAAGGCGAAGTGTTGAGATTTCGGAACCGAATGTGTGTCCCAGATATTCTGGAATTAAAGAAAAGAGTTTTAGATGAAGCCCATAAATCGGTGTTTGCTATGCATCCGGGTAACAATAAAATATATCGGGATTTGAAACAAAGCTATTGGTGGCCTAAAATGAAGAAAGAAATTGCAGAATATGTGTCCAAATATCTTCAATGTCAGCAAGTTAAAGCTGAACATCAGAAACCGAGCGGTCTACTTCAACCTCTCCCTATTCCTGAATGGAAGTGGGAGCATGTAACTATGGATTTTGTTGTTGGTCTACCTCGGACCCCTCGAGGTATGGATTCTATTTGGGTTGTAGTTGATAGACTGACTAAATCTACACATTTTCTACTATTAGAACTATATTTGATGCTTATAGGCTGGCTACTATATATGTTGATGAGATTGTCTGTTTACATGGAGTTTTGGTATCCATTGTGTCGGATAGAGATCCGAAATTTGCATCTAGATTGTGGAAGAGTTTGTAGAAAGCTATGGGGACAGAACTGAGGTTTAGTACTGCGTTCCACCCACAGATAGATGGGCAATCGGAACAGACAATACAGACTTTGGAAGATATGCTAAGGATGTGTGCTTTAGATTTCCAAGGGAGTTGGGAAGACTATTTGCCATTAGCAGAATTTGCATACAATAACAGCTTCCACTCCAGCATCGGTATGGCACCATACGAGGCTTTGTATGGTAGAAGGTGTAGATCACCAATTTGTTGGACAGAAGTCGGGAATAAAGCTTTACTTGGGTCTGAAATGGTACAAGACACTTCTGAGAAGATCAAAACTATTCAGCAAAGGCTTAAAATAGCTCAGGACCAACAAAAGAATTACATAGATGTTCGAAGAAGACCTCTTGAGTATGAGGTTGGTGACCATGTATTTATTCGTGTGACTCCGATGAAAGGCTAAGTCAAGTTTGGAAAGAAGGGCAAGTTATCGCCCCATTACATTGGACCGTTTCAAATTCTGGGAAGGCTTGGTCCAGTTGCTTATAGAGTTGCTTTGCCACCCGGATTCGAGCAAATCCATAATGTGTTTCACGTATCAATGTTGAGAGGTTATCTTCGAGATCTGTTTCATGTGATTGATTATCACCGGGTAGCTTTTGATGAAAATATGGAGTACGCCGAGTGGCCGGAACGAATCATTGACCGACAAGTGAAACAATTGAGAAGCAAGTCCATCCCAATGGTGAAAGTGGAATGGAAAGAATACTATGGGACGGATGTCACGTGGGAAAAAGAGGATGAGATGCAACTCCGCTATCCACATTTGTTTCCCGACGAAGGTAAAATAAGTTTGGAGGACCAAACTTCCTAAAGGGGGGAAAGACTGTGATAACCCCATTCCGTATTATGTTAATTAATCTTAATTGTGATTGTGATTATGTGTTTGATGTGATTTTGAGTACCATTTATATGAATATATGTGATTTTAAATTTCTATCTGTTCACCGTAGGAAAATCTGTTTGACTTTCTGCTTTGGAATTTAAATTGAAGGCCTTGTCGGCCACAAAAACCGAAATTTCACTACGTCATTGTGATTAGCATAATTTTTAGAGACTGCGGTGAAATTTAATTGAAAATTGATTCGGATCAGATTAATTAGTTATTAGCAGTATTCCATGCTTAGTGTTCAAACAATTCATTTAAATAAATGTTACACAGAATGTTACTGAATGTCACAAAATGGCCCTCGGCCCCGCCCGCAATATTACGAGAATGGCCCCGCCCGAATGTTACCTGAATGTTGCGACGAATGTTACATAATGGCCCCGACCGCATGAATGTTGCCAATCAGAATGTTACATAATGTATGGATTTAAGAGGTGGCTCCCACCGAAGTGTAGCACTTTGTTCCATACCAGAAATCAATAAATTTTACATCAACATTGCATACTATAACATGTCATGTCGTAAACGAAACTACTTACAGAACATATTACATAAACGGAATCAGAACAGAATGGCACCAAATTCATATAAATAACATCATACAACAAGATACATAAGTCATTTCATGAGTCCTTTCAAATGGCCATAATCATCTCACGTATATCAAAATATTACTAATAGGCACGAAATAACTTACTTCACAACAAACCTGAGTCATCCTTGGCAAAGCATAAGGATTCAGAACTTACCACTCATGTCCCTTTTTCATTTATCTAACCAATCCGAGACAATCCTCTATCCTTGTTTCCGCCATACTCTACACACCAATCAATCATAATATATACACAAGGAATGCACAATAGACATGATTCATAATCGTTAGCGTGAACACATGACTTTTACCGTTGCTATCAGTCTCTTTCTATGCTATAAGGATGTCATGCATGAGGCCTAAGTCTTTTCTAGACATCCTACAGCTCAATGGATCCGTGTGTGAGATAGCAACTCGTGCTCTGATACCACTTGTCACACCCCGAACCCGCCCCTAAAAGTTTGGGCATGACCACTTCAGAATTGGACATAAAACCTGATAAGTATAACCTATGGGGCCTGAGCGGAAGCATTTAATAACATATAAGAACATAAAAATAATATCCATTGAGCTATCACTACTATGCCAGGACCGTAAACAGAACATAATACAGATGAATATATGGTGACGTGTATCTGAAGATAGCTATGTACATATACGTCTACATTACATTCACATCGAGCCTCATAGACATTTAGGGTACAAAGTAAAAACTTAACAAAACTCCAAAACTTAAATGGTCAACACCTAACAGCTTAGACACTCAAGGCTTGGTAACTGGTAACGGACGCCACCGGTTAAGGTCGACCTTCAGGATGAGTGCCTACAGAAACAGACATAAAATAAAGTGAGTCAAGCTCAGTGAATAATAGTACGTAAAGCATATAATATTCAACTCAAACAATAAAGTATATAACTGCAGAAGTGTATGATCAATTACACTTTGAAAATATATATCTCAACAATCATGGGTCCAGTTTCCTTACCAGAGCAGTTTAATACGTATAGAAGTTATAAATTGGCCATATGCTCAAATATCAGAATGTCATCAACCCCAAATGATACAGAACAGCCTTTCGGCCTAGTCCTAACAGAACGGCCTACCAGCCCAGAGATAACAGAATAGCCTTTCGGCCCAGTCATAACAGAATGACGTACCAGCCCAGAGAGAACAGAACGCATAAAGCGTAAGGGTACAGAAATAGCAGAAAATAATAAGTTTTAAAACCAACAATACTTATCATGCTAACTCATAAAACGAAACAGATCTATAGACAAAATATATAAACAGAATAAATAAACAAAGCAGAACAATCCCCAGAGTCATCTGAATACCGTCAGACCATAGGATACACAAATCATCTCAGTTTCATACGGATTCTTGGTTTAAAAACGAACATAGGTCCATTTACTCATTAAGAAACGACATGGTTTACTCATGGATAGTAAAGAATTATTATTTGGTAGTACAGAACAAAATCATTCAAAGTCATACCGCTATTTGCCAGCCTTTCAACGTTCTCACTGACTTTCAATCATCACAATTGGTTGTATAACACTTACAATAAACAGAGCGTTAGTGATAAGAACTATCAATGATTAATAAAATGTACATCTTCGTACTATTACTCACCGTGTATTGGTGGAGCATTTATCCCTCCTGAAGCGTGTCCTACACACATATGAAATCACATATTAATTCTCTAACTCATTTTCCTTAATTTCCTTTCTCATTTTCCCATAATTCACAATACTCATAACAAGGCCCATTCGCGAATTTTAACATTTTTTTGAAACATCACAGAAATCCAATTAACCTTGTACATATCTAATTTAACCCACAAATTCCATGATTCTACTATTAATTTGGGCAAAATCATTACTTATCATCACCAATTAATCTAGGGTTTCAAGAATAATGAGGGCTTTTCAGTAAATATTCTAACTTCTTAAATCACTACTTTTAATCCCAATTTTCCCAATGATTCTACACCTAAGATTCACAATCCATCATTTAAACTCATCAATTTAACTTCCAACATCACAAACCATAGAATCTCAAATCCCAAGTTTGACACAAATGCTCAAAATCATAGATTTGTATTTATATACTCAAAATACCACAATCCATCCATGAATTCAAGTATTGTAAGAGAATAAGGGTCCCTACCTCAAGAATCAAGCAAAGGGCAAAGCTTTGAGATGGATCCCCCAAATCCCGAAATTCCAATCGGGTGAAGTTGTTCATCTTCTTGTCTTCTTCACTTCTTGGTGGAAGATCTAGCTCAATCCTAAGGGAAATGGAAGTATTTGGGGATCAAAACTCTAGGGTTTTCGGACCTAGAGAGAAAGGAGAAGAAGGGAAAAGGAAAATGGAAGAAATTACCCAAAAATTCGTGTTTAAAGCTGCTGTCCCGTAATTCCCGCTCGAGCGGACCTGTTTTCAGCACAGATCCCGAACCTTCAAACATGCGTAACTTTTTCGTCCGGACTCCATTTTAGGTCGTTCTTGTGTCCAAATTGAAGCCCCGGAAACAAGCTTTCCAATGATTCAAACCTCACATCCAAACTCAAAGTGTGGAAAAAGAAAAGGGCAAATGAGTGACGGTTGGTCACAAACAAATTATTCAAACTAAAGTTTTGGATCAAATCTTACTCTACCATCATATTACCACCACAATCAATATCCCACAATAAGGTAAGAACATTTCAAATACACTAAAAAGAACATCAAAAAAATGAGACCACATGCTTAATCAAACTTAACAGCGACCCGCTCGAGCGCCCAACCTTGCGCCGGCGTGCATAACAAAGCCGCCCGCTCGAGCGCCAACTCCCCCGCTCGAGCGGAAAATCACACCTGCCAGAATATCAGGCCGTCTACAAAATTGCTGAAAACCCCAAAAGTCCGCTCGAGCGGCCACTCCCCCGCTCGAGCGGAGGAAAGAATTTCTGGGTCGTTACAGAGAGGGAAACAATTGAAGATTTGAGCAAGAGGCTTGGAAATCTTGAAGATTAACTCAAGAATTGGCTGGAATTTGCGTGTTTGAAGCTCCTAGGTGAGTAAATTCATAGATTTTAGTTTGTGACTTTGTGAATTCAAAGTTGAATGGTGATCAAAAACATGAATTGAGTTAGTTTTGATGAATTGAGAGGCAATATACACATGCATGTAGGAGATTGCCATAAATTGTACGTTTGTGCTTGAAATTTGCATGAGCTAGCACGAATAATGTTGAACATGGTGAATTGGGCACCAATCTTCACATGCACGCATGATTTTCATGGGTTCCATAATAATAAGTGTCATTTGCATGATGTGAAGTAGAAATGAAGTCAAAAATTTGCATGCATGTTTGATTGTAGAAGATAAGGAGCATATATGAGGGTTGAATGCATGAGCCTTGATTATACTAAAGAAATGTTGGTTAATTTTTGAAGATCGGATCATGATTTTGAGCAATTGGCCTCATATTGTTTGTGTACTCATGATATATAATGTCTTTCCCTATTTTGGTACCTTAATTCGAGCTTTAAAGCCTTTGAATATCAAGTTTGAGCCTCAAGAACAATTCTGGATTTTCCAGAATTTGGCATGTCCGCTCGAGCGGGAAAGCGCCGCTCAAGTGGGAAAAACGAACCCCCAAAAGTTTTGCAGACATGGATGTCTGCTCGAGCGGGAAGATTCACACTCAAACAGGAAGCTATGTAGTGGGACTTTCAGCTCGAGCGCCCGACTTCACGCTCGAGCGTAAAAATGAGGCAACCAGTACTTTTGCAGACCTAATAGGTCCGCTCGAGCGGGAAAGTCCACGCTCGAGCGGGGACCCCTGTTTTAGAAAATTTGTAAAGGTGTTCTGTGTTTCATTTTCTGTTCTCTTTCACTTCTAAGTACTCTTAGGCATATATTGAGCTTTATGAGTGAATTAAAAGAATAAGAAAGAAGCCTAAGAGGGATGTATGAATTAAAAAACGGATTGAATCGTTTGTGACCCATGTGTGCTATGTAATATGTAGGGTCAAGCTCAAGGGTGAATCCACCGGCAGAACACTGTGAGTAATATCTTAATAAAGATGTTTTGAAGTATGTTATTTGTCCAATTGCTTATTTCCCTTGTGGACAAATGTTTGCTATGCCAAATGAATGGGCCAAAGGCCAGTTTGACATGAATGAAAGAATGGTTGGGCCAAAGGCCAGTTTGACATGAATGAAAGAACGAATGGGCCAAAGGCCAGTCTGACATGAATGAAAGAATGAATGGGCCAAAGGCGAGTCTGATACGAATGAAAGAATGGTTGGGCTAAAGGCCAGTTTGACATGAATGAAAGAATGAATGGGCCAAAGGCCAGTCTGACATGAATGAAAGGATTAATGGGCCAAAGGCCAATCTGACATGAATGGGCCAAAGGCTAGTCTGACATGAATGGAAGAATGAATAGGCCAAAGGCCAGTCTGGCATGAGTGAAAGAATGAATGGACCGAAGGCCGTTTGACATGAATGGATTGGGCCCGAGACCGTCTGATGTGTTTGGAACCGCAATTAATTGATATATATATATACTAGACAGAAATGTGAATTGGGCCCAAGGTTGTTTGGTGCATATTGTTCTAAATACTGTTCATGTATTTTCCTTATTTGATATTATTCACTGGGCTTTTGCTCACGCTCATTCATGTGTCTGTAGGTGAGCCAAGAGAGGTCCAAACCTAGCCTCAATGAAGTTTGTGAGAAACAACCAAGGTTTTGAAGAGTCAGCCCATACGTCTCATGCACGAGACTTGTTTTCGCCCTTTTGCTAGTTTTCTATATTTTGTCATGTTGGCGAGAACTTTGGTTTACTGTTGTATATAGTTTTGATTGGCTGACTTAGACTTGAATGATCCTGTGTGTACAGAACCATGTGTTATTACATAATCTGATGTGAGTTATTAACATGTATATGCATGGATTGTTATGATGTGCCATGTAAGCACAGCTCTATGGACAAAAGTTTGAATTTGCTTCTGTTTGGCCCATTTATTCTGATGAGTTATGTCTTGTTTGGTTTGAGGCCGTAAGTAATCCCTTGATTACTGGCCGGTTATGTCCTTAACCCATAAGGACAGGTTCGGGTCATGACACAGACACTTTTCAGTTCTTCATCTTCTATCTTTGATTCAAGAGTCTAACTTTATCATCAAAGTGTTTCCCATCGGAAACCCTGATTGGGTGGCAACAACAATGTTCATCTTTGCAGATCTATAGGGGTTCAGCTCATCTTTTCATTGGATCTCATCAACAATCTATGTGAGAGGATTCTGGGTCTCACAATTGGCACCGTCTGTAGGAAAGAGCTAAAGGATTCAATGAAGAGAAGAGTAAACACCACCCTTAAGGTGTTCGGACCAGTGTATTGTAAGTAAATATGATCTAACCACAAAGGTTAGTGATCTTACTTTATACAAAATTAAATTATATCCTATCTCTTTTCAGGAAAGTAGACTCACGACTAGGTCTTTCTCTTCTTTCTATTTGTTTTTTTGCTAAAGTTCAACTTTAATATATATATATATATGCATATATACATTAATGCTCACAAATTGTGACTAACCTTTGTTGAATACAGAGATTTGACCAAGTTTATAATTATACTAGTGTATGCCCGTGCTTGAAGGCATGGTGAAAATATTTTTGGAATGAAAATGTAATTAAATATAAAAGTATTGGGTTAAAATGGAATATATTCAATTTGTTGCCAAAAAAAAAAATAATAATAATTTTGAGGTGAAAATGTAAATAGATGATCCGTATGGTTTTGGATTTTCAAATGAATTTTATAATTAGATTTTTTAAAAGAGTTTGTCAAACTTAAATTTTTTTTTGGTTGTATATATTAAAAATAATTTTTGATTTAAAATCCAAAACTTACTTGGTTTTGGAGTTTCAAGAAAAAAGAAAAAACAAAAAGAGACTATCTCACTTAGTGTGTTAAATTTACAAAAACAAACTCATAGTGTAAGCCAATAATTCAAATGTATATTATCTAACATACATCTAAACTTAGTTATAAATTTCACATAGATAAAAGACTTTATAAAACTATTGTAAGTAATAAAATTCACATCGATAGGAAACTTTAAAAATCTAGATTGTAGCTAGCATATGTACGCTTTTTACAAAAATAAATATGATCTTCAAACTTGTTTCTTAGAATTCCTAGGAGCACCTCATCACTTTCTAAAAAGTCTTTGTATCAACTGGTATGTATCCCCAGTGGAGAGCATGCATGACAATCTACTAATTTATGAAAATAAAAAGTTAGTATATTAGTAAAAGAAAATCTATATATATATATATATCAAAACACTTTCAAATTGAAATTACCTTGTTACATCCCCATCGAAGCAATCTAGTTGTATTTATCTTTTTGAGCTCCATAAATTTTTTAACCCAATCCAACAAAAGTCGACATATATAGTAAAATATTTTTAAAATAAAAATTTATAATCAATAGAAGAAAATTTATCAATAAATAAATTGTACCTCTTGACAAAAGTGATTTGATCGATAAGTAACACTATAACAAAATTTCAGGATAAACAATGTTTGTAGTAGAATTGGCTCATCGTTGAGAAGGAAGACACTTACACGATCAAAAGATGTGCATCTAGATAGGGCCACGTACAGTTGCCCATGACTAAACACTAGTGTGCGCAAATCAACTCCAACAAATTTCACAGATTGTCCTTGAGATTTATTAATGGTCTGGGCATATGCCAATCGAATTGAAAATTGACATCTTGTCATTCATAAAGGCATTTCTAAAGAAGACGATGTCAAGGATATCCTTGGTATGAATACGAAATTGCCAAATTTTTCTCTAGTTAAAATTTGAGCTTCAATTATGCGAGTATTGCATCTAGAAACCATCAATCTTGTGCCATTGCACAATCCATCTTTTGGTGCAATATTTTTTAACAACATTATAGGACAACCTACTTTCAAGTCTAGCTTAAAAGCTAGTAGACCAGGAGGATCTAATGAATTTAAATACTTATTAGGATATCTATTTACTATAGTATGATCAATTTCATCATCTTCAGACATCTTGTTTGTTGCCAAATAAGTATATGTTTTATCGGGAAAAATATTCAATGCATCAGTATTGATAGCACTGACATCATCATTCTGTGCAAAAAGAATTGTACGTTTAGTTAAAAATGTTGTAGTCGATGTCTTTGCCACATCTAGTTGTGGATAAACTGTTGAGATTATATCTTTTAGATCTTGGCATTTGTGTATTGTTGATGGAAGTTTAACAATTTCTTAAGGATTGGTCACAATCTATTTATAAAAATAAATGAATAAAATAGTAAGTAAAATCAATTAAAGTACATAAACATAAATGTAATTCATCAATGTAAAAGCACCATATAATAGAGAAAAAGTTTGAAAAAAATATTACCTCCATCAAGAATTTTGCAAAATTAGCATTTCCAAGATTTGCATGATTAAAGTGCATGTTCAAATTTAAAGACAGAACATGTATATCCTTCCATAGAAAAGAGTGTCTTAATGATGTATTCACAATTTGCTCACGAACTCCTTTGGTTGTAACTGGTAAGATTTGTCGAAAATCTCCACCAAGAACAACAGTGATACCTCCAAATGATTTTTCACTATCACAAGTGTCCCAAAGTGTGCGATCAGCTGCCTCAACACAATATCTATGTTGCATAGGAACTTCATCTCAGATTATAAGTTTTGTTTCTCTAAACAATTTTGCTCGTAATGATTGGTTGCTAAATTCACAAATTGAATTTTCCAATACATCCAACGGAATTGAAAATGTTGAATGAGCAGTGTGACCTCCTATCAATAATAATGATGCAATTCCAGATGAAGCCACAGTAATAACAATATGGGAAAGGCTACGACACTTTAATGCAATCATATTGTACAAAAACATTTTCCCTGTTCCAACACCTCCGTTCAAAAAGAAAATAGTTCCTTTATTTTTAAAGACTGAGGAAGTGATTGCATCATAAGTTGTTCGTTGATCATTGTTAAGGTGATCAATAATAATTTCTGCATCTGCCTGTTTTGCCTCATTCTATAGTTGTTGATGTTCGAATATAAACCTGTTACCAACTACTACACTCCAATTCGTAAAAGATTGTGGCATTGGCAGGAAGTCAATTAAACTTTTTCCTGATTCTTGGAGCATTTGATTCAAAAGATATAGACCATAGTCTTCAATTTGAGCCTCAGTTGGTTCAAAAATGGCAAACAATGTTTGAATCTTATGGGCAAGATCATCATATATATGTATTGAAAATTGATTCTATAACGCATATGGTTGTAGTGGAGAGCACTGAGTAAAAATAATAGTAAACAATCTTCTCAACTGATAACCAGTTTTCATAACTACAACCTCTTTAAGGCATTGTATCCATTCTTTATCATCTTCTAAAAGTCCTCTTGCAACACATGCTGATTTAAACGTATCATGCAAAACATTATTGACCGTACGTAAGCATTGAACGATTTTGGTCCTTTGACAATAGTTAATAGTAAACACAAATAAAATCTCTCACCATAATTAGGGCTAGCAAAGTATATTCTACCGATGGCATATCCTTGTTGTCTTGGTTTCCGTACCTTCTCTGAATTAAGCCAACAAAATGTTATGGAAATTCTTGGTAAGTCAATGGACATTTATCTTCCATAGAAGTGCAACATGCAAAAACACCAGCAAGAGTTGACATTTGTTGCCCAGCTCTAGAAACAATTGCTTCTAATGATTCATTAGGATTAAAAAGAACACAATGCATTCTAGGTAAATAAAGTGCTAAACGTATAACTGTTTGCATCTCTGCATGCAATGGATGACCAAATATTTGCCAAGAAGCTTTTGGAGGTCCAATATATCTCGTATCGAGATATTGTTGGATCTCATTTATCAATTCCAACACTTTTATTGTACGATCATAACCCTTGTAAATGTAATTGTGTATATACTTGACACATCTCATTCCGGCACAAACTTCCACATTTATGTGATAGTTGAAACATTTAGAAAGATATGCATTGTATGGTACGACGTCTCTGTTATCAACTTCTTGACCCCTCACAATATGAATTTGACCAATATTGCGATGACAATAGATATGATATCCATCTTGATCCATAGTAGTTGTTTCTGTGAATGCTTGAGGATATCACTTTAGTGCATTTACC
The DNA here is from genome assembly GCA_025200525.1 of Camellia lanceoleosa. Lineage (NCBI taxonomy): Eukaryota > Viridiplantae > Streptophyta > Magnoliopsida > Ericales > Theaceae > Camellia > Camellia lanceoleosa. Next base: position 89,616,359 of record CM045758.1, on the reverse strand, counting down.
ATTTTCCATACATGGTGATTGTGGATTTTAAGCACCACATGGTCCATGTACCATGCAACACTTGATAGTTTCAAAAAGCATATGTTCATATTTTGGATCTGGAAATTCTGCACAAACTAATTTGTCTACTTGAGCACTTGTTCAAATTTTGTCTGGACCCTTAAGAAATAGAAGTGCATGCATATAAGGAAAGCCTCGTTTTTGGAATTCAATTGTAAAAACATGCGCAACTTTATTACCAAACAACTAGTTTGTTTCTATTTCCTTCATCAAGCACTTTCTCTTTAACTCAAAAACACGGGCAATTAATTCAGGACGATCAATAGGTTTTTGGTGCGGTAAGAATGCCGAAGTAATTTCTTGCTAATTAGGATTTGCAGTCGTGGTGAAAAAAATGTCTGGATGTTGGTTGTATCGCAGATAGCCATTGAATCTTGGAAGATTTCAAACATTTATCTAGAACCTCCAAGAAATGAAGATGGAAAAACAAACATTTGACCAATTTGATTGGGTTACAGGTCATTTGGATAAATATCTATCAAATCTTGGTAATTTCAGCACGAATATTTCCTTGATTAAGTTAGTAGTAAGTCAACCTATTTTGTTCAGTTTCAGCCCAAGCATCTACCAAAAACTGTTGGAACAATTTCCCAGCTCTCAAAATTATTGAATGCTCTGTGGGTCATTCAAACAAACGATAACTATAAAAATCCATTTGAGTAAGCCGATTAGTTGAAAGCCGATCACGTTGAACATCCCACAGTTTCATCTCAGGTTCCCATCTAAGCTCACCATATGGAAATAATAAAACATAATGTAATGGCAAATATGCTGGGTGACATTCATTGATTTTCATTAGAGCATTATTTCCTTGTAGATGTAAGATAACATCTCTCATTCCACTAACTTTGGTTCCATCACATAGTATTACAACTGCATTCTCATCTGTAGTTAGTAGGTCATATTGTCGTCGATCTATCACTGAACTGTAGTGGAGATAAGCAAGTAAATTTCATCATGTCAAGACTAATTGATTTAAAATTGCGTGAGCCTAGCGAATTTTAGCAACGAATGAATTAACCTATAATAAACTAGCTTCAATAGTTTTCAAAACATCTCTTCTTAATTGAGGATTTCTATGATTGCGAATTTCTAAAGCTGAATCAGGGTCATAAATGTACAATTGCGCATAAGTTGTATCTTGCCCTGATTGTGGTAATGGTGATCTTGTTCAATGTTGCAATTCCCTATGGATAGTGAATGATGTAGGGCCTTCTCCAGTAAGTACTCTTGGATCTAATGTAGCACCAAGACTTGTAAAAGCATTAGTTGCATTGTACACTCGAGTATAACGTCGAAATGATTTTGATTTATCATCATTCCCATCATATAATGCTTGAAGAAGTGAAGGGGGTGTATTAAGCATAGGAAGCTTAACCTTTCCTTTTGAGCAACATGTTCCAAATAAAGGACGGTTTGGAGATGATTTTACTAATTTTTCATCCATCAAATGTAATGAACAACAAAAAGGACATAATAGATTCATCTTGCCAAGAGAATGACGAACATGAATTTATATGTGCTCGAGTACCAACAGTTGGACTTATAGGCATATCCTCAAATTCCTAATCAATACATAGATCCTGTTGAAGGGAATGAGTTGTAAGAGTAGGCCTACAAATATTGGTTCTGTGTAAATTAAAATAGAATGGTAATAGTAGGAATATGTATTTGAGGAATTAAACACGGTCTTTTACCAATTCCTTTGTGGAGCTAAAGATGTGCTTGGCATTGAGAATGAACATGTGGAAAGATGTGCAACCATTGTTTGTTTTTGTGCCGACTGAGTATCGTCAGTTGCCTTTGTTCCTAGTTCCAACCAAGCACGACTATGAGGACACAGTATTAAAGAAGTTTGTCTTGGTTGAATACATTCTCTTGATTTCTCTTGTTCTCGCCATGCACGTTAGGCCAATGTAGCTTTTGATATAACATTATTATTGTGTGCCTAAAATGTGAACATTATATCATTGGTACCTAAAATACAAATATTATCGTCTACTATTTTATTTCTTGAGTTAATAATTTTTTATTTTATTTATATTTTACTTTTTTTTCCTGCCTTGTGATAATTTTAAGATTATTGGCAACATTTGATTTCCTATGCTTCCTTTTCCATTTTGCTTCATTCTCCTTCTTCCTTTTATTTTTTTATACAATTTTTTTTTAATTATTGTTTTCTCTTTCCTTTTGCCTCATGATAATCTTAAGAAAATTAGAAATATTTTATATGCCTATGTTCCTCTATTCCTTTGCTCAGATGTTATAAAGTTTTCCTTGGAGTTGATCAAGGTTACAATTACTTTTTAGGAAATGTTAAAGAGAGCTAAAAATATTCTGTTTAAGTGTACAAAAAACAAAGAGCATTGAAAAATAAAATTCAACCATACATTTTTTCGTCCTCTTATTTTTTAGTAAAATTTAAAAAATACACACAAAAAAAATTGGCAATACAAATTTTACATTTTTAAAAGTACACATGATCGATGTTCACTTTTACAATATGATTGGCTATGTTCGACTTGATAAATATATATTTTTTAAAATGTTGTAGTATATACCGTTGGACATGCATTTTCCTTTCCTTTGTCAAAAGAAGTCGCCTTTTCTTTTCCTTTAGACATTGCCTTGGCCTTTTCCTTTTCCTTTGCCTACTAAAAATAAATAAAATTTATTCAGAATATGAAAAAAATGTAAATAAAATATACAATGTTCAATTTGATTTTTCGACTTACCTTAGAATTGCGGATAATATTAAGATTGCACTCATCACGAATAACAACACCGATATTCCTAGTCTCATGGAAGAATGGGCTTGCATAAGTAGGCCTATAAATATTTGTCGTGTACAAAATAAAATTTTAACAATAAGAATATTTATTTATAGAATTAAGAACAATGTTTTACCAATTCGTTTGTGAAGCTAAATATGTGCTTGGCAAAGTAAGATGTGTAAACACTGCTCCTTTTCGAGCCAGTGGAGTATTAGTTGTGCTTGGTGGAATCAATTATCTTGATCCCTCTCATTCACGTCGCAAACGTTGTCTCAATTGATATGCAGAGCTTGCCCTTTCATTTCTTTCACGTTCTTGCCATGCACGTTGAGCCAACGCAGCTTTTGATATAACATTATTGTTATGTGCCTAAAACATGAAGAGTAATTTCATAAGATGCCTAAAATATGAATATTATCATCTACTGCTTTATACTTTTCTCTTCCTTTTTGATTTCTATCAATTTACTTTATCTTAATTCCCTTATGATATTTTGTAAAAAAAAAAAAAAATTGAAAACCTTTTCATTCTGTATCCCTCCCCCCCTCTCTCCCCCCCTCCCCCCCTTAAAAAAAAAAAATTCCTTTTTTGTTCTCTTCCTTTTTTCTTCTCTTGTAGATGTTCATGTCAATAGCAAAAAGGCAAAAAAGAACAATAATAATTTAAAACACAATGTTTTTGTGGAAATGCTATTTTGGCATGCTTAAAAAAAAAAAAACATTTCACAAATTTACATGAAACTCTTTACTCTAAAAATAGTATATGGCACTTTGCAAGTATGTCAATTTTACATTAAAAAAACAAACATGATCGAGGTTCATGCTCCAAAATAAATATTTCAAAAAAAAAAAAAAAAAGAACTTAGAATGAAAATGTTGAAGAGCCGTACTATTGAACATGCATTTTCCTTTCCCTTGCTCGAAATGGTGGTCTTTTCATTTTTCTTCAACAATGCCTTGGCAATTTCCTTTTCCGTTGCCTACAAAAATTTAAGAATGTACAAATTTAGAAAGTTAAAAAAATGTAAATAAGAATATACAGTGTTTTGAAGAAAAAAAATCGATATAATTAAATTGGGCCTACCTCTCGAACTCGGATGACATTAAGGTCACACTCATCATGGATAACAACATTAGCATCTCTTTCTTGAAGAAATTGAACCTATAAATACAAAAGAATTAGGGGTAAAAAAAATAAAAACTTTATACATGTAAGAAAATGAGCAAAAAGGAGTCAATATTACAGTTCAACGTAGGTTACCATCTATCTGTAAATTATAAAAATTAAAAAAATATATATAGCATTTTGTTATAAGGAAATTAGATTAAAAATAATAATGAAAAGAAAAGAAAATTGACTTCAACTTATAAGAAATGTATATTTTTATTTTCAAATAAATAAAAAAGAAAACAACTTACTTGACCAAAAATAGTAATGTTGTCCATAATTAGCAGTTGAAGGTCAACGATATCTCAACTTGAAAGCGTCTAGTTATGTAAATTTGACAAAGATAACTGTAAGAAGGCAGAATGAGGTTTAATAATTTCCATCAAGAAAAATTAATCGACTCAAAATTAACAACCTCCTAACATATTTTAATTAACAACCTACTTTAAAAAGTTCGTCTATGCATGATTATCACAAATGGAGAAATTGAACTACTACATGATAGAAGAAAAATTATAATTTTTTTTTTTATGTCTTCAATATACTTTAAAAAGGATAGAAGAAGAATTAAATACTCTCATAGAAATCTTCATAATTTTTCTCTATTAAACATGAATTTTTTTGGGAGAGGGAGAAGCCCAAACTTTTTTAAATAGCAATTCAATAAAAAACCAAATTACAAACGTTCACTAAAAGAAAAAAAAAAAAAGTTCATCAAATAAAAAGGGTTAACTTTTTAATGTTCCTTTTTCCTTTCAGTCAACAAATTCCCTTCAAATCCTAAATCCAAATGCAACCTAAGAGGGAAAAAAGAAAAGATGAAAAAAGAAAAAAAGAAAGACCTATCATATTACAAAATTAAACTGCAACAAAATCTTTGTAAAAAACAAAAGGAAAAGAATAGTTATTCAGGCGAAAAAGTTAGACCTACTTTATAGGTCCAATGATATGTCAAGAAGAAGATTAGTTTATATAGCGATCCCGGGTTTACCCCTTGTTGTATAGTGATCCGGACATGTGTCCGTGGATGTTGGTAGTGGATTGTTGTCTTGTTTACGTCCTTTCATATATTGTATTTGAGTTATAGGATGTGTTGGGCAGGTTTGTTTCAGGTTGGTTGTGTTTCGGAGCCAAGGGTTGTTGCCCAGAATTTTTGTCCTTCGCTCGAGCGAGGAGTTGGTCGCTCGAGCGAGAGTTGAGTTTTGTGTCTGGTGGGTCGAGCCAGAGCGTCTTCGCTCGAGCGAGCGATCGGCTCTGCATCGGACTCAACACCATGATTTCGCTCGAAGCCGTTTCTTCGCCGAGCGATCTGTTCGTCTTCGCCGAGCGAGCAGCTTTGTCGCCGAGCGGCGGCCTAGTTGCAGACTGAAGGGTCGAGCTCGCTCGAGCGAACTTTTCTTCGCCGAGCGAGCTTAGGATGTTGGCTCGAGCGAGACCTTCTTGGCTCGAGCTACGGTTTTCAGGTTCCGTCGCCGAGCGACCAAGTCTCGCCGAGCGAGCCTATTTATATCGAACAGGCCGACAAAGCCGAGTTTCAAGTTAGATTTTTATAAACTTTTGATCCTATCTTCAAGATCTGAGAGCTTCTCTCTAACTTTACATTCTCTAAGGATTGATCTATCTAGGATCATTTCTATCCTTCTTGCTTTGTTAAAAAGGTAGAGGTCGCTGGGGCTTCGATCTAATCTGAAAAAGTCTGTTTGGAGCATTTTGATCTTTGGGTCTTCATCTCCTTTTGGGCTTAAACTTTGAGGTAGGGATATCCTACTCCTCTTTATGGATTCTGTCTTTGAATTTTGACATTTTGATGTGTTGGGGATAGTTGTGTAATTTTGGGAAAGTTTGGGGCTTTTGTGCAATTTTATAAAAGTTTGGGGTTTTGTTTTAAATAAACCTATATGTACGGTTGGTACATAGAGATGAGATTAATGTGGAATCATTGATGAAAATGGAACCTTAGGGGTTGAATGTTAATTATGGAAAATGCTATAATTATATTGTGTAATTAATTGGGATAATGAATTGTGGAATTGAGATGTAGATTATATATCCATTGCATTTATTTTCGCTTAGAAATATCTGCTTTGGGCTATCGGTGGAGGATAGTCTTGATTGTTGTAGACAATGCATGATGATTAGGTAAATTAAAACCAATCATTGAAATGTGTCATTGAGTATGACAGTTGAAGAATACATTAACTTTATGTATTGATTTGTGATGTGTATAATTGTTGTTTATATGCATTGTGTTGTGTTGGAGAAGATAGGGGATGTACTCCACGGTTTAGGGGAAGATAGGGGATGTACTTCTAAACCGGATGTTTTTTGGGAGAAGATAGGGGATGGACTCCGTAGATAGAGCTCGTATGCTTGTCTTGGGAATGTGATATAGCTAGTATGCATATCTGTGGAAGTAATGAAGTTGTAAGTGGTTAATATGAGTTATTGTCTCATATGAGTTGTGTGGCCAGGTTCTGAGCCATGAGTTATAAATTGAGAATTTAATGAAAATGGAGAGTGAATTGAATATAGACTTGAAAGTCTTGGAATTGTAATGTGTTATGAAAGAGTGTAAAAGTGTTGACCATCTATCAACTGTTAATCTTTTAGTCATTATTCATAACTGGTTTAGTATATTTCTACTGGGCTGTGGCTCACCCTATATGGGAACATCATTTTCAGGTACAGGCAGCATGCCACCTCCAAGAACTTAGCTTGGGAGGCTAGTGGCGGATGGACTTTTTGACTTCTATTTACTTTTGATGTGTTACAAGTAACTTCAAGCCAAGGGCTTTACATGTATTGAGCTAGAGCTCTCTTGATTGTAACCAAGTGTTAACTTGGAAAGTTGTAAGCCTTTAAGGCACCCGCTTTTATTGTTTACATGTAATACTTTTGTACAGAACAGTTCAGTTAAATAGAAGAAGGTGGACTTTTATTATGTTGATGCATGTTCGATTGATGGGTTTATTGTCATTATTTTGAGGGCGTTACAACTTGGTATCAGAGCGCATCGGTTCAATACTTTGGTACGTGGGAAGTGATTAGGATCACAATGGGTTTGTCTCGCTTGATAGAGACTTAGTGTAGTGTCATATGCTATGTGTTTAATTGATAACATGCTTATGTGATTATTTGGGTATGGGATTTAATTTCTAGGATGTTGATTGGATCCTTGGGTTTCTGGGAGTCTTGTTGGAAAGGCACTTGATCAATGCCGTTTCTCACAGGAACTCTGGTAACGCCTCGGGACTATCATTATCAAGAAATGGAATTCGTAAGTGCTTATGTGTTTATGTGCTTACGTGGAGTGAATTATTGTGGTCCATGTTTTAGGACGCGAGTGTTTAGTTATGGCACGTTTATAAATGTGCTAACGTTCTGTGTTACCTTTATTAGGATGTCAGGACGAGGAAGAGGTGGAAGGCGTGGTAGGCCTAGGAGGCAGGAAATGCCTTTACCAGATGAGATTCCGGCAGCTCAGGAAGGGGTTGGTCAGGCCAATGTGGCCGAGCCAGTAGGCCAGCAGGCTATGGGCGCTCTAGCCCGAGAGATAGCAGGGGCATTCAGGGAGTCGGTAGGTATTCTCAGAGCTGAGAATCAGGCTCAGGTTGTTGTTGCAGATGCAGGACCTTCTTTTCTGAAGAGGGAGTTCTTCCGGTCTAATCCGGATGAATTTGTGGGTGATCCAAAAGAGCCGCTTAAAGCCGATGAATGGCTCGAATGCATAACGAAGACGTTTGAGATGCTAGGCATCGACGGCAATCAAGGTGACCTTGGCATCTTTCCAGCTGAAAGGGGATGCGGGTCAGTGGTGGAAGTTCACCAAGGGTCGTATTGGAGGTACTTGGAAGGCTTTTGTTGACGCTTTTCAGGAGAAGTTCTTGTCTCCGGCTGTTCAGGAGAAGTTGAGAGGTCAGTTCTGCCAGCTCAAGCAGGACAGTTTATCAGTGGCCGAGTTTGAGGCCTCATTCACTAGTTTGTCCAGGTTTGCACCTGAGTTAGTGGCGTCTGAGGAACGCCGTTGCATTGAGTTTGAGAAGAAGTTGAGGCGCGGCCTCAAGTTGAGAATTGTGGGGTCTATGTTTCGGGATTATGGGCGACTGGTTGATGCTGCAGCTCATACTGAGATTATGATGCAGGAAGAGGAGGAAGGGCAGAAAGGCTCCAAGAGGAGTCAGGATGGACAGGGCGATAGTAGGAGACAGAGGGGTTATAACCCTCAGCAGTCTCTGGGAGGAGTTCCTAGGTCGACTTTCCCAGTACCGAGTGCAGGCTCCGGGAGGGGCAATCAGGGAGAGTTTACCTGTTACAAGTGTGGCCAGCCGGGTCACAAGGCTTCAGTTTGCCCGCAGAAGGGCGGAGGTCAGAGGGCTGCATCTTCTTCAGCCAGGCCACAGGGTCAGAGTTTGGGCAGGGGCGCCTTGTCTGTTATCGGTGTGGACACTGGGCACTGAAGAGGTTCCGCCACGCTAAGTGCCACTCAGAGCTCGGTTCTAGGCAGACGCAGGATTTCACCACCACCAGGCAGCCTCGAGGCCAATCCGAGCTTCATCCCAACAAGACAGCACTCATATGCTCCTAGGGGTGTGCAGTGGACCAGTGGTCCCACAGTATGCTGCGTGTATGTTTGTTGCCACAGATTTAGTACCAGCTCCATCAAGAGTGAGAGGTACCTTCTTGTTTTGCAACTCGGTTGCTAGAGTGTTGATTGACACGGGTGCATCTCATTCTTTTGTATCTGCTGCATTTGCATCTGTGTTGGAATTGGAGTTAGCACTTTTAGCATCTCCTATTTGCGTTGTGTCACCTATTGGGGGTGAGTTAATTTTGAGGCACGGATGTAGAGGTTGTGATATAGAGGTCGACGATCATCGACTTCCCTTTCCATTTGTAGTTATGCCCATGAAGGGCTTTGATGTTATTTTGGGTATGGACTGGTTATCGTCATACCGGGCTGTTATTGATTGCTACCGCCAGAGGGTTACTTGCTGTACAGTGAGCGGGGAGTTTTTCCATTTCTTAGGAGACCGAGTTGGTAGTGTTGTGCCACAGGGGTGCGGTCCGCAAAGGCGGAATGAGCTTAGTAGTCTACTTGCTAGTTTTGAGAATGGTGAGTGTGATGAGACCCAGATTGAGTTGCCAAGGGTAGTTTGTGAATACTCGGACGTCTTTCCCGAGGATCTTATTGATTTGCCACCCCACCGAGAGATAGAGTTCTCTATTGATTTAGTGCCCGGCACGGCGCCGATTTCTATGGCACCTTATCGTTTTGCCCCGGCAGAGTTGATTGAGTTGAAAGTTCAGCTCCAAGAATTGCTAGATAAGGGCTTCGTTCGCCCTAGTGTATCGCCGTGGGGAGCACCGGCCCTCTTTGCTAAAAAGAAAGACGGTGCCTTGAGGTTGTGTATCGACTACCGGAAGTTGAATCGGGCTACGGTTAAGAATAAGTACCCTATGCCCCGTATAGATGATTTGTTCGACCAGTTGAAGGGTTCCCGTTGTTTCTCTAAGATAGATTTGAGGTCGGGTTACCACCAGTTGAGGGTCAGAGAGGAGGATATTCCGAAGACGGCATTCCGTACGCGGTATGGCCATTATGAGTTTCTGGTGATGCCATTTGGGCTCACCAATGCACCGGCAGTCTTTATGGACTTGATGAACCGGATTTTCCGGGAATTCTTGGATCGTTTTGTGGTCGTTTTTGTGGACGACATTCTTATCTATTCACCCTCAGAGAAAGAGCACGAGGAACACTTGAGAGTGGTGCTTGAATTGCTTAGAGCCCATAGGCTGTATGCCAAGTTTGGGAAGTGTGAGTTCTGGTTAGGAGAAGTCAAGTTCTTAGGCCATGTGGTATCCGGGGAAGGGGTGTCAGTTGATACATCCAAGACTGAGGCAGTGCAAGATTGGGCACAGCCTAAGAGTGTGTTTGAGATCCGCAGTTTTCTGGGATTGGCTGGGTATTACCGTCGGTTCGTGAAAGATTTCTCCAGGTTAGCTTCGCCGTTGACTAGGTTGACTCGGAAAGAAGTCAAATTTGTATGGAGTGAGACTTGTGAAAAGTCGTTTCAGGAGTTGAAAGTTAGATTGACCACCGCTCCAGTCTTGATTATTCCGGAGAGAGGGTTGGGTTATGCAGTCTATTGTGATGCCTCACGAGAGGGTTTGGGTTGTGTGTTGATGCAGGGAGGGAAAGTGGTAGCTTATGGCTCACGTCAGTTAAAAATGCACGAGAAGAATTACCCTACACATGACCTAGAGTTAGCGGCTGTGATCTTTGCCTTGAAAATCTGGAGGCACTACCTTTATGGTGAGAGATTCGAGGTGTTCTCGGATCATAAGAGTCTGAAGTATCTGCTTTTCGTAAAGACTTGAACTTGAGGCAGAGGAGGTGGATGGAGTTCATTGAGGATTACGACTTCGAGTTGCATTATCACCGAGGGATGGCTACTGTTGTGGCCGATGCTCTTACTAGTAAATCCATTAGTGTCGTAGCTAGTGTAGCCATCCGAGAGTGGGACATGATGGGGGCACTTAGCCAGTTTGATTTGCTTCGGCGAATCCGCTGAGGTCGCGGCCTTGTTTTCGTTGTTGCGCAGCCCCTACACTTGTGACTCGAGTGTTAGAGGCATAGAGAGGTGACCTTGAGGTAGAATCCTCAGAGAAGATCTCCAGGGGGAAAGTTGAGAAGGGTTTGACGGTGTATGCCGACCTGAGCATGAGATACCGAGACCGCTTGTTTTGACCGGACACTTGCCGAGAGGAGGTACTCGAGAGTTTCACCATTCGCGCTTGCAGGCATCCGGAGGTACTAAGATGTATCAGATTTGAGTCGCCAGCTTTTGGTGGCGGGCATGAAGAGAGATGTGGTCTTGGTTCTAAGTGCCTTACTTGTCGCCAAGTGAAGGCCGAGCATCGAGGCCGGGTTTGTTGCAACCCTTGCCTATTGCCGAGTGGAAGTGGGAGCATGTCACTATGGACTTCGTTGTAGGTCTTCCGAGGACTCAGCGGGGTAGTGATGCTATTTGGGTGGTTGTAGACCGGTTGACTAAGTCGGCGCACTTCATTCCTATGCGCGTGAGAGATTCGATAGATCATCTTGCCGACTTGTATATCCGGGACATAGTGAGATTGCACGGGGTCCCAGTGACGATTGTCTCAGATAGAGATCCTCGTTTTACTGCTAGGTTGTGGCAGAGTTTGCAGAGTGCTTTGGGCACTAAGTTGACCTTTAGTACGGCTTATCACCCTCAGACTGACGGGCAGTCCGAGCGTACTATTCAGATCCTTGAGGATATGCTTCGGGGTTGTGTCCTTGATTTCAGTGGGACGTGGGAAAGGCACTTGCCATTGGTGGAGTTTGCCTATAACAACAGTTATCAGTCTAGCATCGGTATGGCACCGTTTGAGGCCTTGTATGGCCGACCTTGTAGGTCTCCAGTTTGTTGGGCCGAGGTGGGTGATACACCTTTGTTGGGTCCGGAGTTGGTTAGGGAAACGACGGAAAAAGTTGAGCTTATCCGTAGGAGGCTTGTTACAGCCCAGAGTCGTCAGAAATCTTATGCTGACCGTAGGAGGAGACCGTTGGTGTTTGAGATAGGTGATCATGTCTTTCTGAAGATATCACCTAGGCGGGGATTGATGAGGTTTGGGAAGAGAGGAAAGTTATCCCCTCGGTTTATTGGCCCTTTCGAGATCCTTGAGAGGATTGGCGAGGTTGCTTACCGTTTAGCTTTGCCGCCACAGTTGTCCGGAGTTCATGACGTGTTTCATGTGAGTATGCTTCGGAAGTATGAGCCGGATCCATCACACGTGTTGGATTGGACCGATTTAGAGGTAGATGAGGATGCCTCGTATGAGGAGAGACCGGTTCGGGTCTTGGATAGGCGGGATCAAGTCCTGCGTGGCAAGACCATCCCTTTGGTGAAGGTTTTGTGGAAGCATCACGGAGTGGAGGAAGCCACTTGGGAACGTGAGTTGGAAGTCCGCGAGAAATATCCGGACTTGTTTGTTGATTTGTAGTCATGTAATGAGAACTTGTAATTTTGTTGAACTTTGAGAACATTGTATGTGTCTTAAGTTGTAAAACATGGTATATGTTTTGATTTAAGGAAGTAGTGTAAAACTTGCCTTAATGTGAGAATTGATTATAATGTTGCATGTGTTGGCTATATTATAGAATTGGAGATGTATCATGAAATTTTGTTATGATATGATTTGTGAAACCATGTATATTGAGAATGGTTGGAAAGTGGAACAAGAAATGCATGTTATAGATGCACTTTAAAAATATATTGTGAAATGCCTCCTAATAAGAGATGGATGACCGGTAGTGGGTCCAATTATTGAATGTCATAATGTAACATTGTTTAAAATGGAGAAAAAGACTTGCTTTTCAAAACTTGTCTTTAATTTCGGGGACGAAATTCTTTAAGGGGGGGAGGTTATAGCGATCCCGGGTTTACCCCTTGTTGTATAGTGATCCGGACATGTGTCCGTGGATGTTGGTAGTGGATTGTTGTCTTGTTTACGTCCTTTCATATATTGTATTTGAGTTATAGGATGTGTTGGGTGTTTGTTTCGTGTTGGTTGTGTCGGGAGCCAAGGGTTCCGCCTGCAATTTTTGTCCTTCGCCGAGCGAGTTGGTCGCCGAGCGAGAGTTGAGTTTTGTGTCTGGTGGGTCGAGCAGAGCGTCTTCGCTGAAAGCGAAGCGATCGCGTCTCGCAATCGACTGAACACCATGATTTCTGGCTCGAGCGAGCTGTTCTTCGCCGAGTGATCTCAGCCTGGTCTTCGCCGAGCGAGCGCTTTGTCGCCGAGCGTCGTCTAGTTGCAGACTGAAGGGTCGAGCTCTCGCTCGGCGAACTTTCTTCGCCGAGCGAAGCTTCGATGTTGGCTCGAGCGAGACCTTCTTGGCTCGAGCTACGGTTTTCTGTGTCTGGTCGCTCGAGCGACCAAGTCTTCGCTCGAGCGAGCCTATTTATATCAGTTCGACAGCAGCGAGTTTCAAGTTAGATTTTTTATAAACTTTTGATCCTATCTTCAAGATCTGAGAGCTTCTCTCTCTAACTTTACATTCTCTCTAAGGATTGATCTATCTAGGATCATTTCCTATCCTTCTTGCTTTGTTAAAAAGGTAGAGGTCGTCGGGGGCTTCGATCTAATCTGAAAAAGTCGGTGTTTGGAGCATTTTGATCTTTGGGTCTTCATCTCCTTTTGGGCTTAAACTTTGAGGTAGGGATATCCTACTCCTCTTTATGGATTCTGTCTTTGAATTTTGACATTTTGATGTGTTGGGGATAGTTGTGTAATTTTGAGAAAGTTTGGGGCTTTTGTGCAATTTTATAAAAGTTTGGGGTTTTGTTTTAAATAAACCTATATGTACGGTTGGTACATAGAAATGAGATTAATGTGGAATCATTGATGAAAATGGAACCTTAGGGGTTGAATGTTAATTATGGAAAATGCTATAATTATATTGTTTAATTAATTGGGATAATTAATTGTGGAATTGAGATGTTGATTATATATCCATTGCGCATTTATTTTCTGTTTAGAAATATCTGCTTTGGGCTATCGGTGGAGGATAGTCTTGATTGTTGTAGACAATGCATGATGATTAGGTAAATTAAAACCAATCATTGAAATGTGTCATTGAGTATGACAGTTGAAGAATACATTAACTTTATGTATTGATTTGTGATGTGTATAATTGTTGTTTATATGCATTGTGTTGTGTTGGAGAAGATAGGGGATGTACTCACGGTTTAGGGAAGATAGGGATGTACTTCTAAACCGGATGTTTTTGGGAGAAGATAGGGGATGGACTCAGAGATAGAGCTCGTATGCTTGTCTTGGGAATGTGATATAGCTAGTATGCATATCTGTGGAAGTAATGAAGTTGTAAGTGGTTAATATGAGTTATTGTCTCATATGAGTTGTGTGTGTTCTCGAGCCATGAGTTATAAATTGAGAATTTAATGAAAATGGAGAGGGAATTGAATATAGACTTGAAAGTCTTGGAATTGTAATGTGTTATGAAAGAGTGTAAAAGTGTTGACCATCTATCAACTGTTAATCTTTTAGTCATTATTCATAACTGGTTTAGTATATTTCTACTGGGCTGTGGCTCACCCTATATGGGAACATCATTTTCAGGTACAGGCAGCATGCCACCTCCAAGGACTTAGCTTGGGAGGCTAGTGGCGGATGGACTTTTTGACTTCTATTTACTTTTGATGTGTTACAAGTAACTTCAAGCCAAGGGCTTTACGTGTATTGAGCTAGAGCTCTCTTGATTGTAACCAAGTGTTAACTTGGAAAGTTGTAAGCCTTTAAGGCACCCGCTTTTATTGTTTACATGTAATACTTTTGTACAGAACAGTTCAGTTAAATAGAAGAAGGTGGACTTTTATTATGTTGATGCATGTTCGATTGATGGGTTTATTGTCATTATTTTGAGGGCGTTACAGTTTATAATTATATATTATTTAATTATCAACCAATCATCTTCTTGACACATCACTGAGTCTATAAAGTGGGTATAAAAAATGGACTTGTACATCATTTAAAATAAAAATAAAAAATGCCACATACATTCCTATTTCATCATACTATATTAGAAATTTAACAGCTATATACCAAACATGCCACATAATCTCTAGAAATTTAACATCTATATACCAAGATACATAACTATACACACTATATTAGACTTCTTTCTAAACCAAACATTAAAAGCTTAATGTTTAATCTAATCATTGAAATTCGAAGACCAAACATGAAAATTCTAGAGCATTAAAGAAATTTGAGGGAGTTCATTAATTAACCCAGAACCTTCATTAACCCACTGCAATTCAAGAAAGAAAGTGAGGAATTAATAAAGAATTGCAAGGGAGAGACTTCCTAACTTTATTATCTGGTTGAGAAGCAAAATTAAAAAAATCTGAGACAAAAAGGATAAAAAGAAAAACACAATTAGTAAGAGCACTCATCGACACAAAATATGTATACGAATCTATTTTTATGTTTGGTGAGTAAAAATGTGACCATGGATGATTAAAGAGAGCATCAACCCATTTGACTAAGATGAAATAAAAATGATTGTTAATATGAAACCCATTTGTTGTTAACCCTCATTTGAAACATGAAACGCATTTTTTCTTAACCCCCATTTGATAGAAAGAGAGAAAAGTGGGTGTTAAAACCACATTAATTATTAAAAAAAACCTCAACCCAATTAATGTTAACATTAACTCAGAGTTTTTTTAAATTTTATTTTTATTTTTTTTTATTTTTTTTTGGGGGGGGGGGGGGACCTTAACCTATTAAGATGAAATAAAAGTAATTGTTAACATGAAGCCCATTTTTCATGTATACGAATATATTTTCCTATTTGGGGAGTAAAAATATGACCATTGATGATTAAAGAGAGCCTCAACCTATTTGACTAAAATGAAATAAAAATGATTGTTAGCATGAAACTCATTTTCCCTTAACCGCCATTTGATAAAGAGAGAGAAGTGGGTGTTAAAACCCCATTAATTATTAAAGAGAACGTCAACCCAATTAATATTAACATTAATTGAGAGCACTCCTCAACACTAAAAATGTATATGAATCTATTTTCATGTTTGATGAGTAAAAATATGACCATTGATGATTAAAGAGAGCCTCAACCTATTTGACTAAGATGAAATAAAAATGTTTGTTAACATAAAACTCATTTTTCCTTAAACCCCATGTGATAGAGAAAGAGAAGTGGGTGTTAAAACCCCATTGATTATTAAAGAGAACGCTCAACACAATTAATGTTAACATTAATTAAGAGCACTCCTCAACACTAAAAATGTATACGAATCTATTTTCATGTTTGATGAATAAAAATATGACCATTGATAATTAAATAGAGCCTTAACCCATTTGATTAAGATGAAATAAAAATAATTCTTAACATGAAATCTATTTTTCCTTAAACTCCATTTGATAGAAAGAGAGTGAACCAAGTGTTAAAACCCCATTAATTATTAAAGAGAACCTCAACCCAATTAATGTTAACATTAACTCAAAGTTTTTTTTGGAAGCTAAACCCATTAAGATGACATAAAAATGATTGTTTACATGAAATCCATTTTTCTTTACCCCCCATTTGATAGAGAGAGAAGTGGGTTCTATAACCCCATTGATTATTAAAGAGAACCTCAACCCAATTAATGTTAACTTTAAATCAATGTTTTTTTTTTTTTTTTTTTTTTTTGGAACCTTAATCCATTAAGATGAAATAAAACTAATTGTTAACATGAAACCCATTTTTCCTTAACCCCCATTTGATAGAGAAAGAAGTGGGTGTTGAAACCCCATTGATTATTGAAGAAAATCTCAACACAATTAATGTTTACATTAACTCATTTAATCGAAAAAAAAAAAAAAAGAACTAAGAACAACACACAACACTGATTTTTTTTTTTTTTTTTTGGCTTCAGATTCTTAACAAAGAACTAAGAACCAAACAATGGGTGTTAACAAAGAGCTATGAGACCTATTTTCCCTTAACCCATTGTTAACATGAAACCCACTTTTCCTTAACCCCCATTTGATAGATAGAGAAGTGGGTGTTGAAACCCCATTGATTGTAAGGAAAATCTCAACCCAATTAATGTTAAGATTAACTCATTTAATTGAAAAAATAAAATCAAGAAAAGAACTAAGAACAAAACACAACACACATTTTTTTTTTTTTCCAGATTCTTAACAAAGAACTAAGAACCAAACAATGGGTGTTAACAAAGAGCTATGAGACCCATTTTCCCTTAACCCATTGTTAACATGAAATCCATTTTTTCTTAACCTCCATTTGATAGAGAGAGAAATGGGTGTTGAAACCCCATTGATTATTAAAGAAAATCTCAACCCAATTAATGTTAATATTAACTCATTTAATTGAAAAAATAAAACCAAAAAAATAACTGACAATAAAACACAACACATAAATTTATTTATTTATTTTTTACTTTAGATTCTTAACAAAGAACTAAGAACCAAACACTAGGTGTTAACAAAGAGCTATGAGACCCATTTTCCCTTTAACTCATTGTTAACATGAAACCCATTTTTCCTTAACCCCCATTTGATAGAGAGAGAAGTGGGTGTTGAAACCCCATTGATTATTGAACAAAAATCTCAACCTAATTAATGTTTACATTAACTCATTTAATTGAAAAAAAATAGGACAAAAAAAAAAAAAAAAAACTAAGAACAACACAATACTAATTTTTTTTTTTTAGCTTCAGATTGTTAACAAAGAACTAAGAACCAAACAATGGGTGTTAACAAAGAGCTATGAGACCCATTTTTCCTTAACCCATTGTTAACATGAAACCCATTTTTCCTTAACTCATTTAATGTAAAAAATAAAACCAAAAAAAGAACTAAGAACAAAATGCAACACATAATTATTATTATTATTATTATTATTATTATTATTATTATTATTATTATTATTATTATTATTACTTCAGATTCTTAACAAAGAACTAAGAACCAAACAAAGAGCTATGAGCTAAAAAAAAAAAAAACCAATGGATGGAGATAATAGGATGAACTAGAAAAGAAACAGGGGTAAAAAAATGATGCATAACAGGGATACATTGATAGTTGGTCCAGAAACAGAGGGAAAAAAATAGAGCTATGAACTAGAAAAAGGAAAAAAAAAAATAGTTGTAAAGAAAATGAATAGAAAAACAAAGTGAGGAGCTATGACTTGGTGATGGTGGAGAAAGTAAGGAGCTATGACCTGGTGAAAGTGAGGAGCTTTGTTCTTCCTTCAGAGTTTTGTTCTTCCTTCGATTGTTCTTTGTTCCTTCCTTCTTCAAAGCTTTGTTGTTTCAAAGTGATGATTTAAAGTGCAGTGGGTTGGTAAGAGTTGATAGTTAAACATATCTGGGCCATTGAATCTTATTTCTTAGATAAATCTAGACCATTAAATCTCTTTTTGAATCTCAACCATTGTTTTTAAATTAGAAAAATCAGGATCATTAAAGATAGTTTGTGAGAGAGATATTTGTAAAAGTAAATCTGAGCCATTGTTTTTAAATCTAGATAGATCTGGACCATTAATTTGAATGACATTTTCAAACTAACCCTTCTATTATTATATAGATGTGCATATATATTTTTGCTTCCTAAAATTTAGAAAAACAACATCAAGTTTGTTGATCTACAAAGACTTGACAGTCTCTCTCTAGAAGAGGTTTTGCCAACACACAAGGTCAAGATGAATTGCCGAAGAAATGTTTTGGCAAGCAAAGTCGCCCAACTCACCGGCCAATGAAATTTCATCAAGATTAAACTGGGCTATTGAAGAGGTGCTTCAACAAACCAAAGAACTCAGTAGAGTTTCCGACCAAGTGCTTGAGCAAGCGAAAGAACCAAGTTGCCGTTCAAGTGGCTTGGCAAGCCGATCATGGATGTTGAATTTTCCCATCAAGATATTGCTCGGCTTCTAGGCATTTTTTGGCATGGGAAGTTCACCACTAAACACAGACCAACACTAAGAGTATTTTTATTACATCTAAACATCATCAACCATTCCATAACCATCCTCATTTTGGGAGTTCAAGGCAATTTGGCACTAAAGATCAAATTGTGAGTGTTGCGAAGCCAATTACATATCAAAAGCATGTTAACCAAGAAAGGTACATTATTATTATTGTAGATGCATAATTTACTTTCCATTGGATGTATGCCATTTTGTACTAAAATAACTTACAAGACCAATAACAACATGTCCAGAAACATAGTTTTACTAAATTAAGCATCACATGAGTTTCGAAAAGGGAATTAGAAAGAATCTTGAAAGGCACAATCTACAGATGCTCCTATAAAGTGCTAAGAATATGTTTAGAAAATAGAGAACCCATGTCCCACGAAGATCGCATTGTCATTATTGTTGTTATTATAATTATTGTTGTTATAATCACAACAATCACAGCGGTTGTGACCAAAAAAGGGAGAGTTCCTCATATATCTCATTTTTTATATATACATCCATGAATTATTTAAATGAATTAAAAAATAAATAAATAAGAATTTAATAAATGAATTGTTGCTCATAAACCCATGGTTGGGTCTCGACTCTCTCTCTAAAAACGTTAGTTGGCAAAGTGTAAAGCAAAAGTTTTTGTGAAACCAAGAAAATCCTCTTATACGGATTGTAGAGATCTAACGAAGAGATAAGCTTTGCCCCTGTAGATTTGCAATAATGAACATAGACGGCGCTACCCAACTGGGGTTGCCGGCTGGAGACACTTCGATGATAAGTTAGCCACCGGAATCAAAGAAGGAAAATGAAGAAAATGAAGAGTGCTTAGTATGCTGTTGTAGGCGTGCCCGTGGGACTCGTGCTACAGTTCGGACTCAATTGTCACGGTTCTTAATCTGAACCAAAGAGTCCAAATCCGCCAAATCGTTTTGAGAAAATAGATTTTATTGAAAGAAGTGCCAAACATGGACTGCTTTGCCAGATACAGAGTCGCCACCTAAATATTTTATTTTGGGGAATTTAGGAAATCCTAACTCGGTGCCAAAGGCCACGTGTCCGTCATCACCAAAGTTGCCTCGGTTCGGGAACTTGGGTACGATTGGGGAAGGTCAGCTATGAGCACCCCCTCTTGCCCGATCCAAAGATCGGCCTCTACTAACCATGATATCCGTTTTTGAAAACGTTATGTGTTCTTATCCCCGTTAATTAGCCTAGAATTACTAAGTGATGCGCACAACACAAAAGTATAGACTAGATCGCCCAATTTGGAAGCAAGCATTGCATATCCGTTTATTTGGAAAGCGTTTTGGAATTTGCTACTCGCAAGTAGGCTAAAATACGGATTTCAAGGAGTTGTTTCAACTCAAACAATCCAACCTTCACCCACAGGCATTCAAGTAGTTATATCACATAAGCAACTAGCCTCATGGTAAGCATGCTGTCATAGTAGCATTCACATGCATGTGGTATGCTAAAGCATAAAATACTTACATCGTACTCCGTGCCAAAACAAGAACATGTTAGCAATCAATGCATGATCCAAGTCCATGTTAAGTGCCTAATGCATCGCATACAGAATGTCACTAGAATAGGCTCGGCTAATCTAAGGATGACATGTGAAATGTACAAGTAGCATGTATTCAAATTTGTTTTGAAATATAATGCGATTAGCATGATGTGCCGAGCCCGGTGCATGCAATATTGATGAATGATGCACACATGCATAGCATAGGATATGCTAAAGTAAACATGCCCTAATACTAACCATCAAAGCAGGTAAGTAAAAGGGAGAAAGAAGTGGGGGTTGGAAGACATACACACGCTCACCCATACTTATTACAAATTTGCCCTCACTCGGAGGGACCAAAAGAATAATACAATTCGAATAATGAATTAACTATCCTAGCTAATTAATTATTACAGACCAACTAAATTAATTAAGCAAATTAATTAATCTAAGAAAGTAATAAACAGCAGCCTCGGGGAGAGGGCTCGATGCATGCGCGCTCGGTTTTGCCCGGAAATCCACTGTCATGCTCAAAATGCCTCTGTTTTCCCTGCTCTGCTCCTCTGATGACTGCCAAAGTCTCAGGGTTTGCTCTATGGATTCCAGGGAACACCACTGGCTGAAGAAGAACACCACCGGCCATGTAGAATAGTCATCGGCCACAAACTTGATCCATCGGCCAACAATGGTGGCCGGTCGGACAAAAGTTCCTGCAGAATTTGGTTTGACAGCAGCAGAGGGCAATACTTGGCATGGCAACACATTTCAAGCAATGTATGCACCAATCATATCCCTTGTCATGTTTATGACTCAAAGGGACATGAGCCTCGATTCTCGGACCACCAATCACGTATTTCCATGCATGATGGCCCAAAGAATCAAGTATGCAACTTCAATTTCAAATGAAATGCAAACCAAATAAACACACAAGGAGGCCCAACCACTATCATACTCATTTCAAGAGGTCTAGCATGCATGCTTATGCAATGCAATCCTAATCATGTTGGCTAGCATGCAACATGGAAATGCAAAGAAACATACAAAACATGCAAGGCATGAGACAATGTAACCAACAAGCATGCAAGGTACAATGTAGGTGTTTAAGCATGCAAGCAAGCATGTGACTTCATTCAATCATACAAGTTCAAACATGCAACAACTCACCAATATGCTACAACATGCAAGGAGCATATGCAACAAGTACAGAGATGGACTTAAACATGATTTAGGCAGCCCTAACTAGGCCTAAAACAGTGGCCAAATGCTCAAGAAATGGGACCAAACACACGTGCAAGAATGCATATGTTAATGAGCTAGCACTTAAGCAAACAAAGGCAACTTTCAAGCACACTTAAAAGAGGCTAAGCATGGACTAATGACATGCAATATAAGCTCTGAAATCATGTTAAGATGGTGCCAAACCAAGCAAACAAGACAGGCTAATCATGCAACAATGGTCCAAAACTTAAGGCTAACAAGCCAAAATGCAAAAGAACTATACAATGAGAGCCTTGGTCGACCAAAATAGCCAAGGACAGAGCTTAAACATGGCAAAACAAGTACAAAAGCTTCACAAAGCTAAGCCTAATACATGCTTGAATAAGGGTTAAAACCTAGATGCATGTTAAGGCAACAAAATGACATTACAAGGCATGTATGCTAAGCAAGCATGGTGTACCAAAATCAACATACAACAATGCTATATTATGACATAATAAGCACAAAAATCAGCTAAGGTATGGCCAACACACACTTAAACCTGGTGCTCCCTCAAGAGGCAAAAATGGTCCTTTTTAAGGACAACAAGGAGAGGGGGTGGCCCTCTCCTTCCTAGGACCTCAAGGCACCATCCTCACCTCTAAAATCCCTCAAGATTTCAATGGTGAGAAGGCCCAAACACTATGGTCCTGGAGCTCACACAAAATAGCACAAAACAAGGGCCAAACAAGCCTTAAGAGGGGTCAAACAACCCCAAAGCTTAAAACACTCTTAAAAAACTATTTAGAGGCCTTAAAAACAGAACTTTTATGTGTTATATGCAAAGCCAAAAAACAGCTACAAGATAGGTAGAGAAGCTTTGCAAAAATGGGGAATAAAGGGACAAGCTTCTTACCCTTGAAGACCCTCTTCAACAATGGAGCTCCAGCAGTTTCTTTAGGTTGAAACCATCTCCAAAACTCTAAAAACAACCCTCAAGGGCCTCAGCTCCAAGAGATGGTGTGATGGTGGGTGTTTGTGAGCAAAAATGAGGCAAAACACACACTAGAGAGAGATATAGAGATAGGATATGAATCAAACCCTAACCCTAGAACTCAAACCCTAAAAATGGCTGTCTAAAAATGTCTAACCCTGGAACAAGAGAGAAGACCTCTCTTTATAGAGCTTTTTGTCTTGTAAAGCTTACAAGACAAGCTTCTAAAGAGAGAGATCCCTCCATACACGTGTATGGAGGGGAGCCAAATGCATGCTACCGTGAGAAAATATTCGCAAAAGCAGATGCACATTGTCCGCCAAATATGCACTGACCCAAAAGATAGCCGGCCATCTATAGTGCCACTGCCAAACTTTTGCCCGGTGGCCACAAAACACAGCCGGTGGCCCTAAGCCCTGGTCGGTGATGGGTGGGGATGGTCTACAAGCCCTACCCTGCCTCTCAAAGGCAAAACACAAGTGTTTGGTGCAAAACCAGACACAAAACAGTCGAGTCGAGAGATCCTGAGGTGAGGCGCGTTGCCAAGGCTTCCGGGAACTCAAGACGAACACAAACAAGGGTGATCACTGAGTGTTCAATCAGTGACGTCCAAGTCTTGAGGACGGCCAAAAATAGGGTGTCTACAGTTGCCTCTCTTTGACAGAACTCGAAAGTCATAACAATGACGGGAATGAATGTCAAAGCCTAGAGACGACCCATTTTTGACAAGGCCGAAGACTTAGACAAACATACAACACAAACAAGATATGCACCCGAAGGCAGGGGCAAAATGCAAGACAATGCACAAAGCCGAGCATAACTTATGATCATGCAAAGAAAGCTATAACGAAGCATGACAATGCAACAGTTTTAAGCTAGCATACACCAAACTACACTACAGTGCAGAAAGGGTGTAAGAGAATTATACAATTCTCAATACGTCTCACACAAAGGATACAATACCTGTCCGGTTCATCTGGTTCTACCAGCCACAAATGAACCGTACATACAATATCGTGCCTGAAAAAGAAAACAAACTTAACAGGTACAATATTGTTAGCAACATGCATGACAATGCAAAATGAAATGCAATATATACAAAACAATGTATAAACAATGCAAACTAAAATACAATGCAATTGAAACAATGCAAACTAATATGCAAAGCAATTGAATCATGATCCAATCATGAGTGGTTCAAAACCACACAAATGTCAAATAGATTGATGGAGATAACAAGTCCGTCTACCATAGAACGGTCTACTGATCTATGAGTAATGTAGAAGGACACAAGAATAAGTATTGGGGGGATGACATAAGTGGGGAAATGACCCGCTAAAGAAAGAACAATGATCCTAATGCTGGATGCAAAATTACACTACAATGTAATATATACAATGGATATGGCATGCACCCAAACCAAATCTTGCCTAGGAAAGGCATGTACACATACAAGCCGCGGCTAACATAGAACGGTCTACTGAACTATGTTTTGACACAAGAAGTATGGGCACATACCAGACCAAGCTCAACATGGAAAGGCGCAAGCCATAGAGGGAAGTGATGCAAGAAATGCATACAATCTACAATGCAATGCAATGGATATGGCACGCGGGCCAAACCAAATCTTGCCTAGGAAAGGCATGTACATATACAAGCCGCGGCTAACATAGAACGGTCTACTGAACTATGTTTTGACGTGAAAAGTATAGGCACATACCAGACCAAGCTCAACATGGAAAGACGCAAGCCATAGATGGAAGTGATGCAAGGAATGCAATGCAATCTACAATGCAATATCTACAAAATATGCAATGCAATGGAAATGCAATATTTACAATGGAAATGTATGACAATGCAATATACTAAAATAAAATGCATGACAATGCAATGTTTACCATGTATGCATGATAATGCGCTATTTACAGTGAATGCACTACATATGCATGTTTTTATTATTATTATTTTTTTGATGCGCGACAACGAGCAGCTTGAGATGCATGAAAATGCGCGAATTTTAAATGCGCGGCAACGCGCAGCTTTAGAGATGCATGACAATGCAAACAAACTATGTACATCAATGCACGGAAGGTCTTGCACCTTCCAAGGATTTAAGGTCTCCTAGACCGGTGTATGCATAGGAAATGCATGACAATGCAAGTGAACTTGAAATGCGCAGCAACGTGCGGCTTAAGATATGCACGACAATGCAACCAAGCGGTTTTAAGGTCTCGCTAGACCGAGTGTGCACAAGACAATGCGAGTGAGATGCGCAAAATAGCGCGAACAATGAATGCATGCCAGATGCAACGAGATGCACAAAATAGCGCGATTGAAGTGCGGTATACAAGACAGTGCGATATGCTAAACAACACGATTGAATTGAAATGCACACGGGGTAACTTTTGAATCTCGTAAGAGACAAAAGGATACGGAAAGGATACACCTTGCACGAATTTGAGTGCCACGCACAGAAGACACGGTCTGAGGTCAAAACGGAGGTCGATTGAGCTTTGGAAATGCCATTTCTTGTACTATCTTGAGCAATGAAGGTCCCAAACCACATATCTGACCCAAAAAGGGTTGAGGAAGGATCACCGGCCACATGGGGAGGCCATCGGCCATCCGCCGGCCAACAAAAAACATCACCGGCCAAACATTTGGCCGGCCCGCCAAAAAATGTAGCCGATCAGCCAAAAGTGCCTGAATCGGGGCAATTTTGACTTTTCACCTTGGGCCTTTTAAAATAGGGTTCCAAACCCTATTTTCTTATTTCTCCTTAGCCGAAATCCTCTCCTCCTTCTCTCTAGAGCATTTTCCCACCTTTGATCCGTGTTTTTCTCGCGTTCTAGACACTTTTTCGTTGTTTGATTCGCGAAACCCTCCTCGTTTCACACGTTTTGAACCAAACAAATCTCATTTTCGGTGTACCTTTCTTGGTTTCCATCACTCGGGGCTTGTTCCCCTCGAGTTTCTCTCATCTTCCCACATTTTCACATTCCGGCTTTTCCGGCCATTTTTCCACCCTCCTGGGGTTGACTTTTTGTTGACTCTTCGCACTCTAGCCCGGTTTTCCTTTTCCAACCATTTTC
Organism: Camellia lanceoleosa; assembly: GCA_025200525.1. Lineage (NCBI taxonomy): Eukaryota > Viridiplantae > Streptophyta > Magnoliopsida > Ericales > Theaceae > Camellia > Camellia lanceoleosa. The sequence continues at coordinate 89,591,026 of CM045758.1, read as the reverse complement.
CTCATCACTTTTGACATGGATGACGACATTCCACAGGGTGGGACTCCCCCGGATCACGAGATGGATCCCAGGGCTGAGCTCCTCCATTTGAGCGTCCGTTCCTTCGACCCGGCGACCTACCGGCCGGCGATTCATGTGCTACCTCCGGATGGACTCCGCCAGTTTCGGAGCTTCGATAGGGCGATGCCTCCAGAGCTCCTACTACGTGAGCCTACCTCTCATCTTTCCTTCAGTGCTTCCGAGGTAACATTCTTTCCTCTGCTGTACTTTCTGCAATGTAGAATACAAAACTGCCATGGTTGATTTTGTCCTTTAGCTGCTTTAGCTTAGATACACTGATGCACACTGTATGTTGTAGTTGATCGCGAACGCACTCGCAACTAATATCTTGTTTGAGACTGACACGTGCACACACACTGCATTAGCCTTGAACAACTCAAACACACGGCACACACCGTATTTCACTGCAAACTCACCGGCACTCGGTACCTGTTTGAATCTGAAAAACCTGCACGCATATCACACTTGCACTAAACCACTCGAACATGGTGACACATCGCACGTTGTAGTTCATTGTGAGCACACCGGCACCTGGTATCTGTTTGAATCTAAAAAACTTGCACGCATGCCACACTTGCACTGAACCACTCAAACATGTTGACACATCGCATGTTGTAGTTCACTGTGAGCACACCGGCACCTGGTATCTTTTTGAATCTGAAAATATGCACACGTGCCATATTCACCTCAATTCTGCATGCCTTACAAAACTGGTATATTTAGCATCGCTCCGCAATTGTTTGTTTGAACACAGGGAGATTCCCATACCGTCCACAGGTATGGGAACATTGTCGCTCGAGACTGGTATGCAGAGCTACCCGAGGCGGTTCGCCACATCGTTGACCAGGCCAGCTTCGGTGCATTCTGCAGAGGACTATCCCGGCTCACGATGAGCAGGCCTCTCCTCGCTGCTCTAGCGAAGAGGTGGTGGGACACCACCGACTCGTTCCATCTATCCGCGACAGGAGACATGACGATGACTCCTTATGATTTCTCGATGCTTACAGGCATCGGGGTAGGGGGTGATCTGATCCCCTTCGACACTGATATGGATGAGTGGACCGCTGCTCAGGTCTATCTTCTTGGCAAGGTGCCGCCTCTTGCTCGCCCAGGCTTCGTCCGCTATTCCTAGTTTGAGGTACAGTTCAGGGTCTTGCCCCCGTTGGTAGAAGAGGCTCCGATGACTCAGGAGGCCGTAGAGCAGGATGCCCGCGGCTTTCTGATGTTTCTGCTAGGGACAATTATCTTCGCCGACTGAGCGAATACCGTGCCCCTCTGCTTGCATAGCGCCCTTGTAGACGTCACCCGGATCTTGGACTACGACTGGGGTGGCGCCGCTCTAGCCACACTCTATGGATACATGAGCTCAGCTTCCCGTGGCAGCGGATAGTTGCTCGGGGGTTACTGGCATGCTTGGGAGGTACGTTTCCTTTTTTAGCTTTTCATTTCTGTTATTCTATTACTGTACTCTGTACACTGCACGCACTGTAGTCCGCCTTACACTGGCTACACTGGCTGTATACTATACACATGGCACGCATATACTCGCTTTATCTTGATGTATCTTTGTACACACATACACATACTCTGGTTCACCGCGTATCTGTACACTTTATACAATACACTGCCTACACAATACATTGCACAATACATGGCTCTATCATTTCTGCTTTATTCTTGTATTCTGCTTTGTCTGATAAGCATACTGGTATTTGTTCTAAAGTTGTGGGTGTATGCCTACTTTTCCAGGCTTGCCCCAGTGCCAAACATAGAGACCCTTCTCGTCGTCCCCTTCTCGCGTCGTTTCGACGGGAGATGCATGCAAAGGCCACGGGAGACATTCATCTTTTTCCGCCGCTACTTCGACACCATCACTCCTGCAGAGGTATGTTTTACTTGCTGTTCATTTAAGCTTCTCTTTTCACTGTATGTTTTTAACAATAGTAGATAACAATCCGTATTTCATTTTCAGATCACTTGGCAGCCTTAGGCTCCCTTGCCAACTGTGATATGGGATCGATTTGCCGGTGCTGATGAGACTTCGCGTTTCCGGATTCTGCTAGAGGGTCGATGCATCGGCCTTGGTACTGGCGAAGCGTTTCCTATATGCGACCTAGGGTTACTCGCGAAAGCAGATAGTCCCGGTTCACCCTCCGGAGCACATGAGGGATACCGAGAGACTCACTACCGAGCAGATGGCCGAGTATACGATCGGCTGGGATGCGATCCGCTTCAGAGGCATCGGCGACTATAGAGAGTATGTGGAGACATATATCATGCGGCCTCTGAGCGGTGGCCGTCGGGTTGAGGGAGCGAGGCCTGCGGTGCCAGCGGCTAGGGTAGGGGCGGGGGTTGGAGCAGGAGCATCGAGGAGAGCCTGAGTCCGCGGCAGGGGTGGAGTTTAGAGAGGGCGGGGGGCTAGTTGGCCTGCACTGCCCACCTCGATGACATACATAGGGCAGGGCGGGGCGACCTACCAGATCCCCTTTGCCCCTTCTCCGGCTGATCACGAGTTGGTCGGTGTCCCCGACTTGCCTCCGGTATGTATTACTGCATTTTGCATCTTGCATTGTAATTTCATTTCATTTCATTTCCTTGATATTCTGCAGAATACTAATGCATCTGATACTTTTGCAGGCTTCTTCTGAGTATACCCGGCAGTTCCTGGAGTTGAATGCCTCCATGATGGGTATGTTGCAGCGGACCTTCGACCTTCTGGCCCTCTATAGTATTCTGGTATGTTCTTCTAACCACAGTCTCAAACCATACACAAACTGCTTCACATGACCTGATGCACTACACAACACCGATAAATCGCCACGATTCGATACATCGCATCATACATCGTGATCTCAGATCGATAAACCGCCACGACATTCATACATCGATTCTCAGATCGATAAATCGCTTTCACGGCATCCACACTGATGCGATTTATGTTTTTAGCCTCCTTCGATTCCCACCGTAGGAGGTGCTCGGTGGACCTTCCGCCTCGCCGAGGAGAGATGAGGAGGGCAGAGTATTTCCCCGCACCAAGGCGGGGCGCACTCATGCTGGGAGTAGCTCCCGGGCACTAGTTCCAGATGATGACGATGAGTCGTCCGAGGCGGAGACAGAGGTAGAGGCAGAGGCAGAGTCATCGGAGTAGGAGACCGAAGACGGCTCGGACTCGGGCTCAGATGGCAGTACTGATGATGCTCCTGGACCTTCGTCCAGGAAGAGGACTAGGACAGACTGATAGCCCTGGAGACATTTTTGACATTTGATACAGATTTTTGCTATTTTTCTTCTTTTCTACACTTTTCTTTTGTTGGTAGCTAGGGTACCTTGTACTGCCGCAGGCAGATTTTGTTTCCAAAACTTATGTACTTGAAAAGATGATGAAATGAAACAAACTTTTATCTGAAAAAGTGTTTACTTCTGTATATTTCATATGTTGCATTGTATCACACCATATTACACCTCAATGTAAATAAAATCGATTTGTTGTCTCAAAATTGAACACTTGCACTATAATAATCAGATAACTAGCCAGTCAACAGTAAAACAACCCAAGCAAACCACAGTTTAACCTGAACACAGCTCATACTCCGTTGGGGATCAGTCCACATACAGCCCATAACACAGTACTCGGTTCATTCTGTACACAACAAATCCCGAACAAATAGCCCAATCTGACAAGACGGGATATAAAGTTGAAACGGTTGAAGTTGAAACACACTCAGATGTCCCAAATTTTCCCTTTTCTTCTTTTGCTTCACATAAAAGTAGAGAATGGCACAGCGAAAAAGACTCAAAGAAAAGGTGTGCGACCTAAACATAACGAGACACGCTCGGAAAAGACTCAAAACGAAAGTTGAGGTAAACAAAACAAAAGACACGACACACGGACGTATTTACAAACAGAAGACCACAGATCTCGAGGAGCCAGTTCCTTCGGGTATGATTCCCACCCTTTCTGACTTGTGATTCTCATGTCACTCGGCTCTCAAGCTCGTTTTCTCACAAGACCCTTTTCTTCACTTTTCTCTTGACTTACACCTCTCTATTCTTTATTCTCTCATTTTCCTCCCTCTCCAGGGTGATTGATAGACGAATAGGAAGTTGTGGGTTCACCCACAGCACTGTTAGCTTGTGGCTATTTTCTCCAGTAACGCCGAGTCGGGGTTCTAGATAGGGAAGGCTTCTTCCGGCGAATAGGGTGCCTTTCTGGCAAGTGTGTTGACGGTGGGGGAAAGAAAGAATACCTGACTCCACTGTGCCCCTAGTTCATCACTTTGACCATTTTTTGTTTTCTTCTACTAAAACAATTTTGACCAACATGAGAGTTAGATTAACATGCTTGTTCGATTTTCTGATTTAAAATCATGCAAGTCAGGCTGTGAGCACTGAAAATTTTCCTTTTTTTAGGTCCAAGAAATGGTCCGATTTTGGAAAATGAAATAGTTTTTCGAGAAAATAGTCAACCTCAGTAAAAATTTCCAAAAACTATTTTCGCAAATAGCCAATGTTAAACGAGTATGAAACTTACCCTCGAGATGCGCGACCTCGGATTGGAGGCAATGGAAAATTGCCCCTTGCTTGAAGGGGCGCGTGGTAACGTAAAGTTGCCCCTGGTTTGGATAGCAACTCAGGGAAACTTATGACAACGCATGGCAACGGATGGCAACAGAAAGTTGCCCCTTGTTTGGATGATGCCACAGCATGCCGAAAACAGCCTTCACAAATGATGATCGAAATTTCGGACACGGAGAAGATGAGGACGGTCTGAACCAATATATGGACACAGCCACTGTGGGAGTGTTGGTGGTTGGACTTCAAGATGAAGTTGCCTACGTATCCCAGACATTGGAATCAAGCCTTACATAGTTCCGGTGTCATAACCGAACCGTCGGATGCAGATGAGGGAAGAATGATCAAAACCCATTACATAGACTGAGGCGCTATGAAAGCGTTGGGGGCTAGACTTCAAGATGAAGTTGCCTACGTATCCCAGACATGGGAATCAAGCCTTACGTAGTTCCGGTTAAGGTACACTCGGGTATTTTAACCTTCACTTTTCAGGCTCTAACTTTTGCCAAGGCGCCCGATACGGGTTTTCAACCTTGCGAGCTTCTTTTTTCTTTTCTTTTCAATTTTTTTGTTCAGAATTTTTTTGCATTTTTCTTTATTTTTTTTGTATTCTTTTCTTTTCTCTTTTTTTTTATTTTTGTTCTTTTTCTTCTTTTTTTTTTCATCATTTTTTTCTTGCTCTAACTTTTGCCTGGGTCGCCCTTTCGGGTTTTCGGCCCAGCAAGCCTCTCAAGGGTAAAAGTGTAGCTTTGTCCATGTCAAATGGTTTGAAGTCATCTAAATCTAGGAGAATGGCTGCTGTTTGCTGACGATGCAAGAGTCCATCCAGTGGGGGCTGAATTTGCCCCTAGTGTTGTGGATCGGAACTCGATTGTCCTTCAGCGATACCTTCTTCTTTCTTCCCTTCTAGAAGTTGGCATTTTTGCCAGTCTTTATCTTTGACTCTTCGAGTACATTTGAAATTCTTTTGCCCCTAGTCTGAGGGGTGCTTCTGATCTAGCTTTGTAAGCTTCCTTTTGATGACGTCTGATCTTCTTGATCTGACTTTCTTGGCCTCTTGTTCAAGGGCTGCTTTAAATTGGGCCACACAGGCCTCACATCATGATTGACCTCTGAACATTCTGAATCTAAGTTCAAGGTTTGAAAGTAAGGGGTCAAGTCTCGAGGCTGAGAGCGATCCTAGGCTGCACAATCTCAAGAGCGATTCCACACAGGTCTTCGCAGGACCGCGCAAAACATTTTTTGAAAGTTTTTAAGAAAGCGACAAATCGCTCGTGCTGAAGACAGTGTAGAACCAATCTGGATCAAAGCTAGGGTCCTTCTCAGTACTCACGTTAACAAGCATGATTTCATTCATTAAGGGCTTAGCATGTCTTTCTTTCTCTCAGTTTGATCAAATTTTTACAAATCCCGAGGAATTCCTTCCTCTTCGTTTTCACCGCAGTGTTCAAAAAGGTTGTTTTTTTTGAAAAACTTAGGTTAATGCAATGAGTTTGGCGCGCAGGAGAGCAGGCGAGATGTACTGTCAGCCCATTCAAATCATCTGGCATAACTGGCTTAAAATAAACAATAAGTAAGGGAACATGATAGCCGCAGCCGTTTCATTCAAAACTTCCAACTGTAACTGGCTCCTCAGCAGAGACAGACTCAAAAGGAAAACAAAAGGGGTAATTACAAAACGGTGCTCGCGGCGACAACCCCGGAATCACCCGACATCCTATACAAAGGGGACCGACTCGCTACAACAAGACAGACCCTTGAGCAAAAAGGACTGACTCAAGATAATGAGACAGACTCAAAACAAAAGACAAGACCGACTCGATGCCCAAGCCGAAATTTACAAGACCATCATTCACAAATGCTCGAAAATACATGCCAAACGTCACATCCAAAATATACCAGGTGCCGCTCGCAGGTGGTTTACTCTCTGGTTACATACTCGCAGTATCAGTGTCCTCAAAATCCAATAACTGGGTAGTAACAGACTTGGCTGAGGTGGGTGGGACGATAACCTCGTTGTCAATCAAATCCTGTACCTCATGACGGAGGCGGAAGCAATTATCGGTAGCATGACCAGTTTGCTGGTGGTACGCGCAGTACAAAGCAACATCATGTGTAGCAGGGAGATTCTTCGGGAAAGACCGAGGCTCCAAGGGTTTAAGATACCCTCTCTTGGCAAGGATTTGAAGTGCCTTGGACAACGGCATGTAGAGAGCATGGAAGACCCTGTGCCCTCGGGGTAGGTACTTTGAGGCCTGAGCATTCTTGCTAGACGCATTAGCGAAAGGGTCGGCAGGCGCCACCTTGGCTTTCTGATCTTTTCCGGGTGCAAGGTTGGGAGTGAAAGGAACTATTCTGGCGTGATGGGGTCTATCCCAGCTTTCTGACTGACTTGAACTACCCTCAGGTGGAGTGGGGAAAGCATCCTCCATAGCTTTTGCCATAACTACAGATATCTGTTGCTTACTCATCCCCCCGGCTTTCAAAGCCTCGACTGCCCACAGTAGTTGTTCAATGGGATCGGCATCTGCCTTCATTTTGTCCTTACCCCTGGCCTCAGCCTGATTGAGGGTTTCGGTTGATGTTGATACGTCATTGCCATAGTTGGAGGCCATCTCCAGTTGGCTAAGTTCAATCACAATCCGTCCCAATAACGGGGGCTCCTGGGGTACAAAATTCCCGGCATACGGTGCGGCTGGTGGCGAAGCTGACATTCCATAGGCGAGATCCGCCACGGACCTCTGGAGGTCTCCTATCATCCCCATTAATTCGAAAGTAGTAGGCCCGCGAGCCTGATATAGCTGGGGGGCCCAGACCGAGTGCGCAACAGGCGACCTGGGTGGATACGGCATATCAACATTGGTCTCACTTTGTAGAGTGATTCCTTGATCTAGTGCAGCTGTCATGACCACGATCTCTTCTGAATTCTACGTCATCATAAGTCCTGCCTCAGCAAAGGGGGAACACTAACTATTCTGGGTCAATTCTTTGAATTGAAAGGGAAAACAAACAGCATTTCAGCCCAAATGGATCAAACACAAGTGTAGCTGAACAACAGCTCTACTATCGATCATCGTTTCGTAATCACAGACATCGCCCCAAAATACTGAATCAAACACCCACAGATATAATTGATTCTCACAAACTGATACCGATGCCCTCAGGTCTGATACTCAAACTTGCAGACTAATGTGCGCGTTCCCTGTAGAGATACACTCTAAAAGCACATAACAAGTAAATGAGAGCCAAAACACCCCTATGTTGGGGTAGGGTTTCCCTGTCCTATTTTGTCAGGAGCTGGGGTTTACTACGCACGCAGCGGTTTCAAACAACCCATATCGGGTAAGCAACTTGTCCTATTTTGGAATGGTCACTATGGATTCTGAATATGCACTAGGTTGAATGGTCAAGAAGGGTGCCCCGGTAAAACCGGGGTTTGTGTTCCCATACTGTCAGAGCCCACAACCGGTCAGCCTTATGGTCGTGCCTTGACAAGACAAGCCTCCGGCAAACCGTTCAGGAATGGCAGATGGCAAATACGGTGTCCTAGGCGCACCAATGCACATGCAATGCAAAGAAACACATAAGTGTCATCAAAACAGGATATCACAAGTTCGAGTCAAGCTCTCTAAACTCCCCAGCGGAGTCGCCAGAAACTGTAGGTGCGCCCGTGGGCCTCATGCTACAGTTCGGACTCAATTGTCACAGTTCTTAATCTGAACCAAAGAGTCCAAATCTGGCAAATCGTTTTGAGAAAATAGATTTTATTGAAAGAAGTGCCAAACATGGACTGCTTTGCCAGATACAGAGTCGCCACCTAAATATTTTATTTGGGGGAATTTAGGAAACCCTAACTCGGTGCCAAAGGCCACGTGTCCGTCATCACCAAAGTTGCCTCGGTTCGAGAACTTGGGTACGATTGGGGAAGGTCAGCTATGAGCACCCCCTCTCGCCCGATCCGAAGATCGGCCTCTACTAACCATGATATCCGTTTTTGAAAACGTTATGTGTTCTTATCCCCGTTATTTAGCCTAGAATTACTAAGTGATGCACACAACACAAAAGTATTGACTAGATCGCCCAATTTGGAAACAAGCATTGCATATCCGTTTATTTGGAAAGCGTTTTGGAATTTGCTACTCGCAAGTAGGCTAAAATACGGATTTCAAGGAGTTGTTCCAACTCAAACAATCCAACCTTCACCCACAGGCATTCAAGCAGTTATATCACATAAGCAACTAGCCTCATGGTAAGCATGCTGTCATAGTAGCATTCACACGCATGCGGTATGCTAAAGCATAAAATACTTACATCGTACTCCGTGCCAAAACAAGAACATGTTAGCAATCAATGCATGATCCAAGTCCATGTTAAGTGCCTAATGCATCGCATACAGAATGTCACTAGAATAGGCTCGGCTAATTTAAGGATGACATGTGAAATGTACAAGTAGCATGTATTCAAATTTGTTTTGAAATATAATGCGATTAGCATGATGTGCCGAGCCCGGTGCATGCAATATTGATGAATGATGCACGCATGCATAGCATAGGATATGCTAAAGTAAACATGCCCTAATACTAACCATCAAAGAAGGTAAATAAAAGGAAGAAAGAAGTGGGGGTTGGAAGACATACACGCACTCACCCACACTTATTATAAATTTGCCCTCGCTCGAAGGGACCAAAAAGAATAATACAATTCGAATAATGAATTAACTATCCTAGCTAATTAATTATTACAGACCAACTAAATTAGTTAAGCAAATTAATTAATCTAAGAAAGCAATAAACAGCAGCCTCGAGGAGAGGGCTCGATGCATACGCGCTCGGTTTCACCCGGAAATCCACTGTCATGCTCAAAATGCCTCTGTTTTCCCTGCTCTGCTCCTCTGATGACTGCCAAAGTCTCAGGGTTTGCTCTATGGATTCCAGGGAACACCACCGGCTGAAGGAGAACACCACCGGCCATGTAGAATAGTCACCGGCCACAAACTTGACCCATCGGCCAACAATGGTGGCCGGTCATACAAAAGTTCCTGCAGAATCTGGTTTGACAACAGCAGAGGGCAATACTTGGCATGGCAACGCATTTCAAGCAATGTATGCACCAATCATATCCCTTGTCATGTTTATGACTCAAAGGGACATGAGCCTCGATTCTTGGACCACCAATCACGCATTTCCATGCATGATGGCCCAAAGAATCAAGTATGCAACTTCAATTTCAAATGAAATGCAAACCAAATAAACACACAAGAAGGCCAAACCTCTATCATACTCATTTCAAGAGGTCTAGCATGCATGCTTATGCAATGCAATCCTAAGCATGTTGGCTAGCATGCAACATGGAAATGCAAAGAAGCATACAAAACATGCAAGGCATGAGACAATGCAACCAACATGCATGCAAGGTACAATGTAGGTGTTTAAGCATGCAAGCAAGCATGTGACTTCATTCAATCATACAAGTTCAAACATGCAACAACTCACCAATATGCTACAACATGCAAGGAGCATATGCAACAAGCAGAGAAATGGACTTAAACATGATTTAGGCAGCCCTAACTAGGCCTAAAATAGTGGCCAAAGGCTCAAGAAATGGGACCAAACACACATGCAAGAATGCATATGTTAATGAGCCAACACTTAAGCAAACAAAGGCAACTTTCAAGCACACTTAAAAGAGGCTAAGCATGGACTAATGACATGCAATATAAGCTCTGAAATCATGTTAAGATGGTGCCAAACCAAGCAAACAAGATAGGCTAATCATACAACAATGGTCCAAAACTTAAGGCTAACAAGCCAAAATGCAAAAGAACTATACAATGAGAGCCTTGGTCGACCAAAATAGCCAAGGACAGAGCTTAAACATGGCAAAACAAGTACAAAAGCTTCACAAAGCTAAGCCTAATACATGCTTGAATAAGGGTTAAAACCTAGATACATGTTAAGGCAACAAAATGGCATTACAAGGCATGTATGCTAAGCAAGCATGGTGTACCAAAACTAACATACAAAAATGCTATATTATGACATAATAAGCACAAAAATCAGCTAAGGCATGGCAAACACACACTTAAACATGATGCTCCCTCAAGAGGCAAAAATGGTCCTTTTCAAGGACAGCAAGGAGAGGCGGTGGCCCTCTCCTTCCTAGGACCTCAAGGCACCATCCTCACCTCTGAAATCCCTCAAGATTTCAGTGGTGAGGAGGCCCAAACACTATGGTCCTGGAGCTCACACAAAATAGCACAAAACAAGGGCCAAACAAGGCTTAAGAGGGGTCAAACAACCCCAAAGCTTAAAACACTCTTAACAAACTATTTAGAGGCCTTAAAAATAGAAATTTTATGTGTTATATGCAAAGCCAAAAAACAGCTACAAGATAGGTAGAAAAGCTTTGCAAAAATGGGGAATAAAGGGACATGCTTCTTACCTTTGATGACCCTCTTCAACAATGGAGCTCCAGCAATTTCTTTAGGTTGAAACCAGCTCCAAAACTCTAAAAACAACCCTCAAGGGCCTCAGCTCCAAGAGATGGTGTGATGGTGGGTGTTTGTGAGCAAAAATGAGGCAAAACACACACTAGAGAGAGATATAGAGATAGGATATGAATCAAACCCTAACCCTAGAACTCAAACCCTAAAAATGACTGTCTAAAAATGTCCAACCCTAGAACAAGAGAGAAGACCTCTCTTTATAGAGGTTTTTGTCTTGTAAAGCTTACAAGACAAGCTTCTAAAGAGAGAGATCCCTCCATACACGTGTATGGAGGGGAGCCAAATGCATGCCAGCTGTGAGAAAATATCTGCAAAAGCAGATGCACAGTAGTCGGCCGGCCAAATATGCAATTGACCCAAAAAAGATAGCCGGCCGGCCATCTATAGTGCCGACCGGCCAAACATTTGACCGGTGGCCACAAAACACAGCCGGTGGCCCCAAGCCCTGGCCGGTGATGGGTGGGGATGGTCTACAAGCCCTACCCTGCCTCTCAAAGGCAAAACACAAGTGTTTGGTGCAAAACTAGACACAAAACAGTCGAGTCGAGAGATCTTGAGGCGAGGCGCGTTGCCAAGTCTTCCGGGAACTCAAGACGAACACAAACAAGGGTGATCACTGAGTGTTCAATCAGTGACGTCCAAGTCTTGAGGACGGTCAAAAATGGGGTGTCTATAGCTGTGTGGTGCAGAGAGATGAGGCATCTTTTACTCCTTGGGATGCCCTCCATTTATATAGATGGTGGATGTGATATTTGTTTGGTGGGCTTGCTTGTTTGGGCTGAGCCCATTGTCAAGCCTATTTGGGTTAGTCCCAATAAGGTCATATATATTTTTTCCGGCTCCCACAATTGTCCCAAAACTTTCATTATATGTTGTAGAAGGAATAAGAGTTTTTATTACCCAAATACGCTATTCAAATAGATGTTAGGTTTCTTGATAAAGAACATTTTGGATAAATGAATAAATGAATGATTGTATGAATGTATGTTTGTGCAAATATATGTATAACTATATGTATATAAGGGAGAAGGGTGAGGTAAAGCCCAGTTAGTAATACCAATGTAAAGAGGTTAAATGAATGATGTCTAACATAGGGACCTCTTGGATCTACATCAGAGATCTTTGTAACGATGGGCCACAATATTGTTACCCCCAAGCGAGGGTCGTAGGCCGCGGTATTACTACCCCTGGGCGAGGGTCGTAGGCCGCGATATTATTACCTCTAGGTGAGAGTCGTGGGCTGCAGTATTATTACCCCTAGGCAAGGGTCATAGGCCGCGGTATTCTGACCCCCGAGCAAGGGTCGTATAACATAGGCCATGGTATTGGTACCCCCAGGTAAGGGCTACACTAAAGATGCCACAATTACTATATGTATGCTTTGTTTCGAATTCGGAGACCTTTGCTGATGGCACTCTGTGCCGTGTGTGAAGATTGCGCCGTATTTAGAGACTTTTGCTGATTTTAAGTGGCGATCAGTTGTCAATATTGCTAGCATTTTGAATAATGCATCCCGTGTCACTGATTGCCTGTACCAAATGATGTAGACTTGTTAATCACAACTAAATGGAAAGTTGAAAAAATTACACCAATGGTAGAGCATTAAAAAAATAGCATTGCTCCATTGTAAGGAATTGCCGAGTAGATTGTGGAAGCAGATTGAAGCAGATTCCCTATTTATTTCAGTTGAGTTTAGCTGAGTTTCTTGTCCAACGTATATTTTTCCCATTGCTTTCAAATTACTTTTGTTAGTTGGAAGGAATTCAAATTGAAGGGTTGGCAAAAGTGCCGAGGAGTTAAGCTGAGAACAAAACATTGAAGGGGATTCCTTGCCCCATTACTTTTGAATGAAATTTGTTATTCGGAAGGAATGCATAATGAATCTGACAAGTATATAGTTGGGATGTTGCCAAATATTATCTAGTTGTTGAAGTCGGCATTGATCAAACTTCAGGCTTGGCAGCAAAAATATTGTTAGAGCTGCGATAGATATGTGGTGTGGCATATAAAATCTGCAAATTTTTGGTATGGAATTTGAAAAATCAAACTATATGGCTGTGTTCAGAAAGCTACAAATAGTTGGAAATGACTATGGGATCGTTGTAATCGGACTCCTGATGGCGTAGTTTTAGCCAAAATAGAGCTGATGGCTCAGATCGATTGAGAATTATGCTCTGTGAAGCACTGGATAATTGCTCTATATTGCTGAGCTAGACGGCTCGACTTGGTGGCTTGCGGCTTGGTAAAAAATAAAAGGAAATTGTTGTTAGCAAGAATTGAACTCTCACTCTTGTAGTGAAAGATTAACATTGAACTACTTTGCCATGACTTGCCCTTGCATTTATATTTTGCACATTATATATTTGAACTTAATTGTTCGACTAGTACGGGATGTAACTTAGCCGCAATACACCGAATAATTTCTTATGTTTGCCAACTCTTGGTTATCTTCAGTAAAAATATGTGATTTTTTGGGCAAACTTCAACTGGCTTGTACGACTTCATTTTAGCTCTAATTTTGGCGATGTTTGTTGTGTTGGACTCGTCTCAATGAGTACTTCACACTGGTATGCTTAAAATTAGATTCTGACAACCGCAAAAATGTCATCGTAACAAGGCGCCTTCAATCACCGTAATAAATTTGAAGCTAAGATGTTAATGTTATGCCGAGACGGTAGCGCTGAGCAACGCGGATGCACCTGGGAATGAGATCATGAGATTTTTGCCGAAAATGTGGTTGTTTTTGTTCCAAGAAGATGATAAATGTTGTGGAGTATGTTTCCGAGATGACTCCAAAAAGAGACTTAAATTTTGTTCTCGACATTGCGGTTGTAGCCGGCATGATGATATACAAGTGTCGTTATTGAGGATTATCATCACCGATGAGCTTGATGAAGGCGTTATGGTGCCGAGAGTTGAAGAACAAACTGCATTGTGCAAATGTGACAATCGACGGATAATTCTATTTCTAGAAAAATAAGTCTTGCTAAATGGCGACATTGCCGAGTGGATGTGATGCGTGAGCGCCAGTTCTACATGCACTTGACGACACGTATTCGGTGTTGTCCTCTCGGCATTGTTGTCCAGAAGGGCGTCAGACATGGTTTGAGTGCTGAATTAATAAATGGAGACAGGTTAACGTAGAATGGTTGCCAAGTAGTGCAAAGGTCCATGCATGGTCATGCTAAGTAGCCTTCTGCAAGGTTCGTTGCAACTAAACTGGTTTGCCGAGAGGCCGAGTTGTGTTGTAACGATGGGCAATTTGGGGAGCGTAGTGATCCAAGAAGGGTGGAAGAGCTGCCGAACAGCTCCATTGTTTTTGCCGAACAACCTTTGTTGGAATACTTGTGATTCTAGTGTCAACCCAGCTGTCGGCTAGGCTTTTTTACACACTACTGCAAAATCATAAATAGATCACACTTTTTTTGTGTGATATATGTTATTTAATCACACATTTTAATTTTTATTAAAGTGTGATCTTTGGAAGTGTGACTAAAATGGGTCATTTTTAATCACATCATTTAAGTGTCATTAAAAAATGATTCCATCACATGTTTTGAGTATGATAATAAATATTTAGATCACATCTTTTAAGTGTGATTAATAACTAATAAAACATGTGATAACAAACATTTAGATCACAAATTTTAAGTGTGATTAATATCTAATAAAACCGATGATTAACAATGAGATATTTCATAAATGAAAGTTTTTGAATTCTTTGAAAGTTATTAATCACAAATGAAAGTCATATATTTCATAAATGAAAGTTAAATGTTCAAAAGTATATACAAAGGAATTAGTAAAAAGGTTTTAACTGTGATTACATCTATTGAAAAATGAAAAAAACTAAGTTCTTGAATTCTTTGACCATATTTTGCATCTCTCTAAGAAATTTCTGACCTAAAAAATAAAAACACAAATTAATTTAGAAACCGCTAGAAGTATATGAATAAACTTACTATTTTTGTAGAGACTGTTCTAGTCTTACGAAAGATAAAATCAGCCTTTTCTCATCACACTAACTCTTCATTTCCTACTTCACTAGAAAAGGAATAACAACTTTGATTGTTACTTGTATAAAATGTTTAGATTGCCATATAGATATGACATATACATAGAATCAATAAATCCAAAATAAAAATCTTCAATGTATGGCCAGATATTTTAAAGTCATGAAACCAAATATACATAGAATCAACAAATCCAAAATGAAATCTTGAAGTGATTATATATTCCTCACCAACTAAAGAAATTGTTTATTAGCAATTTAAAGAACGAGTGGATTCAACCAATTTAATGTATATTTGGATTCACAGTTCTAACTTCTAATATTTTGTGCAGATCATGCATCCATAACTTTAAGAGTCTCAATTTTAACTAACCAAAAATAGCTTCATTTGTATGCATAAATCAAGTAATAGATGGCTAAGTACATATCCACATAGGATAACTTCCATTTTCAACATACTTCTTGCTTTCTTATTTGCATTACCAAATATAGTTGGCTAACCCTATCAAAAAGTAATTTAAGCTTCTTTCACTGGTGTGCAACTAAGACTTTTAGAGACTTAAGTCCCTGTTTGATTAGTTGGAGTATTAGCGATGTGATTAACAATCTCACGGGATTAATAATCTCATGAGATAATTATGTGTAGGATTGGTAATACTTACCCTCCTTTGGTATTCAATATATTGCAATTTTATAGGATTAAGAGTCCTACATATTAATAAGTCAGATGCCATCTGTGTGATCCAAACGCATGAATATGAATTTTATAGGATTAACAATCTAATCATAGGTTGTTATTCCAAAATCAAACGGTGCCTAAATACCTTGCAAGGGCTATATAATAGGATAATCAAAGGGCATAAACAAAATCTTTGTTGAGGACACATTCTACTTTCATCACTGCTAACTATGTTATCACCAAAAAAGTTAAATGATTATCTAGTTTTTTTTTTTTGATAAATAATTATCTGGTTACTTTTTCCCTCTGAATAGCAGGAAGCATATATCAAAATTTGGGATGCAATTTGTTGAGAGGCTTAATGGAGTGTTTCAGATTCAAATTTCAGAAGTTTAGGCTATAAACAATCCATTCACGAACAAAGACAAATTGACAAAATCATGAAAAGACCTCATCAACACTATTGCATTGCAAACCTAAATTTGATATTTCTGAAAATTAAATTGCCAAGGAACAAAAACTTAATGGAACTAGGAATATGACTAATACTATACATCTTCTGTTAAGAGTTCACTACAATGAAAAAAAGTAAGAGAAGCAGCATATATAACTATAACTATAGCAAAAGAGTTTGATACCTTCCCCATGCATCCCAACGGGGTTGATATGTCTCTCTAATGGGCGCATTTGGGAATGCACATGAAAAGCATGAAGCTCTTTTACCACCCGTTGTCTAGTATTGGTTTGCATAAGTTAAGTCTCCAACCATTAAAACTATTGAAGGATCATTTTGTATGAGATGATCAATAGTGATTGTTGAATTGCTTGTGAGACCCAAATCTCCAATAACTACAATTCGACGAGGATAGTTGTTAGGTCCAGGCGATGGTAAGGTTTCAAAGACTTGCTCATCACTCATAGCTAGAAGAGAACTATCACCGCACTTGTAATAATACTTTGTTCCAGGTTCAAGACCTACAATAAAACCCAAAGCTCCCCAATGTTAGTTTGGAAGAATTAGCTCAAAGTACTCAAAATCATAAAAAGGAAAATAAAAAAATAAAAATAAAAATCTAATAAACCATTCAGAGGACTCTCCATCATTGACAGTTGTAGCATGATACCATCTCGCAAATAGTATAGTCGTTTGATTTTGATTTGAACTGGTTTCAAACATTTATCTTGAGTATTAATATATGAATACATTCAAACATTGGAAGATCTAATATCAATTGATCCAATTCTGAAATTCAGTGCTAAGAATGGGAAGGAACTATTATATAACTCACATCCACGCTCCATTTTCTTGTTGAAAAATATGGATTATTTTGGAAATTAGTTGCACAGAAGCTTAAGTTTTCTAATCAACAACACAAATCCTTATTTCCATGTAAGAGTCATCTGTTTTAACTCCTGTATGGAGTATGCAGTGTTCATTAACACCAAAATTCATATTGAACAACCATATGGAAAATTTGGGGCATTGCCAGAGCAGGTTCATACTAAAGGACTACCATGATTAATCAAATGATTATTGCCTAAATCATCAGTCCTAATACTTCCTATCACTGTGACTTTATATTGGAGCAAGTAAAGGGATAATTTTTTGTTTGATGTTTTTATCTTTATATCTTTTCTTAACTGCTATGTTGAATTGAGTATATTAAGCATCGAAATGGCAATAATTGAAAGAGTTGTGTTACTTCTTTACCATCAATTTTCAGATGATGAATGATGCCAGAGGTGTAATTCCAAAGACCCTCAAATGGGTACAATTAAAAGAGTTGTGTTACTTCTTTACCATCAATTTTCAATTAGCATGCTACTCACTATTTGCATAAATTATGACCTATTCAATTGAATGTTGTTAATCATTACAATCTTTTCCCATCATGATTGCGGCCTTTGAGCCAAATCCTAGTAAGCTATATTAAAGCATCAAATTGAAGCCTTGTTACCACTGCATCTTATCAAGAAAATAAAAAATAAACCAAGGGAAAAAAAAAAGAAAAAAAGAATGAAATTGAAGCCTTGTTACTCCTCTATGACCTGAGCTTTAAAATAATAATAATAATGAGCAAAAGAATCAATAAATAGCATGAAATTTTCATTAAAAAAGTAGATGAAAAAATAAATTTAAAGAAAAATCAACTCACCACAAAATTATCAAGAGTTTGTTTTTGTGTTCGTATATGTGAGTGAAAATAAACCAGGGGAAAAAAAAGAAGAAGCAAAGAAACAGGGAATTCCAAAATGAGAGAAGAGAGGTACTTCTGAGACTCATAGGCAGTAGGATTGAGCTTCAAAATCTTCCTTCCTTGGGAGCTTTTCTTTATCAACTGATGATGCAAACAAATTCACATCAAGTAAATACATGGTTATTCAAATGATAGCAAACAAATAAATACCAAAAAAATAAACAGTTTGGCAAAAAAATAAACAATCGACCACAACTTAGAGCATAATTGTTTGGGTAAAAATAAATGTCATTTCAAGATTCAAAAAATGAGCTACTTTGTTTTGCTGTCAGTCCCAAGTTTAGTTCTGTCAAATTAAATTGTGTCACCACTGCCAGCTAAAAGAGCCTCACCACTCTTTATCTTTCTTAATGCAAAAGGGAGGTGATATTTCTTTGTTTAACATCCTCTCTCTAATAGCAAGATATCATGCCTGCAGTTTTGACTTTCTAAATCAACATGTTAACTACCAGTTTCATTTTCTTTGAAAGGTGGTGTTGGGTGGAAGGGGAGGAAAGGTCGTGATTTTGAATGGTTTGTTTCTGAAGGGATTTGTTTCTAAAGCCAATCTTTATGTAATGATTGTAGAATCCTACTCTTTATTTAACTACCAATTTCATTATCTTTGATTTCACTTTCATGGACAGGGTATTTTGATTGTTGGAAGATTGTTGATACAAAGAATGGCTGCTGGGAATTTTATTTTTGGGTGGATAGCGTATTTTCTGAAATTGTTGAGCTCATACTAAGTTTTTTTGAGCCTACCCTTGCAGATTGTGGAAGGGAATATATCCTCTTTGGCCCTTGAACGGGTTGTAATACATATGGTTTCATGGTTTGTGATATAATAGTAGGCTACAAACTTTGTTTGTGATACATTGATAACTTCTTATATTTGTGTAATTTTTTGTGTAAGTTTTTGTTGTCAAACTTTGTTTGTGATACATTGATAGCCTAATGTATTTGTGTTTAAGACAAATGTTTATGACTCATTCATCCAAAAAAAAGAAAGATAGAAACACAAACACAAACACAAAATATTGGTCTGATTGGCCAAAAACTGTTTGACCCAAATATTTGTTTGATTTATTGATTAATCCAACAATCCAGAAACTGAGATGAGAGAAAACAACAACAAACTAAGATGAACAAAGAAAGTAAGATGAACAAAAAATATGACAACAAACTAAGGGTTTAGATCAAACATAGCCCTTTATTGGCAAACATAACCCTTAGAAACACAAACATAGCCCTTTAGATCAATGATCTAATTTTGACAAATATAAATTGAGAACATCAAACAAAACAAATTTAAGTTGAGAATAGGATAGAAGATTAATCCCCCAAAACAGGTCAGATGTCTGATTTGTTGAAACAACAAAGAAAATTTATAAATGGAACAACCACCGAGAGTGGGGAGTTTGAGGTGAGGCTGGGAAGAGAGGGGGGAATGAGACCTTGAGCGGAAGAGAGAGGTGTTACCTGAAGGCGAACAGTTACAACCAACGACAATCATCAAAGCAACGAAAAGCTGATGAAGCAACGAAGAACCACCAAAGCAGTGATGATGGATGGGTTTGAATACAACCACTGTAGTAAAGAATGAGAGAGAAACAGAGTTATGGAAATGGGTTTTGGGCGGTAAAGGGAGAGTGAAATGGATTTGAAATGTTTTGAAAATCTGAAGACAGAAAACAAGAAGACAAGAGATCCAACAGTGAAGATAAAAAGATAGAAAATATGAAATTAATCTCAACCCTTAAATTCATTGCCACCTAGGATAGATGTCCCATTAGCAGAGCTATTTTTGTTATATAGATATAATCACACTTATTTAAAATGTGTGATTAAAAAAAATATTATCTCACTTTTTAAATTAAGTGTGATTAAAAAATCATTTTAATTTTTTTAATCACACTTTTAATAAAAGTGAGATATTTTTAATTCTTCTTATGTGATCTTTAATCACATGTTAATTAGAACGTGTGATTAAAAAATATGTATATAATCACACTTAATTGAAAAATTACATAAAAAATAAATATTATCACACTTAATCAAATCAAGTATGATTAAAATATCAATCTAATTTTTTTTTTATCACACTTCCAATAAAAGTGAGATATTTTCATTTATCAAAGTGTGATCTTTAACTGTTTTTGTAGTAGTGATGCATGCAACATCTTCAGTTTTGCCGAGATTTTGGTTGGCATCAAGATGAGCCGTTTATGACAAATGAATTAAATAGATTGCCTCAAACTAGCACGAATTATGAAGTAAAAATCTTAAATTATTTTTTTCTAATAACTCATGGCTCTATTTATGTCAACTTTGTCTAGAGAAAGAAAAAGTGAAGACTAGCTTTTGTTTTTAGCATAGGATACGTTAAGAATCAACTTCAAGATGCTTTTACCAAGAAAAGTGTAAGACCCATTTTTAGAGAGCGAACATGAAAATGCAAAAGTAAATCTAACTAAAATGTGCCGACTACTCTCCTAGAGAGAATTTTGAGATAGATATTAAACAAGTGTTTGGACCAAATCTATGAGCATAAATATATATATATATATATATATGTTTATGCATATAAACAACAAGATTGAACTTCAAAGATAAATTTAAACAAAGAGGAAAAAGACAGGATCAACCATGGGTCATGTTTCTAGTAACAGGTAATGATGATCTGAGCATCTTAAGTGTGGTGTTTATAAACTCCTTTGTTGAATTCTTGCAGACGATTCCCACAGACGGCGTCAATTATAAGACTAGGAAAATCCTCTCACGTGGATTGATGAGCTTTGCCCCTGTAGATCTACAAAGATAAACATAGTCTGTTCCACCCAACCGGTGTTGCTGGCCAAAGACACTTCGATGATAAAGTTAGCCACTGGAATCAGAGAAAGAAGATGAGCAAAATGAAGAGTGCTTAGTATGCTATGTGGTGTAGAGAGACGAGGCATTCCTTACTCCTTGGGATGCCCTCCATTTATATAGATAGAGGATGTGATATTTGTTTAGTGGGCTTGCTTGTTTGGGCTGGATCCATTGTCAGGCCTTGTTTGGGTTAGTCCCAATAAGCTGATATATATTTTTTCTGGAGCTTCCATTCAAAAAATATATGTATATGTTTTCTTTATGCATTTCATGCATTTGTAAACTCGTTAAAATATCTTGTTAATATTTTTGGACTTGCTTTTGAAGAAGTATTGCTCCATAATTAATTATTTTCTTTCTGTAAAGAACTGAGATCTCGTGAATTGGCCTTCAAAGCAAACCTTTGAAAACCTTTGAAAGTTGGAGATCTTGTTAAGAAGAATCGAATCCTAGCATGTGTTCTTACATCCACAAATGGGACTCACAAATTGCTGACGAAATACTTTGGAAAGCCAAAGGAACCAGAAAAGCTGCCAACCAACGCCGAGGCAACAAAGTGCAACCAATTCGGTAACAAAGTGCGTTCAACGACATACCAAGTAGTTACTTCAGATCACCGCCGATTTTCCGAACTCACCAAGCGCACTCGTGACAATCTCTCGGCAAAGGGTGAGCCATTCATAGTCAATGAAAGGCGGAGAATAAGCTTCCCCAAGAACGCGTAAAATTGAAGCTCATTCTGATTGACCACACCTAGGTTCTTCGGCAAGATCACCCATGTCACTCAGCCATGTCATCATCTCGGAAGAAGATCCGTTTTCTAGCAATGGCTTTGGCCACCTTGGTCAAGCTCGGCAACCAAAGATCGGACCATAACACTGCCATTCTCGGCAACCACAGTCCGTTTGCAAAAATCATTAATAACTGCAGCAAGCTTGCGACAACGTTGACGAGTTGAACACCAAAAAAAAAAAGAAAAGAAGAGTAGACCAACCTTATTTTTGGTCAACTTTCAGAGGTCCAACAGCATCCAATCCGAAGCAAATGATGCGTCTGAATAGTGGAATGAATACTAGGTCAAGAGATGAATCCAACACCGCAAAAATGAGACAAATAGGACTTAAAACAAAGGAGATAGAAGGGCTCAAAGTCAAGAATTTGAAGCTAAAATTTTTTGCATTTTTACGATGTGTTGCATGAAGAAGCCATAAGGATTTATGATAAGCTTCTCGGTAAAAATGCTCCGTTGCATCTTAGCACGTTCGGGTTAATCAGGTGATTCGATAACTTTGGGTATGCCTATTCTTGAATGCTTTATAATCAACTAGAGCTGCTAGTGGGTGATAATTTTTTTATTCTCTTTTTATCTTTGCCATAGCAAAACGGGAGATTACCTCGACTTTGAAACTCTGCATATCTACGCAAATTCTCCCATTGATATCAATTTTTTGGCTTTTCACTTTTTTGTGCCTAACAAGTCTACATTATTTGGGTCAAACAATCAATGACACGAGATATATTATTTACAATTCTTGCAATGTTGGAAATTGATCGGCACAAAGAGCCATCAGTTAAGCCTCCGAATTCAGAGCGCTCTTCATGCTCGACAAGAAGCGGCATCAATAAAGCCTGCGAATTTGGAGTGCTCTTCAAGTTTGGTATGAAGCTCCATCAGTAAAGCCTCCAAATTTGAAGTGCTCTTCGTGCTCCGCAAGAAGTGCTATCACCTAAGCCTCCGAATTTGGAGTGCTCTTCGTGCTCGACATGAAGTGACATCAGTAAAGCCTCCAAATTCAGAACGCTCTTCGTGCTTGGCACAAAGAGCCATCACTTAAGCCTTGGGAGCACTCTTCGTGCTCGGCACAAAGCGCCATCACTAAAGCCTCCAAATTCGAAGCGTTCTTTGTGCTTGGCATGAAGCGCCATCAGTAAAAGCCTCCAAATTCAGAGCAAGACATACATACATTTATACATACATTCAAGCATACATGCATTCATACAGTCATTCATTTATCAAAAGTGTTCTTTATCAAGAAACCTAACATCTATTTGAATAGCATAGCTCGGAAATAAAAGCTCTCATTTCTTCTATCGAAGATAATGAAAAATTTTAAGGCAACTGTGGTGGCCTAAAAAATACCAACTTATAAGGGGTAACCCAAACAAGTCCTAACAATGGGCCCAGCCCAAACGAGGAAGCCCGTCAAACAAATATCACACCCCTATCTATGAAAGGAAGGCACCCCATGGAATAGAAGAGGCCTTATCTCTCTGTAACACAGGACATAGACTCTCTGTAGATCTACAGGGGTTTAGCTCATGTCTTCATTGGATCTCATCAACAATCCATGTGAGAGTATTCTAGGTCTCATATTACAGTATAATCAAATTTGATTGGGTCCGAATTCACCAAACACTTTGAACTAGAAAAGTAATTACCATAAAAAAAAAAAAAAAAAATTGAGATGATTTATGTTGAACCCATCAGGATGTCATCTCTACCTTGGTCAACTTCTTTTCTTGACATTTTTGAGTTCCAAACTTTTCCTCAAATCAAAAAGGTATAGTCTTGAGCAATTCAATTTCATTTTCTTAACAAACAAACAACAGTAAACTCTTGATTGGAAAAACCCTAACACAAATAACCATTATTATATATATATATATATATATGTATATATACAAACACATACATATGCATACATAAATACGGTGATTTATTGATCAACTGAAGAACTATGCTTACGATGTGCATCTCAAGCTTACTATGTCGAGGTTGGAGATGGTGGTGGTGGGTTGGAGATAGAGGAGTTGATCGTGGTCTGGGATTAGAGAAGGAACAACGACAATGGTTAAGAAGGAATGAGAGCGTTATGACGGTGGTTGGAAATGGGAGGGGCGCAGTGCTAGTGGTTAAGGAGGTGAGACCAGATAGTAAGAAGAAGTGTAAAATACTTTAGGGTTTGAAGGTAGATAACGAAGATGAAGGAATTACGAAGATAAGGGTAAAAATGAATTTTATATTTTGATTTCAATTTAATTTCAAAAATCTTGTTCGCCTAGTCTCGAAATTGGCAAGTGTAGTGCAACTTCCTTCAATTTAGACAGAAAAGCTAATAGTTGCAATTTAGTCCAAAACCACAGGGGATCTCTCTACCTATATTTGAAGTATAGGGGGTAAAGTGCTCATAGCTCATACCATAAGGGGATAAAATTATATATACAAATTCAACATATGTCTTAATTTTGGATCCATTGTTGGAGCATGTGTGAAGATAGAGTACCACATCAAATAAAGAGTAAAAGATATAGGTCTTAATATACATTAGATGGTGTGTGCCCATAACTTTTATAATTTCTTTAAGGCCCTTAATTTTGAATTATTTCAATGAAAGCCCTCAAATTCTTGTCTATTTGCAATTTTAACCCTAGTATCGAAAATGAGTCCCTATTGAAACAATACGAACTCTAATCAATCCCAGTAACTTAGGAATCAACTTTAATACCTTAATAATAATAATTAATTAAGTCCCTAATTAAGGATTGATTACCCACAGCCCTAGATTTTCAATTCTCACTATGATCATTTGATTAATCGTCGTTTAATTTGAAATGACAAAACTTACACCAAATTAAATTCTTAAACCATAATCCAATTAGATGCCACGCTTAAATAAATGTTCTAACTCGTAAATTAATGCCTTAGCCCTCACAATTTATTAGAATTTCATTTTGACCCCAAGGTAATACCATTATACATATATATATATATGTATATACTTGTACTTTTTCTTCTCAATCAAATAATTTTGTATCTAAAATATCTTGAAAAAAAAATCTAGAATTTATACACAAATAATCAAAGAAAATCTCCCCAAATCCAAATACTATGGCTAGCCACCACTTCTTTATATATATAGATGTACTTTTGTGATCAAATCTCATAAGATATAGAAATATTTTGATCAAGTACCCTTGAATCGAGGAATTATGTTTGTACCTTACATCAATTTAGTTCTACATTGACTTAATCAAAACTAGATTTTGAATCTCGTTAGTTCTATTTTATCCTAACTAAATCAAAAAAAGGGTGAATTATGCTAACCGTTCTTATAGTTTGAGACTTATGTCACTTTGGTCCTTGACCTTTCAATTGTGATACATTTGACCATAAATTTTGAATCTCGTTCCAAATAAAAACAATTGAAGACATTGTTGCTCAATTTGAAGTGCAAAGTTGTCATACAGTTTATTTTGTACTGGTTAACTTATGTGTTATTTGAAATACAATGGCTTTTTTTTTTTTTTTTCTCGTAGAAACTAAAAATTAAATTGGTGAAAAAAAAATTAAAAACACACAATTTTTATATAATTTTATCTTTTGGGAGGGTTGAAATAATTTTTAAAATAATTTTTTGATATTTATTTTTGTTAAATTAGTTTTTATTTTTCAAAAGTCAAATATGGCGACAACTTTGATATCATTATTAAACCAATCCATTAAATCAAAAAATCCAAAACTAAAAATATTTAATATATTAAACATATGAATTACACATTAAAAGCCTAATAACCATCCATTATATGATAACCATCCAAAAATATCTGTTAACAACAAATACAACCATCTATTACATGACAACTATCCAAAAGTATCAACAAAACAACCATCCAGTACATGATCATCATCCAAACACATACTAAAAATTAATTTGGCAAAAAATAAATAAATAAATAAATAAATAAATAAAAATGTAAAAGATTTATCATTTTTATATAATTTTATCTTTGGTGCGTAGAAATTTTTGAAAATTTAAAAATATTTTTTTGACATTTATTTTTGTCAAACTAGTCTATATTTTATCAAATTGATGATTTTGTATTTGAAATGGGCCAATAATGTCTTCAATTGTCATTATTTGGAACAAGATTCAAAATTTAGGGTCAAATGTATCATAATTGAAAGGTGAGGGACCAAAGTAACACAAACCCAAACTATAGGGACCATTAGTATAATTCACCCATCCAAAAATATTCAATTGAATTGGAACCAAGGGCATTTTCGACTTTAAACTCCAAATTCTCTATAAATACACCACCATCCTTCACATTATACACATCAAGTGCACACACTAACACAATCTACTAAGCATTTTTACTATAAACACCAAATTCTCTATAAATACACCACCACTCTTCACATTTTACACATCAAATACACACACTAACACAATCTATTGAGAGAAAGAAAAGAGAGAAAGAGAGAGAGAGAGAGAGAGAGAGAGAGAGAGAAACTGAACCTTGGTGGTGGAGGAGAGGGAAAGAGAAGAAAATGGTGCAAACACTTCACATAGCTTCAAATAAGCCACAACACAATCCTCTCTTCTATTTTTCTTATTCAAATACATAATTTTAGAGGTCCTTTAGTATCATTTTAGTTATGAAATTTTGATGTTCATATATTTAAAATTGATGAGTTGAGCTTTAATTCCTCTTCTACTTGTATTTTCTCTTAATAGATATATCTCACATTATCTCCAAAGGCATACCACCACTCTAAACATATGAGTTATTAGTACATTATTTAACATATTTTCATCACCAAAGAAGTGAAAAATTTCCTTTAGTTGCCTTTTTTTCTCACTAATTATTTTTGTTTTAAGTATTGTGCATGAAGAATCGATTTTTATAGCCAATTTTCAAAAATTCTAAAAAAAATGAAGAAAAATCCCCTTGATCTCTTTTTTATGTCAAAATCTTCCTTTAAGTGTTATATTTCATGGAAAAAAACAATTTATCCACAAAGAGTAAGCAATTTGAGAGAAAATTCGATTTTTGTAACAATCGACAAACCTAGACAACGCTGGAGTATTTCTTAAATAACTAAAAATGTGGAAAAAAAAACTAATTCCACTTCTGAAAATTAGATAAATTCTCTACAAGCAATGGGAAGGTCAAGTTTGGAAAAAATCTAAAAATGTCTCTTTAATTGCAATCTTTAAAGTGCACCAATCTAAAAATTTACTTTTATTGATGAATTCATGCTCCTAACTTCAGGGAAGTGCTTATTATCAATTGTTCATGTCTTGGTATGATATTTGCACATGTTATGTGTAACGCCCTCAAAATAATACATAAAACCCATCACTAAAGACATGAATTGATACAAGAGAAATCAACTATTTCTATTCATCAGAGTAGTTCTTACAAAAGTATTACATGTTAACAACAAAAGCAAATGCCCGACGGGCTTACAGCTTTCCAAGTTAACACTTGGTTACACACAAAAAGACTACTAACTCTATACAAAAGAAGCTCTTGGCTTGATATACATGTAATACAAACAAAAGAAACAAAAGAGTCTTCAACTCTCATCCTCATCATCCAAGCTATGTCCTTGGAGGTGGCATGCTACCAGTACCTGAAAATGATGTCCCGTATAGGGTGAGCCAACGCCCAGTAGAGATGTGCTAAACACAGTATGAGCAATGACTAAGACATTAGCAATTGATAAATGTTCAATTCCCATAAATCAATTCATAACCCATTTCTTATCTACTTTACAATTTATATCAACGGCTCAGAACCTGGCCAACCACTTATATGAGACAGTGACTCATATTAAACGTTTTCCATTTACAATAGATAAACATAATAGTTGTATCAACATCACAACAGATAAGCATACAAGCTGTACCTACTTTTCAACAGATAAGCGTATTAGCTATATCAACACTTCCAATGATAAACATATGAGTTGTATCAACACTTCCTTAGATAAGCATATTAGCTATATCAACACATTAACTGACAAGCATATAAGTTGTATCAGTGGAGTCCATCCCCTATCTCCTTCCCATCAACAACCGGTTTAGAGGTCCATCCCCTATCTTCCTCTAAACCGTGAAGTACATCCCCTATCTCCTCCCACACAACACAACATATATATACACAAAGGTCATATACATACTCAATTAACACATAACGTTAATGCATTCTTTAATCCGTTATACTTTATGACTTATCCACTTGATTAGTTTCAATTTGCCTAATCATCATGCATTATCTACAACAATCAAAAGTACCCTCCACCAGTAGCCCAAGCAAATATTTCTAAACAGGAAATAAAAGCTCCAACAGATAAAATAAACATGTTTTCCAAAAATGAGCGATTAATAAATCCAAGTCCACCATTTCACAATATAATGAATCAATTTCATTAATTCCAATTCGATTTCATAAAATCCATAACTTTCCAAATTAATTATACCAATTAATTTATATACAAATTAGGGCTTTCTTCCTCAACCCTCAATATTAACCCATAGGTTCAAATATCAACAACCAACACCCAAAACATTATTTTGAGACCCAAAATACAAGTTTAAGAATCCAAATAATAAACCATCTATTATACCATTTTGAAACCCTAAGTCCCAAAATCAACCAACTTCAACACTTTACCAAAACAACCAAAAATCTAAGTCAAAGACCATAGTAGTGAGTAGGAATCCCTACTTCAAAAGATGGAACCCAATGAAGAAGGTGAAGAAAACAGAAATGCTCCAAATCGCAAATTTCTCGGATCAAAGGATAGCCCTCGATGATCAACAACTTTTTTGTAAAGGCCAAAGATGAGTAAATCACTCCTACTAGATCAATACCTAGAGAGAAGGTAGAGTTCTAGAGTGAGAAGCTCAACAATGGTGTTTTTGGAAAAGTATGAGAGAGAAGAGAATGTGAAAAAGTGATTTAAAATGCCTGACTGTGTACTGATATACGACATGTCCGCTTGAGCGAAAAACACAACGCTCGAGCATCAAGAACAAAAATCTGGGTCTGCTCGAGCGTAAGAAGACCCGCTCGAGCGCCAAGACACATGAATAAAGTACATCCGCTCGAGCGCAAATTTCCCCCTCCCAGAACTTACCCCAACAATGTACTACCCGCTTGAGTGCCAACAAGGCCACTCGAGCGCAACCCGCTCGAGCGCAGGAAATCTGCTCGAGCGTAGAAATCACATCTGCAGAAGTTTTGCAGAAAACAAAATACTGTGAGTGTGTAAATCCCGCTCGAGCGCAAGAAGTCCCACTCGAGCGGATAGCCAAAAACCAAACCCCGCTCAAGCGCATAACAACCCGCTCGAGCGTAACACCAAAAACCTGGACAACTAGATTTGAGACTCAGGCTCAACCAACCTGTAACACACCTGTCCAAAACATCCCAAAACTCACAAAAATGGAATTAAAGGATGACAACAAGATAGACACAACTACCAACTCCATGGAACCGAGTCCGGAGTACAATTGAACAGTAGAGGGAATACTGGGATCGCTATATTATGGTTATATCCATTACCATATTCCTTTGATGATTCTCATGCTTATGTAGAAATTATTGTCTCAATAGCTTGTTCTAACTTTAACGTAAAACATCTAGCTCAACGGAAAACTTAATTGGGTTGGTAATTGGGTTTCAATCACTTGAATAATATTTTGAGATAATGTTGTGTTGAAATTGAATTAGTTGGCGGGACATGTTCCCTATTTGAAGTAAAGTCTTGTGCAAGTGGTATTTTAGAACCCTTGAATAGATGGGTTGTATTTGGATCTTAGGTGTTTTGGTGTAAGGAGGGAATGGGCAAGGCCCTTATTTTTACTATCTCTTTTGAGGTTCTCGGTTGGTGCTACGTGGTATGTAACCGTTGTTAGGTCATTAGGACTTATATGCGAACCCTTAGGAATTATTTGTGCAATTTTCGAGGCATGAAGATATCAGACACTAACCTCATCCTAGAAATAGATTCATTATTTGTACATCAAGCTATGATCAATGAAGAAGATTACTCACGCATTCGATAGGACACTTTTGAATTATTTAAGGAGAATAAATTAGCTTCTATGATACAACAAAGCAACAAATGCAATGGAATCAACAAATTACCAAAGGATCAATGCTTAACAAGAATATAGATCACCACATCAGGAATCTGGCAATACAAGCTGTAGACACCCCATTTTTGACCGTCCTCAAGACTTGGACGTCACCGTTGGAACACTCGGTGATTATCCATGTTTGTGTTCGTTTGGAGTTCCCGGAGATCTCGGTTGCGCGCGCCTTGCCTCAGGACCTCCGAACTCGACCGTTTGTGTTTGGTTTTGCACCAAACACTTGTGTTTACCTTTGAGGCGGGAATGCCTTATGAGGCATCCCACACCACCATTTGGGGCTAGAGGCTCCCGGCTGGTTGTAGTTGTCACCGGCACTATATTGTGCCGGTCGGCACTATTTTGTGCCGGTCGGCACTATTTTGGGCGAAATGACCAATTTGCCCAACCACTGTGCACTTGCTTACGAGATATTTTCGGGCAGTGTGTGAAATTGTCTTCCCTCCATACTGCGTGTATGGAGGGATGAGCTTGCTTAATGGCTAAGCTTGTAAGCTTTTGGCCTATAAGAGGAAAGCTCTTCCCTTTGCTCAAGGGTTGGAATTCTTGAGAGGTTTCACCATTTTAGAGGAACCAAGCTCTGGTTTTAGGGTTAAGATAGATACACATCCTATATCTCCCTTTCTCTTTTGCTTTCTAGGTGTTTTAGTTCATATTATTGCACTAACACACCTAGTCTTCCACCTTTCTTGGTATTCTTGAAAATCAGCTTATTCTTGAAGTTCTTGACTGGTTTTGAGTCCAAAGAAGCCACAACATCAAGCTTTGTGAAGAGGTCTACAAGGGTAAGAACTTTACTCCCTTTTTACCCCATTCTTGCACCTTCTTTTTACCTAGCTTAGGACTGTTTTTGTGCTTAGCACATAACACAAAAAAGTTCTGATTTTTGACCCTCTTTATTGTATATTAAGAGTGTTTTGTGGTTTGGGGAAGTTTGACCCCCTTTAGGCCTTGAAAAGGGTCCCTTTTGTGCCATTTTGGTTGAGATCCGAGATTTTGGTGAGAGGATCTCTTCACCACTGAAATCTTGAGTGATTTCAGTGGTGAAGAGCATGCCTTGAAGTCTCAAAAAGGGGAGGGCCACCCCCTCTCCTTGATGTCCTTGAAAAGGACAAATTTTGCTTCCTTAAGGAGCTTCATGCTTGAGTGTGTGTTGAGCATGTTTGACTTGTTTTCCATGCTTATATTGCCATGTTATAACATGATTTCAAGTTGGTTTTAGTACTCTTTGCATGATTTGCATAGTTACTTTGTAATGCCTTAATATCGCTTAAACATGACTAGCTTGTTAGCCTTAGTTTCTAACATGTTTTAGACTTGTGTTTGTGAAGCTTGTGTACTTATTTTGCCATGATTTAACTCTGCCCATAGCCATTTGGGTCGATCCCATCATGCATTATGTAGCTCCTTTGCATTTGGCTTGTTGGCCTTGAGAGTATGAGTGTATAGCATGCCATGCTTACTTCATTTTTGATAGCTTGGAACCATCTAGCATGTTATTTCAGACTTTTTGGTGTGCTTGTATGCATGCTTTAGTTGCTTCTTTAACGCTTTAAAAGCATGTGTTGAATGCTTCATGTTTTGGTCATGTTGCATGCCTTTGTACTTGAGCCCCTTAGATGCCATCTAGGTGCTCCTTAGGCTTTGTTTTGGTGCCTTGTGACCTATTTTGAGTCCCCTTAGTCTTGTGAGGCTTGGTGGACTTGGCCTTGGTTTAAGCCTTCATGGCTTGTTTCAAAACTTGGGCCATTTGTTGTACATTTGGCTTGCTTCATTACATGTTTTGGCATCATGTTTAACATGGATTTCAGAGCCTTTCATGCATGCTATTAGCCCATGTTTGTGTCTCTTAAGTGTGCATGAGAGTTGCTTTTGTATGCCTTGGGTTTAGACTTCAACATGTGCGTGTGTGTGCGTGTGTTTAGTCTCATTTTCTAGGCACTTTAGCTCTTGTTTTGAGCCTTGTTAGAGCTGCCCAATCCATGTGTAAGTCCATCTCATTGCTTAGTTTGTATACTTGCCTTGTCGCCTACTTGTATGCTTATATAAGTGCCTCGCATTGTCCATATGGCATAGTAGATAACATGCTTAGGGCCTTGTTGCATTGGCATGCATGTTGGGCCTCTTGAAGTGAAGTATGACGGAGGTTTGGCACCTTTATTTGCTTGTTTGCATTGCATGCATTTGACATTGAAGTTGCACTCTTGGTTCTCCGGCCATCAAGCATGGAAATCGCGATTGGTGGTCAGGAATCGAGGCACATGCCCTCTTGAGTCCATAGCATGATGTGGGATGTGTTTGGTGCATACATGCCTTGAATTACATTGCCATGCATAGTTTGTCCTCTCTTCTTTGTGAGTTGCAGGATCTGCAGAACATTTTGTGCCGGCCGCACTTCTCGGTCGACCGCCGTTCATTCCGACCGATGAAACAATTGGTGCCGATGGCCAAATCCTTCAGCCGGTGGAAATGCGGCGATGATGATCTCGATACCAAAGAAAGTGTTTCTAGGACTTTGGTAATTTTGAGTTGGATAGCGAGAAAGCGAGGCATACTTGCATGGCGGTGCGATTAAAGCGAGTCCGAACGCCACTGCTGATTAGCCCTCATCCCGAGGCATTTAATGTTTAATTAGATTAATTATTTAATTTAATTAATTTAGTTGATTTGTAATATTTAATTAGCTAGTTTAGTTAATTATTTATTCGGCCTGTATTATTGTTTTAATCCCTCCGAGCGAGGGCAAAAATGTAATAAGTGTGCGTGAGTGGGTGTATGTCTTCCAATCCCCACTTCTTTCTATCCCCTTTTATTTACCTGCTTATGGTAGATTGAGGCACCTTTAAATTAGCATACCTTATGCAATGCATGCGTGCATACATGCATTTGTTTACATGCACCGGGCTCGGTACATCATACAAACTGCATCGCAATTTTCAATTCCAAATTGAATACGTGCTACTCGCGCACTTCACATGCCATGTTTAGGGTTAGCCGAGCCTGCTCTAGATTACATTTACGCCTGCGTTGCATTAGCCACTTAACATGAACTAGGTCATGCATGTTTGCTAACAGTTCTTGTTTTTGTACAGTCTGATGTAAGTATTTTTTCGCTTTAGCATATCGCATGCGTGTGAATGTTTACCATGACAGTATGCTTGCCATGCGGCTAAGTGCTTACATGATAAACTGTTTGAATGCCTGTGGGTGGAGGTTGGATTGCTTGAGTGGGAACAATTCATTGAGATCCGCATTTTAGCCTACTTGCGGGTAGCAAAAAAACAACACGTTTTCGAGACAAAAGCGGATATGCAATGTTTATTTCCAAGTTAGGCGATCTAGTCTATACTTTTGTGTTGTGCATCACATAGTGATTCTAGGTTAATAGGAATAAGAGCATAAAGTTTTCAAAAGCGGATATCACGGTTAGTAGAGGCGGTCTTGGACGGGCGAAAGGTGCTCATAGGTGACCTTCCCGATCGTACCCAAGCTCGAGCCAAGACCACTTTGGTGATGGCGGACATGTGGCCTTGACCGAGTCGGGGTTTCTAAATTTCCCATTTTAAAATATTTAGGTGGCGACTCATGTCCGGCAAAGCGATCCATGTTTGGCACTACTTTTCAAAAAATCTGTTTTCTCAAACGATTTGCGGATTTGGACTCTTTGGTTCAGATTTAGAACCGACAAACAAAGAGTCCGAGCAGAGTGAAGCCCAGGCGCGTCTCTGATTCTGGCGACTCTATTTGAGATTTTAGAGCTTAACTCGAACTCGTGATATCCTATTTTGACTACACTTATTTGTTTCTTTGCATTGCATGTGCATTGGTACGCCTAGGACACCGTGTTGGCCATCTGCTATTCCTGAGCGGTTTGCCGGAGGCTTGTCTTGTCAAGGCATGTCCATAAGGTTGACCGGTTGCGGGCTCTGCCAGTATGGGAACACAAACCCCGGTTTTACCGGGGCACCCTTTTCGACCATTCGACCTAATGCATATTCGGATCTATAGTGACCATTCCAAATTAGGACAGGTTGCTCACCCGATGTTAGGTTGTTTGAAGCCGCTGCGTGCGTAGTGAAACCCTAGCTCCTGACAAAATAGGACAGGGGAACCCTACCCCCAACATAGGGGTGTATTGGCTCTCATTTACTTGCTATGTGCTTTTAGAGTGTATCTCTACAGGTAATGCATATACCAGTTTGCGAGTCTGGGCATCAGGCCTGAGGGCACCAGTATCAGTGTTGTTGTGGATCAGCTATATCTGCGGGTATCGGACTCAGATTTGGGGCGATGATTTTTTGGGAACAGTGTTGATGGTAGAAGTGCGATTGTTCGACTACACTGTGTTTGATCTGTTTGAAATTTGAAATCTTGCTTGTTTTCGTTTGATTTAGAGGTTCGAGAGTTAAGTAAACAGCTAGTATCTTCTCCTCTGGCGGGGACCGAACATGATCTGAGAACTTCAAGAGATTGTGGTCATGACGCCGCGAGTCAAGAACCACCATAAGATGAAACTCTTGTTGATATGCGCATCCGCCTAGGTCGCTGCCGCCGCACACGGTCTGGACCCCTCGGTTCTATCGGGCTCACGAGCCCACTACATTCGAGTTAATGGGGATGATAGGTGATCTCCAGGTCCGTGGCGGATCTCGCTTTTGAATGTCAACCTCGCCACGGTTGCACCGTATCTTTGGAAATTCGAACCCAGAGCCCCGATCTTTGGGCGGATTGTGATCGAGCTCAATCGATCGGAGATGACCTCCACCCACAAAAGTGATGTACAGTACCAACCCAAACCTCTCACCCGGTGAGGCGGAGGCAAAGACAAAGTGAAGGTGGATCGGAATCCGTGGAACAAGCTACGTGGGCGATCCGAGCTTTGGCGGGGAATGAGCAAACAACGGTATCGCGATTGTAACCAAAATTGTGGATGATGTTTTCCCTACTCACTTTGAGGCGTTCAGTCGATCGAAGAATCGGGATAGGCCGTCACACTAAAAGGTTCTTCCGCTCCCAATCTGCACGAGGAAAGATCGAAATCGGTCGCGCCTGCCGATCCGTTCGCTAGTGCGTCTAGCAAGAATACATAGAGTCCCAAGTACCTGCCCCGAGGGCGCAGGGTCTTCCATCCTCTTTATATGCCTTTGTCTAGGGCACTCCTGATTTTGGCCAAAAAGGGGCATCTCACACCCCTCGATCCTAGGCCACTCCCCAAACCCCTTCCAGCAGGCCATGATGCCACTCAGTACTGTGCGTACCATCAACGATCGGCCATACTACGACAATTGTTCCGCCTTCCGGCATGAAGTCTGAGATTTGATTGATAACAAGGTCATCCTCCGCCTACCTCGGCCGTCGGTCCTCTGAGTTCTTGGATTGTGAGGACACGAATCTGAGGACACCGAATCTGCGAGTATGTAATGGGGATTCAATTGCCTGCGGGCAATATCTGGTACATTTTTGGATATGGCGTTTGGCGCGCATTTTTGAGCACCTGCCGATGCTAGTTTTGTAAATCCTGACTTGGGTGTCAAGTCGGTCTTCGATTTGTCTTGAGTGTCTCATTGTTTTGAGTCAGTCCTTTTGTTTAAGGGTCTGTCTAATTGTAATGAGTCAGTCCCTCTTCTATAGAATACCAGGTGGCTTCGGGGTTGTTGCCACAAGCACCGTTTTGTTTTGTAATTATTTCTTTTGCTTTCTCTTTGGGTGCCTCTGCTTTGGAGCCAATTTACATCTGGGAAATCTGAGCAAGCAGTAGTAGCTACCGTGTTTCCATATTTATTGATCATGTTGGGCTAGTTGTGCGGGGAATTGAATGGGGTGATTGCATTCCACTGCTCTTTTGTGCCTTAAAATCATTGCAATGACCTAAGTTTTTCAAAACTTTTTGAACAACTGCGGTGAAAGCGAAGAGGAAGGAATTCCTCGGGATTTGCAAAATTTGATCAATTGAGAGAAGAGAGGCACGCTAAGCCCTTAATGATTCAAATCATCTTTGGTCGGTAGTCTTGAGAAGGACCCTGGTTTAATCGGTGGTTCCGCCTTGTCTTGACACGGCGATTCGTCGCCTCTTTAAAACTTTCAAAACGAAATGTTTTCTTGTCCTGCGAAGACACATGTGGAATCGCTCTTGAGATGCGCAACTTAGGATCGCTCTCGGCCTCGTGACTCGACCCTTCATTTTCCAAATCTTGGACCGGCATCTAGAATTTAGTTATTAATGCAAGGCACATCAAGCGGACTTCGAAGCGACCCTCGATCAAGAGGCACGAAATCGAGCAAAAGATTAGACTTCACCAAAAGAAGTTTATGAAGCAACCATGATGGAATCTCTGCGAAACCGCCCGAATCTTTCTCCCGGAAAAGGGGAGGCGTCAATCCCAAAACCATTTGGCATGGATTTGTTATACTTTTACCCTTTGAGAGGCTCGCTGGGTCGAAAACCCGGAAGGGCTACCCAGGCAAAAGTTAGAGCAAGCAAAAAATACATACAAAAAAAATACAGAAAAAAAAAAGAAAAAGAAAAAGAAGCTCGCAAGGTCGAAAACCCGCATCGGGCGCCTTGGCAAAAGTTAGAGCCTAAAAGAAAAAGAAAAAAAAAAAGAAAAAAAATGAAAAAGAATTAAAAAGAAAAAGAAAAAGAAGCTCACAAGGTCGAAAACCTGCAACAGGCGCCTTGGCAAAAGTTAGAGCATAAAAAGGAGAGGTTAAATACCCGAGTGTACCTTAAACCGGAACTACGTAAGGCTTGATTCCCATGTTTGGGATACGTAGGCAGCTTCATCCTGAAGTCCAGCCCCCAACGCTTCCATAGCGTCTCAGTCCATGTCATGGTTTTGATCACTTTTTGCCCTCTCCGAATCCGATGTCTCGATTGCAGCAACTTACGGCTACGTGATCAGCTTTCTCTTGAGATCAAATCATCAACACCTTCCAGGTGACTGTGTCCACATATTGATTCAAACCATCTTCGACTTCTCCGCGTCCGAGGGTCCGATCGTCATCGACAAAGACTGGCTTACAACGTGCCGCGGCATCATCCAAACAAGGGGCAACTTTCCGTTGCCATCCATTGCCATAAGTTGCCCTGAGTTACCGTTCAAAGCAGGGGCAACTTTCCGTTGCCTTCCCCCCTTTAAGCCAGGGGCAATTTTCCATTGTCTCCGATCCGAGGTTGCATATCTCGAGGGTAAGTTCTACGCTCGTTGAGCATTGATTGTTTGCGAAAATAGTTTTTGAAAATTTTTACTGAGGTTGACTTATTTTCTCGAAAACTATTCCATTTTCAAAATTGGACCATGATTGGACCCAAAAAGGAGAATTTTCAGTGCTCACAGCCTGATTCGCATGATTTTCAAATCAAGAATTGAATAAGTGTGTTAATCCAACTCTCATTTCGGTCAAAACTATTTTAGGAAGAAAACAAAAATGGTCGAAATGACGAACTAAGGGCACGATTGAGTCGGGTCCTCTGTCCTCCCCCCGCTAATATGCTTTCCAACAGGGCACTCTATCCGCCAGAAGGAATAGCTGTGAGCTAATAGCGTCGGGCGTGAACCCGCAACTTCCTATTCGTCTGTCATTCACCCTGGGGAGGGATGCAAAATGAGGGAATAAAGAATAGAGAGGAGTAAGTTGAGAGAAAAATGAGAAAAGGGTTTTTGAGAAAAAAAAAATCGAGCCTGAGGGCCGAGCGATGTGAGTATCACAAATGAGAAAAGGGTGGGAAACTTGCCCGGAAGAATTGGCTCCTCAAGTTTTTTTTGTTTTCAAACACGTCCGTGTCGTGTCTTTTGGTTTGTTGGTCTCAATTTTCGCTTTGAGTCTGTTCCAAGTGTGTCTCGTTTTGTTAGGTCGTGTGCCTTTTGTTTCTTTGTTTCAACCTGTCTCGTCGTGTTCTATGGTAGGCTCGACACACTGGTTGAAAATCCATCCTCTTCCAAAAAGTAATCTCTTGTGCTCAGAATGCCGTGCCTTTCTCTACATCCGTGTAAAGCAGGAGAAGGAAGAAAAAAAAAATTTTTTTGGAACATCTGAATGTGTTTCGACTGCAACCGTGTCAGTTTCGTGATCCGTCTTGTCGATTGGACCTATTTGTTCAGGGTTTGCTGTGTGCAGAATGAACCAAATGCTGTGTTATGGGCTGTATGCAAATCAATCCCCAGCAGATTAGTCCCTAGCAGAGTATGGGTTGTGAACCTGGTTTTGAGCAGTGGTTTGTATGAGCTGTTTTGCCGTTTAGTTGGTTGGTTATTTGATTATCACAGTGCAAGTGTGCAATTGTCAGACAACAAATCAATATCATTTACATTTGAGGTGTAATATGATGCAATGCAGTGCAGGATATGAAATATGCAGATACAGACCAATGTAACACCTTTTTTTCAAATAAAAAGTTTGTTCCATATCATCGTCTTTTCAAATACATAATTTGAGAAAAGCAAAAACCTGCATGCGGCAGTACATAGTACTCTATCTACCAAAAAGAGAAAAGTACAAGAAAAGAAATAAAGAAAAAGCGACAAAATCATCATCATCGTGAGCCTCATGCCTAAGGGTGATCATCGCCCTCTTAAGGCGAAGCACAAAAGCATCGTCGGGCCGCCACTTGTCCGAGCAGAGCGAGCTATCCCGGCCTCCTCATATGACTCGTCCCGCCTCCGACTCACCGTCTCTGGGCTGGAGCTCGTGTTGCTCCCCACATGACCACGTCCCCTGCAGTGCGAGGAATATCCCGCCATCCGGGTAGAGGGAGGCCCGGTGGGCAGCGCCACCACCTTTGGAGGGATCGGGAAAGGAGGCTAAAAATATAAAAACAAACACATCAAAAAGGTGAAGCGGTTTATCGATTATAGAATCACGGTGTATGAGTACAGTGTGTGAAGGCTGTGAACAGTGAATCAGTATAGAATGCGGTGTATGAGTACAGTATGTGAATGCCGTGAGTAGTTTATCAGTGCAAGATGCAGGGCGAAAGTAAGCGATTTATCGATTTTTGTGCAGATATAGCGTTATGCGAAAGCAGTATGATTTGAGACTGTGGTCAGTAGAACATACCGGCAAGCCGTAGACGGCCAAAGCATCGAGAGTTCGCTGCAGCATCCCCATCAAGGAGGCATTGACTCCTGGGTAGCGGGTATACTCGGAGGAAGCACGCAAAAGTATTAAATACATCAAGATTCGTGGAATGTCCGAATGGTGAAATGAAATAACAATGCAAGATCTTGAAATAAAGTAATACATCTGGGAGGCAAGTCGGGAATACCGGCCGGCTCATGATCGGTAGGAGAAGCAAGCGGGATCTGGTAGGTCTCCGCTCTGCCCCTGTAAGTCAACATGGTAGGCAAGCGGGCCATCCGTCCCTCGCCCTCTGACTCCCCTCTGCATGAGCAGAGCCCTCTGTGATGGCCCGCTCCTGCTCCCACCTCTGCCGCCTTTGGCCTTGCAGTCTCCTGGATCAGCTCGGGAGCCCCTGCTCAAAGGCCGCATCAAGAAGGTCCGGACGTACTCTGAGTAGTCGCCCTCGCCCCTGTAGGCATCTACATCTACGGCCCAGCCAAGGGTGTAGTCCTCCATCTGCTGCACAGAAAACCTCTCGGTGTCCCTCATGTGCTCGGGAGGATGGATCGGAACTATCTGCTCCGGAAATCCTAGGGTCTGGCGTATGAAACGCTCGCCCAGGTACCAGGCCCGACAGACCGGGCCCTCCAGGAGAATCCGGTAGCGCGAGGTCTCGATGGCACCGGCGTACCGATCTCGTATCACCGCCGGTAGTGGAGCCCACGGCTGCCAGGTGACCTGAAATGAAATCTGATTGATTATCTATCGTCTGAAATATACGCTTGAAAGCGAAGTTTAAACGGACTGTAAGTAAAACATACCTCGGTGGGGGTGATGGTGTCGAAGAAACAGCGGAAGAAGCTAAAAGTGTCCCGGGGCCTCCGAACGCATCGCCCGTCATAGCGACGAGAGAAGGGGACGACCAGAGGAGTCTCCGTCTCCGGTACTGGCTCTAGTCTGGGAAAATAGGCATAGACCCACAACTGCAAGACAGATGTCAGAACATTTATCAGAAAAGCAGAATACAGAACAAAGCAGAAATAACAGAGCCGTGTGTTGTGTATTGTGTTGTGCAGAGTGAACGATATCTGAAGATTATAAAGTAGAAGTATGTGTGTGTGTGTATACGATATCTGATAATTGTAAGCGGACAACGATTAATGCGGTGTCTGAAATCTGAAAATCTGAGCGTAAATGTAAAGCGAGAGAAGACGTACCTCGGGCTCGCTAGTAGCCTCTAGCGGTATCCTTGCCACGAGTGAGCTCATATAACTTATTAAGGGGCCATGGCGCCTCCCGATCATCTTGCACAATCCTCTCGACATCCACCAAAGCGGCAGCGGAGAACCTTGTGTTCGCCGGTCGGCAAGCAGTGGTCCCAGCAAAAACATGAGAAAGCCGCGTGCATATCTCTCAGCGGCCTCTGGGTCATCGAATTGCGTCCACGGCATGGTCACTTTTCAGCGCACCTCGAACCGGGAGTAGCGGGCGAACCCTGGGCGAACAAGTGGCGGCGCCTCGCCGAGCAAATGAACCTGAGCGGCAATTCACTCGTCCATGTACGTGTCGAAGGGATCGGATCACCCCCACCGTCTTGGGTGAGCATCGAAAAGTCGTAAGGGTCATCGTCATGTCCCCGTCGCCGATAGATGAAAAGAATCGGTGGTGTCCCACCTCTCTGCCAGCGGCAAGAAGAGGTCTGCGAGCAGAGCACGGAGAGTCCCTGCGAAGGTACGGCGGCCCGATCCACAATGCATTAACTTGGCGTCGGCGACTCAGCGTACCAATCGCGAGCGGTAACGTTCCCATACCCGCGGAGAGTATGGGAGTCTCCCTGTAGTCAAGAAATTACAAAAGCCATATGAAGATATGCAGTCAGCATAAATCTGGTGTGCGTGCAGATTTTTTTAAAATTCAAACAAAAACCGGGTGCCGGTGTGCTTACAGTGAACTATGATATGCGATGCGTCAGTATGTTTTAGATGCTCCAGTGTAAACTTGGTGCATGTGTGCACGTTTTTCAGATTCAAACAAAAACCGGGTGCCGGTGTGTTTACAGTAAACTACAATGTGCGATGCGTCAGTGTGTTTTTTGTTTGAACGGTGCAAATCTGTGTAAGCATCGTGCACGTGTGTACGTTTCTCAGATGCAAGCAAATGTCAGGTTTCAGTATACTGCGGTGGAATACGGCCTGTGATGTGTCAGTGTGTTTTGTGAGAAGCGGATACTGAGATATGGTGCGTGTGCGCATTTTTGATTCAAGCGGATAACGGGTCATCGTGTATCTGCGGTGAGCTCTGATATATGTCTGGCGGCGTGTTGAGTGGTTCGATTCGATGCAAAACTAGCATGCGCGAGTTTTGATTCAAATAACCGGTGTTGGTGAATTTGCGGTGATGTGTCGTGTTTGGGTGAGTCGAGCTAGTGCGGTGTGTGTGCATGTCGTCGGTCCTAAGCAGTGTCGATTATGAGTTTGTCTACAACCAACTACTGATGCGATACATCGAACTAGCGATTAAATGAGTTGATTAGCTATGGCGGTTGACAGAAATCCTACATTGCGAAAATAAAAGACGAGAATGTTACCTCGGTGGCACGGAGACAAGTGGGGCGGCTCACAAGAAGAAGAGCTCGGGTCAAAGCCCTGTCAAAAGCGGAAATGGCGAAGTCCATCGGGTGGTATACGTGGATGGCAGGCGATAGGTCGCCGGATCGAATGGCGCCGCTCAGCGGGAGGCTCGACCGGGGTCCATCTCATGGTCCGGGAGTCGACATGTGGAACATCGTCTGCCATGGGTAATGGTGGTGAAAAATGACCGGAAGATGAAAACCGGGGTGGAATACGAAAAGTCAAGCTGGGAGGTCAACCCCGAGAGGGTCGGAAATGGCCGGAAGGGTCGGAATGTGAAAAGACACGAGAATGAAGAGAAAATCGAGGGGAACAAGTCCCAAGAAGGCGAAAATGGTGAAAAATGCACCGAAACAAAGTTTTGTTCGGTTGAAAATGTCCGAAACGCGAAGAATATCGCGAATCCGACGAGAAAACGGGTGTAAAACGTGAAGAAATCGGCGAAAAATCAAAGGAAAAACACTCTAGAGAGAGAGAGGGGGAGTTTTCGGCGGAGGCAAAGTGGGGGAAATAGGGTTTCAAACCCTATTTTAAAAGGCCCAAGGTGAAATGGCAGAACTGCCCCCGATCAGCAACTTTTGGCCGGTCGGCACTATTTTGTGCCGGTCGGCACAATATTGTGCCGATAGATGAGTTTATGCAGCCGGTGGTAGCCGGTGGCCACCCCACCTAGCCGGTGGTGTTCCCAAGGCCCTGTTTAGGCAAGTTGAGGAGTTTTGGGTTTTCATAGCTCAAGAAAGTGCAAGAAAGTGCATCCCCGATGCTCAA
Organism: Camellia lanceoleosa; assembly: GCA_025200525.1. Classification (NCBI taxonomy): domain Eukaryota; kingdom Viridiplantae; phylum Streptophyta; class Magnoliopsida; order Ericales; family Theaceae; genus Camellia; species Camellia lanceoleosa. The sequence goes on along the minus strand of CM045758.1, from coordinate 89,548,681 downwards.
CCGGCCTCCGTTTTGACTTCGGACCGTCTCTACTGTGCGTGACGCTCAAATTCAAGCGAAGATTGTATCCTTTTGTATCCTTTTGTCGTTTACAGAGATTCAAAAGTTGCCCCGTGTGCGTCACGTGCATCCATCACATTGTCCGGCGCATCGTATCGCACCATCTTGCACGTCCCTTGCTACTTGCACCATTTTGCATTGTCGTGTGGCATGTGTGTCATACTCCTTCATCTTGCATCTCATAATGATTCACGTGGGGTGTACTACCTCACGTGTTTCATTTTGCATTTCACCTTGAGTCACGTGAGGTGTACTACCTCACGTACTTTGTTTTGCATTTCATTCTCCATCCAATGAGGTACGCGTGCCTCATGTGCATTCATTTGCCAACGGGTCGGCGGGGAAAACCGCACGCGTCGGCGGGACCAAAAAACACGCGGTCCAGGAGACCTTAAATCCTTGGGAGGTGCAAGACCTTCGGTGCATTAAGGTGCACCTTGTTACATTCATTTCTCATTTCATTGCATCTCGAGGCATGTACGCCTCGTTTTGCACTCCATTTTCCATCAAATGAAATGCGTGTGCCTCATTTCGCATTCATTGCATCTCGAGGCACGACGCCTCGTTTTGCACTCCATTTTCCATCAAATGAGGTATGTGTGCCTCATTTCGCATTTCATTGCGTCTCGAGGCACGTACGCCTCGTTTTGCACTTCATTTTCCATCAAATGAGGTACGTGTGCCTCATTTCGCATTTCATCGCATTTCGAGGTGCGGCGTGCCTCGTTTGCATTTCATTTTTCACCAATGAGGTATGCGCCTCATCATGGTTCATTTCATTCTCATTTGCATTGTTCGCACCCTTGTGGCACGCGTGTCACATTCGCATGGTTGCCCCATACCGGTCGGCGGGACCAAAAACACGCCGGTCTAGGAGACCCTAAATCCTCGGGAGGTGCAGGACCTTCGGTGCACTAAGTTGCCCCTCATTGCATTTGGCATGCATTTCATCGCGCCGTTTGGCGCACCCTCATTGCACTTCATTTTCCATCCTTTGAGGCACGTGTACCTCATTGCACTCCATTTTCCATCTTTTGAGACACGCATGTCTCATTCGCCTCATTTACAGCCGTGTGCGTGTCTCATTTGCATCATATGCACTTTAAGTGTTGTGTAACAGTTGCCCCCAGGTCTGGCGAGACCTAAAACACGCAGCGGTCTAGGAGACCTTAAATCCTCGGGAGGTGCAAAACCTTCGGTGCATTAAGGTGCACCTCATTGCATTTTGCATGCATTCCATAGCGTTGTTTTGCGCATTTCATCGTTGCCCCGTCTGGTCTGGCGAGACCTTAAACACGCACGGTCTAGGAGACCTTAAATCCTCTGAAGATGCAATTCCTTCGGTGTTTGTCGTGCCCGAACGACTTTCGGTGGCCTGGTAAAGCCACCCGTCTATGTTTGCAGTGAGTTCCTAGGAGACCAATGGGGACGGTGAAAACTAGAGTTTAAACGGCTTATGCCTAGAACGCAAAGGTTCGGAATTTCCGAGACTAAAGTCTGGTTTAAATACCCAGGGGGTGTACCCTCGGCTTGAAATCTGTATGGAAGCCCCATAGGTTGAGGCGGCGTGTTTACGCCTCAATTCTGGATACTGAACCAACCTAGTATATCACCCCGTTGGGAGAATAGGGAAAACTGCAATCGCAGCCATTGCATCAACATGCATCCCACGCATCATTTGTAAATATTGCATATGTCATACATTTCAAAACAAAAACAAAAAAAACATGCATATGTCGTGCATCATCATTTTAATATAGTGTATGTGTCATGCATTTTCTGTAAACACCTAGTCCATTGCATTGTAGCTTGCATGCATCCATTGCATCACCTCCATCTATGGCTTGCACCTTTCCTTGTTGAGCTTGGTCTGGTATGTGCCCACACTTTTCGTGTTGAAACACAGTTGTCGAGCTTTTGTGTCCGAGCCTTGAGGGTAGCGGCACCGCTTCTGTGTTAGATACCGCTTGTATGCGTACATGCCTTCCCTAGGCAAAATACGGTTTGGCCCGCGTGCCATATCCATTGTATCCATATCCAGCGCATTGTAGCTTGCATGCATCCATTGCATCACCTCCATCTATGGCTTGCACCTTTCCTTGTTGAGCTTGGTCTGGTATGTGCCCACACTTTTCGTGTTGAAATACAGTTGTCGAGCTTTTGTGTCCGAGCCTTGAGGGTAGCGGCACCGCTTCTGTGTTAGATACCGCTTGTATGCGTACATGCCTTCCCTAGGCAAAATACGGTTTGGCCCGCGTGCCATATCCATTGTATCCATATCCAGCGCATTGTAGCTTGCATGCATCCATTGCATCACCTCCATCTATGGCTTGCACCTTTCCTTGTTGAGCTTGGTCTGGTATGTGCCCACACTTTTCGTGTTGAAACACAGTTGTCGAGCTTTTGTGTCCGAGCCTTGAGGGTAGCGGCACCGCTTCTGTGTTAGATACGGCTTGTATGCGTACATGCCTTCCCTAGGCAAAATACGGTTTGGCCCGCGTGCCATATCCATTGTATCCATATCCAGCGCATTGTAGCTTGCATGCATCCATTGCATCACCTCCATCTATGGCTTGCACCTTTCCTTGTTGAGCTTGGTCTGGTATGTGCCCATATTTTTTCGTGTTGAAACACAGTTGTCGAGCTTTTGTGTCCGAGCCTTGAGGGTAGCGGCACCGCTTCTGTGTTAGATACGGCCTGTATGCGTACATGCCTTTCCTAGGCAAAATACGGTTTGGCCCGCGTGCCATATCCATTGGTATCCATTTCCATTACATTATAGTGTAGTCATTGCGTCCGGCATTAGGATCATTATTCTCACCCCAGCGGGTCATTTCCCCACTTATGTCATTCCACCCAATACTTGTTCTTGTGTCCGTGCGAAGTACTCATAGATCAGACATCGTTCTATGGGAGACGGACTTGTCACCTCCATCAATCTATTTGACATTTGTGTGGTTTAGAACCGCTCCGGTTTGAATCATGATTCAATTGCCCTGCATGTAGTTCGCATTAGTTTTAATCGCACTACATTTTCATTTGCATTATTCATACATTGTTTTGTATATATTGCATATCATCTTGCATTCATTTTTGCATGACATGCATATTGCTAACAATATTGTACCTGTTAAGTTTGCTTTCTTTGCAGGCACGATATTGTATGTACGGTTCATTTACCGCCGGCGCAACCGGACGAGCCGCACAGGTATTGTATCCTCCGCGTGAGACGTTTTGAGAATTGCAAAATTCTCTTACATCCTTTCTGCATTGTAGTGTAGATTGGCGTATGCTAGCTTATAACTGTTGCATGTGTGCTTCATTACAGCCTTTTTTGCATGATCATAAGCTATGCCCGGCTTCTTGCATTTTCAGTTGCATTTTGCCCCTGCCTTCGGGCGCATATCTTATTTGTTTTGCATGTTTGTCTAAGTCTTCGGCCTTGTCAAAAATGGGTCGTCTCTGGGCTTTGACATTCACTCCCGTCATTGTTATGACTTCCGAGTTCTGTCAAAGAGGGGCAACTGTAGACACCCCATTTTTGACCGTCCTCAAGACTTGGACGTCACCGTTGGAACACTCGGTGATTATCCATGTTTGTGTTCGTTTGGAGTTCCCGGAGATCTCGGCCATGCGAGCCTTGCCTCCAGTCCTCCGAACTCGACTGCTTGGGTTTCGTTGTGAACCAAACACTTGTGTTTTGCCTTTGAGGGGCAGGGAATGCCTTATGAGGCATCCCCACACACCACCGGCTGGGGCTAGAGGCCACCGGCTGGCTGTAGTTGTCACCGGCACTATATTGTACCGGTCGGCACTATTTTGGGCGAAATGACCAATTTGCCCAGCCGACCACTGTGCACTTGTTTTCTGAGATATTTTCAGACAGCTGTGTGCAATTGTCTTCCCCTCCATACACGTGTATGGAGGGATGAGCTTGCTTAATGGCTAAGCTTGTAAGCTTTTGGCCTATAAGAGGGAAAGCTCTTCCCTTTGCTCAAGGGTTGGAATTCTTGAGAGGTTTCAGCCATTTTTAGAGGGAACCAAGCTCTGGTTTTAGGGTTAAGATAGATACACATCCTATATCTCCCTTTCTCTTTTGCTTTCTAGGTGTTTTAGTTCATATTATTGCACTAACACACCTAGTCTTCCACCTTTTCTTGGTATTCTTGAAAATCAGAGCTTATTCTTGAAGTTCTTGACTGGTTTTGAGTCCAAAGAAGCCATAACATCAAGCTTTGTGAAGAGGTCTACAAGGGTAAGAACTTTACTCCCTTTTTACCCCATTCTTGCACCTTCTTTTTACCTAGCTTAGGACTGTTTTTGTGCTTAGCACATAACACAAAAAAGTTCTGATTTTTGACCCTCTTTATTGTATATTAAGAGTGTTTTGTGGTTTTGGGAAGTTTGACCCCCTTTAGGCCTTGAAAAGGGTCCCTTTTGTGCCATTTTGGTTGAGATCCGAGATTTTGGTGAGAGGATCTCTTCACCACTGAAATCTTGAGTGATTTCAGTGGTGAAGAGCATGCCTTGAAGTCTCAAAAAGGGGAGGGCCACCCCCTCTCCTTGATGTCCTTGAAAAGGACAAATTTTGCTTCCTTAAGGAGCTCCATGCTTGAGTGTGTGTTGAGTATGTTTGACTTGTTTTCCATGCTTATATTGCCATGTTATAACATGATTTCAAGTTGGTTTTAGTACTCTTTGCATGATTTGCATAGTTACTTTGTAATGCCTTAATATCGCTTAAACATGACTAGCTTGTTAGCCTTAGTTTCTAACATGTTTTAGACTTGTGTTTGTGAAGCTTGTGTACTTATTTTGCCATGATTTAACTCTGCCCATAGCCATTTGGGTCGATCCCATCATGCATTATGTAGCTCCTTTGCATTTGGCTTGTTGGCCTTGAGAGTATGAGTGTATAGCATGCCATGCTTACTTCATTTTTGATAGCTTGGAACCATCTAGCATGTTATTTCAGACTTTTTGGTGTGCTTGTATGCATGCTTTAGTTGCTTCTTTAACGCTTTAAAAGCATGTGTTGAATGCTTCATGTTTTGGTCATGTTGCATGCCTTTGTACTTGAGCCCCTTAGATGCCATCTAGGTGCTCCTTAGGCTTTGTTTAGGTCTTCTTGTGACCTATTTTGAGTCCCCTTAGTCTTGTGAGGCTTGGTGGACTTGGCCTTGGTTTAAGCCTTCATGGCTTGTTTCAAAACTTGGGCCATTTGTTGTACATTTGGCTTGCTTCATTACATGTTTTGGCATCATGTTTAACATGGATTTCAGAGCCTTTCATGCATGCTATTAGCCCATGTTTGTGTCTCTTAAGTGTGCATGAGAGTTGCTTTTGTATGCCTTGGGTTTAGACTTCAACATGTGCGTATGTGTGCGTGTGTTTAGTCTCATTTTCTAGGCACTTTGGCTACTGTTTTGAGCCTTGTTAGAGCTGCCCAATCCATGTGTAAGTCCATCTCATTGCTTAGTTTGTATACTTGCCTTGTACGCCTACTTGTATGCTTATATAAGTGCCTCGCATTGTCCATATGGCATAGTAGATAACATGCTTAGGGCCTTGTTGCATTGGCATGCATGTTGGGCCTCTTGAAGTGAAGTATGACGGAGGTTTGGCACCTTTATTTGCTTGTTTGCATTGCATGCATTTGACATTGAAGTTGCACTCTTGGTTCTCCGGGCCATCAAGCATGGAAATGCGCGATTGGTGGTCCGGGAATCGAGGCACATGCCCTCTTGAGTCCATAGCATGATGTGGGATGTGTTTGGTGCATACATGCCTTGAATTACATTGCCATGCATAGTTTGTCCTCTCTTTGTGAGTTGCGGGATCTGAGAACATTTTGTGCCGACCCGGCACTTCGATGCCGACCGCCGTTCATTCCCACCGATGAAACAATTGATGGCCGATGGCCAAATCCTTCACCGGTGGAAATTACATGCGGTACCGATGATGATCTCGAAAGACCAAAGAAAGTGTTTCTAGGACTTTGGTAATTTTGAGTTGGATAGCGGAAGAAACAGAGGCATACTTGCATGGCGGTGCGATTAGAAGCGAGTCCCGGCACGCAGCTGCGATTAGCCCTCATCCCGAGGCATTTAATGTTTAATTAGATTAATTATTTAATTTAATTAATTTAGTTGATTTGTAATATTTAATTAGCTAGTTTAGTTAATTATTTATTAAACTGTATTATTGTTTTAATCCTCCGGCGAGGGCAAAATGTAATAAGTGTGTGAGTGGGTGTATGTCTTCCAATCCCCACTTCTTTCTATCCCCTTTTATTTACCTGCTTATGGTAGATTGAGGCACCTTTAAATTAGCATACCTTATGCAATGCATGCGTGCATACATGCATTTGTTTACATGCACCGGGCTCGGTACATCATACAAACTGCATCGCAATTTTCAATTCCAAATTGAATACGTGCTACTCGCGCACTTCACATGCCATGTTTAGGGTTAGCCGAGCCTGCTCTAGATTACATTTACGCCTGCGTTGCATTAGCCACTTAACATGAACTAGGTCATGCATGTTTGCTAACCAGTTTACTGTTTTGGCACGGAGTACGATGTAAGTATTTTTTCGCTTTAGCATATCGCATGCGTGTGAATGTTTACCATGACAGTATGCTTGCCATGCGGCTAAGTGCTTACATGATAAACTGTTTGAATGCCTGTGGGTGGAGGTTGGATTGCTTGAGTGGGAACAATTCATTGAGATCCGCATTTTAGCCTACTTGCGGGTAGCAAAAGAAAACAACACGTTTTTCGAGACAAAAACGGATATGCAATGTTTATTTCCAAGTTAGGCGATCTAGTCTATACTTTTTGTGTTGTGCGCATCACATAGTGATTCTAGGTTAATAACCGGAATAAGAACGCATAAAGTTTTCAAAAACGGATATCACGGTTAGTAGAGGCCGGTCTTCGGACCGGGCGAAAGGGGGTGCTCATAGCTGACCTTCCCTGATCGTACCCAAGCTCCCGAGCCAAGACCACTTTGGTGATGACGGACATGTGGCCTTCGGCACCGAGTCAGGGTTTCCTAAATTTCCCATTTTAAAATATTTAGGTGGCGACTCAGAATCCGCAAAGCGATCCATGTTTGGCACTACTTTTCAAAAAAATCTGTTTTCTCAAACGATTTGCCGGATTTGGACTCTTTGGTTCAGATTTAGAACCGACAAACAAAAGGGAGTCCGAACTGTAGAGTGAAGCCCACGGGCGCGTCTACACAAGCCTCTCACACTGAAGCAGCAACGTCATTACCTATACAATGAACATATCAAAATTTTAAAAAAAATGCAGAGGATTAAAGATTAATGCACTTCTTGCGTCATTAATTGGGAAGGAATTCGATTCAAAATGCTACTGTGTGAACGAGACCAATGATGGCTCTGGACAAAAGGGAGATGAACTTAAGAGAAGAAGATGATCCAAATGATTTAAAAAAAAAAAAAAATAAAAAAATAAAAAAATAAAAAAAAGAAAAGGAAAAAAAGGTTGATAGAATCTATCTGGAAGCACAAGGATACAATGCGAACAAATTACCCACAACATTTCGAGATATGAAAAATGACTGAAATTTCAAGAACAAAATTTATTTAGGGGGGGGGGGGGGGGGGATAGGTTGTGAGGCACCTAATCTTTGTAAACCTTATTAAGTCCCTGACTTTTGAGCCCTTAGTTCCTTATTTATTCGCATATTTAACCCCAGAACCAAAGACACATCACGAACGAACCCGTATAAACCCTATCGACCACGATAGCTTAGTAATTGTTTCTACACTCTAATATTAATTATTTAACTATGAGGCCCCTAACCTTTGTAATTTTTATTTAGACCCGTCCTTTTGAATTATTTCAATAAAGACCCTCGATTCCTTATTTGCTTTCAATTTTAGCTATAGAATCGAAAATGCGCGCCCACCGAAAATTTGCAAACCCTTATTGAACTTGGGAACTCAGGGATCATTTCCAAAGCCCTAATAATAATTAAATTAATTCTCTAATTATATTTTTCGCTCAAAACTCTAGGTTTTCAATTCTCATCACGATTCATGTTTAATTTAAAATGAAGAAACTTTAATCAAATTGAATTCCCAAATACTTATTTAATTAAATACTACACTTAATTAAATGTTCTAATTTGAAAATTAAGGTTTTAGCCCTCATATTTTTTTTGGACTCACAAATTGACCCCAAAATTAGTACCATTATATAGACACTTGTACCAAATTTTCTTAAATAAATAAGTTGTATATGAGATCTTTACGGGATATACAATTGTACCCACAAACACACACACACACACACACACACACACACACACACACACAAATTCAATGTTGTCTACCTCCTCCCTAGGATTTTCTATAAATACACATGGTACAAAATCCCTTGAATCATGGAACCATGATGATGAATTTGATACCTATATAGATTTTCTATATATATGTATACTTGTAACTAGAAGTGTTTAATTAGCCCTAAACCTAACTAGATTTTAATTAAGTATATGATTAAGGTCCTAATCATTCCTTATTCTATTACATTCAAACTAAATTGAGACACTATTCAATTGAATTGGAACCAAAGGGCATCTTGGACTTTTTGCACCAAATTCTCTATAAATATATACACAAGCACACTTACACTCAACCCCATGGCTGAGAAAGAAAAAAAGAGAGGAAGAGTGAGCTTGGTGGTGGAGAAGAAGAAAGGAGAAAGAAGAGTTGTGCAAACATTCTATCTAGGGAACAAGTAAGCCACATCACCATCTCTCCTTCAATTTATTTTTTCAAAGATGTGTTATAATGGTGTTCGTTTGTTGAAAATGAAAAAAAAAAAAAAAAAAAAAAGAAGAAAAAAAAAAAAGAAAAAAAGGAGTTTTCTTCCACTCTTACTTGTGTTTTCTCGTAATCGGTGCAAAACTATCTTTTTCTACACCTATGTCTTATAATTTCCAAAGGCACACCTTCAATCAAAATTTATGAGTTTAATATATATTATTTAGCATGTTTTCATCATCATAGAAGTGAGAAATTATCCATGATTAACCCGTTTTCTTACTTTTTCTCTTATTTCAAGCTTTGTGCTCAAAGAATTGGTTTTTCAGCCCACTTGAGAAAATTCTAGAAAAATACAGAAAAACCTCCTTCACTTCATCTTTAGTCAAAACCTTACTTTAAGTGTTAGATTTCATGAAACAAAATTATTGAAAAACAGTAAGTGGTTTGAGAGAAAACCTGATTTTCATAACAGTCAACGAATCTGGACAACGTTGGAGTATTTCTTGAATAACTAAAAATCTAGAAAAATCTATGAGACTTATAAAACATGTTCTAAAAATTAGATAAAATTCTCTACAAACCACAGGAAATCCAAGTTTAGGAAAAATATAAAAGTGTCTCTTTAATTGCAATCTTTGAAGTGCATAAAAACTAGAATTTTACTTTGTCGATGAACTTATGTTCTTGAATTTATAGAAATGCTTATTATCAGTTGTTCATGACTTTTTACAATATTTGCTTGTATTACAGTTATGTTTCATACCATAGTGATTTAATGATGGTCATGCTTATGTGGGTATTATTGTCTTGATAAGTTGGTCTAACTTTAATTTAAGACATCTGACTCAATGAAAAACTCAATTAGGGTGGTTTTGGGCTTTTGATCACTTGAAAAATGAAGAGATGATAATTTTTTAAGTATGGATTGATAGGATATGTTCCCTAATTAAAGGTTAAGTCTTGTGCAAGCGATTATCGCATTAACCCTAGGATGAAACAGACGTATTCCAACTCTTTGCAGTGGCTTGATTTTGTGAGATAAGATGGGCTCCAGATGAGACATTCAGGAGGATACATCTTTTTTTTGGAGGGATAAGGTTAGGTTTAGGATGATAAAACCTTTTTCATTTGGCCGCCCCTTTTGAGGTCCACCGATGGGGCTACACGGTAAATAATCGTTGCAGGCATATGTGGTAAAGTGTGCAAAATAGTAAAAGGGGGAGTTCTGAATACTCCGGTGTCCAATTCTTGTGATTGGGAAGATGAAATCTCTTTGGGGGATTTCTAGATTACTAGCATCTAACCTTGTAATCCTTTGTTATTGAATTGAATATCATGCTTCATTACTTGTTTGTTATAATTGTGATAGTGTATTGGACTGGGAAAGGGATGGGGTGTGTGTGTGTGTTTACTGGGCATTCAAAGCTCATGGCTTTTCATGCCAAGTATTGAAGATTATTAGACCGGTCAAAGGCAAAGCCAAAGCATTTGCGGATGTACGGCTATCCTAGGAGAATTAGAAATTGGTTTTGTAAACGTGTTATGAGATTGTAAGTGATAAATCCCTTATTATATTTAAGATATGATTTTGTAATTATTATATATCTAAACATACTTTTTATATTAAATATTCCTTATTTTCTTGTCAACTCATGTAGTTCTTGTTATAATACCTTGTTAAGATCTATCAAAAGGGTAGCTTTGCTATCTAAGGTGATTGGATTTCGAAGGGAGGCTATATTGACCACTCCGACCTTCTTGGGATCTTACTTGGTTATTAACCAAAGTGTTTCCTACTTTTGTAACCTTAGAGAAATGGTGTATTCATTTGTTAATATATTCATTGATGTTCTTAATGTTTTTAGGGCTTCTTAGGTATATAGGTAGGAGTGCTATATTAAGCCACCATAACGTAGCACACCACTTGAAATATCTCATCTACACTCCAAATTTATTGGATCACACCAGATCAAACATTTAAAACCCCTCGCATGTCATAGCTTATAAACATGCTTGAACTCAACACTATATTTGTACTCATGATTATTTCATGATCTCAAATCCAAAACAATCGTTCAGATGATGAGGTACAATACAAGGGTATAATTTCCAACGATTTTCCCTAGCCACTCATATTATTTCAATCAAATGTAACTACTTTCTTAGACGTAGTCCTCTAGGTCATATTTATCATGACCCTTGGATGACGTGCTAAATTAGCAACATCAAGTCATCACTTCATGACATAGTTCTAGATTCGAGGGCATAGAGTAGGCCTATTATTGGTCTAACAGAGCTCACATAGTGCTAGAGCAGGGATCTATCTAGCCACTCCCTTAAGTGGTCGACGGTAGCACATAATGTATACGGCGGAACTCCCACTAATTTGGGTTTATCACTCTCTAACGCCATACAAATCTTAGTCTAGTGGCTATACAAGCGGCTAAACTGAGTTTCTTAGCATATTTGCTTATCAAGTGCCTATCTAAGACCTCACATTTGGCTATATTCAGGCTTCATGAAATTGTGAATAACTTCATGTTCGACTTTTTAAAGTCTCATATTAGCCAATGCTAAGGCGTCATCCAATAATAAATCAACTTTTCTTACTTCTCAAGTTACAAAACATTTACCTCCCTCGCTCTCTAAGTGCCAAGATAATTAATGTCTCATTCTGCTCGTTCTACAAGCGCTAGGATGATCGCCAGTGTGAGAAGGCAGATCTAAGCCTAGTGATATCATATACAATGTGTGCTAATAGTATCAATTATGCTATAAAACCACATGAATAAATGATTATGCATAAGATACTCATAATAAAATATCCATCAAAGTCAATGAGGTATCCAAAATATATCAAATCATATGAAGTCCTAAACTCCTAACATGAGTTTGGAAAATGTCTCTAGTAGTGGTTCTAGTAAGTGGAGATGCCACAATCTTGCTAATGGAGATATGCTGTAGGACTACCTTCCCTCATGCAATCACATTTCAAATGTTAATGTGTTTGGTTCTATCATGATATTTTGTTTACTTCTTAAGTTACAAAACATTTACCTCCCTTGCTCTTTAAGTGCAACTACAACAAAAAAGGGTTTTTACGACGCACAATGCACACTGTAAAACCCTTCTACGATGTGCAGCGTGTGTCATATTATGACCAATCATGGAAAGTCATTCACTTTCAATGTATGCTTCGTACGCTGTTAAAAACTATTTAACGGCGGATTTTGTGCGTCGTTGTTACTTTTTCTACGACATACTATAGTATGCCGTTAAAAACTATTTAATGGTAGATTTTGTGCGTCGTTGTTACTTATTCTACGACTACTTTTGCGCATCGTTAATTGGTGATACAAATAACAACGCTAATTGCACGTTGTAAAATATGTAATACAACGATTTATTATGCCTGTCATAGAATATGCAATTTTTTATTTTTATTTTTAAATTCAGCAGGTTCTATTTGACCAATTTTGTACAATCTAACAATATATTAGAAACAAGCATCACAAAACATCAATCAACCACCAAAATATTGTTTGAAACATCAAAAAGAAACTATATCCATAAATTATAAACATTCAACAATTGTCTATACATTCCAAACATTTGAAAACTATATCCTTAAGTTCTAAAATGTACAAAAAGTTTAAACCATCCAAAACTATGCATATCTAACTTTCTAAACATATCGACAACTATTAAGAGATTATCTAAAACTACCGAAAATAGTTCCTATAACAGTTGTTGCTGCAGCTGTAGCAAATCCACTTGCTCCTATCATAGGGACGAGGATGCCCAATGTATGTGCTAAGGCACCTAAACCCGCGGCAATAGCTGGAGCAACTAACCCTATTGCATTTCTTATCTGCATGACAAAGGAAACTTCACATAAGTATAAAAACCAACAACTCAGGGACAAAAATATTTCTTGATGTATTAAGAAATGATCGAGAAATTTTAAAACATCAACAAAACATTTTCAAAATTAATAAGATAATTCAATGGCCCCATAAAAGTAATGTCATATTAAAAAATTAGCAAAAAATCAACATCTCAATAGTCTGAACATATATGCAAATAAAATCCACATAAAGCAAAACCTTTTTTTTTCATACCTCAAATGAAGTTACCTTTTTTGTTGCAATGTTTCTACAGCGAAATGAGTAGGAATCTTCAAACAAACCATTAAGTTTGTACAGGAAAATATAGTTTTCTACTAAATTCAGGCCATAACAAGCTCAAAAGAAAATTTAAATTTAAAAAGAGGAAGAGGTGGAATTGATCTACTTCAATGCAACACCTACTTGGGACTTGCATAATTATGTTAAAGGATCTCTATGTATGAGGTTTAGGTTGGTATAAGTTTTATCCATTACCATTGTAAGTTCCAAAATAAAGAGTCCAAGCCAAATTAGAGTCTATGTTATTTACAAGTTTATCCATTACCTGGAACAATTCCCTCTTCCACAGCTGCTCTTGTTGCATTTAAAGCATCTCAGAATCCAATCTTTCCTTTCTCCAACTTTTGTCTTGCTAGCCTTTCTAACTTGAAAGAAGAAGACTTGCAATGAAGTCATTAAAATACATGCAACAGTAGAAATTTAGTAAATATTTACCTTGAAAACAGCAACACCACCTTATAGCTTTGACAACCGCTCATGTGCTTTCTCTTTGTCAAAAATAGCAGCACTCTTCTCAATGGCATCCCTTAGCTATTCAAACATATAAATAGTATTTCGTTAACATTTTTCTATGCAAATCAGTGGCTTTTAGAGCCTACATGACAACATGAGAATTCTATGTCTCTTCAATTAAGTACTTGAGTACATTTCTTTAGTAAAACCACAACTTTAATTAAAATCAAATCCAAGAAAAAAAATTAGTATCAATATTTAGTGCTCAAATTAATGGTTAGAAAATAGATTTCTCCCATGAAATGGAAGTTTTAAACTATAAACTTCATGTGTTGACCATGGGCATTAGGGAGGATAAGGCCCATCTTCTTCTATTAACTTTAAGCACTTCCTACTACGACCATTCATGTAACGATCTAGAAATTTTCCCTTTGCTTGAGTGGGAGAGTTGATGCTCGAGCAGACTTGAGAGGCTCTCAGCATTTTTGCAGTCTATCCAAAATTTTGAGAGTTGTGAATTCCCACTCGAGCATAGGAGTGGTCACTCGAATAGACGGCTTTGTTGGTCTGCGCGCTCGAGCGCAAGATTGGGCGCTCGAGCGGTCTGCCTAGTTGAGTTTGAATTTCCGAGACTAGTGGGATTGTTTTTGATCTTTTATTATTGTGTTTGGAGCCTCCCTATTTTATTTTGGGACGTTGATCAAAGTGGTAATATGATGGTAAAGTAAGAGTGAAACAAGAATTTAATTCGGGTAATTTTTCCTACGAACAGCCGTCACTCTTTTGCCTTTTTATTTTTCTGCACTTTGAATTTGGATGTGAGGCTAGAACCATTGAAAAGCTTGTTTTCGGAGATTCAATTTGGACACAAGAATGTAGACGCGCCCCGAGGGCCTCATGTTACAGTTCGGACTCAAATGTCACGGTTCTGAATCTAATCCTGTGAAGTACAATGCGAGATTGATAAGTCACCAAAGAATCTAAATCCGGCAAATCGTTTTGGAAAACTAATTTTTAAGAAAGAAGTGCCAAACATGGACTGCTTTGCCAAATACAAAGTTGCCACCTAAATATTTATTCTGGGGGAATTTAGGAAACCCTGACTCGTTGCCTAAGGCCACGTATCCGTCATCACTAAAGTTGCCTCGGCTCGGGAACTTGGGTACGATTAGGGAAGGTCACGCAATGAGCACTCCCGCTCGCCCGATCAAAGATCGGCCACTACTAAACATAATATCTTGTTTTTGAAAACATATGCGTTCTTATTCTGGTTATTAGCTAGAATTTACTATGTGATGCGCACAACACATAAGCATAGACTAAATCGCCTAAATTGGAATAAAACATTTCATGTTTGTTTATTTGAAAATGGGTTGATTGTGCTACTCGCAAGTAGGCTAAGACATGGATTTGCCACCCTCAAGTGGGCTTAGAAAACATGATTTTGCCACAATTAAGTGGGCTTAAAACTCGCATTACGATGAATTGTTCCAATTTCAAGTAATCTAACCTTCACCCACAGGCATTCAGGCAGTTATATCATATAAGCAGTTAGCCTCATGGCAAGATTGCGATCATGGCAACATTAACACACATGCAGTATGCTAAAGCATAAAAGCTTACCTAGTACTCCAAGCCAAAACAATAGCTAGTTAGTAATCAATGCATGATCCTAGCTATGTTTAGATGGCTAATGCAACACATGCAAAATGCAACTAGAAATAGGCTCGACTATTCTAAGATGGCATATGAAATGCAACACTTGATACATGTATTCAAATAGGAATTGAAATACAATGCGGTTAGTAAGATGCGCCGAGCCTGGTGCATGCAATACAGATGAATGATGCAAATATGCGAGCATAAAGATGCTAAGTGAAACATGACCTAGAACCAACCATTGAAAGTAGGTAAGTAAAAAGGAGAAAGACGTGGGGTTGGAAGACATTCACACACTCACGCACACTTATTACAAAATTCACCCTCTCGACGAAGGGTCCGAATAAATAATACAAACCGAATAATTAACTAACTAACTAACTAGCTGATTAATTAATACACAACACTTAACTAATTAAACAAATTAATTAAACTACTAGAGCGGTAAAGAGGCCTCAAAAAGAGGGACAAATGCATGCATGTATGCGCGGCCCAGAAATCTATCACCATGCTCATGCTGCCTCTGTTTACACTGCTTTGCACCTCTGAAAACTGTGCCAGTCTCAAGGATGCTTTTGAATCACTCCTTGAGCACTGTGGGAATTGGTCGTCGACCAATAATGGAGCTCTCAGCCATAAATTTGTAGCCGACCAGCACTGAAGATGGCCGGCCGGCCATCTCTTCCTGCAGAATGCTATTTTGCTGCAGCAGAGGACAAACAGAGCATGGCAATGCATTTTCAAAGCAATGTGTGCACAACCACCCTTCCTATCATGTCATGAACTCAAGAAAGTATGGTTCTCGACCCTCGGGCCATCAATCACGCATTTCAATGCATGATGGCCAAAGGAGCCAAGTATGTAAATCAATATGAAATGAATGCACAAAACACATGAAGGCCTCACACTCTATCATGTTAGATCAAGAGTGTCGGCGACTAAGGATTGAGGCACGTTTCGTCACTTCAAGTACGAACGTTCCTCGCTCCTCGTGTTTGGTTTGACACCCCAAACCAAACACAATGTAATGCAAGCGAGTATGCCAAATACAATGCAACATGGAAATGTAATGCTATGTAACCTAAGCATGCACAAGGTTGAGGTAACAAGCATGCCAAATGCAATGCAACCTAATCAAACATGTGACAAAATGCAAACTAGCAAACATGCAAAATGCAACCTAAACGTACAAACATGCAATGTAATAGGCATGCGACAACAATACCAAAAACGAGGATGTGACAACATGCAATACGATAAGCATGCAACGACACACAAACCGCATGATCCATGGACTTACATTGAAAATGGATAGGCCTCAGCCACACCAAAAATAGTGGCCAAAATGATGAGGTGATAGAATGAAATGCACAATGAGCATGCACATGCAATGGTCCAAAAGTTAAGGCATAAGGTCACAACACCCAAACATGAGCGAGGGGTGACAATCATGGTAGTATGGTGACACCATAAGCTCTGAAATTATGTTAAGAGTGATGCCAAATCAAACACATAACACAAGCAAGGCATGCTAATGGACTTTAAGTTCAAAGCTAGCCAAAGTACTTGAACCATGGCCATATCAACCAAGCCCCAAAGGACCAAGGTGACCCAAAGTAGTCCTAAGGCAGGCCAAAACAAGGCTAGAACAAGCATGGGATGAGGCCAAAACATGCTAGAAAGGTGAGCACAAAACAAGACGCATACAAGGCCAAAAGGGGCAATTGCACTACATCTATTACAACCAAGCATGGCATGACTTAGGCCAATAAAATCAGAGCTATGGCATGTTAAAATGAGCCCAAAAACCCACTTAGATGGCATCCCAAAGGCCTAAATATGATGGCATGCACAATGACATATTCTTAAGGCATGAAACACAAACTATCCAAAGCATGGAATAGGTGATAAATGCAAGTGTGTGACCATGAAGCATGGACTCAAATCTCATTTCACATGATGCCAAATCATGAAAATACTTCAAGTAACACATGCTAATGAACTCAAGGCACAAAGCTTACAAGCTAGAATGAACCAAGGCCATACAAAACAATGCATGCATGACCAAGACAACACTGAACAGAGTTTAATCATGGTAAAACATGAGGGAAAGCTCCTTGGAGTCGAGCCAAAACATGCAAGAATAGTGGTCCAAACACAAGATGCATATTATGCAAACATGCAAGATTACTCTACAAGTATGTGAAGCATGCAAGATTCCATCAAACCAACATGGAATAGAGTTAAGGCAGGTCCTAAAAGCCACTAAAAAGTGCTGAAATAGAGCCAAGACATGCTAAGTAAACATGCTAACATTATGAGCCCTTAACACAAGCATATGAGACATAAGGAAAGAGGGGTGTCCCCCTCCTATACAAGACTCCAAAACCACTTCTCTACCACTAAAAATCTCTTGGATTTCAGTTGTGGGAAGGTCAAAATAAGATGATCCCAAAGCTCAAAAGTAAAGGCACAAAACAAGGCCAAACAAGGCTTAAGAGGGGGTAGACAACCCCCAACCAAAAAGTGACCCTAAGAAACCATAACAATCATACCAAATCAGAACTTTTTGTAGTTTAGAGTCAAGCTTAAAACAATATAGAAGTATGTGTAAAAGCTTAAGCCAAAATGGGGTATCAAAAGCAAGTTGACTCACCATTGAAGAACAACTTCAAGAACACAACTCCAGCAATCTTCTTGGATCAAAAATAGCCCAAGGACTCTAATATCAACCTTCTAGTGCATCAGCAACCAAGGATAGTGTAGTGTTAGGTGTTTGTGTGCAATAGTAAGAACAAAACACACTTTTGAACTCAAACACACACAAATCTAGAGAGAGAGAGAGAGATAGAGAGGGATATATATATCAGATTTCTAGAACCCTTGGAAAGGGAGAGGAGGCTCTTTTTTTATAGAAGTCCAATTTTGCAAAGCTTCTTAGAGAAGCTAAGCAAGGCTCAAATCCCTCCATACACGCGTATAGAGGGGGAGAATTATGGATGCCAGCTGCACCAGCTGGCACAAAATATCTACATAAAGCAGATAAACAGGGTTCGGCCACCAAAAATGGCCAATCGACCAACAAAAGTGCCAGCCGGCCAAATAAAGTGCCGATCGGCCAATACTTTTGGCCGATGGAAGGAAAACAGGGCCGATGGCCTCAAGCCTTGGCCGGTGGGTTGAGGGTATGGCAAACAAGCTACCCTTTTTCCCTTAGAAGCAAAAACACAAGTGTTTGGTCCACAACCAAGCACAAAACAGACAAGTTGAGAGATCTTGAGGCAAGGCGCGCGGTCGAGACCTCCGAGAACTCAAAACGAACACGAACATGGATGATCATCAAGTGTTCAAACCATGACGTCCAAGTCTTGAGGACGGTCAAAAATGGGGTGTCTACAAAGAACGACCTAGAACGGAGTCCAGATGAGAGAGTTACGCCTGTTTGAAGTTTTGGAATCTGTGCTGAAAGCAGGTACGCTCTAGCGGGAAAAGAGACGCTGGAGCGGACTGCACGAATTTAGCGACTTAAAAAGTGATTTTCTAAATCATTCCTTACACTTTCTATTTCCCTCTTCCTTCCTCTCATCCTAGGTCCGAAAACCTAGCCCTCAAAACTTTGATTTCATCCATTTTTACCAAGAAATCTACCATGGATCTTGCATCAAGGATGAAGAACAAGTGAAGATCAACATTTTCAACCGATTGGATTTTGGATTTTGTGAAGGATTCTTCTTGGAGCCTTGATTTCTTGCTTGATTCTTGAGGTAGGGATCCTAGTTATTTTTCAATACTTGCATTAATGGATAGATTTGTGGTATTTTGATTATATAAATGCAAAATCTATATTTTTGAGCATATAGTGTGATACCATAGAAATTGGGGGTTTAGGGTTTGAAGTGTTGGGGTTCAATTGTTGGGTTAAGATTATGGAATATGAACCTTAGTTGTATAATCAATGGGAAAATTGGAATAAAAAGTGATGGTTTGAGAAGTTTGAATTTTTCTTGAAAACCCTAAGTTGATTCATGATGATAATTAATGATTTTGCCCAAATTGAAAGTAGAATCATGAAATTGAGGTATTGAATTATATATATGCAAGTTTAATTGAAATTTGGAAGTGTTTGAAAATTATGTTAAAAATTAACGATTGAACCTTTATTATGAATATTGTAAATCATGCCATAATATGAAATGAAAATTAGGGGACAAGATTTGTTGATGATGTGGATGATATGAACTTGGTTATGGAATGTTGAAATGGGATTTAAGAATTTACCTTGAATTATGTTGAATTATATTTAGTGGTGTTGAGTTGAATCATGTTGAATAGTGTTGATTATGTTGAATTGTGGTGATTATGTTGAGTTGTGTTGTGTTGGGTTGTGTGGAGTTCGAGTTGTATTGTGTTAGGTTGTGTGGAATTTGGGTTGAGTTGTGTTGGTATCCGCGCAGGGAGTTGAAAAATGGTTTTTCAGTGCCCACGACCGTCCATATAATAGCCAGTAAATGTGGGGGATGGTTTTAAAAATTGAAGAAAAAGGTTTTTGGAGGCCCACGTCCCGTCGTATAATAGCCGGCAAATGTGGGGGTGGTTTGAATTAAATGTGCCCAATTTCCCTGTCTGGGCTTATCGCTGGATGAATGTCGGAAAATGTTTTTGGATGTCCACACAGTCCTGCTGTATAGTAGCCGGTGAAAGTAAAAAAATGATTTTTGGGTGTCCACACAGTCCTTCCGTATTGTAGCCGGTAAAAGTGGAAAAACGGATGATTTTCGAAAATGTTTTGGGTGCCCACATCCTGCCATATAGTAGCTGGCAAATGTGGGGGATGGTTTTAAAAAGTTGAAAAATGGTTTTTGGAGAAATATGGTTTTTGAAGAAAATGGTTTTTGGGAGTTCACTTCCTGCCGTATAGTAGCCGACGAAAGATGGACAGTGTTATGAATCGGGTGCCCTCTATTCCGCCGTAGTAAGTCAGCAAAAGGTGGATTGTGTTGAGATGTGTTTTGAGAAGTGTGTTGAGTTGATAATGTTATTTGTGACTTGTGATGAATTTGTGAAATTGCATATTCATGTGTAATTTGGTTTAAAGAGGAAATATGCATAGACAATATTTGTAAAGAATGGAAACCAAAAATGGGTAAGGGGATTATGAATTGGTGATGATGAATTTAATGAATTAGTTGTTACCATAAAGATAAATTATGAGTGTTGTTCTGTAAATAAATTAGGGAACTTGAACGTGAATTTATGGAGTTCTAAATAAATATAATGAGTAGAAAGGAAGAATGAAAGACAAAGAGAAAGATTAAAAATGGAAATTAAATAAGAAATATTTTGGAAATTGGTTAATAATTTTTAAATGATGTTGTTTCTTAAATATGTTTATTTCACAAGGAATTATGATTTTCTAAAGTTAAGGGATGATTTTTAATGGCTAAAGGTTCTTCTTAAAAGTGTGTAAATAGTTTTTGAGAAAAAGGTAATTTGCTTATGGTATTTTGAAATTATAAAATGTCATCCTACTATATAGTATCACCCTGCATGCATGATCATTTCTATTTGTGTGTTGGCTATTGATTTAGAACTATGAGATTCCTACTAGGCATTGGTGCTTACCCCGTTGTTGTTTTATCTTTTTACAGGAAGAAAGTTTGGATTCTTTGATTGAAGATTTATGGAGTTCTTGAGTCTCTTTGTGTAATTTCATAGTAGATGTAAAGGAAGTGGATTTTGTATTTGTATTTATTTATTTGTAGCACAGTAGGAGATTGGCTATATTGTTGTCATTGTAATATTCATCGAGAGAGAGAGAGAGAGAGAGAGAGAGAGAGAGAGAGAACTTGTATGATTGTATTCCTATTACTCAAGGGTAATGGATACTTGTAAAAAAAAAAATTAAAAAAATGGACCTAAATTACAGGCTTTGGTAATGTTTCCGAATAATTAAAAATTGGGGCATGACAATTCAAATTTCCACAAAAAGATATGTCCTATCTAGCAACCATGCCAAATCCATTTAAAAATACATACTACTGGTTATGTTCAAGATTTAATTAACATATGCCTACAATGGTCAACTATAAGCAAAGTGCCGAAGGCACTTCCAAAGCATACACATAGCAAAATTAAAATTTTCCCTAAATTGAGTCCACATCAACAATGGAATTGATTTATGCAAATATACTCCCAAGACATCAATGTAGATGGCCCATGATGCTGACTATATTTTCATGTAACAACATTGTCATCTGCCATACTTCAAGCCTTCAATGTAGATTGTCCATGACATTGACTATATTTTTATCTAACAACATTATCGTCTCATCTGCCAACCAACATCAGCTAATATTCCCATGGATACTTAATTGAAAGATGTGATCAAGAAATCAGGGTTAACTAAAAGAGTTCCCAAGTGAAAATAACCAATTAAATCTCATAAACAAATTGGTGGTGCTTACTTTTCCTTCAATAATACTAATGCCTTACTTCATTCATTCGTGATATGTCTTGTGTTAAAAAGGGATACATGAAAGAAGACTACATCCATTTGTTTGTAAAAAGGCCTATGAGAAGAGTTCCAATAATCAATTGTGGTATAGTTAAATTGCTACTAGAGATTTGAACTGACATACCAAAATTTGTAATCAGATAACTAATAGTTTAATTTTTTACATTTATAGTTGTAGAATATTTTTGCATGGTTTTTTTTTTTTTTTTTGGTAGTAAGTACTAAACTACTAAAAATAGGGTTTATTCATGTGCATATTGATAAAAGGCATTATGCCACCCGGTTTTAATTGTGATACAATTATTATATATCCTCAAGGTAAATTACACACCCCTCTTCTCTTCTCTAATCCTACTTACTCTTCTTAATCTATCTCCTAGCATGTCCTGTGTATGTATGAAATGTTGGTATGCTTGGAAATGGGTGTAAGTTTAGGTGTTAGTATGAATAAGTGATGCTGCCTTGTATTTTCTGCTGATTTCATGACTACTGCAACTTTATCACTAGAAAAATATCAAACTTACTTCATTTTCAAAACTAAATGTAGGGGATGATCTTTGAGGTGTTTAGAGCATGTGACATTTTGGTTGTCACATCCCAACATTTTAATTAATCAGAAACATTACCAAAGCTTGTAATTTAGGTTCATTTTTATTTATTTATTTATTTATTTATTTTTATTTTTATTTTTTTATGTCTATTACCCTTGGGTGATAGAAACATAATAATGCATGTTCCTTCTCTCATTGAAAACAACAATGCAATAATACAAGCCAAGCTTCTGCTGCAAAGCTACAAATAAATAATTACAAACCATATGATACATTTTTATTCCTTTAACATCTATGATAAAATTTATCTAAAAAGGTACATGGAATCCATACTCTTCAACTAATGAATCCGAAATTCTCTTCCTGAAGAAGAATAAAACAACGAGGGGTGAGCATAAATGCCCAGTAGGAATCTCATAGTTCTACCACAATAGCTAACACATAGATAGAAATGATCATGCATGCATAGTGGTACCATATAATAAAGTGACATTTTGTAAGTTTAAAATATTATACGAAAAGTATCTTTTCTTAAAATTTCACTTGAACCTTTAAGAAAACTCCCTGCCATAAATGTCGTCTCTCATCATTAGGAAGCCATAAATTTTCTTTGAAAATAAGTACACTTAAGGAAGAACATCATCTTAAATTCATTAACCCGATTCCAAATTATTCCCCATTTTGTTTCCATTTTAATATTCCACATTTCATTTCCATTCTAATATTACACATTTCATAACATCAAAATCCAAAGGATTAGAATTCAAACATAACAGAAGAATCACAACCCTTTTTAATTCAATTTCCCAATTACTTACAAAACAAAGCTCATAATCTTTCCTTCTGTCACAACCAATCCATTGAGTTTATCATCACTAGCCCCTAATTCAACCCACATGATGCCAATTTCAATCATTAATTTAAGTTCATTTTCAGTTCATTTATTCTTCTCAATTCATGAGTCAATTTCATTATCTTTCAACAACCAAACTGAGGCTACAACTCAGTGGTTTTCCAATCATACAAAACATACATAAACACTTCAAACTGCTATTTGACGAAAATTTCATCCGCGAGATTGGTACCCATGTATAAATTTCGGAACTTTCACCCAAGACACTCTGGCCAATTTAGTTATAATGGAGTCCATCCCCTTTTTCCTCCCAAACAGTGGAGTCCATCTCATTTCTCCTCCCAAACAAACATACATATACAATGTATTAAATCACATAATCACACATAGAGTACATCCCCTTTCTCCTCCCAAACAATCACACATATACAATGTATTAAAACACACAATCATATTCAATGACAACCATTTCTCAGACTTATCATATTATTTACTCTTTTCAACTAGCACAATACATGCGATCCAAAATATAATTTTCAAAATGAAACAAGTGCCCTTAAAACATAGCACAAGAATTTACAAAATCTTTTTCCAAAACATACAGTTTAAGTCCTCAAAATACATTGCATGCTCCATGACATGCATGATTTATAAATAGTTTGGTTTGCCTAGTCAACATGCAATTTCTACAACAATCATAGCTATCCTCCATCGATAGCCCAAAACAAATATATCTAAACCGAATAATAAATTCCTTTAACGATACGCTTTTCCAAAATCTCATATGGGAGTGATAATGCATATCAAGCTCCACCATCATCACTAATAATCCTCCGATTTCACATTTACAATGACAATTTCAATTATTTATACAAAATAAAAATTTGAATCAATTAGGGAAAACTCCCCTTATATCAACCCAAACTCAATACAACCCAACACAACTCAACTTAATTCAACACAATTCAACATATTCAACACAATTCCACATAATCAACACAATTCAACATGATTCAATTCAACGCCACTAAATGTAATTCAACATAATTCAAGGTGAACTCTTAAATCCCCATTTCATCATTTCATCCCAAGTCTCATGTCATCCATATCATTAACAAATCCTTTTCCCAAATTTCATTTCATATTATAGCATGATTTACAATATCTATAATAAAGGTTCATTTGCTAATTTTTAACATAATTTTCAAACACTTCCAAAATTCAATTAAACTCGTATATATATAATTCAATACATCAATTTCATGATTTTACCTTCAATTTTGGAAAAATTATTAATTATCACCATGAATCAATTTAGGGTTTTCAAGAAAAATCAAGAATTTCAAGAACAATTGAAACTTCTCACACTACTGCTTTTAATTACAATTTTCCCTTTAATTATACACCTAAGGTTCATAATCCACAAGCTTAACCCAGCAATTGAACCCCAAAATTTCAAACCTTAAACCCCCAAATTCCATGGTATAACACTATATGCTCAAAAATGGAGATTTTGTATTTATATAATCAAAATACCACAAATCTCTCTATAAATGCAAGTGTTGAAGAAGAATTAGGACCCCTACCTCAAGAATCAAGCAAAAGAGCAAAGCTTTGATGAGGTTCCTTCATAAATCCAAACTTCAATCGGTTGAAAAGCGAGATCTCCAAGTATCCTTCACTTTTTGGTAAGAGATCTTAACCAAGACTTTGGTGGATGAAAGGTATTTGGGTCAAGAAAATCTAGGGTTTTCGGAACTAGGGTGAGAGGAAGGAAGAGAGAAAACAAAAGTGTAAGGAATGATCTAGAAAATTACTTTTAAACTTACTGAATTCACGCAGTCCACTCGAGCGTCTCTTTTTCCGCTCGAGCGTACCTACTTCCAGCACAAATTCCAAAACTTCAAATAGGTATAACTCTGTAATCCGGATTCCGTTTTAGGTCGTTCTTGTATCCAAATTGAAGCCCTGGAAACAAGCTTCCCAATGGTTCTAGTCTCATACCCAAATTCAAAGTGTAGAAAAAGAAAAGGGAAAAAGAGTGACGGCTGTTAGTAGGAAAATTATCCAAATTAAAGTTTTTGGCCCAATCTTACTTTACCATCATGTTATCACTTCGATCAATGTCCCAAAATAAAACTAGGAGGCACCAAAGACAATAATAAAAGGTCAAAAACAATCCCACTAATCTCAAAAAGTAAAACTCAACCAGGCAGATCGCTCAAGCGCCCAATCTTGCGCTCGAGCACGCAGACCAACAAAACCGGCCGCTCGAGCGACCACTCCTACGCTCGAGCGGGAATTCACAACTCTCAGAATCTTGGACATACTGCAAAAGTACTGGAAGTCTCACAAGTCCACTCGAGCGTCAACTCCCCCGCTCGAGCGAAGAAAAAAATTCTAGATTGCTACAATCTTCCCTTCTCAAGAAATTTTGTTCCCGAAATTGCATCCGTTCTCAAAACCATAACAAAACATAGCAACAAACCCCAATCTAATAACAAGGCATGACAGCAACAATATATATACCTATCAATCCTTAACATCATTCAATTACACCTTATATCAATTTTAAACCCAAAAGTACAAAGTGTTACAATCTTCCCACCTTAGGAAATTTCGTCCTCGAAATTTAGAGAAATCGAAACAATAGTCAACCCACCACGGATGGAGCACAACTCTTAACTTAACACTCTTGAAATGTTTTCCCAAATTTAAAATAAGTGGCGAAACGAAAAATACTCTAACCCAATGGCAAGACATCACCACCAACCAAAAGCTAGGCTCCACTCAAGATAAATTATCAAGTTTTGGTTCAATACCTTAATGCCCCAAAGACAACTGAACAAGGGGAATCACAAGAAAGAGATTACAAATACCTTTTGATCAACACATACATCGGACTCCAACGGGTAAGGAGCGATATCAACCACTTATAATCCCAAAGTCCACAATAATTCCCCAACCAACAACAACGCGGACAAAGACTATCGAACGGCCAAAACTCAATTTCATAGAAAAAGAAACCACTGTTAAATCAAATACCAAGTCAACACAAGCAAAAACAAATGACATATCACATTGTACGGTCCAATACCATAATTGTCAATTGCATCTCAATTAGTGACATTATCAATCCTTTATTCAACATAGCATTTAAAACTGGAACAGCGAAAATCACTCATGAACATATTCAGATTAAGTTTTTAACATTTAGTTCAATCGTGCTTTCCCAGGCCACACATAAGGAAAAGAAAGTTTCATTTTCCACATCAGTGTTAACATTCTCCCGGTGAATTCCAATCACCACCAAATAACCCCTGTCACCCATCTGGTGACATCATAACACATTTTTCATACATACTTGTGTTAACAAAGAATAAAAACAATTACAATGCATCCAAAAAGTAGCATAGCACATGCGGCTTCCCACAAGTTAGCAGTTTCCCTATCATTACAAACATCAACACTAGCTATTGAGATATACATTGGCACAAGTGCGCTTACAACAATTTACATTCGAACATTTTTAACTCAATTAGAGTGGTTTCGCAATTTCACATCAACAACGTACATATATATACGAGTAAGATCCCATGTCTTCATGTGCTACCTAGGGCACTACCCAACCATATCTCTATTTATCCAAAACAGAGCAAATCCCAAGATAATTAGGCATCAATTAAATTCAAATAGCATTTATTGAAACCACTGGTTGCAAGTCAAACCAAAACACTAGGTGCATAGAGCACATTACAGAGGAGTAAAGTGTGCCCCAGATGCATCTTGAGCTGATAAGAACCAACTCCAAGAACATCCTCTTGAGTTCTATTACCCAAAATAACGTGTTGTTTGCCCACATGTATCTTTCTGTAATCCACAAACCAAACTCTTTTGTTGGCTGTGTGGCGGGTTGCTCATAAGTCCACAATCCAACCATTGAGAGAATTAGCAACACATATATGTGAACAAAAACAAGTATTCAAAGAGTTAAGTAAAAGGTTTACGTTATTTACATCAAGGCATTCCCAAGAAAGGCAACCTCCGCTTTCCACATTTATAAAACTTGACTTTGGTTTTGTTTTTGTTTCCAGCACGCTTGTGTCGACGACGCTTTCCACATTACCTTTCTTAGGACCAAGGTTACCAGCTACACCACCACGTTTTGAGTTTGGAAACAAATACCAATTTGAGTTTGGAAACCAACTCACGAAATGCAACTGGAGGTGTGATTGCAGGCGCATGTAGTGAGTGGCACAATGTTTGATATTTGTGGAAGCGCATGAGGAAGTGCTTGTGGACGCCATATCTTTTAGGGTGTATTAGGCACATTTTGACATTATGTTGTACCAACTCATCATCTCACATCACATGAGTCACCACTTAATTTGTATAGGAAACTAAAAAATCTTTAACAATGAAAACTAAGTACACACACTAATCCATCATAACCAAACATCTTAGTTCAGGAACTTAGATACAAAAGTGAAGGTCATTAATTGATGCACCCCTCTCGTCAATCAAGTAATTGACCTCTACTAATCTTTTATTTTATGAGAGTAAATAATTAAATAATTCCATGAACACGATTGTTAACCATATTCAATTACTAACCTAATAACTAGGTGATTGAATAAATAAATATCACTAAAACAAAACACAACCATATGTTTTCCATAAAACTGTGATTTTCTTACAAAAAGAAAATTTTCAACTCATATGGTCATAAACACAATCCAAATTAGGCAATATTCATAAATTAAAAACAAATCCACGATACTTAATTGATCACTAAAACGCACATAACTTACATTATTTAAAAAACAATACATGCTATGAAAGGAGGGAGACGTACTTGGATTCCACTGCAAAATGACCAACATGCATAATATGATTTAAATGATACATATGATCCTACACATGCAACTAAACATATATAAGGCCAACCTAAGACCCAATTAAGAGTTATTAACATGATTTTATGCATACAAAGAAACTAACACATGAAACTAAACATGTGGATATTATACAACGATCAAACCAAGCTATATACATGCTTATATCATGATTGAACTAACCTAAACATGCAGCAAGTATACATCTAACTTACACATGCAAAATAAAGCAAAAACATGCAATAGGCAATGACGAGCTTGGATGCCAAACAAGGGTTAGCTAGGGTTGCCCCATTGCTTTTTCCTTGTGCCTCCTATAAAAAATGCAACAGCAATCCCAATCAAAATAGAATTCTAGGTGTCGGGAGAAAGTGCAGGCGCACGAGGTATGTGCGGTTGCATAACCCATGTGGGGGCGCACCACGCATGTGTAGGCCCACATGCCTATTTGGGGACACATGTCCAATACTCACAGTGGTGTGAATTTCCATGCTTTTGGGCCTACATGTTGTCTAAGTATGCCGATTAACTCTCAGTCGACGTTTTTAAGTAAAATTGATCCATGCTTTTGAAAATATCATCCATTCTGGTTCAACCTAACCTTCCCATTTCCTCTCTTCTAAGTGGGGCTAAAGAGTTAGGTTTTGGATAAAAATGGATTCACGAGTAAAATAATCATTTTTGCAAAAAGATAGTCTTGGCTTAAAATGGGGTGATACAACAGTTCATAACAATCTCAAGTATCTTCAGGGAGAAGTATCTACCATTTCATCATGGGAAAACTTTTAATCGTCTAAAGTTTAAGATTTAGTTAAAATAGGGTGTCTATATTATTGTTTGAGTAGGGTGTGTGAAGCATGCAAGGATTTTTTTTTTTTTTTTTTGGAGCGCTTGAGTAGTTGAGGTATTATGTACAAGACACATCTCAATTTTCTTTTTCTTTTTTCAGGTCATGGATGGTCAATGGAAGGTTTTTGCCAATACAATTGAAAATTTAATACGAAAAATTATAACATTTTTATGTAAAGAAACTAAAGCAATAGTTAGTGGGTGTTTGGGAAATGGATTTTTTTTTAGGTTTTTTTAGTTGTAGAATATTATTGGAGAAAAAAATTTTTGTGTTTGGGAAGATAGTTGGGTTTTTTTGTGGTTGGATATAATATTTGTGAGAGCAAAAGTGAAATGATTATGGGGTTTGATGTGATATTTTGTTTGGATTTATTTTTTTTTTTAGTTTTGTAACCAATTTGTCTTTTAGTGAAAAAACCAAAAAAAAAAAAATAAAGGAAAATTTACCCATAAATCCTATTTTCTAAAAAGTTGAACTATTTAGTCCTAAAAGTTTTCTTATGCACCATTTAGTCCCATTTTATTTTGGTAATGTTGTTTATTTAATTTTCATTATTTTGGAGGTTACAATAATAGCCCTTTTGTGGAATGTTTGTTTCCTAAAAATCTGCAACATCATAAAAACATCACCAACAACATCAGTTACATCACCAACGATGGTGGTGCTGGATCGGTGTATCATCAACAACCGTGAGACTGGAAGATCCAGGGGGTTCGGGTTTGTGACGTTCAAGGATGAGCAGTCGATGAGGGACGCTATCGAGGGAATGAACGATTAGGATCTTAACGGGCGCAACATCACCGTCAACGACGCCCAGTCCCGCAGAAGCGGTGGTGGCGGAGGCGGCGGGTTCCGCGGTGGTGGTGGTCGTCGTGAGGGTGGATACGGTGGTCGTGGATGTCGCTGATGTTGATGGAAATAATGTTGATGATGTTGATCATGGCCCTGATGTTTGATGATGTCTACCACTGATGTTGAAGCCATTAGTGTGTGTGTGTGTGTGTGTGTGTGTGTGCGTGTGTGTTGAAGCCATCAGTGTGTGTGTGTGTGTGTTATGCGCTGGGTGTGTCTTAGAGAGAGAAGACAGAGCTGGGTTTGGTATGTGCTGTGTGTGTGTTTGTGTGTGTATGTGTGTGTTGTGTGTATGGTGTGTACGAGTATGGCTACTGGGTGTGTGTGTTAATGGTGTTTTGTGTGCATGGTGTCTTGTGTCTACTAGAGAAAGGAGATATGTGTGTGGCTGGGTCTCCATGTGAGAGAGAGAGAATGCTGAGAGAAGAGTGTGTGTGTGGGTGTGGGTGTGTGTTGAAGCCATCAGTGTGTGTGTGTGTGTGTGTGTGTGCGTGTATCAGTGTGTGTTATGCGCTGGGTGTGTCTTAGAGAGAGAAGACAGAGCTGGGTTTGGTGTGTGTGTGTGTGTGTGTTGTGTGTATGGTGTGTATGAGTGTGGCTGCTGGGTGTGTGTGTTAATGGTGTTTTGTGTGCATGGTGTCTTGTGTCTGCTAGAGAGAGGAGATATGTGTGTGGTTGGGTCTCCATGTGAGAGAGAGAGAGAATGCTGAGAGAGATGAGTGGTGTCTAAATGAGGGTAATTACGTCCCTCAGAATTTTCCAGGACTAAACGGTTTACTAGAATAAAAATGGAACCAACTGGTTCATAACTTCACATTTTGGGATTTATTGATAAATCTCCCAAAAAAACACCTAAAAAATTTGTTCTCAAATACCGCTTAGTGATTGTTGAGTTATAAAGTACACTCATTAATTTTGATTTTATTTTTGATGGAATTACACATCAGAGTGGAAGACAAAAAATATTTATAAAAAAATAAAAAAGTTTATGATTTTAGTTATTAATATTTATTTTTATTTTTTTTTGAAAAAAAAAAATGTCTTTCACTGATATGTAATTTTTTTTTAAATTTTAAATTTAATGTATATATCTAACTACTTGAAAAATGAGTGAAAGGAAGTTTACCGGTAGATGCAATGCAATCAATTACTTAAGAATTTTGATTGTTTGTGTTAAATAAAATTTGGTTGACTTACAAAGTCATAATAAAAATCTCGAATTATCTGTTTGTCGGCCTGATTTGACCTAATCTATAGGAAGGGATCCACTATCGATACACGAATGGAGCT
Source organism: Camellia lanceoleosa (assembly GCA_025200525.1). Taxonomy (NCBI): domain Eukaryota; kingdom Viridiplantae; phylum Streptophyta; class Magnoliopsida; order Ericales; family Theaceae; genus Camellia; species Camellia lanceoleosa. The sequence goes on along the minus strand of CM045758.1, from coordinate 89,517,713 downwards.
CAACTACACTCTAAAAACAAATCCAAATTTTGATCAGAGTATAATATAAAATCTCAATAGAGAGTCAGCTGCAAAGTAACAAATACGCTTCTTAAAATTCGAATCTAAGTTGCACCTTAAAAAAACAAAAATAAAAATAAAAATAAATGCATTCTACCGTGCTAACCAATAATCATGCTTAAGATTAACGTATAGAGAACCAGCTCCTTTGGCTGCTTCCAGGACCATCTGACACCGACTTTCCCATCAATTTGCACCACAAATCTATACTGGACTGGAAGCACTCAAAACATCCTTCGCAATCTTCACATCTGTATCCTTGACCGAATTATGTCCAATTAAAATTTTTAACATCAGTATATTCACAAAGTATTGGGTTTGCCATTTGTCCATAATTTGAATTTGAGGATATTGACGGGTTTGATTTTACTTTGATAATTTAAATTATTAATTTTATATTATATTTTGTATATATCATTTATATATAAATTATAGTCAATTCCGTAATCGTAACTTATTTAATTTAGCTATACAAATTCAAAAATTAGATTCATTTTTCAAACTTTATGATGTTACAATCAATTAATATCTAAGACAACATTTTCTCATATTTTCTCTAATTATTAGCTAATCATATTACTTACATATCCTTGGGCCTAGAAAATTGGATAAGCTCCCCTCCATATCTTCATCTCTCCATACTTCTTCATACCCTCTTGTGAGTTCTAATTTGGACCCACATCGATGATCAAACTGTCTATCTCGTAAGTTTTGTAATAAAGATCATTCATGTAAAAATTGAGTTTCATTAAAAAATTATAAACACAGGAATAAAAATAATTTATTTTATAAAATAGATGGTTTAAGTTTACAATCACATTTGTCGTTTACTTTATAAAACAAAATGCTATTTTTTCTTAAGCTTATAATTTTTCGGTGAATATTACTTTTTTGCATGGATGACATTTATTGTGAAACTTACGAAATAAATGGTTCAAATCATCGGTATGGACCCAAAATGGAGCCCACAAGAGGGATATGAAGAAGTATGGAGAGTTAAAGGTAGGGTGGAGAGCTTATTTCTAAAAAATGGACTAAAAAATGGATTTGTATATCATTTGCGTTTAAATTATTTCATTTGTCATAAAAAAAATAAAAATAAATACATGATTTATTTTTAAAAATATATTTGTTGTTTATTTTTTTTATTTATATAAATGAGATAAATTGAATATGTTACGGCAAGCAAATCGATCTAATTTGTTTTTCTTATATATATATATATATATGTATACAAAGAATTACTTAACGAATGATTTAAATAATCAAAATAGGACTCATAGTGAGTTACACAAGTTCAAACAAGATCTTTCGTTTAGTTTATACGTGAGGAAACTCCATTAAAAAAAATTAGTTTAAAAAGTATATTTTGTAAAATAACTCACGTCCCATTAACTTCAATCTAAATTATATATTTTGTTTTCAAGGTAAAATTGGAAGAAAATGTTCATATAATAATTGGTTTGGATGATCAAAGGCAAGTGACAGTGACGTGTATGGAAAAGTTTTTTGTTTTTGCACATATAATAATACCTCCGAGTTTCTTTGGCTTTTGATTTTAAGCGATCCAATCAATTGCCGTGAGCAAACCTTGAAAAAGCTTCAGCTACCCTTTTATTGATGCCCAACTTTTCAGTTATAGGTTCAACTTTTCCACTCGAGGTAATGTGATCTATGTTCAGTTATTTATTTATTTTTTTGTCTTCTTTCAGTTTTCTTTTATTGTATAAAGAATTTTCTGCATCTGGGTCTTGTTCTTCTGGGTTGTTTTACATATTGAGCTTGATAGTTTATACCACCTTCAATGGAATTATGAAAGAGGCACTGATGATGATGATTGTTAAATCACGTGAAGTCGTCTTGTATTTCTGGTTGTTTGTTACTGACTTGCTTTTGGCACGCCATGTCTTTGGTCATTGGTCTGCAATTACTTTCTGGACTCTCAGATTGTGTGTAACTGTTTGCAGAATATTGAATTTTTCATATTTTGATGTTGGGTTCATTTTTTCAATTTCAGGTATTTGTTTTTTTGTATTGAGAATTTGACATTGACCCCAGCTTTGAATCTCCACTATTAATATGCTGAAAAGTTGAGTTTCAATTTTGGGGAAAAAAGGATTTTGGGCTTCCTACTAATAATTTGAAAAGATGGCCTTGGCTCCAACTGTGAAAGTGGTACTTGGGTCAATTGCTTTTGCAATCTTCTGGGTATTGGCAGTTTTCCCAGCAGTCCCTTTCCTGCCCATTGGAAGGACTGCAGGGTCCCTCTTAGGAGCCATGCTGATGGTAATTTTCCAAGTTATAACACCAGAGCAAGCATATGCTGCCATTGATCTTCCAATCCTTGGTCTTCTCTTTGGAACAATGGTTGTTAGTGTGTATCTTGAAAGAGCAGACATGTTTAAATACTTAGGTAAATTGCTCACCTGGAAGAGTTGGGGAGCCAAGGACTTGCTTTGTCGAATCTGCCTTATTTCTGCCATTTCCAGTGCTCTTTTCACTAATGATACCTCTTGTGTTGTTTTGACTGAATTTGTTTTGAAAATCGCGGCGCAACAGAATCTCCCACCTCATCCTTTCCTATTGGCCCTTGCCTCAAGTGCAAACATTGGGTCTTCAGCAACTCCAATTGGCAACCCTCAAAACCTGGTTATCGCAGTTCAGAGTAAGATTTCTTTTGGAAGTTTCGTAGTCGGAATTTTCCCTGCAATGCTCGTGGGAGTTTGTTTGAATGCTTTATTTCTTCTATGCATGTATTGGAAGTTGTTATCTCTTCAGAAGGATATAGAAGATGCATCTATGGAAGTGGTTCCTGAGGATGCAGTGGTTTCCCATCGTTTTTCACCAGCTACATTGTCACATCTTACATCCTTAAATTCTCAAGATTGGAACTCTACATTGGAATCCATGAATATCCGCAGCCCTCCCAATATTAATGGGAATACTGGTTGTGTCGAGACTCTTAGGAACCGAAGAAGTTCGAGTGACAATGAAATCCACAAGGCCTCTAGTGGGGAGTTTGAATCTGCAAGGAATTCAAATGCGTCTAAGGAGGTCACAAATGACGGATTTTCTCAAAGAAGGGATGGACCTGTTTTATCAAAGAGGTTTTCATCTGTGAATGCATTGACAGATGCAAACTGTACTCCATCTTTGGAAGAAAAGGCAGGTGTGATTACGAGATGGAAAAGGATGCTATGGAAGACTTGTGTTTACCTCGTTACTATTGGTATGTTGATTTCTTTGCTCATGGGACTGAATATGTCATGGACTGCAATTACTGCTGCACTAGCTCTTGCGGTTCTTGATTTTAAGGATGCTCGACCATCCTTGGAAAAGGTACAATCTATTGCATTATCTTAACTTATTTGGGTTGATGAGAATTTCAGTTTTCTTCTTTTTCTGCTTAACAATATAGAATTTTCAAATTGACTTTGCTTGCTGGCCATAGGACTATTAACTCTATTTCCTTCTTTATTCAGGTATCCTATTCACTATTACTCTTCTTTTGTGGAATGTTCATCACAGTCGATGGATTCAACAAAACAGGAATTCCTAGCACTCTATGGGATTTCATGGAGCCTTATGCGCAGATTGATCACGTTGGTGGGATAGCAGTTCTTGCTGCTGTCATACTTGTTCTCTCAAACGTTGCTTCAAACGTACCCACTGGTATGATGGTGCAACTTTTCTTGTTTTGCTTTCTATTACCTTTTAGATAATCTTGATTTAAAGGTTAATTTTATAAAAGAAAATGAAGAATTTTCCTTAGAGATTACTGGATGCAACTTTAACTTTATGACATTGACTTGTAATTATTGTTTTTTGCATGAAGTACTTGCAAGCAATTAAAAGAATACTAGACCTGGTTCAATAGTGATGTGCATGTATGTTCATAAAGTTCCAATTTCCCTACGTAAAAAGCAATGGCTGAGGCTTGAATTGAACTAGCTATGGCTGGTGTACCTCGAACAAATAGATAACTTTAACCAAGTCACAAAAGAAGGAACTTCTTTAAATGGAAATTCTATGAGAATATTTGAAAACTCATGGGTGAGTAGTATAAACATTGTTCTACAAAAGCAACTTTTTTCAAAATTCAAATAGATTAACACCTCAACACATGGCCAAGTCTTTCTTGATTAGAATTTCTTCACATGCTAAAGACCAAATTTGGGAGCTGCTCATTCTATGGCTTGAAAAGAATTTTCGAATAAACTGTGTGAGCCATAAAGTACTGCAATGGAATTATTATGATTAGTTACCGGTTGTGCTGAAAAATTTGCTTTCCTTATTAATTGATGTTAACTTATATACATTGTTTCTCGGAGATCATTTTGTTTGCTGTGACTTCCCCCTTTAACATGTCAGTTTGTTGTCATTTCTCATTTTGTCAAAGGGAATATATCCAGTTTGAAGGTCCTACTGGTTTAACACCACTGCAAGGCAGAAAGCCTATAAGTGTTAGATATCACCCCATGTGAGGGGTGATATTCTTCTCCATGTGCTGCAACATTGGCCAACCTACAAAGTCACAAAACATGAGTTGGCCATGTGAATGAATAGCTGGCCATGTGCAAGTCCAGCTATGACTCTCCACCATTCCTCCATCTTAATGTGTATAAATGAAGAGGGTGAGAGGAAAGTTGAGAGAGAGCAAGAGAAGCCAAAGAGAGTGAGAGATGTGAGGCGGAGAGACCGTCTCTCTCGATGTGAATGAGAGATATGGGTTAGTGGGAGAGTGAGGAGAGTGTGAGCTCCTCCTCTATTGTAATCTTTCTGTAATCTCTCCATTGTTATAGTGATAACAGGCTACTCTCCCGTGGGCGTAGGCATTGAGGCCGAACCACGTTAAATATGGTGTCTCCTTAAGTGTGGGTGTGTTTTTCTGCTTGGTATAATTTCTATAAGGTCTTGGGCGGGATCCCAGATCCTAAAATTGGTATCAGAGCCTCGTCGGTGGCATTTAGGAACAAAAACAGTGTGATTTTCGAAACTGCCCAGAAATCAAGTTGCTCAAAATCAGGCTTTGAGCATACCAGGAGCAAGGTCTCGACGAGAGGAGTCCAAATATGCAAATCAGAGCCCCATAGGAGAGTAGACGCCTCGCCACGCCGCGAAAAAGCACGAAGGCCCGGCCCAAGACGCGCCACCACCAGGCGATCATCCGTCGGGTCGATCATAACACGCGTGCCAGCGCGCGAGGAAGAGAGTGACTGGGGACAGCGCGTGTTCTACACGCACAGCCACGTGGTCGCCACGTCAGCAGCCGCGTCAGCAGACATGGCCACGTGGACGTCGCGTCATCAGCCAAGTCATCGCTATGTGGCAGCCAGGTCATCGACACGTAGCCATCCACATCATCGGAACATAGCGGTCTGTCAGCGACATATCAGCGTAGGTGTGCCACGTCATCTGCCACGTCAGCGCATGAAGGAGGAGATCCGATGTGACGCGGCTAATGTGTAGCTGCAAGAGGAAAGATCCAGTGTGCTGCGGTATTGTGCAACCGCAGATCTGAGGCGTACAAAATATTTTGACTAGTTCTAAGCTTTCGGAGTCCGTTTTTGGCGATCCAATAGTGCTTTCCGACTATTTGGAGTATTCCGGACACATCCGTACGGTCAAATTTTGAAATCGGAGTTTCTGCAAAAAGAAGGCAGATTAAAGGGACAGACGACATCAGGTGCAGTGGACAGAATATTTTGTTGGAACACAGAATATTCCCTAAACTTCTAAAAATTGTAATTTGGCCCAGAATTTTCAGAAAATTGTGGTGTGGCCCAACTTTCGAGGATTATTTTCAGTGAGGTCCCCGGAAGTGCAGCGAAGGTTGGTCCTTGCTAAAACGAACCGCTCCAGACGCAGCCGCGAGGTCAGAATAGTAAAATTCTAAACAGTTTGGAAAGATTGTCAAAACATGGGAGTTTGTCATCTTCAATACTCAAAGAAAGGTTGCCGGATATTGTGGAACGCTGCGAATTCACTGAAGAGGTTAGAATGGGCAGATTCTGACCAGATTGGACAACCAGATACAGATCGAGATAGATCATTGAAGACCAGAGGAGATTAGGCTTGATCAAATGGCAAATCAAGGAAGATCAGGATTGGTCAGGGGTGATCAGAGGATTGCAGAGATGATTATCTCCGGAGTTCGTCAGAAGATCTAGTTCATTCAATCAAAAAGACCATTCATCGACGGATAGATGATTTGGCAACCGATTGAGCTCGAAATCTTTGTGGTTATTGGAGCTCGTATCTGAGTAAGCATCTTGGTGGTATGTGGACGTGTAGAACAATAGTTGCAGAGGAGCATATTAAGTGCAGAAGCACAAATGCAAACGTGTAGCAGTGCAAGGGTACGGTAGAGTGTCGTACAGAGGCGCAAGAAAAGTATGTAGCAACGGGTTGTTGAAAGTTCACAGGAACTACTAGACAGAGAAATTAAGATGGATAAAATGCAAGAGTACGCGCCAAGGAGTGGCAAGTCTTTTTTTCTCTATGGTGGTTTCTTTAGTTCCATGGCAGCGGAGGATAGAGTTGATGCGGATCTCTCAGGCGAGCTCGAAGCAGGGAGACCAGAAGCCATGGGTGCGAGCACTATGCAAGGAATTGCATAGCTGACGATGCCTTGACAAATAGAGCCACTGTCAACCATCAATCTACTGGACAGCAAATCAGGGACTTCAAAAGCACAAACAACAAGCGTATGTGGAAACGCTAGGAGGTTGTTCAAAAGTGCAGAGGGCAAAGGCTGATAGTTCAGAGGAAAAGCTCCGAGCAAAGAAGATAGAGGACGTTGATGGGATAAACAACGAGTTTTCTATTGCTCCAATGACTGGTCCTGCGAGGTAATGCATGACAGTCAAGGGCATCCCAGCAGGGGGTGCAGGACATCCAATCAGGGGGTATCAGATATCTTGGTTACGCAAGTTCAAGCATAGCAAGTGAAGACATCCGAGACAGAAAGCGTGGAAGAGATCTGTGGGAGATAGGAGCAGAGGCTCTTTCCAAATCATAGAGTGGTGTGAGTTGAGTTGAGGGTGTAGGATTCCCTCCTCCTCTTGTATCTCTGGTGTATTATCTCTAGCTTCAGGGGGTGCAAGCGTCTCAGTGATGAGATGCAGATTATGTTGGATTTTGGGTGTGACAAGATTAAACAGCAATATGTGCAGTGGATCACCTCACATGGGTTGAGGGGGTGATTTGTTAGATATCACCCCATGTGAGGGGTGATATTCTTCTCCATGTGCTACAACATTGGCCAACCTACAAAGTCACAAAACATGAGTTAGCCATGTGAATGAATAGCTAGCCATGTGCAAGGCCAGCTATGACTCTCCACCATTCCTTCATCTTAATGTGTATAAATGAAGAGGGTGAGAGGAGAGTTGAGAGAGAGCAAGAGAAGCCAAAGAGAGTGAGAGATGTGAGGCGGAGAGACCGTCTCTCTCGGTGTGAGCGAGAGAGACGGGTGAGTGGGTGAGTGAGGAGAATGTGAGCTCCTCCTCTATTGTAATCTTTCTGTAATCTGTCCATTGTTATAGTCATAACCGGCTACTCTCCCGTAGACGTAGGCATTGAGGTCGAATCACGTTAAATATGGTGTCTCCTTAAGTGTGGATGTGTTTTTCTGCTTGGTATAATTTCTATAAGGTCTTGGGCGGGATCCCAAATCCCAACAATAAGCCTTTCCTAGTCCATGTCTATGTTTGTCTGTGTGCACCAACAATGTTCTGATTAGTGATGATACTCAGTTGAGTGACGAGGAAAAAGCGAATCTTGGTGTTTAGAAATTGATTATGTCCATTTGAATGCCTGCAGAAGATAAACTGGCAATATTTAGGAATAATTTCATATTTAAGATGATATAAGAAGCACCAGTTGCAAATGATTTAATAAATCCATAATTAATGAGTTTTGTTTGATTTTTTGTGTATTGTTTTATTGAATATTTTTGCATTTGTGCCGTTTTTGGTTTGACATTATCATAGTTGTTTTAAGGCTAGTCATAAACTTTCTTCCTTATAATAGTTTTTTTTTTTTTTTTTGGGTGGGTAAGTCATAAAATAAAAAACCAAAAATATACACAACTACAATGGGCATGCCCTGGACCTAAACAAAACTATACAAACAAAACCAACCCATGAAGAGCGGCTGGCCAAACGAAACAAACAAACTAAAAAACAACCAAACCTAACCAGAGCAAACCAACCAGATTTGGAATAGTCAGAGCTGATAATTGGATGGGATTTGAAACCACTCAATTAAAGCAATCTAGACTTCTTACAAATATATGTAAATCACAATAACAACCAAAAACAGATTTTGAATATGTGAATATGTTCATGAGCCCCATACCGACAATATGAGGACCATGAACACATTCCAAAGCTCCAAGATCTGAAACAAAACAAAAAATAAAAAAGGGCCCTACACAACCCGTAGGAATAGGTCAAAAGAGGACTATCAAAAGAGTCACCATTACAAAAATATATAACGACTAACAGAAAAGAAAAACTTTCTTCACTCTTGAGGCGCATTGTGCATCCATCAACTTTTGTTGTCCACCATGATAACAACAAAGCAAGGAAAATGCAAATTTCGTCACTCCACAGGCGCTTCCAGCAGCCATACAACCTGTTACAGTGCTTCCAAAGTTCAACAAACCAAGGAAAAAGGAATATGTTTCTAGCAAGAGTTTCCAGCAGGTGTAACCATGCATCAACAAAACCCAAGGATGTACAGAGTAAATCTAAACTGGTTTTTCCACAGCTTGCAGCAGACAGATAGCAAACACAGATTGCAGATTCACAGGCTATCTGTACAAAATCAAGAAAAAAACACCAACAAACCTATTTAAGAACAGCTAAAAGGGCTGGCGCATATATGCAGCCTGGCCCTCTAGAAGTCCTTCAAACAGACCCTACAAGAAACTGTGCACAGATCTATATCAAGAAACTGGACCTTATAATAGTTTGTCACCTGGTTTGATAGTCTTTTTAAAATTAAAATTTAATATTTGCAAAAGTAAATCTATAATACAATGGTTAAAATAGAGGTATTCCTGCTAATACTACTCATATTAGATTAATTTTTAGAACATCTATATGCAAGGATTTTTTTATTGGCCTATAGAGTAATATGTTTAAAATGTCATCAGTTCTATTACTTGGAGGACGGGTGGCAGCATCGGCAGCTGCAATATCTCCAGCAAACGAGAAGAAAGCATGGCTTATGTTAGCTTGGGTCAAGACTTGTAGGTGAACCTCTCTCTATTGGGATCGGCTGCCAATTTGATAGTGTGTGAGCAGGCTCGTCGAGCTCCACTCTTGGGATACAATTTATCTTTCTGGAACCATCTTAAATTTGGATTTCCCTCCACTCTAATAGTCACTGCTATTGGATTGACACTCATAAAGTGAAGATACCTTCAAAGAAAAAGGTATGATGTGTATGATATGTACATTTATTTTGAAATAGAAAGAAATTTCTCATCACTGTTAACTGTTTCTAAAATAATAAGAGTAGGAAAAATTAAAAATAAATAAGGCTAGGATTTGGTTTGTATGTTTCTTAAGCATGCTTTTATTGGAAACGGAGACCTATGACTAGTTAAATGAATGTATCTCAAAGCTTTCACATTTCATCATGTAAAATTCTTATGCTATGTTTGGTTAGGGGATTTGGGGAGGGATTTGGAAAGGGAAAGGGAAAAGGTGTGTGAAACTATGTGAAATGTAGGTATATTTTTTTCACATTTCACCTACCTTTTCCATTTCTCTTTCCAAATCCCTCCTCAAATCCCTCAACCAAACACAGCATTAGTTTTGTAATGTAACAGGTGTCTAAGCCCAGAAATTATGCAATTATTCATTCCACGTTCAATGTTGAAACTGACATCATGTGTCATTCTTGTTGACTTTTGTTTTTTCCGTTACTTCTTTTTATTCCTTTTACGAGTTGCCATTTCAGATTTTCACAGGTCAGAAATTTTATTTTATTTTATTTTTTATTTTTTTTACAGGAGAAACAAATACTAACCTGACACCCCCAAGGTTTCAGAGTAGCACTGTAACACTTGCAGAGGAGCGTGTCTCAAGATTTGCATCAACTAACATTTGCCTCATTTGATAGACTTCTTTTTTTATACAAAAGTATTTTTTCAGGGTTATATCTTTAATCTGGTTGGTGTTAGAGAAGAAAAGAGTGGCAAAATGTTATATTGATGTGATTAGGAATATATATGAAGGTGTGGTGACCACTATTATATCGTCTGCTGAAAAAACAAGTGAATTTTCAATTACTGTAAGGTTACACTAAGGGTCAAACTTAAATCTTTATCTTTTTGCTTTAGTTATAAATGAATTGACGAGAAATATTTAGGTTGATGTGTCATGGTCTGTACTTTTTCTAAATAATATCGTGTTAGTGAATGAAACTAGAAAAGAGATTAATGCTATGTTGGAGGCTTGGAGAGAAACACTTGAATCTAAACGATTAAGGATAAGCAGAATTAAGACAGAGTATATGGAGTGTAATTTTAATAATAGTAACAATGGAAGTAGAGGAGAAGTGAAGATTGAGAACCAAGAACGACTTAAGAGTAAGCATTTTTGTTATTTATGATTGATTATCACAATGGCTAAGGAAATGGGAGTAGATATGGTCCATAGAATTAAGTAGGGTGGTTTAAGTGGGGGGAGTGCGTTAGATACTGTGCGATAAACGAGTACCCACTAGGCTAAAAGAGAAATTCTATAGAATGACTATTGGACTAGTGATGTTGTATTGATTGAAATATTGGGCAACTAAGAAACAACATGCAGATAAGATGACTGTTGCTGAGATGAAGATGCTAAGGTGGATGTGTGACAAAACTTGAAAAGATAGAGTTAGGAATGAATATATTCGAGAATGGATAAGAGTAGTACTGATAGAAGATAAGTTGAGAGAGAATAGATTGAGATGGTTTAATCATATATAATGGAGACCAACAAAGATAGGTGTGAAAAGATAAGATACAGTGATGGTAGATGAAAGAGTTAGTAGATAGAAGAGTTAGGGACAGGGGCAGATTTAAATTGACGTGGGCTAGTATAGTAAATAGAGATATGAACCTCCTTAATTTGACTAACGAAAAGACATTGGATAGAGTTGAGTGGAGAATAATGATTTATGTAGTCGACCCCATTTGATGGGACTTAAAGGTTTGGTTTGGTTTATATCTTTAAGGGTGGGTTTTGGCGCTGTGGTAAGGTTGCTTCGTGACTTGTGCATCGTTGCAAGAAAATTGTCACTTTACATGCAAGGGTAAGCTTCGTTACATCTAACCCTTCTCAAACCCCCAAATGGCATAAGCCTTGTGTATTGGGCTGCCCCTTTATATCTTACAAATATTATATATATATATATAAAGTTGGGATTTTTTGTGAAAAGCCCCTTCCATTGGGCCTATTTTGTGTGAAACCCACAGAATTAAACAATGACTCCAAAAGCTCCTCAATTAAAAAAATGTCATGAATTGACTGAAATGTCCTTCCATATAAGTGGGGAAATATGAAACAATTAATAGTAAAAATTTACTATCAATCAAAGTAAAATTTTACTATCACTATCAAAGTAAAATTTTACTGTCACCACAAGTCCAAAAGTCAATTTGTGTTGATAAAATTTTACTGTGGTTTAGTGTAACATTGTACTATATTTTAGAGTTAATTTTTACTATTAGGTTTGTCAAAGATTGCCAACTCATACAGTGTGTCACTAACACAACTTGAGACCTGAATGTAAAAGTAAATTTTACTCTGCATAAAAGTAAAATTTTACTCTGAAATAAGAATAAAATGTTACACTCTGAATCTAAGAATAAAATGTTACCCCCTGAATTTAAAAGTAAAATTTTACTCTGTATAAAAGTAAAATTTAACTCTGAATAAGAGTAAAATGTTACACACTGAAACTAAAAATAAAATTTTACTCTGTATAAAAGTAAAATTTTACTTTGAAAAACTAGTAAAATGTTAGACTCTGCACAAAAGTAAAATTTTACCATTTATAAAAGTAAAATTTTACTCTGAAAAACAAGTAAAATGTTAGACTCTAAATCTAAAAGTAAAATGTTATTCTAGACAAAAGTAAAAAGTAAAGGCAGTATTTGTAACGCCCCCAAAATAAACACATATTATATATAACATTAACATGCATTGATAAAAGAAAACAAATTATCATCTCATTCATCAGAGTATTATTATTGAAAAACATTACATGTAACATCAAAAGTAAATGCGCTACGGGCTTACATCTTTCCAAGCCAACACTTGGATACAAAACGTGAGTACGAACTCAACTACAAATTAAGTCATTGGCTTGAATGTTTAAATGTAATATCAAATAAAAACAAATAACTAAGACAAGTCTTCAAAGTCCAAATCCTTCCAAGCTAAGTCCTTGGAGGTAACATATCACCTGGACCTAAAAATAATGTTCCCATATAGGGTAAGCCACAGCCCAATAGAAATATACTAAACTAAATATAAGCATTGAATAAAGCAATAGCATTCAATAGATGGTTAACACAAACATCCATTTCATCAATATACAGTTTCATGACAATAATGTCCATGACACGTTTCACTTTCTATTATTCGTTCAATTTTCCATTTACACCACGATGGCTCAGAACCTGGCCAAACTATAACAGTGAACTATATATCACATTAATATTACTTCCAATATCAACAAAACAAATTAGACTAAGGCTCATACCAAAACACTTCCATACTTCCAAATTGATACACATTTTAGTGCTGTATCAACAACATGTAAAAACACTTCCATAAATCAATAAGCACACATAAAGTGGTGCTAATGGAGTCCATCCCCTATCTCCTCCCAAACAAATCCGGTTTAGAGGTCCATCCCCTATCTTCCCCTAAACCGTGGAGTACATCCCCTATCTCCTCCCAAACAAAATGCATATACAATGTATTAAACACTTGTCATATACAACACACAATCAATACACGTATTTTCTGTATTAATTCAATAGTCAAAATCAATGACTTAACCAATGTGATTAGTTTCAGTTTTCCCTAATCCACATGCAATGTCTATAACAATCACGACTATCCTCCACCGATAGCCCAAAACAGTTATTTCTAAACAAAAAATAAATGTATCAACAATTATAATCGCAACATTTCGATAGACGAGTGATTAAATTATCAAACTACACCATTTAAACTTATAATTCTCCAATTCCATGAATTCAATTAAATTCCCCAATTTTCCTTAAATTAATTATACAACTTAATTTATTAAAACAATTAGGGTTCCAAAATTACCAAATAACCCCGAACATATCAAAATACCAAAACTTAGAACAAAACTTATAATATGGAGTAGGAAATCCCTACCTCGAAGTAAATAACCCGAATGGAGAAGATGACCCAAAATCCAAAGTGCTCCAAACTGCTAAACGTTCAGATTAAAACGAAGCCCTCAACCCACTCTACCTTTTTAATAAAGAGCCTAGGGTAAAAACACCCTAAAAAGAGATGAAATCTAAGAGAGAAGGTGAGTGGAGGGAGAAAGAACACGGACCTAGGGTTCTGGACTCAAAAAGAATGTGAAAAAGTGTTTTAAACACCGCTGCTACGTATTTATATAAAACAGGCTCGCTCGAGCGAAGGATTGGTCGCTCGAGCGACCAGACACAAGAAAGTCTCGCTCGAGCCAAAAACTCGAAGCTTCAGGTCTGCAACCCAGAAGCTCGCTCGAGCGACAGAATGCTCGCTCGAGCGAAGAACTCGAAAACATACACCTTGCTCGATCGAGCCAAGAAACACTGCTCTCAGATTTTATGCCCAGACGCAGTCGCTCGCTCGAGCGAATAAACCTTGGCTCGAGCGAAGGACCAAAACAAAGAGCTCGCTCGAGCAACTAACTGCTCGCTCGAGCGAAGGGTCAAAATTCTAGGCAGCAACCCTTTGCTCCCAAACACTCCCAACCTGTAACAAACTTGCCCACTGCATCTCATAACTCAGAAATAAGAAATTAAAGGATGACAACCACAATTATAAAACAACAGAATCTACGGAATCTAAGTCCGGATACAACAGCCAACTAAGGAAAGACCTGGGTCGCTATAACCTCCCCCCCTTAAAGAATTTCGTCCCCAAAATTAAGCATGAGTTTTCAAAAACAGGTTTTTCTCAAATTCCAACAATATTACATTACAATAGTAAACAACTTGACCCAATATCGGTCATTTCATCTCTTATCAAGAGGCATCTCATAATATATATATATATATATCAACCTTCATTATCAATATGCAATATTCCATTAAACTTCCATTATTAGGCAAGTTTCAAAATTCTTCCTTTAAACCAAAACATTTTCAATGTTTTACAACTTAAGACATATATAAAGCTCTTAAGTCCAACAATATTACAAAATCTAAATACAAGATTACATATCAACAAACCTGTCCGAATATTTCTCGCGGACTTCCAACTCACATTCCCAAGTGGCTTCCTCTACCCCGTGATGTTTCCATAAAACCTTTATCAAAGGGATGGTCTGGCCTCGCAAAACTTGATCCCGCCTATCCAAAACCCGAACCGGTCTCTCCTCATACGAGGCATCTTCGTCAACCTCTAAGTCGGTCCAATCCAACACATGTGATGGATCCGACTCATACTTCCGAAGCATACTCACATGAAACACGTCATGAACTCCGGATAACTATGGCGGCAAAGCTAAACGATAGGCAGCCTCACCAATCCTCTCAAGGATCTCAAAAGGACCAATAAACCGATGGGACAACTTCCCGCTCTTCCCAAACCTCATCAATCCCCGCCTAGGTAATATTTTCAGAAAGACATGATCACCTACCTCAAACACCAAAGGTCTCCTCCTACGGTCGGCATACGATTTCTGATGACTCTGGGCTGTAACAAGCCTCCTACGAATAAGCTCAACTTTCTCCGTCGTTTCCCTCACCAATTCCGGACCCAACAAAGGTGCATCACCCACCTCGGCCCAACAAACTGGAGACCTACACGGTCGGCCATACAAGGCCTCAAACGGTGCCATACCGATACTAGACTGGAAACTGTTGTTGTAGGCAAACTCTACCAAAGGCAAGTGCCTCTCCCACGACCCACTAAAGTCAAGAACACAACCCCGAAGCATATCCTCAAGTATCTAAATAGTACGCTCGAACTGCCCGTCGGTCTGAGGGTGATAAGCCGTGCTAAAGGTCAACTTAGTGCCTAAGGCGCTCTGCAAACTCTACCACAATCCAGCAGTAAAACGAGGATCTCTATCTGAGACGATCGTCACTGGGACCTCGTGCAACCTCACTATGTCCCGAATATATAAGTCGGCAAGATGATCTACCGAATCTCTAACGTGCATAGGGATGAAGTGCGCCGACTTAGTCAACCGGTCTACAACCACCCAAATAGCATCACTACCCCGCTGAGTCCGCGGAAGACTTACAACGAAGTCCATAGTGACATGCTCCCACTTTCACTCGGCAATAGGCAAGGGCTGTAATAAACCCGCTGGCCTTTGATGTTCGGCCTTCACTTGCTGACAAGTAAGGCACTTAGACACGAAAACTGCCACATCTCTCTTCATACCCTGCCACCAAAACTGGCGACCCAAATCTGATACATCTTAGTGCCTCCTGGATGCACCGCAAGGCGTGAATGATGAAACTCTCGGAGTACCTCCTCTCGGTAAGACTCCGGCACAAACAGACGGTCTCGGTATCTCACACTCTGGTCGGGATATACCGTCAAACCCTTCTCAACCTTCCCACTGGAGATCTTCTCTCGGAGGGAATCTACCTCAAGGTCACCTCTTTGTGCCTCTAACACTCGAGTCACAAGTGTAGGCTGTGCAACAACAGAAAACAAGGCCGCATCCTCAACAGATTCGCCCAGAAACAAATCAAACTCCCAAAGTGCACCCAACATCTTCCATTCCTGGATGGCTATACTAGCTACGTCACCAACAGATTTCCTGCTAAGGGCATCGGCCACCACATTGGCCTTCCCCAGATGATAATGCAACTCGAATTCATAATCCTCAATGAACTCCATCCACCTCCTCTGCCTCAAGTTCAGGTCTTTCTGTGTAAACAGATATTTCAGACTCTTATGATCCGAGAATACCTCGAATCTCTCACTATAAAGGTAATGCCTCCAAATCTTCAAGGCAAAGATTACAGCTGCTAACTCTAGGTCATGGGTAGGGTAATTCTTCTTGTGTATTTTCAACTGACGTGAGCCATAGGCTACCACTTTCCCCTCTTGCATCAACACACAACCCAAACCCTGTCGTGAAGCATCATAATAAACAGCATAACCCAACCCTCTCTCCGGAATAATCAAAACCAGAGCGGTGGTCAATCTAACCTTCAACTCCTGAAACAACTTTTCACAAGTCTCACTCCATAAAAATTTGACTCCCTTCCGGGTCAATCTAGTCAACGGCGAAGCTAACCTGGAGAAATTCTTCACAAACCGTCAGTAGTACCCAGCTAATCCCAGAAAACTGCGGATCTCAAACACACTCTTTGGCTGTGCCCAATCTTGTACTGCCTCAATTTTGGATGTGTTAACAGACACCCCTTCCCCGGAAACCACATGGCCTAAGAACTTCACCTTCTCTAGCCAGAACTCACATTTCCCAAACTTAGCATAAAGCTTATGGGCTCTAAGTAACTCAAGCACCACTCTCAAGTGCTCTTCGTGCTCCTCCTCTCAAGGTGAATAGATAAGAATATCGTTTACAAAGACTACCACAAAACGATCCAAGAATTCCCGGAATATCCGGTTCATCAAGTCCATAAAGACTGCAGGTGCATTGGTGAGCCCAAATGGCATCACCAGAAACTCATAGTGGCCATACCGCGTACGGAATGCCGTCTTCGGAATATCCTCCTCCCTGACTCTCAACTGGTGGTAACCCGATCTCAAATCTATCTTAGAGAAACAACGGGAACCCTTCAACTGATCGAACAGATCATCAAGTCGAGGCATAGGATACTTATTCTTGACCGTAGCCCAATTCAACTTCCGGTAATCGATACACAGTCTCAAAGCACCACCTTTCTTCTTAGCAAAGAGAGCCGGTGCTCCCTACGGCGAAACACTGGGACGTATATAGCCCTTATCTAGCAACTCCTGGAGCTGAATCTTCAACTCTACTAGCTCGGCTGGGGCAAAACGATATGGTGCCATAGAAATCGGTGTCGTGCCTGGCACTAAGTCAATAGAGAACTCAATCTCTCTGTGAGGTGGCAAACTAACAAGGTCCTCGGGAAAGACGTCCGAGTACTCACAAACCACTCTTGGCAACACAGTCTGGGTCCCATCACACTCACCACTCTCAAAGCTAGCAAGTAGACCACTAAGCTCACTTCGCCCTCGCGGATCATACCCTGGTGGTAAAACACTACCAACCCGGTTCCCCAAGAAATGGAAACATTCCCCACTCACGGTACAACAAGTAACCCTCTGGTGGTAGCAATCAATAACTGTCGGGTATGACGATAACCAGTCCATACCCAAAATAACATCAAAGCCCTTCATGGGCATAACTACAAAAGGAAACGGAAGCCTATGATCGGCGACCTCTATATCACAACCCTTAACACCTTGTTTCAAGATCAATTCACTCCCAAGGGGTGACACTACACAAATAGGAGATGCTAACTGTGCTAACTCCAACTCCAAAACAGATGCAAATGCAGCAGACACAAAGGAATGAGATGCACCCGTATCAATCAATACACTAGCAACCGAATTGCAAAACAAGAAGGTACCTCTCACAACTAATGGAGCCGGTACAAGATCCTACGCGGTAACAGCATACACACGCCCAGACGGTCTCTGATCAACCTGCTCACCCCTAGGAGCATAAGACTGCTACATAGACTGGGACGATGAAGCCCCCTGATTGGCCCTCGAGGCCTGAACTGACTGAGCTGGCTGATGACTCTGAGTCTGCCTCAAACCAGATGCACCAGATGTGCCACTCAACTGCGGGCAATACCTCTTCATGTGCCCTGCCTGACCACACTGATAACACGAGAGCGGCTGGCCTCTACCCTGACTTTGGCTCTGAGATCGAGCCGAAGATGACGCTGCTCTCAGTCCACCTCCCTTCTGCGGGCAAGCTGGAGACTTGTGGCCCAGCTGACCACACTTGAAACAGGTAATGTCTCCCTGGCTGCCTTTCCCAGAACTAGCACTCGGCACAGGAAAAGTCGATCTAGAAAAACTACCCTGAGACTGCTGAGGGTTAAAACTCTTCTGTCTCCTGCTATCACTCTGGCCATCATGACTCCTCTTGGAGCCTTTCTGCCCTT
This sequence comes from Camellia lanceoleosa, assembly GCA_025200525.1. NCBI lineage: Eukaryota > Viridiplantae > Streptophyta > Magnoliopsida > Ericales > Theaceae > Camellia > Camellia lanceoleosa. The sequence goes on along the minus strand of CM045758.1, from coordinate 89,499,262 downwards.
CCTCCTCCTCCTGCATCATGATCTCCGTATGGGCTGCAGCATCAACCAAACGCCCATAATCTCGAATCATAGACCCTACAACTCTCAACTTGAGGCTGCGCCTCAACTTCTTCTCGAACTCAATACAACGGCGTTCCTCAGACGCCACCAACTCGGGTGTAAACCTGGACAAGCTAGTAAATGTGGCCTCAAACTCGGCCCTTTGAAGAACTGATACCTTAAGGTGGCAGGCGATCTCTCAACCTCTCCTTAACAGCTGGAGACAGGAACTTCTCCTGGAAAGCATCAACAAAAGCCTTCCAAGTCCCTCCTATACGACTCTTAGTGAATTTCCACCACTGCCCCGCATCCCCCTTAAGTTGAAAAGATGCCAAGGTCACCTTCAGTGCCTCGTCTTCGATGCCTAGCATCTCAAACGTCTTCGTTGTCTGTTCGAGTCATTCATCTGCCTTAAGTGGCTCTTTAAGATCACCTAAAAATTCGTCCGGGTTAGACTGGAAGAACTCCCTCTTCAGAAAAGAAGGCCCTGTATCCGCAACATGAACTTGAGCCTGATTTTTAGCTCTGAGAATGCCTACTGACTCCCTGAATGCCCCTGCTATCTCTTGGGCCAAAGCGCCCATAGCCTGCTGGCCTACCGGCTCAGCCACATTGGCCTGGCCAACTCCCTCCTGTACTGTCGGAATCTCATCCGATATAGGCATCTCCTGCCCACCACGCCTACCATGCCTACCACGTCCTCGTCCTTGTCCTGACATCCTAATAAAGGTAACAAAGACGTTAGCACATTAATAAGTGTGCCAAAACTATAACACTTGCATCCTAATGCATTGGACAACAATAATTCACTCCACGTAAGCACATAATCACATAAGCACCTACGAATTTCATTCTTGGATAATGATAGTCCCGAGGCATCACTAAAGTTCCGGTTGGAAACAACATTGATCAAGTGCCTTTCCAACAAGACTTTCAGAAACTCAAGGGTCCAATCAACATCCTAGAAACTACATTCCATACCCACATAGTCACATAAACATGTTATCATATAAGCATATAATAGTACATCTAAGTCTCTATCAAGCGAGACGAACCCATTATGATACTAATCACTTCCCACGTACCCAAAGTATTCGAACCCGGTACGCTCTGATACCAAGTTGTAACGCCCACAAAATAAACCCATATTATATATAACATTAACATGCATTGATAAAAGAAAACAAATTATTATCTCATTCATCAGAGTATTATTATTGAAAAACATTACATGTAACATCGAAAGTAAATGCCTTACGGGCTTACATCTTTCCAAGCCAACACTTGGATACAAAACGTGAGTACGAACTCAACCACAAATTAAGCCCTTGGCTTGAATGTTTACATGTAATATCAAATAAAAACAAATAACTAAGACAAGTCTTCAAAGTCCAAATCCTTCCAAGCTAAGTCCTTGGAGGTAACATATCACCTGGACCTGAAAATGATGTTCCCATATAGGGTGAGCCACAGCCCAGTAGAAATATACTAAACCAAATATAAGCATTGAATAAAGCAATAGCATTCAATAGATAGTTAACACAAACATTCATTTCATCAATATACAGTTTCATGACAATAATGTCCATGACACGTTTCACTTTCTATTATTCGTTCAATTTTCCATTTACACCACAATGGCTCAGAACCTAGCCAAACTATAACAGTGAACTATATATCACATTAATATTACTTCCAATATCAACAAAACAAATGAGACTAAGGCTCATACCAAAACACTTCCATACTTCCAAATTGATACACATTTTAGTGCTGTATCAACAACATGTAAAAACACTTCCATAAATCAATAAGCACACATAAAGTGGTGCTAATGGAGTCCATCTCCTATCTCCTCCCAAACAAATCCGGTTTAGAGGTCCATCCCATATCTTTCCCTAAACCGTGGAGTACATCCCCTATCTCCTCCCAAACAAAATGCATATACAATGTATTAAACACTTGTCATATACAACACACAATCAATACACGTATTTTCTGTATTAATTCAATAGTCAAAATCAATGACTTAACCAATGTGATTAGTTTCAGTTTTCCCTAATCCACATGCAATGTCTATAGCAATCACGACTATCCTCCACCGATAGCCCAAAACAGTTATTTCTAAACAAAAAATAAATGTATCAACAATTATAATCGCAACATTTCGATAGACGAGTGATTAAATTATCAAACTACACCATTTAAACTTATAATTCTCCAATTCCATGAATTCAACTAAATTCCCCAATTTTCCTTAAATTAATTATACAACTTAATTTATTAAAACAATTAGGGTTCCAAAATTACCAAATAACCCCGAACATATCAAAATACCAAAACTTAGAACAAAACTTGTAATATGGAGTAGGAAATCCCTACCTCGAAGTAAATAACCCGAATGGAGAAGATGGAGATGATGACCCAAAATCCAAAGTGCTCCAAACTGCTAAACGTTCAGATTAAAACGAAGCCCTCAACCCACTCTACCTTTTTAATAAAGAGCCTAGGGTAAAAACACCCTAAAAAGAGATGAAATCTAAGAGAGAAGGTGAGTGGAGGGAGAGAGAACACGAACCTAGGGTTCTGGACTCAAAAAGAATGTGAAAAAGTGTTTTAAAAACCGCTGCTACGTATTTATATAAAACAGGCTCGCTCGAGCGAAGGATTGGTCGCTCGAGCGACCAAACACAAGAAAGTCTCGCTCGAGCGAAGAAAGTCTCGCTCGAGCCAAAAACTCGAAGCTTCAGGTTTGCAACCCAGAAGCTCGCTCGAGCGACAGAATGCTCGCTCGAGCGAAGAACTCGAAAACATACACCTCGCTCGATCGAGCCAAGAAACACTGCTCTTAGATTTTATGCCCAAACGCAGTCGCTCGCTTGAGCGAATAAACCATGTCTCGAGCGAAGGACCAAAACAAAGAGCTCACTCAAGCGACTAACTGCTCGCTCGAGAGAAGGGTCAAAATTCTGGGCAGCAACCTTTTGCTCCCAAACACTCCCAACCTGTAACAAACCTGCCCATTGCATCTCATAACTCAGAAATAAGAAATTAAAGGACGACAACCACAATTATAAAATAACAGAATCTACGGAACCTAAGTCCGGATACAACAGCCAACTAGGGAAAGACTGGGGTCGCTATAGTATTTGTGACGGCTGAAGTGTTTGGCAATGACCACCTCTTGATAGTAAAACTTTACTGTCACTCTAACACCCACTACAAGAAATTGCACTTTTGGCGACTACTTTTGGCGACAACGTCAATTTTTCGTAGCCAAAAGTATATTTTTGGTGACACAGTGATCAATTTCGTTGGGAAAAGTAGACCTTTACCAACGCAATTTACTATCGTCGCTAAAAAAACATAACATTGACTAGGCGCCAAAAATATTGGTTGGCGCCAAAATTTCATAAATTTTAGCTACAAGTCTTATTTTTTAGCAATACAATGAGCGTTGCTATTAGTATGCTTACTGTTGGCGATGACAAGTTGGCGTGGGCAAAGAATTAAACATTTAGCGACGATAACACTATTCGTTGGTAAAAGTTTAGTTAGTGAAACGAGTTGATTTAGTGGTTTGTGTTTTTGTTATAAGTTTTGAAAGTTTTAAATATTCTAGTTATTGAATTGTAAAATTAAAGTGATTATTGAACTAGATCACAAAATGAACTCATCAAGTCCAAACACACTCTTAAGTTCAGAATGCTAATTAGAGATAATTTAAACTCTTCCAAATAATGTGGTTAGATTATCAATTTCAATATGTTTGGTTTTATTTTCAAAAACTAGTTTCAAAATTTATTTTTTTTTTCTAAAAAACTAAAGAAAAATTGGGTGAAAAATTAAAAATATTTATTATTTTTGTATAATTTTATCTTTTAGATCATAAATAATTTTTAAAATTCTAAAAAGATATTTTCGATTTATATTGCTCTCAAATTAATTTTTTCAAAAAAACAAATCTAAAAATTATTTTGGGCTTTTTTTTGGTTTGTTTTTTTGGTGATCTGCGTCTGAGGCGGTGAAATTTCCCTCTCAAAATTCCGTATTTTCTTTCCAGGATAGGTAAATCCCCTCATCAGATCTCCCCTCATCAATCTCCACGATTTTCACTCTTGCACACCCTTCTCTCACAATTCATAGGAAAGAGAGAATGGTCGCGAATGGAATCGAAGACGAGGACAAATGGCTGACCGAAGGCATCGCAAGGATTCAACACAATTGCTTTCTATATGCATCGCGCATTGGTAATTCATCAGACCTATCAGTCAATATTTCTTCAATCAATTCTTTCATATTCAAAACCCTAATTCTCCAATTCGTGTGTTCATCAGGACTCCAACAATCTTAGAGAAGCCCTATAATATTCGGTGCAAATGTTGTCTGAGCTCTGAACATCTAGACTATCTCCACACAAACACTTTGAACTTTGTATATATAGCCTTTAATCATTGTCGACGATTGATTTTTTTTTTTTTGTTTCTTTTCTGTATCGAAATTCAATTGATTATTTGTTTACTATTGTGATGTGCCAGATATGTGAGCCTTTGATGAATTGAGAAGACTTGAAATCTTCTTTAAAGAGGAAGATAAACATGGTTGTACGGTCTTTGACCTTTATGAACTCGTCCAGCATGCTAGAAACATTTTACCCAGATTGTAAGTTGGAATCACTTGTGATGTGGTCCTTCAATTCTATTGTTTTGTTTCTACTAATCACAATATTCATGCATTTCTTGTAGAATTTATGTAACTCCTAAAATATTATCTAGTTCTTATTCTACCCCATTTATGGAATTCATTTGTTTTTTGGGGAAATTCAAAAAAAAAAAATTGAAAGAAAGAAAAAAACTGAAGGTTTGACTCTGGTGACAAAATCAAAATAAACATTGAATTTTTAATTTTATCAATTTAAACCGTAATATTTTGATTTATTTTCAGTCTAAATCATCCACCTATTTTAGTCATTAAACTCAATGTAGGTATACATAAAATATTTAAAATGTCATTTTTTTATTGAGTTTGATGATTAAAATACCAATTTTCCATCAATGTTATTTAACAAAAATAGGCAAATCAAATTTCATAGGAAAGTGAGGCAATTGAAAAACAAGGAAAAATTACATATTCTGTTTTTTGTTTTCTGCCATGCCAGTCTGTGAGGGGTAATAAAGCCATGGTAAACAAGAAATAGCTTGAAATGAAATTAGAATATTGTAACATTGTTTTGTTGTTTTGGAGATCACAAGGTCATGACATCGATGAACAAATACCCTATCCTAGGATGTTCTAATCAAATTTCATGGTTCAATTTCTAGCATAACTTCTAAGCACAAATTTTTCGAACTTGTATTGGCTTAAATGCGTTAATGTGCTTCTTTCTTGTGCTTTAGCTGCATTGCTTTCAGGCATTCACTAAAATTAAAAGAGCTATAGATCAGAAAAATAAATTAGAAGCAGGAAACCAAGGGCTGCTTTTGAATTTTGGTTCACAGCTTGATTAGAGCTTAAAAGACTTGCACAAGACCATCTTGGGGTCAGTTTCTCAACAGCAGCAACAATTAAGATGCATGGAGGAACACGTCTCTTCATTTCTTGCTAGTAAATATGACGTATGAACTGAAAGCTGATGTCTCTTTCATATGTTAAACTTGTCAGTTAATTTTGTTAATCTTACATCGTTTTCTCTCAGGTCACTTAGATACTGGAATCTAGGATCTGTGAGCTCGAGATTGCTGTAAGCTCAGTCAAGAGCGCAGGACCTGTGAGGCCGAGATTGCAACAGAAAAAGCTTGAGCTGGAGAAGTGATCTCGCCCACCCACCCCTCCTGATTCCCGCAAGTCAAGAAGGCAACCCAACAAGCAACAACCAGAGTCAAGTTCCCCAGGTGGGAAACGTAGACCAAAATCTACAAACTTACAGCAAATTGACAACCAATCCAGTGAGATCAGCTGTGAAACAAGGAATTCAAGTTACCTGGAAGACGATATTTCTATGCGATCAAATGGAAACATTGTCTCAAACTCAGGGATAGACATAGAAGTCACTAGTTTGGAACGCTGTGCTAAGACCAATGGCAACCAGAGTCCATCCATGAAGGCTGCCAAGTACTCAGTTTCTGGCATAGACTGCAAATCTAAAGGACAAAATAAAACAAATCAAGGTAAAATTGCAACTTAATGTAGTATATTAACAAAGGTGGACAATCTTTTTGTCACTAGCTCCATCATTTTTAAATTCATTCAAAATATGATTGTATATGTTTAGCCCTCGTGAAATTATTTGCTTGATAAATTAATCACGACAACATCTGCAGAAATGTAATGCTATGTAATGCACTGTAATGACAATGAGAGATTTTTTTTCATAACCAGGGTCAGATAAAGCTGAAGGAAGCTGCACTCGAAACCTCGGCAAATTCATTTTTAAAGAAGGAGAAAGATCTTCAGGATAAAATTGAAGAGTTAGAAAGAAGATTTGAAGAACTTAGCCAAAATACTGCTAGTTTTTATGAATATCAATTCCAAAAGGTTAGTATCTTTGCAGTTCATATGATGAAATCATGCATATGTTTCTGCAATGCCTTTCATTAACTGTTATATGCAAATCATTTGTGGCATTAGTTAAAAACTCTTAATCTCATTATTAGCATAAAGACAACATTTTTACTTTTCTATGTTAATTTCCTCTTGATTTTGTTGTTTGGTAAAGCACCTTTGGGATATGCCCTGTAGAGTTCAACAAGATAGAGAGCTCTTTCAAGTTAAATCAACTCAACAAAGCTCTTTCTTACTATTTTCAATTTTAGTTAAATGAACCTATTTCACAATCTGCTTTGTCCACAGCCATAGGTACATGCTTTTGGATTAAATTATACACTATAATAGTTTTACCTTTTGAGATTTGCTACAATTTCTCAAAAACTTTGCTTGTAGATGAAGAAAAACTTTGGTGCTTTTGTGTGTTCCAAGTACTTGGTTTGAATAACATGAACATTTTATAAAACACTTGAGTCAAAGGTCATCACCATAATAAAAAAATAAAAAAATAAAAAGACAACTTAGTGCTTGAGAGACTCTCGTTAAAATGTACACAGTCTTATCCTCATTTTTGAAGAGGTTGTTTGTGTGATTCGAATCCACCACACTAAGATACTAATGACTAGCCTTATTGTTGAGCCAAGTTGTGATTTAAATGTCATTCTCATCTAATCATAAAGTTGGAATATATGGTAGTTCATGGTATTATTATATAGGAAATGCTGTTATATATTAAACTGGTCATATATGACCAACCAAATTTAAGTTGTGTGTTTGGGTGTGAACATAATTTATTCGGATCTGAGTACATTCAAAGTATCCTATCTAAGTACCTATTTAATATTTGGATCTAGAAAAAATAAGAGAAGATGAGGAAAGGATTTTGGGGCCTTTTTTTTTTTTTTTTGTGCGGTAAATAGGGTGCATGAAATTAAATATAGAAAAAAGGGTTTTGCATTATTATGAAGTATTATAATGTTCGAAACTTCTTACTCCAAGAAAAAGAAAGATTAAATCTCTATTGGTTCAACTATTTGATTTTCTTTGATTTGATTACTTAACTAGAGGATACCAAGGTAGCTAAATGGGGGATACCACGGGGTTCTTGTTGCTTGGTCTTGAACTGTGTTTAGTAACAGGTTACTGTGAAATCTAAATCTAGAGAAGAAATCAATTTCATTATTGCTCTGTTTGGTTGCTGAGAATAGGTGGGAAAAGAACCTATTTAAGTTTGGAGTGCATTAATAGAATGCCTATCAGGTATTTTTTTTTTTTTTTTTTGGGAAATACTTTTTATTTCAGGTAAAAAGCAATGCTAAAAACAATCAAAGCCCTTCAAAAATTAAAAAGATATTAAAGCATTTATGGTAGTAAAAAAAAATGATACTCTAACAATAACAATCATATAATTGAAAATCTTTCATGATGCTTGGCATTGTTGTGAGGTGTTTCATATTTTTAATGTACACTCAAATATACTGTAATTGCAAGCACTCAGCTTCTCTCCTATACTGTGACTATAGTCTAAGTTAGAAAGGAGCCAGACCCTTTTGCCAAACACTCGACTTCTCTCTAGTCGACTGGAGTCCAATCGTGAGAGGAGTAGGACCATTTGCCAAAACCCAAAAGCACATAACATCAAAGCTGTTAGAGGTGCACCCATGTCTTTTTTTATTATGGAATCTAATTGTTAGCATCTATCAGAACATCATTTTTTTTTGGTTTTTATTTTTGTTACACTTGAATATCTTCATGCATGGCTCTATACAAGATTCAAACTTCTGATAGAATGCACAACTAATTAAAGCATTTGAAAACAAGTCAAATTACATTACAGATGGATAGATTTTTTTTTTAAAAAAAAGAAAAAAAGAAGCAAAGTAGTTCTAGCAACCTGAGTATTGCATAGCTTTGGACTAAAGTTGCAAGTTATTCATTACATTTGAGTGCATTTAGTAGTTCTGCCAAGTAATTTTGTCTTCCTTTGAATTTGCAGCACAAATATGGTCAATTACTCTAGGTAGCAGTGGGAAAAGGTAGAGTTATCTGTCAACCATCTCAACAAGACTAGTATTGGAGAGATTGAATCTACTGTAAAGTAAGTCTTCCGTTCCCTTGTTTTTTAGATTTTCTAGTAACCTTTTATTTTATTTTATTTTTGAAATGTTTTTGGTTTTCTTATCATGTTCTTTCTCTCCCTGAACAGGGCAAAAATTTGTGCAAGCTATGGTGTATATGAAGAATTTGTCTCTAGATCCTCATCCATTAATGCAGAATACGAAGCTAAAGCCTGTGACACACAAGCAGCTGTTAAGGTTAATTAAATCCCTATATATGAAATTTTAATTTTTTTTTTCCCTCTATTTATCAAACAATGAACTCAAGTGGGAAATATTATGAACTTGCAAATTCACTGATGCTGGACTAGGAAACCAAGGAAGAGATAGACTCCATGTCTATCTTGTGCTTGAATCAGCTTAAGTGTGTCAGTTAGAATCATACTGAAAGCATAACAAATATCAGAAACCAAGCGGAGCAGTGTCTGAGGAAAGTTTATTTGGTAGGCTTGCTTGCTTGATATATCTTTCTTAATGTTAGAATAAGATTATCAGGAAAATATTCTTATGTCTCGGGGTGTTAAAAAGTAGCTAGACATTACTTAATTTTATTCTAGGATTTTTGAGAAAATGGTTTTTAGGCTAAGAAGCACGAACATGCAATTTTCAAAAAATGCACGCATAATTTTATATATTTATTATATGTCGTATATTTGAATATTATACATCAATTAGGCACATCAATTGGGACTGTATATACTGGATTGATGAGACCTAAAAAAGTTTCATGTTTTGACAAATCTTGAACTTGCCTTGCCCCTTTAAAAACCTTGAGCTACATTGCATTACACTCTTGAAATCACTGGACTGATGAAAGCACACAAAGACCAAAATTGGTAGTTAGATTGTTCCAACTGAGTTTATTTATTTATTTATTTTTCTTGGGAATAGAGAGTTTATTAAATAGTGTAATTTTGCACAGGTTGATCAGCATACTAGTACAACTCCGAAGTTGAAGATAATAGCAGTGCTTAGCTTGGCATCCATCGAGGAGATGAGAACACTTGCAGTTGGAGATCTTATGGCGAATTTTACCGGACCAAATTTGGGCTGTACTGAAAGCAAGATCCAACAACATCAACAAGGGCTGTGTCTCGGAGCATCACCTAATAATAGAACTCTTTTTGCATATGTTAATCTCTTAATGAGCTCCTTGATAAGAATATTTAGACAAATGGAAAACTTGAGTAGCTTCATCTATTGTATATTGTTGGATGAGTCTTAAAGTCAACTGGTGCAAACACACACATATTCATCAACTGATGAGTTATAAAGTTTGCCAATTCTGAAAGTTGAGGTTGGCTTTATGTTATTTCAAAATGTATCTTATAAACTATTGTGTCTGAGGGATGCCTTTTGTAAATCTGTAAATCTTATAAAAAAATATAAATGATTTTTAATTATTTTTATCGATGCAAATTTATTGTTGTTAAAAAGTAAAGCTTTCTTGACAAACAATTTTTCGGTAAATATGTCGCTAAAAGTTACTTTTGCCCACTCATATTGTGTTGGTAGAAGTGTATTTTTTGCCAATGCCAATTTGTCGTTGCCAAAAGTAAAGCTTTAGTGACAAACAAATCGTCGGCAAATGGCAACATTTACCGACGTATATGTGTTGCCAAAAGTTTACTTTTGCTGACGCATATGTTGTTGGTAAAAAGTATATTTTTTGCCCATGTAAATTTGTGTTGCGAAAAGTGTCACACAATCATCATATTTGAATGACTTTTACCAACGCAAGGTAAATTGCCGACGATGGATGAAGGCTTTTATCGACGAGTATGTTCGTTGCTAAAGGCATCACTTTTACCAATGCAATGATAATTTCGTCGGCAAAACTTTTGCCAATTCACTTTTGCCTACGGGTTGCCAACGTGGCTTTGTGTGTCGGCAAAACTCTTTGCCAATGAATTTTCCCTTTTAGCAACATATTTTGTTGCGTTGCGAAAAATGCAATTTCTCGTAGTGACCAAAGTAAAATTTTACTCTAATTCTCTCAAACAAAAACAGAGCAATAGAACCAAAGTAAAATTTTACTCTCATTATTTGAAACATAAAACAGAGCAATAGAACTAGAGTAAAATTTTACTCGTGTTCTGTCAAATGAAATCAGATCAAAAACAACAAAAATAAATCCAAAAAAAAAAAAAAACAAACAAACAAACAAAAACAAAACAAATTAATCAATAAATCAACATATTTAATTGAGAAGAAAAACTTCTAAAACTCGATTAACAATCATAAATCTCAATGAAACTCTCGTTTAATTGAGACTGTTGATCGTTGGCGGCGAGATCGTCTATTGTTGACCAAGTGAGAGATTTTTGGCTGCGAGATCTTTAGATTTGGAGATCGCCTTTATCGATTTCGTTCCTGATTTCGTTTCTGCGAGATTTTCAGCTCAGATTTCAAATATTTCAAATATATGATACGTATATATAGAAGGGCAATATTGTGATAAAAAAAATAGAAATTATAAAATGTCCTTATTAAGGTAGGCATTTCCTACTCAGGGGCTTTTTGAAAGAAAATTGATTGGGTTATCCTTTAGCTTAATAAAAAGGCCCAAAAGGGAGGTTTCACCAAAAATCCCTATAAAATTTTAGAAAAGAAAAACATATGTGCAGAAATGTGATTAAAAAAAAAAAAACAAAACAAAACAAAACAAACAAACAAACAAACAAAACAAAAGCAAAACCAAAAACAAAAACAAAAACAAAAACAAAACAAAAGCATGTGTTATATGATGATAATGGCGATGATAGTATATTCCACCATTGTGCATGTACACTCGTCTAATTGTATTTTGATCATTATGTTAACATGTTTAAGTTTTTACTCACAATTGTGAGAGCTCTCTCTAAACTCTTTTAAAGAAGCTTCAAGGAGATCTTTTACTTTCATGGAGTTGTTGTTAGTTTAGTTTTTGGTTTTATTATATTTTTATTATTTTGATAATTGGGAAGAGCTTCAGCACATGCAATTGTTGTTTGACAAGTGTGAATATGGAATAAAGATTACATTTTTATGGTTACCATATACTGTGAGGCCTACATGTAGCCATTTTATAATTTCTTGATTTATGCATTTCCATTCAACAGAATCCATCTCTCTAAGTGTTCAATTTTCCAACCTATCTTTGATCTTTATCATTTCCTTGATGAATTGAATATTTCAATAATAAAAACTTTTTATATAGAAATTCAATTTCTTAACATCTTCATATGGTTATCAGTCTGCTCATCTCTGTTCTGATAAATATGCGGTCAGCTATCCTTTGGATGGCTCTGGCTTATATTCATCGGTGTCCTTCATGTACTGCAGCTAAAGAATTGGTTGCAAAAACTAACCTCATTGCTTCTCCTCTATTGCGCTTTTACTCTGCCACTTAAGCCCTGTCTGAAATTATCAAGAGGTTCCTGGTAGAGTGAGAATAGTAAGTTTCATAGAATTAGTCAAGATTAAGAATAGCGATGTTACGTTTGCTCTGTCTCTGGTGTTTGGATTTTTCAATGAACTCCAACATTACTATTAATTTAATTCTCTATTTAAACTAATTTAAGATTGAAAATGTGTTGGGACATGTCAAGTCAGTAATAGAGCACAAAAAGGGTCCTTCTATACCATACACATCTCCCAAAATGGTGTATTATATGCAAGTTATGATATTTTTCGGTGTTAATACTCTTAACCAAATCACTTTCAATCATATTTCAAAAACTACAATAGATCATAACCAAACACCATTGAAATATAATTATCTTTTCAATAATAATCAAAATAACAACAATAATAAGTCATAATCAATATCACAATGTTTCATAACCATGGGTTACAACCAAACACTACTTGAGCGATAACTAAAGACCTCTTCAATCATAATAAAAAATAACAACCACAAGAGGTTATAATTAAGTCATAACTAATACTAGAATGAATCATACCAAATACCACAAAAATCAAAATTAGAGCATTATGGTACACACTTTTTTTTTTTTGGGTGTGTATTATAGAATTTTGCAACAAAAAATGATGGAGGTAAATAAACTTGGTGTTTAGATAGGCTGTTGGAGCTCTAAAAAATGAAAATGACAAACTACTTTACCTAACAGACCTTGTTTGAATAGTATGTTGGAGTTACCTAAATATCAAATTTGAAAAGATTACAACTTCATACAAGAAGAAGAAGAAGAAGAAGAAGAAGAAGAAGAAGAAGAAGAAAAAGAAGAGAAGTGTCCTAGAAAAAGAATAAATGAATGAGACAATACAAACTCCAAGATTCTAAATGTGTTGGTCAGAACATCTGACTCGTGCTCTCATCTCGTCATCTACTCATAGAAAAGGAAAGGTAGTTGTTGATATTCATTCCTGTTCCAGCCAGGATATCTAGGAAAGTTTTGTGGATAATGAATAGTTTGTGAATTAAATCCAGAATAAGACTTGAATAGGACTTTGTTGAGACCCTTTGTGCATAAAAATATCAAAATTAAATACTTAGTAAAATTATCAAATTGGTTAATTAGTCATCTTTTTAGTCTTAGTAAACGATTTGTGTCATTTTGAGTTTTAATGTTTCAAATTGTTTCAATTTTTTTAATTTTTTTTTTTTGGATATGCGGGTATCCTAGGCGAGCTTGCACATACCAAACTAAGTCTTTATAACACTATTAGCAAAAATCTGGTTTGGAAGAAATTAACAGAGAAAAGTCCACCGACAAAACCAATTTTCACAAACAACAAATGGATCAAGTGATGTGGTTGGTGTTCCATGCCTTGACAAATTTAAGAATTTCTTTGAAGATTGTAATGTAAAGAAACAAAGTATAAAACACATTGAAATTTGTAATAAAATTGAAACTTGTCCCAAGAAAGGGAATTAGGCCTTACATAATTCACGGTTAAGGTTCACTCGAGTGCTAACACTCTCCTTTTGCAGTCTAATTTTTTCCAATGTCACCCTTGCGGATTTTCAACCTTACGAGCTCTATTTTATTTCATTTTTTATTTTTCTTTCTTTACCTTTTGCTTGGGTCACCCTTCCAGGTTTTCGACCTAGTGAGCCTCTTAGGGATAATACTTCTTCAACATGTTCATTTTGATCAGCTGTGAAAACTCTAGTCTATCCAGATCTATCAAAATGACTGCTTCGCCGGACCAAATTGACTTGATCATGTAAGGACCAGTCCAATTAAGTTTGAACTTGCCCCTAGGATCATAAATTGGAGCCCGAGATTTCTAGATTTAACCTTTTTATTGAATGCTTGGGCAATTCTGCGCTGGTACCCTTTCATATGATACAACACTTTCAAACTTCTCTCATCAAACAACATCAACTCTTTGAATCAGTTTGGTTGCCAATCCACCTCTATTATTTAACACTTAGCCATAATCCTTACCGAAAGTACTTTTATCTCAAATGGCAATACTACCTACATCCCATATACTAGAAAGTAGGGAGTTGCCCAAGTAGATGTTCAAATCGATGTCCTATATCCCCATAGTGCAAAGGGTAACTTATCTGGCCAATCCTTATAGGTCTCCATCATCTTCCGTAGAACATTCTTAATGTTCTTGTTCGCTGCTTCAATGACTCCATTGGTTTGTAGCATATAAGTTTGATGACTTGTGAAATGTCACATTATATTTCTCAAGCATATCAATCACTTCTCCTTTGAAGTGCGAACTGTTGTCTGAAGCAATCTTATTTGGAACCCCATACCTACAAATGATGTTCTTCCTAATAAACTTGGCCACTTGCAATGCTTTCAACATTGAATACAACTGTGCTTCCACCCACTTGGTAAAGTAATCAATTGTTACCAGGATGAATTTATGTCCATTCAATCCTTTTGGCATAACTGCCCCAATTACATCAATTCCCCAAACTAAGAAAAGGCCATGGTGAAGTCATTTTGTAGAATTTTGACGGTAGGGTGTTCATGCGATTAGCATGAATTTGACACTTGTTGCATCGTCGGAAAAAACTGACACAATCACTTTCTATGGTTAACCAGTAGTGCCCTTGTCTGAGGATCTTCCTTGCCAACATTACACCATTCATATGAGCCCTACACTTCCCTCCATGGACAGCTTCCATGATGCGCTTTGCTTCATTCTCCTCCACATATAACTTATGCATTCCCAAATGACCCCTTTTGTATAGCTTGTCTCCACAGATAATGAACTGAGCTTCCAAACACCGTATCCCTCTTTTGTCCTCAGGGTTTGCCCCTTGCGGGTATATCTCTTTCGCTAGAAAATTTCAAATGTCAAAATACCAAGGACACTCATCTTGGGTTTCTTCTATTGCAGCTATCATCTTGTATGTAGGTACATGCCTCTGCTCTATGATAATTGGACGCATCTTCACCCCAATTGGTATATGTAGCTCGCCTTTTTCACGTCCCCTTTTGGAAACTTGAAAATAAGCCCTACAGTTCGGACTCCCATGGTTCTGAATCCAATCTCACAAGTGTAATGTGAAATTGATAAACATCAAAGAGTCCAAATCCAGCAAATCTTTTGGAAAATCGATTTTGAATCAAAATTGCCAAAATTGGACTACTTTGCCAGATACAGAGTCGCCACCTAAATATTTTATTTTGGGGAAATTTAGGAAACCTGTGACTCGTGCCAAAGGCTACATGTTTGTCATCACCAAAGTTGCCTTGGCTAAGGAACCTAGATACGAGAGGGGAAGGTCATGGATTGAGCACCCCCGCTAGCCCAATCAAAGATCGGCTTCTACTAATCATGATATGATTTTTATGTACATTATGTGCTCTTATTCCGGTTATTAAGCTAGCTTTACTATGTGATGTGTACAAGTAAGTATAGACTAGTTTGCCCAAATTGGAACAACTCAATTTCATATTTGCTTTGTGAAAATGAGTTGAATTTGCCACCTCAAGTGGGCTTAAAGTTTGCGAATTTGCCACTCAACAAAGTGGGTTCAAAACTATGAATTTGCCACTAGACATAGTGGGTTTAAACACACATTCGTTGAATCGTTCTAATTCAAACAACAAGCCTTCATCCACAGGCATTCAGGCAGTTTAATAAGTAAGCATTTAGCCTCATGGCAAGCATGCTAGACATGACAATCACTCATACTCATGCAAGTATGCTAAAGTACTAAAAACTCAACTAGTACTCCAAGCCAAGAAGATATGAGTTAGAAAAATATACATGATTCTTAACTATGTCAAATGTCTAATACAACACATGCAATATACAATTAATAGGCTCGGCTACTAATATGGAATATGAATTAATCTGATAACATGCGGTCTAAGCACGTATTCAATGAAGTAATTGAAATGACAATGCAATTTGAATGATGCGCCGAGCCTTGGTGCATGCAAGACAAGATGAATGGATGCAAGCATAAGGTATGCTAATTGAAACATGTCCCTCATCTAACCATCAAAAGCGATTAAATAAAAAGGAGAAAGACGTGGGGTTGGAAGACATACACATTATTACATTTTGCTCTCACGAAAGAGAGTTCGAATGAATAAAGTAAAACTGACTAGCAACTAATTAGGGCGAAGCTAATTAAGCTAATTATTACAAACCAAGTGAATAACTAGCTAAACTAATTAACTAATTATTACAACAACTTTTTATTTAACTAACTAGCTAACTAACTAATTAAATAATTACAAAACAATTGCAACTAATAATTTAATTAAGTAATTAGACTAAACTAATTATTGCTTCGCCTCGGGAAATGAAAGATATGCATGCGCATGCTCGGTTTCTACCTGAAAAGACCTCTGCTTTGCTCTCGAAAGCCTCTATTTGCATATTTGAACACTTCCAGAACAATTTTGCTGCATCTTACCAACATTCTGCTGAGGTTTCCATCAGTGGCTTGCCGGCCACTAGTAAAGTTTGCCGACCACCTGCCGGCCATGGAAGTGGCCTGCTAGCCATCAATGGTGCCCTGTCGGCCACCTGCCGGCCACTGATGCACTGGTTCATCTTGCTGCAATAGAGGACAAACAGAGCAAAAAGAGGGTATTCCCACAGATTGTTTGCACAACTCACTCCTCATTTTTATGAACAAATCCAAGGAGTTGTGAACTTAAGCCACAAACCACCAACTCAAGCAATTTCATTGTATGATGGCTTGTGACTCAAGAGGTGCAAGTTCAATAAATGCAAAATGAGACACAAACCTCCTCTCTTTCATGAAAGATCGAGGGAAGAAGTTGACCTTGGAGACTTGGATCATTTCATCACTAACAAGTATGAAATGGTCTAAGTTCCATGTGTTCAATTAACGTCCGATTGAATACATCAAAAATACAACCAAATTCTTATCTTGGCTCACTTTTAGTTCCAAGTTTTAATTACTCATTTTACTTTACCAACCATTCCTTAATCCAATTAAGTCCAAAAGGTGAGTTAAAGTCCTCTAATGGAAAGAAAAGCTCAAGACACAAGTTGCTTTGGGAATGAAAAAAGTATCATACCATTGGTAATAAACCCCTTAAGGGATTAAACCATTAAGTATGAAACCACAATTTCACACTTAGGCAAACAAGTGACTTGAAACCACTTCCAAAGCAAAAAGAAAAACCAAGAATGGAGGGAGATTGCAGAGGTGATTAGTGCTGAAATTAAGTGTGAAAAGCACCGAAAACATACAATCAACTCAAACAAGTGGTGTCTAGAAGCCTAAGGCACCAAGCTTCTGAGGACTATTATACTACAACTATGCAAAACAAGACTCAAATGCAACAATCAACCCCAAATAGAGTTAAAACAACCCAAAATAGAGCCTAAAGCATGCTGGAATGAAGCTACCACAAGCTAGAAAATTAAGCTAAAGCATGGCACTAACTAGGCTAGCAAACAAGACACAAGGAGGGGAGGCTAACCTTTCCAAATTTGGACTTCAAAACCTGATTTTTACCACTAAAAACACTCTGAAAATCAATGTTTTAAGGCCTAAAAAAAGATGGTTTGAAAATGGGAAACAAAGGTGCAAAGGCTTTTTAAATAAGGAATAAAGAGGGATGAACCACCCCTAACCTCAAATGGCCAAAAACACCAATTCCAGCCCATAACAATAGGTTTTTTTTACAGCTTAAAAATAGCCCAAAACAATGAAAAAAAAGATAGGAATACAAGTATGTAAAGCAACCCTACAAAGCTAGTATTATACCTCTTGAAGAGAAGAGTGATTCCAAGCAACAATTCCAAGCAAATACCACCTTCTAGAGCTCAAACGAAGCCCAAGAACACCTCAGCTCAAAGATTAGGGGATTTGGTTAAGGGTGTATAGGCAAGAGTGTAGGAATTGTAGGCAAAAGTGTAGAAAATTTGTAGAAAGAGAGAGAATTGTAGAGAGAGAGGAAAATTTTGAGTCTAAAATTTTCTAGCCCCAAAACATAAGAAAGGGGGTCCCTATATATAGAAAACATGAAATCTATACAAGGAGATCCAGCCCTCCACGTGTGGACAGATACAAGCATCTGTACAAACAGCTGGCATAATTGGCATAAAATATCTGCAAAAAACATTGGTGGCTGACCGGCCATCAATGATGGCCGACAAGGCATCATTGATGGTCGGCAAGGCACATCAATGGTCGACAGACAAGAAGTGATGGCCGGCAGGCCACCAGAGATTGCAAGATGGAAAGACCAAGGCATGATCCAAAAAAGAAACAAAATGAATGCAAGGTTTGAAAGGCTCAAAGTTGTGGCGTTCCGCTGAGGACTTTTGAGCACATGGAGAGCAACCAGACTCATCATTGAATGTACCTGTAAGAACATCCAAGTCTTGAAGGGCCATCAAAAATGAGGTGTCTACAATATGTCCATCATCGAGGTCAAGGTTGCCAAAGCATCAACAAACATGTTGTTTTCTCTTACTAGGTGCATAAATGTCAGTCATTCAAATCTCGAGATTAGCATGTCCAGGGTCTGATGATATACTTTTATTTTTTCTTCCTTCACTTTCCAATCTCCGTTGTCTTGAGATACAACCAGTTTTGAATCTCTGATTACATCCAATCTTATTGCTCCTAGTTTCAGGGCTGGTTCCGGTCCAGCTATACATGCCTGGTACTCTGCTTGGTTATTGGACACTTTAAATCAAAGCTTGAAGGCTAAGGGTACATGGGAATCATTGGGTGCTATAAGCAACACTCCTATCCCATATCCATACTGATTGCTAGCTCCATCAAAATTGAATCTCCAAGTGTCCTCTTTAGCTGTAGGATCTCTTCATTAGGGAACTCATATTCCCTGTCTTCTTCTCCATCGACCAGATGATTAGCCACAAGCTTTGCTATATCTCTCCCTTTAACAGATTTACAAGTGACATACCAAAGATTGAACTCAAAAAGAAAAAGCAACATTAAGCTAGCCTATCAATAAGTGTTGGTTTCTCAAATATATATTTAATGAGATATAATCTTGAAACTAGGATTACCAAGTGTGCTAACAAGTATTGCATCAACTTCTTGGTGGCCTAAACCAAGCTAGACATGCCTTTTCTAAAGGGTGTAACAAGTCTCGTATGCCAACATTTTCTTACTCAGATAGTATATGACCTTTTCCACTTTCTCTTCCGATTCTTGCGCTAGCATGCAACCCATAGTCAACTCAGTCACTAATAGGTATAGGATCAATGGTTTCCCTGGCTCGAATGGTGACAACACAAGTGGATTTTACAAGTATTGCTTGATTTGCTCAAAGGCAAAATTGCATCGATCATTCCATTGGAATTTCTTCCTTTTCGTTAACAAACCAAATAGTGGTTCACAAGTTGAGGCTAATTTTGAGATAAACCTTCTTATGAATTACACTTTCCCCAGAAAGCCTCGCACCTCATTTTCAGTCATTAGTGTGGGCATTTCTAAGATGGCTTTCATTTTGAATGGGCCGACTTCGATTCCTTGTTGCATGATCAGAAACCCCAACATCTTTTGTCACAACCCAACTCAATACTTAGAGTTGGATTTGCAACTAGCTAATTTCTAAAGTAACCAAGGATTAATTTTATATTAAACAAATTAAATAATGTAGCGAAATAAAATAAAAGATGCATATAAATATCTAAAGCGTGCATGAGAACTTTTATTTATCTTACACGAGTTAGATAATAATTATAAATAATAAAAAAAAGAGGAAAAAAAACACACGATGTTCATCTTAAGTTTGGGTCCTGATTAATGAGGTAAAACAATTCCTCCTTAAGTACCTTCACCTGAAAGGGGTTTAACAACTATCAACACATGACAGAGTCATAAATATTATACTAAAAGTATAAGGGTATACGAATCACAATGGATATTTATTTAGGCTAAACAATAATAATTTGGTTTGAATAATTCATTTTAAATGACATAATCATAATGCAAAAATCATATAAGTAAAAAAATCATAACCACGATATAGAACAGAACAGAGAGTTAATAGATCCATAACAAACAGAGAGTCACAAAGTGATTAATCAAAGGGCCAATGGTTATTTAAGTGCGTTAATGTATGGGATGGTCAGAGGGTCACTAAAGTGACAATTTAGAGAGCCAATGGTTTATTTAAATCTCCCAAGACATGGGACCTTCGT
The DNA here is from genome assembly GCA_025200525.1 of Camellia lanceoleosa. Taxonomy (NCBI): domain Eukaryota; kingdom Viridiplantae; phylum Streptophyta; class Magnoliopsida; order Ericales; family Theaceae; genus Camellia; species Camellia lanceoleosa. The sequence goes on along the minus strand of CM045758.1, from coordinate 89,478,974 downwards.
GGTGGTACTTATAAATAATTGTTCAAATACACATTTACTAAACAATTATATCCATGAGTTTCCATTTTTAAATAATTAGGGCTCATAAAATGCATAACATGATTGAAATATTGACATAATTTTTAAACCATGGTTTGCATAAAATAATTCAAAAAACAATAAAACACTTTATGGTTAATCAAGGTATAATATAACTCACCTCAATATTGATCCCTATTATTTACTTTTTATTTGCTCCGATTCCCTCTGAGCTCCTCTTCGTGTTTACTATTTCTTTTGATTTCTTGTTTATGTTTCATTGGCTTGTTACTCCTTACTTCCTTATATATACCATCAAAGTAATGACTTCCTACCTGTTTCAGTAATGATGACTTCCACAAGTGGCTTCTTGGGCATCCTCTAGCCATTGCCTCACTTATCCTAATTACAGTTGGATGATCCTAGCCTATGGCCACATTGTCATATTTTTCCTATTTATATTTTGGCCCTAGACAATATTGTAATTCCATTGTTAATTTGTTTTTGATAAAGCACAATGACTTCTAATTCAAATTAAATTCCATTTAGCACATATAATTATTAAATTAAACATATGATACATATATACATATATATATTTTTTAATTTGGTATTAACCCAGTGTTAAAATTAATTAAACATTTGGGGTGTCACATTTCTCTCCTTTTAAATAGAAGTTGGTCCCCAAACTTGTTGTACCTTGGTTTTTGAAAAGATGTGGATATCGATCGTACATTTGATTCTCAATTTCCCACGTAGCTTTTTTGACACGATGATTTCTCCATAAGACTTTTACAAGAGGTATAGTCTTGTTTCGGAGAATCTAATCACAATGGTCGACGATCTATACCGGTTGCTCTTCATAAGAGAGATCATTTTGAACTTCTAAGTCTCGTGATCAATGACATGTGTTGAATCTCTAAGATATTGCCGGAGCATCAACATATGAAACACATTATGAACACTGGACAATTTTGGTGGAAGGGCAAGACAGTATGCTACAGGGCCAATCCTTTCTATCATTTTAAATGGCCTGATATAACGCGGGTTCAATTTTCCTCGTTTTCCAAATCAAACGACTCCCCATGTTGGTGAGAACTTTAAAGACACATGCTCTCCTACTTGAAATTCCAAATCCCATCTCCATGTATTTGCATATCTTTTTTAGCGGCTCTGGGCAGTGCGAATTCATTGTTGGATGAGTTGAATTTTGTCACTGGTCATTTGCACAATTTCTAGACCGAATAATTTTCTGTCTGCTACCTTTGTCTAGCATATAGGTGATCGACATCTTCTCACATACAACGCTTCATACGGTGCCATCCCGATGCTTTCTTGGTAACTATTGTTATAAGCGAATTCTACTAGCAACAGATGCTCGTCCCAATTACACTTAAGATCTAATACACATACTCGTAACATGAGCTTCAATATCTGAATCATTCTTTTAGATTGTCCATCAGTTTGAGGGTGATAAGCAGTGCTAAACCTTAGCGTTGTTCCCAAAGCTACCTGTAACTTGTTCCATAAATGAGATATGAAATGAGGGTCTCAATTCAATACAATTAATACCGGTGCGCCATGCAATCAAATGATCTCCTTGATATATAAAGTGGCAAATTGGTTAAGAGAGTATGTGACTTTGATGGATAGAAAATGTGTTGATTTCGTTAATCGATCTACTATGACCCATATCGCATCGTTCATTGAGGCTGATTGTGGTAATCCAATAACGAAATCCATGGTAATGTGTTCCCATTTTCATTCAGAAATTGGAAGTGGTTGCAGTAGTCTTGTATATAGCGATCCCGGTTTTCCCTTCATTTTTTTTTTAAATTGTATTCCGAACTCGGTTCCGTAAATGTGTTGTTGTCTTATTCCCGTTTCCATCCTTTACTCTTTGTATATATACAATGTATAGAAGACTAATGCTAATACATTGAATGTGATGGATTTATTATGAATGAATCTTAGAGATGCATTATGTATCTATTATGAATATGTAAGATACATTAATTTATATAATGAATTCATTAATATAGAGGATGCATTATGTATCATGAATGTATGAGATACATTAATCAATTTAATGAAGTTCATTGAATGAATAACTTGAGAGTTTCTCTCTCTCCCTACACACCTTCTCTCTTGGTTTTCATCTCCCTCTAGTGTAAATCTATACTAAGTCCTTTGTAAGAAAGGTAGAGTGGGTTGAGGGCTTCATTTTAATCTGAAAGTTTGGCGATTTGGAGCACTTTGGTTTTTGGCCTTCATCTTCTCCATTTGGTCTCTCCATTGGAGGTAGGGATTTCTTTGATCTTTTTCAATACTCCATCTATAGATAGACATGTGGTAATTTTGTATTGCATGAAAATCATATCCGTGTTGGATTTGTGAAAATCATGGGGTAAACCTAGGGTTGGTTGTTTGAGAATGGTTTTGTTATCATTGACTGTGGTTTGGACTAATTAGAGAGTAAAATTAGCATGTTATTGTTAAAAGAAGAGAAAGCCCTAAATTATATTTTGATTTGGTAAAATAAAAAGGGTTTATGGTTGAACAATGTTGGTAAATTTCTACTGTTAATATGAGTTGTGTAGAAGGTGTTATGATTAAGGAATAATTATGGTATTGGGGTTATTTTGAAATGAATGTATTGAATCAAGTTGGGTTATAGCTTATTATCCATGGAATTGATTTTGTAAAATGAAGAGAATGTAATTGGTTTTGTGAAAAGGGAAAAGTGTTTTTGGAATAAGTGATGGAACATGTTGACTTAAGAAAATTATGAAAGTTGATCTTGAAAATGGTAAATGAAATGTTAACTCTATGTGAGTCTCGGAAAATAAATTTGAGAATTGAACTATTGTATCATGAGTGTTGAATACACATTTGGGGGTTTTATCCTTACCTGTCGTACTAGTGTTGTTGTTGGGTTTAAGGTTTGCTTGAGAGTTGAGTCTCTTTTATTCGGTGTACTGAATACATGCATCTAGAGGTTTTGTCCTTGGTCATCGGTGGAGGATGACATTGTTGTGTTGAATTGTGACGTATGCATTACACTTGTGTTGATTAAACATTATTGAATAGTTTATGTGTATGTATTACACTTGTTATTTATGCTTTGTTGTATTGATTGATTATGTATATGAAATTGTTTATATACATTGTGTTGTGTGGGAGGAGATAGGGGATGTACTCCACGGTTTAGGGGAAGATAGGGGATGGACCTCTAAACCGGATTTTGTTTGGGAGGAGATAGGGGATGGACTCCATTAGCATCACTTTTATGTGTGCTTATTTATATTGAAGTGTTTTATTTGATACAGCACCAAAATGTGTATCATTTGTGAAGTATGGAAGTGTTTTTGTCTGAGATTGATACAGTACTAAAATGTGTATCTATTATGAGGTATGAAATGTTTAAAATGAGTTATTATCTTGCTTATCGCTTTGGCATATCCTTAGCTTACTGTGCATATAGTAGAGAGCGAGTTTTAATTGTTATCGTCAGTGTATCTGAGTATGTTATGGGTTGCGATGGTTACAGTTTTGAAAGGCCGAGCTGCCTCATTTGTGGATTATATACATGTTGATGATTTGTTATTTCCCTTTTATTTAAGGCATGCATGTATTGATATGAATGTGTTGGGAACAAACCAAAATGCCATTTTGAGATTTTGGAAAGTGTGAAGGAAAATGGGGTATTTGTGAACATGTTTTCAAAAAAGGTCATTTTGTTGTAAGTACGGAAAATGGGGGAAGAGTAATGGGCTTGGTGAAATTGTTTTTTTTTTCTAAAACTGTTATAGTCATGAAAGTTTGGAAAAATGGGTAATGAAAAGGAAAGAAAGGTGAACCGCTTATAGCGTTGAATGAAATGGCTGTTTTCGAGAAAAGTTCATACTTATGTATATTTTGTATAAACTGTCACATTACTATTCTAGTATGAGATTGGGCATTCATGATCATAGCTATCTGTAAGTTGTTATTGTTGAGGATCATGTTGAGATCCCTACTGGACTATATGTTCATCCCACGTTGTTGAATCTTTTTCAGGTGATAGCCAGGATGTGCTACAAGGTTTTGGATCTTCTTATTTGTTGGCCACGGGGCCTCTTTTGTGTTGGCGGAATGCCATTTATGTAAAAGGGTTATTCCCTTCTTCTTGACTTTTTAATGATGTAAGCCCAAGGGCAATTTATTTAGTGTACTCATGTTGTATTTACTTGCATACGAATGAGAGCAATGTTATTCACTTCTACGAGTTGAATATATGAGTTTATTGCCGCATGTTATCTCTGAAATGGAATTAAGTAAATGAAATTGGTAATACTTCGAGTAATAAAAATTGGGGCGTGACAACTTGGTATCAGAGCGAGCCGGGTTTGAATACTTTGGGCTCGTGGGAAGTAGTTTTTACTACAGTGGGTTTGCTGCATGTGGTAAGGACGTTGCATATAGTTAAGATGAATGTTAGGACTTGTTTGTTGCATTTATGTGAGCATGGGATTAAGTTTTCTGGATAGTACTCGTAGCCGGTGAACTTGCTTTGAGGTCCTCTTGGAAACACGCCTGATCAACAAGGTTTCTAATAGGAATTCCTTGAGAGTTCCGGGATGAGTGACTATCTTTATGGACTTGATTCGATTTTGTGTTTAAATGTTTAAATGTTTATATGCAATAGAAATGTATGTTTAGGGTGGTAAGTGTATGCCTCGGGGAAGGCTGTTGTGTTGTGCACTAAGTGTGGTTTTGTTTTCGGACTTTATAGGATGTCTACACGAGGGAGCATGAGATTTGTATCTCGGGTTAGAGGGAATGGTATCGGTGTGTTGATTAGTGTTTTGGGCTTTGCTAGTTAATGAGTTTGTTGTGATCCCATCAGTTATGTATTTGGGTGGTGTTCGTATTGTGACTTGTTATCGGTTTGTGACTATGTGTGGGTGAAATGAGTTAGTGGTGTTATTGGTTATTGGGTATGGTTTGTGAGTGGGAAGAGGATTTCTTGAGTGGATGCTGATGGCAATCTTTGAAAGGAAAATCAGTTTGTGTCCTCGAATAACGAATTGGTTAAAATTGTCATTTGTATTAGGGATTGGGTGATTGAGGTAGATCATGTCAGTCTTGAGTTTGAGGAGAAGGGCAGGCTTGCTATTAGAAGCAGTGTTGGTGTGGTTCGATTTTAGGAAATCTGGTGAGATTCCAAAATTTGGGGGTTTGTGTAGGGAACTCCGTGTTTGGGGTAAATGGTTTTGAGTGGCATATCAGTGTGTGGTTTACTAAGTGTGGCGGTTTATTGAGTTGATTAGTCAACTTGTTGGCATCGGGTTTTGGTTGGCATTGGTCATCTTGAGGATAGTCGTGATTGTTGTAGACATTGCATGTGGATTAGGGAAAATTGAAACTAATCACTTTGGTTATGTCATAAGTTTTTAACTATTGAATTAATACAGAAAATACATGTATTGATTGAGCATTGCATATGCATATTGTTTGGGAGGAGATAGGGGATGTACTCCACGGTTTAGGGGAAGATAAGGGATGGACCTCTAAACCGGATTTTGTTTGGGAGGAGATAGGGGATGGACTCCATTAGCATCACTATTATGTGTGCTTATTGATTTATAGAAGTGTTTCTATATGTTGTTGCTACAACACTAAAATGTGTATCAACTGAGAAGTATGAAGTGGTTTAATATGAGCCTTAGTCTCATTTATTTTGTTGACATTTGTAATTCACTGTCATAGTTTGGCTAGGTTCTGAGCCATATTGTTAAAAATGAAAAGTTGATTAAGTAAAGGAAGGTAGGATGAAATTGCAAAATCATGAATTTCTTATGCCTTATGTATTGATAGCAAGGTTGTTATTTCTATTAACTATCATTATAGAAATGTTATGTTTTATGTTGGTTGTGGCATCACCGTGTGAGTGGTGGGTGTTATGTTGGAAATAGATTGGAACATAAATTCTTCCTAGTGTTTTGGCCTTCTAAGGGCGCTGTTAAAAAGGAAAATGTTGAGGATTTGATTTAATTTGAATGTTATGAGAATTTCCAAACGAGTAGTTTTTGGCAAATAAACTGGAGATGTTTATGTATTATGGGTAACACTGTGTTTATGAAAAATGTTTACAAAACTTTTGAGTTTCGCATGGAAAATGCAAAATTTATTTTTGAATGTCATCGTTGAAAATTTGATTATCTTTGAGAAATGTCTCATGAACAAAAGAATGATTTTTCCTATATTTGTACAAAAGATTTGCTTTGATTGTCTTATGTGAAGTTATGAATGTTGAGTAGTGACATAGCTTGGAGCGCTAGTCGGGTGTTTTGGTGATTTGTTCCGGGAAGGGTTTGGTTTTGTTAAGACTTTTGTGCCTGAGTGTTGCCTTTTGAAACGTGTTTCCGTGGTAAGCCCTTTCTTTTGTGAGAGTTAACCAGAGGTTTGTGGTGAGAATAGTTTCTTTTCTAAGTGCTCGGGTGTTGAGTGCTATGTGATTAGTTGGCCTTGTGTTTCTGGTGTACTCTTAATTTCGGGGACGAAATTCTTTAAGGAGGGGAGGTTATCGCGATCCCGTTTTTCCCTTCATTTTTTTTTTTAAATTGTATTCCGAACTCGGTTCCGTAGATGTGTTGTTGTCTTATTCCCATTTCCATCCTTTACTCTTTGTATATATACAATGTATAGAAGACTAATGCTAATACATTGAATGTGATGGATTTATTATGAATGAATCTTAGAGATGCATTATGTATCTATTATGAATATGTAAGATACATTAATTTATATAATGAATTCATTAATATAGAGGATGCATTATGTATCATGAATGTATGAGATACATTAATCAATTTAATGAAGTTCATTGAATGAATAACTTGAGAGTTTCTCTCTCTCCCTACACACCTTCTCTCTTGGTTTTCATCTCCCTCTAGTGTAAATCTATACTAAGTCCTTTGTAAGAAAGGTAGAGTGGGTTGAGGGCTTCATTTTAATCTGAAAGTTTGGCGATTTGGAGCACTTTGGTTTTTGGCCTTCATCTTCTCCATTTGGTCTCTCCATTGGAGGTAGGGATTTCTTTGATCTTTTTCAATACTCCATCTATAGATAGACATGTGGTAATTTTGTATTGCATGAAAATCATATCCGTGTTGGATTTGTTTGAAAATCATGAGGGGAACCTAGGGTTGGTTGTTTGAGAATGGTTTTGTTATCATTGACTGTGGTTTGGACTAATTAGAGAGTAAAATTAGCATGTTATTGTTAAAAGAAGAGAAAGCCCTAAATTATATTTTGATTTGGTAAAATAAAAAGGGTTTATGGTTGAACAATGTTGGTAAATTTCTACTGTTAATATGAGTTGTGTAGAAGGTGTTAACAGTTAAGGGAATAATTATGGTATTGGGGTTATTTTGAAATGAATGTATTGAATCAAGTTGGGTTATAGCTTATTATCCATGGAATTGATTTTGTAAAATGAAGAGAATGTAATTGGTTTTGTGAAAAGGGAAAAGTGTTTTTGAAATAAGTGATGGAACATGTTGACTTAAGAAAATTATGAAAGTTGATCTTGAAAATGGTAAATGAAATGTTAACTCTATGTGAGTCTCGGAAAATAAATTTGAGAATTGAACTATTGTATCATGAGTGTTGAATACACATTTGGGTGTTTTATCCTTACCTGTCGTACTAGTGTTGTTGTTGGGTTTAAGGTTTGCTTGAGAGTTGAGTTTCTTTTATTCGGTGTACTGAATACATGCATCTAGAGGTTTTGTCCTTGGTCATCGGTGGAGGATGACATTGTTGTGTTGAATTGTGACGTATGCATTACACTTGTGTTGATTAAACATTATTGAATAGTTTATGTGTATGTATTACACTTGTTATTTATGCTTTGTTGTATTGATTGATTATGTATATGAAATTGTTTATATACATTGTGTTATGTGGGAGGAGATAGGGGATGTACTCCACAGTTTAGGGAAAGATAGGGGATGGACCTCTAAACCGGATTTTGGTTGGGAGGAGATAGGGGATGGACTCCATTAGCATCACTTTTATGTGTGCTTATTTATATTGAAGTGTTTTATTTGATACAACACCAAAATGTGTATCATTTGTGAAGTATGGAAGTGTTTTTGTCTGAGATTGATACAGTACTAAAATGTGTATCTATTATGAGGTATGAAATATTTAAAATGAGTTATTATCTTGCTTATCGCTTTGGCATATCCTTAGCTTACTGTGCATATAGCCGGTAGAGCAGAGTTTTAATTGTTATCGTCAGTGTATCTGAGTATGTTATGGGTTGCGATGGTTACAGTTTTGAAAGGCCGAGCTGCCTCATTTGTGGATTATATACATGTTGATGATTTGTTATTTCCCTTTTATTTAAGGCATGCATGTATTGATATGAATGTGTTGGGAACAAACCAAAATGCCATTTTGAGATTTTGGAAAGTGTGAAGGAAAATGGGGTATTTGTGAATATGTTTTCAAAAAAGGTCATTTTGTTGTAAGTACGGAAAATAGGGGAAGAGTAATGGGCTTGGTGAAATTGTTTTTTTTTCTAAAACTGTTATAGTCATGAAAGTTTGGAAAAATGGGTAATGAAAAGGAAAGAAAGGTGAACCGCTTATAGCGTTGAATGAAATGGCTGTTTTCGAGAAAAGTTCATACTTATGTATATTTTGTATAAACTGTCACATTACTATTCTAGTATGAGATTGGGCATTCATGATCATAGCTATCTGTAAGTTGTTATTGTTGAGGATCATGTTGAGATCCCTACTGGACTATATGTTCATCCCACGTTGTTGAATCTTTTTCAGGTGATAGCCAGGATGTGCTACAAGGTTTTGGATCTTCTTATTTGTTGGCCACGGGGCCTCTTTTGTGTTGGCGGAATGCCATTTATGTAAAAGGGTTATTCCCTTCTTCTTGACTTTTTAATGATGTAAGCCCAAGGGCAATTTATTTAGTGTACTCATGTTGTATTTACTTGCATACGAATGAAAGCAATGTTATTCACTTCTACGAGTTGAATATACAAGTTTATTTCCGCATGTTATCTCTGAAATGGAATTAAGTAAATGAAATTGGTAATACTTCGAGTAATAAAAATTGGGGCGTGACATTGTAGGTCTCTGATTCTCTACCTTAACTTATTGACATTGGAAGCATTTGGAAACATGGTTTGCTATGTCTTTCTTCATCCCAGTCCACCAATAATGTTTTTTCAGATCGTGGTACATTTTCGTATTTTCAAAATGAGCTGCGAATCTTGAGCTATAAGCTTCCATCAATATCTTCTTTTTGATTTCTGAATGTCAAGTACACAAATTCGATTTCAAAATTTTAGTATCCCATTGTCTATAGTGAAATCAGAATTGGGCGTACTTCCTTGCTCATCATATCTTTTCTTCAAAAGCTTATCCTTACATTGACACGCCCTAATTTCATTGATTATCGTATGTTCCATGACTATATTAGCGAGAAATCCATTAGCCTTGTGTGGAACCAACTCCAAATCTAGTCATTCCAAATTTATTATTAGTGAGGAAGTATGCCAAACTTCGAGTGGTCTTCCAACTTAGTGCATCTGCTACCACATTAGCCTTTCGTGGGTAGTGTTAAATCTTCACATCATATTCTTTCATAAACTCTAACCACTGTCATTGCCTCATGTTTAGTTCCTTCTATGTAAACATATATTTAAGACTTTTGTGATCGGTGTAAATTTTGCATGTCACTCTGTAGAGGTAATGACGCCAAATATTAAGAGCGAAAATCACCGCAACCAATTCCAGATCATGAGTTGGGTAGTTCTTCTCGTGAGTCTTTAGTTAACGTGAGGCATACGTAATAACTTACGTAGTGTCTACAAAATTGATTGTAAGTGTTGCTCATGGTCTTTCGGTGTTTTAGAGTATACGCGAATGTCATCAATGAAGACAATAATGAACTCATCGAGATAGGGTTTGAACACTCAATTCATGAGGTCCGTAAAGATTAGTGGAGCGTTTGTGACACCAAATGGCATGACAAGAAACTTGTAGTGTCGATAACGTGTTTTAAGGCAGTCTTCTCAATGCTTCTGACTTCGACCTTCACTTGATGGTAGCCAAACCTCAAGTCAATCTTTGAAAATACTTGAGTGCCTTGAAGTTGATCAAATAAGTCATCAATTTGCAGCAAAGGGTACTGATTTTTTATGGTAACCTTGTTCAATTCTTCAATAATCGATACATAATCTCATCGTACCATCTTTTCTTTTTACAAATAATACTAGAGCTCCTTATGGTGAGGTACTTGGTCGTATGAAGCTGTGATAATCCTGTTCCGTATTATACTAATTGGTCCTTATTATGAATGTGATTATGTGTTTGATATGATTTTGTGTGCCATTTATATGAATATATGTGGTTTTGAATTTCTATTTGTTCACCGTAGGAATATCTGTTCAACTTGCTGTTATAAACTGAAAATTGAAGGCCTTATCGGCCATAAAAACCAAAATTGACTACGCTATTGTGATTAGTGTAATTTTTAGAACCTACGGTGAAATTTAATTGAAAATTGATTCGGATCAAAATAATTAGATTCAGAATAATTAATTAAGTGCCATTAATTAGCTATAATCAAATTTGATTTAGTGGGACTATAAAAAGGGACCTTTATACACTCAATTCCTCTCTTTTATTTCATTTTGGCTGATTTTGGCTCTCTAGAAAGTGAGAGAACTGAATTAGAGAGAGAGTGTGTAGGAGATTGAAGGTTTGATCAAGAAGCTTGAGAATCTTGAAGACTAACTCAAGAATTAAGCATAAGTTTGGAAGATTAAAGCTGCTAGGTAAGTAATCAACCCTTAACTCATGAGTTTGAGTTGTGATTTTGTGAATTGAAGATTAAATAGTGAGTTAGATCATGAGTTGAGTTGATTAAGTTGAAATTAGAGTTGATATGTTCATGCATGCATAGAATTATTATGAATTTCCATGAATTTACATAATCTAACATGTAGCATGCCAATTATGCAAGATTGGGAGTTTGATCATACATGCAAGCATGGTTTTGTTGAGTTTCATGAGAATAGACACCATTTGCATCATTTGAAATGAAATTGAAGTAAAAAATTGGCATGTATGTTTGAATATTGAAGATATGAAGATTATATGAAGTTTGAATGCATGAGCCTTGAGTATACAAGGAAATGTTGATTAATTTTGAAGATTGGACCATGATTTTGAATAATTGGCCTCATGTGGTTTACATCCATATGCTATATGTTGTATTTGCATGTTTTTGGTGCCTTAATTTGAGCTTTAAAGTCTTTGAATGTTGAATTTGAGCCCAAGAACAATTCTGGATTTTCCAGAATTTGAGATGTTCGCTCGAGCGGGGAAGGCACCGCTCGAGCGGGAAATACGAGCCTTGAGTATACAACATGGCTTTCCATAAGTCATCTACATACTGGCCATAAACCAACGGAGCTGTTGAGGCCGCCTACAAGAACATCAAGCACATTCTGCAGAAGATGGTGGAAACCTACAGGGACTGGTCAGATAAGCTGCCATTTGCTCTTTGGGGCTGCTGGACATCAATTCAAACTTATACTGGGGAAACTCTGTATTCCTTGGTTTATGGGATGGAGGCTATTTTGCCTATCGAAGTTGAGGTTCCATCACTGCGGGTAATGGCTGAGTACCAAATAGCTTAAGCAGATTGGTAGCGAAGCAGGGTTGAGGAACTCATGCTATTTGACGAGAGAAGGCTGAAAGCACTGTGTCATGTCCAAGGTTATAAATGTAGAATTGCCAAGGCTTTCAACAAGAAGGTTAAGTCTAGGAATTTGAAGGAGGGGGATTTGGTGCTCAAAGACAATTGAGCTCTCATCCATGACCCTAGAGGCAAGTTCGGACCTAATTGGATTAGTCCTTATATCATCAAGTCTATCTGGTCGGGTGGAGCTGTCGTTCTTATGGACCTGGATGGCCTTGAGTTCTCCCAGCCGATCAACATGGACAAGTTGAAGAAATATTATCCCTGAGTGGCTCGCTAGGCCGAAAGCCCGAAAGGGCGACCTAGGCAACAGTTAGAGCACAAAAAATTTCAACTAGGAACAGCTGAGCTCACAAGGTTGAAAACCCAGAAAGGGCGACCTTGGCAAAAGTTAGAGCACAAAAGGAGAGTGTTAAAACCTGAGTGAACCTGAACTGAACTATGTGTAGACATCCCATTTTGGACCGACCTTAAGACTCAAATGTCATCGTTTATGCACGCAATGATTGCGCATGTTTGTTCTTGTTTTGAGCACCCGAAGGTCTCGGCTGGGTGCCTTGTCTTTGAGCCTCTTAACCCTTTGTGTTTTGGCCTTGGTTTTTGGGCCAAACCTTGTTGCCTCTTGCCTTGGGGAGAAGAGGGCCTTGCCGGCCACTTTTGGCATCTGCCGACCACTTTTTCCTCTTGTAGGCCACTTCAAGTGGCCGGCCGGCTAGTGGAAGTGGCTGCCAGCCACCTTAACTGGCCGGTAGCCACTTTTTCTCCTTTTTAGATATTTTGGGCTAGTTGTGGCTCACTGAGTCATCCTCCATATGTATGGAGGGATGGAGGCAAGTTTCAAGCTTGTCAAGCAAGCTTTTGCTTGCATTGCTTATATAAGGGGAGCTCCCTCCCCCTTTAGAGGGGTCCAAATTTTTCTGAGCAAAAAATCTCCCTCTCTCACTAGAATTCTCACACTCTCTCTATATTGTGCTATTTTGAGCCTTAAAGTGTTGTTTCTTCACACTTTTGCACACAAATACCTACTCAAACACCTCCACTTTGGAGCTGAGGTCCCTTGGAGCTTGTTTTGAGGTCTTAGACTTGGTTTTGGCTCAGAATTGTTGCTGAAGTTGCTGTCTTGCCATTGTTGTTCAAGGGTGAGCATATTTCCTTTTTAAGCTTGTTTTTGTATACCATCTTGGCTACCTTTGCATGCTGTTTTAGGCTTGGTTGTTAACTACAAAAAGTTATATTTTTGAGTGTTAAAAATGGTAGTTTAAAGTGTTTTTGGAGTTAGGGGTGTTTCACCCTCTTTGGTGGCTTATTTGCTAAGCTTCTAGCCTTCCTTTAAAGCTTTTGAAGCTATCTTGTTTTGGCCTTTTAACCACTGAATTCCAAAGGAATTTCAGTGGTGAAAAACTTGTTTTGAGGTCCCAAATAGGAGGGGGTGGTCCCCTCTCCTCTTGTCTTTTTAGTATGTGTTGTTGGCCTACCAAATGAGCATATGTTTCTCCCTTCTTGAGGCTTAGTTTGAGCATGTATTTGTGACTTTTTAGACCTACTATAACTCTGTTTTTGGCTAGTTTGGTCACCTCTTGCATGCTTCATACACTTGTGGTGTAATCCTACTTGCTAGCCTAACATACTTCATGTCTTAGCCCATAATTCTAGCATGTTTCGGCTCCACTTCAGCATGTTTTTAGCATTGTTTTAGCATGCTTAAACTCTGTTCCAAGTGGTCTTGGTCATGTATGGCTTGCTTTGTATAGCTATGGCATAGTTGGCTTCACTGGTCTTGAGTTTTGAGCATGCTATATTTGTGATGTTTGTGTGATATGGCATCATTTGATATGTAATTTCAAAGCATAAACTTCTGTCATACTCTCATGTTTATCACTCTTTCATTGTGTTTAAGAGTTGTTCCCTTATGCCTTGTTTGTGAGCCATCAAATGAGCATATTTTTCTTGCCATCTATGCTGCAAGTCTAGCATGTTTTTGCTACTGTTTGGACCTGCCTTAGGTCTATTTTGAATGGTTAAGGTCATTTGAGCATTGCTTAATATGGTTGTAGTGTAAAGGGCCTTGACTAGCTTTGAGTTTTGGGGCCTTTAACATGTTGTGCATGTGATGTTTGTGTGATATGGAACCATTTAGCATGTAATTTCAGTGTATTTAGTGTAGTCACACTCTCATAAACTTCACTTTTTCATAGCTCTTGAGAGTTGTACCTTATGCCTTGTTGATGAGCCAATGCATGAACATCATTTTCTTGCCTTTCATGCTATCATTTCAGATCATTTTGGCCACTGTTTTGGCATGCATGACGTCTGTTTAGGGCTGGTTTGGTCCTTTGAGCATTGTATTGCATGGTCCTTGTGTTGTGTCTTTCACTAGTTTCAATGCATAAGGACCCTAACATGCTATACTTGCATTGTTTGCATAATATGTCATCATTTGGCATATGATTTCAGTGCCTGTACCTCTGTCATGCTCTCATATATGCCGCTCTTTCAATGTGTTTGAAAGTTAAGCTTTGTGCCTTGCTTGCGAGCCAACGAGTGAGCATGAATTTCTTGCTTTTTGTGCCTAAGTTTTAATGTGCTTTGGCCACTATTTTGGAGTATCTTAGGTCTATCCATGGTTGGTTTGACCATTTGAGATTGATAATGCATGCCTCATGTGTAATGTTATTCACTTGCTTTAGTGCTCTTAGCCCTTTAACATGTCTTGCATGCATTGCCTACATAATAGAGTCTTGTGCATGCCACTTTAGCATTGAAAGATGAACGTGTTGTTTGCATTGCATTGTGTTTGGATCGGACGTTAATCCAAACACGAAGAATGTGGCACGTTTCATACTCAAAGTAATGAAACGTGTTGCATTTCTTGGTCGCCAACCCTCTTGATCATGCATGATAAAGGTGGAGGCTCTTATGTGTTGTTTGTGCATTCACTAACATTGTGCGAGCTTGACTCTTTGGCCATCATGCATTAATGTGTGATTGGTGGCTTGAGAGTCGAGTACTACACTCCTTTGAGCTTGAGAAATGATAAAGAGAGTAGTTGCACACATATTTCTTGCAAATGCATTGTTGTGCCTTTGTTGATCTCCATTGCAGCAAAGTTGAGATTCTGGGAAGAGAAGTAGCCGGCCGGCCACTTGCAGCAAAATTTTCCAAGATGCTCCTATATTGGGGCAGATGCAACCTGAAAGTGTGTAAGATGTTCTGAGATCACCGCGAGTGCAAACAGAGACAACTCATGGCAAGGCAATGCATTTTCAGGCGACGCCAACCGAGCATGCATGCATCCCTCGCTTCCTGAGGCCGTTCTTTTGAATTGCTTAGCTAATTAGCTAGTTAGCTTAGTCTTTTTTGTAATTAATTAGTTAAGTATTTAATTAATTAATTCGGTTTGTAACTAATTAGTTTAGATTAGCTAGTTATTCAATTGTGTTGTAATTAATTAGCTAGAATAGTTAGTTAATTAGTTGGTTTGTAATAGTTAGCTTAAGTAGCTTAGCTTAGCTCTTATTTATTCGGACCCTCCTACGAGAGGGCACAATGTTGTAATAAAGGTGCGTGTGTGTGTGCATGCCTTCCAATCCCCATTTCTTTCTCCCTTTTACTTATCAGCTTTTGATGGTTAGTTTAGGGCTACGTTTTGTTTAGCATACCTTATGTTTGCATGTTTGCATCATTCATTCGTCTTGCATGCACTGGGCTCGGTGCATCATTCAAACTACATTGTATATCAATACCTATTTGAATACATGTATCAAATCGTTGCATTCATATGCCTGTAGACACCCCATTTTTTACCAACCGTAAGACTCAGACGTCATTGATTGAGCGCTTGGTAATAGTGCATGTTGTGCTCGTTTCAAGATTTCGAAGTTTTGGCTGAGAGCCTTGCCTCCGGGTTTCTGAACTCTTTGTGCTTTGGCTCAGATTGCGGACCAGGCCTTGTTTCTCTTCCCTAGAGGGAGGGAGTGGTCTGGTAGACCATCTCTTTGTGGTCGTAGACCACTTTTTGTGGTCGTAGGCCACTTTTCCCGTTTGGAGACTAGTTTTTTGTTTTCGGAGCCTTCGACCGCGCGCCTTGTCTCGAGACCACTTAACGTTCTCCGTTTGGCATGGCTTTTGAACCACACCTTGTTGCCTATGCCTAGAGGAACACTGTGGTTCAGGAGACCACTTTTGTGGTCGTATACCACTTTTGATGCCCGTAGACTAGTTTTCGAGGCTTTCGGCCGTGTGCTTTGCCTCCCGATCTCTCGTCTTGCATCTGTTTTGGTTTGTTTTCAGTACGAACCTTATTTTCCTTATTTGGAAGGTGGTACAAGGGTGGGAGACCAGTATTTCCCCTTGGAGACCACTTTTTCTCCTGCCAGCCAGTTTTCTGGTCTGACAACTGGTCTCCCTAATCTTTGGACCATCAAAAGTGGTCGGCCACCACACCATTTGCTTGTTTTCATCCTCTGGACTCTCTCCCACCATGGCCGACCAGTTATTGTTCTGGGAGACCACTTAAACTGGTCGGCCGACCACTTTAAGTAGCTAGCCGACCACTTTAAGTGGTTAGCTACTTTTCGGCACCTTTTTGGAGATATTTTCCTCCAGCTGGCACAGCTGGAGGGCACCAGAGCCATCTTCCATACACGTGTATGGAGGGATTGGTTTGAGCCTTAGCTTCTTGGAGAAGCTTTGCCTTTTGTTCTCTATAAGAGGGAGGCTCCTCCTCCTTTCTCTAGGTTCAGAAAATTAGGGTTTGAGTTATAGATATAGCTTTGTATCTATCTTGCCTTGGTTCTTCATTTTTGTGCCTTAAAGTGTAGTTTTGTCTTACTTTAACATACAAACATACACTCAAACACCATCCTTTGGTTGCTGAGGTGCTTAGGAGCTGGTTTTGGTATTCTTGGGTTGGTTTGAGCTTGAAAAACCTGCTGGAGTTGCAGCCTTGAAGAAGTTCATCAAGGGTGAGTTTCTAACCCTTAAATCCCCCATTTTTGCTTAAGCTTTTGAGCCTATTTGCATACTGTTTTAAGCTTAACTCTTAACTACAAAAATTTCTGATTTTTGGTGCT
Source organism: Camellia lanceoleosa (assembly GCA_025200525.1). Lineage (NCBI taxonomy): Eukaryota > Viridiplantae > Streptophyta > Magnoliopsida > Ericales > Theaceae > Camellia > Camellia lanceoleosa. The sequence continues at coordinate 89,462,100 of CM045758.1, read as the reverse complement.
TAAGATCTTTGTTTAAGGTCATTTTTGTGTTTAGGGTTGTGTACCCCCTCTTAGGCCTTGTTTGGCCTTGCTTTTGTGCCTTCTTTGTGAGCATTGGGACCACCTTGTTTTGGCCTTCTCACCACTGAAACTCAGAGGAATTTCAGTGGTGGGAAGGGTGTTTTGAGGTCCCAAAAAGGAGAGGGTCATCCCCTCTCCTTGTGTCTTCAATACTTGTCTTGAATGCCTCATGTGTGAGCACGTTTATTAAGCGTATGTTGGCCGTATCTTAGCTTGTATTTGGGCTTATTTTAGCGTGGCATGCCACTATTTTTACTTGGTTTTGTCACTCCATGCATGCCTTATACACTTGTAGTGTAAATCACACAAACTAGCCTTGTATGCTTCATGAAGTAGCATGTTATTCTAGCTTATGTTGAGTCCATTTCAGCATGTTCTTGGTGTTGTTTTGCCATGTCATACCTCTATTAGGGTTTGGTTTGGTCACCTCTTGCATGTTCCATGCACTTGTAGTGCAATTCCATGAAATAGCCTAACATGCATCATGCTTTAACATGTCATTCTAGCATGCTTTTGGTTTAACTTAAAGAAGCTTTTGTCCATATTTTAACATGCTTTAGCTTTGATTTGTGTTGTTTTGGCCATGCATGCCATGCTTTGTGTAGCTATAGTGCATTCTAGCTTGTTAGTTTTGTGTACCAAGTCCACTAGCATGCCTTGCTTGGGCTATTTGAATGATTTGGCATCATTTATTATGTGATTTCAGTCCATGTGTCATGTTCATGCACTTGCATCTTTCACTCATTCAATGCGTTGGAAGGTTTCCCCCTTTATACCTTAGCATGAACCATTGCGTATGCCTTCATGCCTTAGCTTGCGAGCCATCATTTCAGTGCTTATTAGGGGTTATTTTGCCATAATATAACTCTGATTTTTGTTGGTTAAGTCATCCCATGCTGGTCTTAATAGGTGTAGTGTAATCCACCTTATTTGCCTTACATTCATCATGCCTTATGCCCCTCATGCTAGCTTGTTTTGGCTTCCTTCCATGCATGTTTTAGACTCATTTTGACATGTTCTAGGACTATTTTAGGTTGCCTTGGTCACATGCTTCATGCTTTGTATAGCTGTAGTGCAATCGGCCTTGCTAGCTTTGTGCTTTGTAGACTCATGCATGCTATCTTTGAGCTATTTAAATGATTTGGCATCATTTAATACTTCATTTTAGAGTTTATAGCATTGAAATGTTCCCACTTCTTTCATGCTTTGAATGCCTTTAAGTGTTGTGCATGGTTGCTTCTTTTATGGCCTAGCATGTATGCCATCTTGCCTAGGTCTTTGAGCCTCTATCTTAGCATGTTTTGGTCATGGTTGTGACCTATTTTAGCTCTGTCCATGGTTGGTTCATGCACATTTTCCATGTATTACATGTCTCCTTTGTAGTTGCTCTTTGCTAGCTTCATGCTTTAGGACCTCTAGCATGCTATACTTGATATGTTTGAATGATTTGGCATCATTTCTTACCTTATTTAAGTGCACTTAGTTTTGTCACACTTCCACATTTATCACTCATTGAGCCCTCTTGAGAGTTGTGCTCTTAGGCCTAGTTGGTTAGCCAATGCATTGTGCATACATGCCTTGTCTTTTGGTGCCTTTGTTTTGGTGTTATGGCCACTGATTTGGGCATGACTGAGGTCTAGCCCCTTTTGGTTTAAGTCCATTTAGCATGCTTGTTTATATGTTGTTCGCATGCTTATTGTTCATTGCATTAAGGATGACATCTTACATTGAATTGAGTATGCCATGTTGCCATATTGCATCGTGTACGCCATGTAGTTCTTTAGATTGTGTATGCCAAGTAGTCCTTTGCATTGAGAATGCATGTGCATAACATTGATAAGTTGCCCTTGTTGCATTGCATTGTGCATGCATGCATTACATTGTATTTAGAATCTAAAGTTGCTTTGCATTGAGCATGCATGCCATCGAGCATTAAGTATGCTATGTTATGTTGCCTTGCATGTTTGCATGCTTGTCCCTTGCATTTTGTTCATATGCTTCTTTCATTACATTGCATGTTTGCATGCTCTAGTTGCATTCATGTTTGCATACTCGAGTCACATTGCGTATACCATGTTATGTGTTGCATTGTTGTTTGGAATAGGTGTTAGTCCAAACACGGGAAATGAGGGACATTTCATACTTACAGTGATGAAACGTGCCTCAAATTCCGGTCGCCGACGCTCTTGATCATACATGATAGAGTTCTAGGCCTTATGTGTTTACTTGTGCATTCATTTTCATATTGAATTGTGCAACTTCGCCTCTCGGCCATCATGCATTGAAATGCGCGATTGGTGGCCCGAGGGTCGAGAACTATACTCCCTTGAGTTCATGGCATGATATGGAGGGTGGTTGTGCACACATATCTTGCAAATACATTGCCATGCGCTTTCTTGCTCTCTGTTGCAGCAGATTGCAGTTCAGCAGTAACAACTGGTCGGCCAGCCAGAAAAACTAGATGGCCAACCACTTTTTCTAGCTTTCTGCAAGAAAAGTGGTCGGCAGGTGGCTGGAGAGACCAAAAGTGATCGGCCACCCTCCTACAGGTCTCCCAAGGTGGAGTTTCAGCTTTCTGGAGCTTGGTGCAAGTTTTTGAGGAAAATTGAAAACAGAGGCAAATCGGGGCATCGCATTGGATTTCCAAATGAGGCAACCGGGCTTGCACGCATTCCTTTCCCTCTAAGGCTCCTAATTTATTGCTTTCCTTAGCTGCCATGCTTAGATAGCTAGCTTATGCTTCGTTTTGTACCTTAATAGTTGATGCGTTTAACTGTTTAAATTTGTTTTGTAATAATTAGTTAACTAGGATTAGTTAATTAGCTTATTCATTGTGATGTAATAATTAGTTTAATTAGCTTAGATTAGCTAGTTAGCTTCTTATTTGGTCCTTCCCTCGAGAGAGCACACTGTTGTAATAAGCATGCATGTGTGTGATGCATGTCTTCCAACCCCCATTTCTTTCTTCCTTTTACTTAACCACTTACGATGGTTAGTTTTAGGGCATATTTCAATTAGCATACCTTATGCTTGCATGCGTGCATTCATTCATCTGTCTTGCATGCACCGGCCTCGGCGTATCATACTAACTGCATTGTATTTTCAATACCTATTTGAAATACTTGTACCAAGTTGCATTTCACATGACATAATTAGAATAGCCGAGCCTATTTTAGTTGCATTTCCGCATGTGTTGCATTAGCCATCTTAACATGAACTAGGATCATGCATGATTTCTAACTAGTTCTTTGTTTTGGCTCAGAGTACACTGTAAGTGTTTACGCTTTAGCATACTGCATGTGTGTTAATGTTGCCATGAAAGCATGCTTGCCATGAGGCTAACTTCTTAGTTGATTAACTGCCTGAATGCCTGTGGGTGAAGGTTGGATTACTTGAATTGGAACAATTCATTAAAATCCCTGATTTAGCCTACTTGCGAGTAGCAAACTTCAAACCATTTTCACAAACGAATATGCAATGTTTGTTCCAAATTAGGTGATCTAGTCTATACTTATATGCTGTGCGCATCACATAGTAAGATTAGCTAATTAACCGGAATAAGAGCACATGTGTTTTCAAAAATAAAATGTCATGCTTAGTACAGGCCGATCTTTGATCGGGCGAGCGGGGGTGCTCATTGCATGACCTTCCCCTCTCGTACCCAAATTCCCGAGCTGAGGCAAATTTGGTGATGACGAACACGTGGCCTTTGGCACGAGTCAGGGTTTCCTAAATTCCCCCAAAATAAAATATTTAGGTGGCGACTCTGTATTTGGCAAAGCAGTCCATGTTTGGCACTTCTTTTTAAAAATCAGTTTTCCAAAATGATTTGCCAGATTTGGACTCTTTGGTGATTTATCGGTCTTACATTGCACATTGTAAGATTAGATTCAAAAGCGTGACATTTGAGTCCGAACTGTAGTAGCTTGGAACAAGACGAGATCCCCACCCCCCATCGCAGGCACGCGAGGATGTTGGAGAGTTCCCGGGAGCGCGTCTACAATGCCATCTTAGATAGCCGAGCCTATTTTAGTTGCATTTTGCATGTGTTGCATTAGATATCTTGTATAGATAGGATCATGCATTGATTTCTAACTAGTTCTTTGTTTTAGCTTGGAGTACACTGTAAGTGTTTATACTTTAGCATCCTTGCATGAGTGTGAGTGTTGCCATGTTAGCATGGTTTCCATAAGGCTATTTGCTTAAGTGATTAACTGTATGAATGCCTATGGGTGGAGGCTTGATTGCCTAAATTGGAACAATTCATCAAAATGTACGTTTTAAGCCCACTTTACGGAGTGGCAAAATCATGCTGTTTTAAGCCCACTTGAGGGTGGCAAATCTACGCTTTAGACTACTTGCGAGTAGCACTTTCAAACCATTTTCGAAAAACAAACATGAGTTGTTTTGTTCCAATCCACGTGATTAAGTCTATACTTGTGTGTTGTGCGCATCACATAGTAAGTTAGATTAATAACCGGAATAAGAACACATGTGTTTCCAAAACAACATATCATGTTTAGTAAAGGTTGATCCTTTGATCGGGCGAGTGGGGCTGTTCATTTCAGGACCTTCCCCTCTCGTACCCTAGTTCCCGAGCTGACGAAACTTTGGTGATGACGGACATGTGGCCTTAGACACAAGTCAGGGTTTCCTAAATTTTCCAAAATAAAACATTTAGGTGGCGACTTTGAAATCTGGCAAAGCAGTCCATGTTTGGCGCTTTTTGATTAAAATTGATTTTCTAAAACGATTTGCCAGATTTGGACTCTTTGGTGATTTATCAGTCTTACATTGCACTTTGTGAATTAGATTCAGAACTGTGACAGGAGTCCGAACTGTAGTAGCTAGAACCCAATTCGCGCCCTCTCCAAAAGGAGGGCCGCGCGGAGAGAGTTCAAGGTGGTCTACACTACGTAAGGCTTGATTCCCATCTTTGGGATATGTAGGCAACTTCATTCTGAAGTCCGACCTAAACACTTCCAAATCAACTCTGTCCATGTGATTGTTTTGGTCATCTTTGTCTCTTCTGCATTCAAGAGCTTGGTTGTCATCTCCAATGCAGTACTATTCAAACAAGGGGCAACTTTCCAGTTATTGGATCCGGGGTTGTGCATCTCGAGGATAGATTCCGGGCATGTCCAGTTGTGATCCATATCGAAAATGGTTTTGAAAAGTTTTAATAAAAGTTGATTTTGCTCAAATTAATCTTTTTACAACTTAGCCATTTTTGGACCAAAACGGAAAATTTTCAGTACCCACAACCTTCAATTTCATGGATTTCAATACAGAGTTCTCCGACTCTTGATACAAATTGAAGTCACTTTTTTATTACATTCATAAAGAAAACTTGAAAGTACATATTAAAGCAATAAACTTGGGGCATAGTTTGATATTCCTGCCACCCCTCCCAGAGCTTGTGGAAGCTTCTGATGCCAAAGTAGGCCCGGTTTGTGCCTCATCTTCAAGCCAAGCTATGCATTCGCCAGAAAGGGCACAACCGAAATTGGGAGTGGGGGCCAGAAGTTCTCTTGTTCTCCATGTTGTGGCATACCGAGCTAGCTGTGCGCCTCAGATCAGAAATGAAGTTGGGTACTCTATCCCTTCTTCCAGGCAAGCCTGGTCATGGCCGAACTGACGCCGGAATTGAAATGGGAAGTAGAAGACGCAGTGTGTCAAGCCAACCAACTGAATGCCAGGTTGTCGGGACATACTGTAGCTTATCTCCGGCAGATCAAACCAAGGGCAGCGCCAAGCAATGTCAACAGCAGACCTGCCGCACAGACAGTGACATCACCATCTCTCGTTCGGAAAGTCAACTAGTCAGGGGCAGAAGAAATAGCCACGCGCTGAGTACTCGGGGTAAGCGTCCACTACTTTCAACTTCTCCATCAGCCATATCTGGGGAGGGAAGAAAAATAAGAGAGATTAAAGAATAAAGAGGTGTATGAGAAGAGAAAAGTGAGAAGGTGTTTTAAGATAAAAACAGAGCCTGAGGGCTGAGTGATGTGAGAAACACATGTGAGAAGGATAGGAAACATTACCCGCAAGAGTAGTGGACTCCCTACAAACTTGGTTGTCTCCCGGCGGTGGAAAGCATCCAAACCCATCAAAGTCTCGGCTAGTGTCATGCCAATGTAGCTTTTGCCCTCTTTCAGGCCTTGGGCAACTTCAATCAAACGAATGCTTGACCCTCCAAAGCCAGGGGCAAGCAGAAAATGGGCCAACATACACAAATAGAGGGCATGCTGCCGAAAACTTTGCCAAAAGTGCTCGCTGCGGTCACCAGCGTCAGAAAACCAATGAATTAAGCTGGGGATGTCTAACTCCCTGTTGTGAACCAAAGATCGGGCATCCTGTAAAGTCAACCGCACATCCTTCCCAAAGCTTGGATGTGTCTAAAATGAGCTTGGGGCAAGATCTCCTTCACGCCGAGATTCCATCAAAGCTTGAATTCTTCGATTGCGAGACACAGCTCTTGTCTCCCAAAGCTAAACACGTATGTAACTGGATTCCAACATCTAGCTGCAGCATGGAAGAATGGTAAACACAGCGGAGTGCGGCCCAGTGGGAATAGTGCGTTTAGCGCAAAACCTCAGAAATTCAACTTTTCCGAGCTGTCCAAAGTCGCAATCCAATTAGAGAGATTTTTGGTGAAGAATGTTTCCATTTTGGGGCAAAAATGGAGCTGAAATAGAGAAAACACGAAGCTGGAACCTTTATAGGAGATAAGGCAGTAAGTGGAGGATAGGTGTCAACGTTTCGAAGGTTCTGCACATCAATGGCTAGTAGTGGCTCATTGATGGCCGGCATAGGCACATTGATGGTCAGCAGAGGAAAGTGATGGCCGGCAGGCCATTCCCCATGGCCGGAATCCTCCCTTTCATGTTTAATGATCGCCTGTGTGAAGATCTAATGGCTTCCAATAATTGTATTATGTTATCGGCACCTCTCGAGGTCTTGTTTTGGTTCTTTTTGGGCTTGAGCACCTCTGTTAAAGTTGTAATCATTTGGTTTTGTTTGTTAGGTTGTATGTATGTTGTTTATCGAGTCGTTGCAATTTGCTTATCGAGTTGTATGCACTTTCTTATTGAGTTGTTGCGATTTGCTTATCGAGTTGTTTTGTTCTTTCAGTTGTTAGTTGGTTCACTACCTGATCAAGAACAATGCAATTTGGATGTACAGTTTTCCAACAAAGATTAATCTCATTTTCATGCTGTGCAATGTGATGCAACGCTTAAAATGTAAAATGCAACACTTTTTTAAACCAAAGCTGAGTTTTCATTCCAATCATGGTTTCTTTTTGCAAAAGAGTACAAGTTTTAAGAAAATAAAACTGGCTAAGGCTGTACAATGTGCTAACACTACTAGCAAAAAGAGAAATAAAGCAAAAAGCATCTAAATCGATGCCACCCATCTCAAGCTCGAGAGGCCCTCTTCGTCCTCTTCCTCGGCTGAGCAGACCCTGGAGCACTGTCACCATCGGCACCGCTATTTGAAGCTGGATTAGAGCCTGAACTGGAACCCTCCTCAGCCTCTCCAGCCTCACTGCCAGCAGAATCCGAGCCGGCGTCGTTACCTCCCCCATCAGATGACTTGGACTGTGGAGTCGCTGCCTCAGCCTTCTCTTCGTCTCGTCATCATCATCACCCAGAATGGGCTCTGAAGGGCCACTCTTGCTGCGGATGCCTCTGGCTCTACCTCGGCCACGTGTCTGAGCCTGTCTCCCTCTCCTCTCTGCTGCTGGGAGAGGAACTGAGGGTCTTGTCGCTGCTCCTGCTGGGGCACCCGATGGGGCTGGCATCTTGAAAGGAATCTGAAAAGGGCAGCTTATGAAGATGTATTAGTGGTGGTGTATATTAGGTGCAAAAGATAATGTGCTGTGAGCAGTAACTGATTGCAATGTATGTATGTCGTGGGTAGTGTATGGGAACAGTGTATCTATGTAGTATTTTAGTGCAATAAATCAGATCAATGCAATGTGGAATAATGAAGTGCTAATGCATTAGCAGAGAGTTTCATGGCATGAAGTGCAAATTGAAAGAAATTACTGAGATCCTGTAGAGGCTGAGCAGATCCAGGCTCGTCTGTACCATCTCTGTCAAGGAAGCCACTAGCTCAAGGGCCTGCCCTGTGTACTCTATGGGTGCCTGTAAGTGCATTGAAGGGATCAATATTCTATAAAGCATAATTGAAATGAAGTAAATATGCAAAATGTAAAGTTTGGTGCATACCGGGGTCGGGCCTCGAACTCCGACAAGTGCATGACCAGCTGGTGCAGGCTCAATGGGGATCTGGCAAGTCTCCCCAGAACGCCTCTGATAAGTCACTGAGGTAGGCAGCTCTGGCCATCCCAGCCCCTGTCTCTGCCTCTCCCCAAAATCTCTCATCCTACGAGACCTGGTCGCTCTAGCTTCTCTGCCTCTCTCCCTCACAGCTAGAGCTCTCGCTCTCTCACCTTCGTGAACGCCGATCAAAGGCGGCATCAGATGAGTTTGGATGAAGGTCGTGTAGTCGCCCTCTGCATGAAAGTACTCTGTCTCCAGTCCTACCATAAACTGGATCACCTCCTCAACAGAAAGTCTGTGCCTCTCTCATCGATACTGGGGGTGTTGTTGATACGAACGGGGCAGACAGTCCTAAAGTCTGGCATGTGAAACGCTGCTCAAGAACCAAGCCCGGCAGATCGGGCCCCCGAGAAGGATATGATAGCGAGCGACAACCCTGGTTGTCTCATACTGGGCTCAGAGCCCTAATGGTATCGCATCCCATAGCTGCCATGTGATCTGAAAGACGAGAGCATGAACAAATGATTAGTCGTTGTCAATTAGCTAATGTACATGTATCAAGATTGATTGAAAAGCGAGATGGCTTTGTTTTGGGTTACCTCATGCGCTGTGACCATGTCGAAGTACTGTCGGAAGAACATGAAGTTCTCTTGGGTCCTACAATGGAGCTGGCCGTTTTATACCCGAGAGAATGGGACTGTCACCGGGGTCTCCTCTACAAGCTCTGGAGCAAGAACTAGGAAGTATGCGTATACCCACAGCTGCAAGGAAAATGTGATCAGTACAGTGTATGAGCAGGCACAGAAAATGCAGAGCAGAAAGTACGAATGCAGGACAGAAAGCATGTAGATACAGAGAATGTAAAGCAAGAAATGCTAAGCAGAAAATGTAAAGTGAAAAGAGGGAACTAAGTTGTGTACCTCCTAGGCCCGCCAGTAGCCACCGATCAAGGTCCCGCTCATCCGAGAGGTCAAGCTCATGTATCCATATAGAGTAATGAGGCCGGCTCCGCCCCAGTTGTAGAACTGAACTCTCTGGAGTACCACCAATGCGCTTAAAAAGTATAAACCTACGATATTCCACCTGTTCGAAAACAAGGTGGTACCAAAGAGGAACATGAGGAAGCCCCTAGCATACAGCTCTGTCTCCTCAACTGTCTCGGGCTCCTCTCCTCTAAACTACTCCTCAAACCAACTATATCTAACCATGCCTACCCGAAGTATCGGTGTGTGTGCCCCGAGCAGTGCAGTCCATGCAGCCTCTCACTCTCCCATGTCAGGGTCGAGAGGGATTGGATCACCTCCCATGCCTAAGCCAATGATCATGGCAAAGTCGTAAGGAGTCATCGTCATCTCCACCGTCGTAGAGAAAATGGAAGGAGTTGGTGGTATCCCACTACCTCTCCATGAGAGCCCCTAAGAGAGGGCGGCTCGCTATGGCCCGTGTCAAGTTGGAGCAAAATAGACCAAAGCCGGTCTCGTCGATGATGTAGTGGACCCTACCTGGTAGCTCATCGTACCAGTCCCAGGCTGTCGTCGTGCCATAGCCCCTAAAGGGGCGGGATCTGTCCTTTAGTAATACATGAGATGCAATAAAATCAAGTACAGTTGAAGGTACAAATGAAAGTACAATGAATGTAAAGCAGTGATGTATGAGATACAGTTAGATTAAAGTAGTGCATGAAATGCAATTAGATTAAAACAGTGCAACAAATGCAAGCAGTTAAAGGTAATACTGCAAAAAAGTGAAGTTCGTACCTCCACGGCAATGGTCGACAAGTGAGACGCAGGCTCTCTCAGTAGGAGGTCGTCTGGCATGTCCTCAACAAAGTCAGTGAAGGCTTTGATGCGTCCCACAGTGGGTATAATGTGAGTCTTAAGGTGGTACCTCACCGGATCAAAAAGGTGTATGCTCGTCGGTAATGGCTCAGGCTCAGCCTCAAAGTCCGCTGCAAACTCTACCAGATAAAGTGCAGGGAAGGCCCCGTCATGTGGGACGTCATTAGCCATTTGAAATAGGTGCAAGAGAAGCAAAAATGAGAAAAAAATGAAGAAAATGGTAACACTTTGGCCAAATCAAACCCTAGGAGAGAGGAAATGTCAAAGAAAATCAAAACTTGGGAAAGTGTGCTAACCTTGGAAAAAACTCGAGGGGAATGAGCCTTGAACAATGGAAATGATGAAAGAAGCGTTGAAATCAAATTCTGATCGGTTCAAATTGAAGAGAACTAAAGGGTTTTAGTGAATAAAGTTTGTTTATGGTGTTGAAAACGCGTGGAACGTGTGGATCTAGAGAGAAGGCACACCTAAAGAACAAGGGAAGGGAATTTCGTGCAAGGGTTTGTAAGGAAATGAAGTGTCTCCACTTATATTTAAAGACCCACATTTGAAAAAGACCAATCGCGATCCGCCATCAATGGCGGCGGCACATAGGTGGCAGCGGTGTTGTATTGATGGCAGCGTGTACTTGATGGTTGGCAGGGGGCCGGCGGGCTCCCATGATGGCTGGCATCCTTTCACAGGCTCCCTCTGCCCTTTTGACTTTGATATGTGTCCTTGGGTTCCAAGAAATGCAAGGTGTTCTCGAAGTTTGATTCAAAATGACTCCGCGGAAGCCCAGAATCGTGTTTGCAGTACACGAGGGTCATCACCCACCAACACAAACAAGGTGTATCCTTTTTAACATATTGCAACTCTTCGAGAGGTAAATCAGGGGTTACCTTTGAGTCAACTTTGCCAAATATGTTTTTGTCGTTGCATAGAATGTGCATTGCTTTCATCATTGCATGGAGCATGCATTTTGAATTGTTGCATTGAATATGCATTACCATGTTTGCATAGGGCATGCATTCTGCGTTGAATATGCCTCACTGATCATATTGTGTAGAACTTGCTTCTATTTTGTTTCTTGCATGTTATGCATTGAGCATACCTCAAGCATCATGTTATGATCATTCGTCTCGCATGAGACATGCATTGTATTGCATTGTATCTATCCAGTTTCTTTCTCATACATGCACAATATTGTATGTACGGTTCATTTAGAGGAATTCCGGATAAAACCATTCCTCTCCCTTATCTCGTTAGTTAGAGACATTTGGGTACACCCGATGTCTACACTGACTTTCTGTTGGTTAGAAACACCTAGGTGCACCCGGTGTTTACACTGACACCCTGTTAAAAGCATTGGGACGTACTCCAATGTTTATACCACCCTTCGGTGTTAGCACCACTTCCTTTTCTTCTCTCGTGTGTGATACGCTGAGAGGTGCTTCCTTTTTCTCTCTCACATGTGATACACTGAGAGGTGCTTCCTTTTCCTCTCTCACGTGTGATACACTGAGAGGTGCTCCATTTTCCTCTCTCGCGTGTGATACGCTGAGAGGTGCTTCCTTTTCCTCTTTCGCCTGTGATACGCTGAGAGATACGCTGAGAGGTGCTTCCTTTTTCCTCTCTCGCGTGTGATACGTTGAGAGGTGCTTCTTTTTCCTCTCTTGCGTGTGATACGCTGAGAGGTGCTTCATGTTCCCCTCTCACGTGTGATACGCTGAGGTGCTTCATGTTCCCCTCTCGCGTGTGATATGCTAAGAGATGTTTCGTTTGAGACTTCGGGTATTGCCGATAGTCACTTTTAGTCTTTCCTGCTTGAGGTGCAGTGAAGATTGCATAATTTTCTTACATCCTTTCTATTGAAATGTGTGAGACTGTTGTAACTTGTCGGTTTGCTTAAAATGTTGTATTTATTTTGCATAAATGCTTCATTACAACTTTCTTTACATAATCATAAGTTATGCTCTTACATCATGCATGTCGTTTGCATTTTGCCCCAGCCTGCGGGTGCATCCATATTGTTATCTTGATTGTTTGTCCGAGTCTTCGGCCTTGTCAAAAATGGGTCATTTCTGGGCTTTGACATTCACTCCCATCATTTCATGACTTTCGAGTTCTGTCAAAGAGGGGCAACTGTAGACACCTCATTTTTGACCGTCCTCAAAACTTGGACGTTCTTGCAGGGTACATCCAGCAACAAGTTTGATTGCTTGTCGAGTACTCGACTTTCGCGATGGAATGCTCCAGGTTTGATCCTTCCAAACCCTGTTTCCATTCTGTGTCATATTTGGACCATGTGTTGGTCTTTGCATAGTGATGTCCTTGATGGCCTTCTGGCCATCATTGAGGGTTGCCGGCCATGGGCTTTGCCCTGCTAGCCATCAATAGGCCCTACCGGCCATCAATGAGGCCACTGTCGGCCGCCACTGATGGCCGGCCGGCCACTAATGTTTCAATAGATATTTTTGTAGATATTTTGACAACTGTTTGCACAGATGAGCTCATCTGCATGCACGTGGATGGCTGGATTTGTTTGAAGGCTTCTTGTATCTCCTATATATAGAGCTCATCTATATGCATACAAAGGGTTACAAAGTTTAAGCTGAGCAAGAATTCTCTCTCTCTCTCTCTCTCTCTCTCTCTCTCTCTCTCTCTCTCTGTCTAGAATTCTCTCTCTATATTTTGTGCTTGAAAGTGAACTTTCTCTACATATTTGCACTAGCACCCTTAGCCAAACACCTTCACCTTAAACTTGGGGTTCTTGGAGGCCTTGTTTGAGCTCCTTGGAGTGGTTTTGGCTCAGAAGTTTGGCTGTTTTCTTGTTATTTTCTTGCCGTGCTTCAAGGGTAAGAAATTCCCTCTTTTAAGATTTGTTCTAGTTCATTGCTTGGCCACCTTTGTGGGCTACTTCAAAACTGGTTTTAGCCTTTAAAAAGTTCTGTTTTTAAGGTCTTAAAATGTTGGTTTAAGCCTTGTGTGGTTAGGGGGTGGTTCCGTCCCTTGGCTCTTTGGCTTGTAAAGCCTTTTAAGCCATCTTTCTAAGCTTTTGGAACACCCTTTGTTTGGCCTTCCTACCATTGAAACTCAGAGGTTTTTTAGTGATAGAAACTTGGTTTTGAGGTCCAAAATAGGAGGGGGTGGCATCCCCTCCTTGTATCTTGGTTGCATGTGTAGATGGCCTAATTGTTGAGCATGTTTTTCTACCATCTTTTGACTTGATCTTAGCATGTTTTTGTGACTTTCTTGACATGTTATGGCTCTGATTTTGGCTGGTTGAGTCATTTGATGCTTGCTTCTTACACTTGTAGTGTAATCTTGCTTACTAGCTTAATATGCTTAATGAATTAGCTTATTATTCTAGCATGTGTTGGCTCCACTCCAGCATATTTTTGGCCTTGCTTTGACATGCTTAAACTCTGTTTTGAGTAGTCTTGGTCCTTTGGGACTTGCTTTGTATAGCCATAGTGTAGTTAGTTTCACTAGCCTTGTGTTTTGAGGCCCTTAGCATGCTTTGCTTGTGATGTTTGCATGATATAGCATCATTTAGCATGTGATTTCAGAGCATATTTCTCTATCACACTCTCACACATATCACTCTTTCACTGTGTTTAAGAGTTGTGCAGTATGCCTTGTTTATGAGCCAATACATGAACATGATTTTCTTGTTTTTCATGCTACCATCTCAGCACATTTTGGCCACTATTTTGGCATGTTTGAGGTCTGTCCAGGGCTGGTTTAGCCATTTGAGTTTGATATTGCATGGTTCTAGTGTAAAGCTCTTCACTAGTTTTAATGCTTAAGCCCCCTAACATGTTGTACATGAGTTGTTTGTATGTTAGAGTCTTGTGTTTCATGCCACTTTAGCACTGAAATTCTACCACCTCCCTCATTTCTTCATTTTTCTATTTGTTTTGAGGGATGGTTAGTCTTAAAGTTATGTTTAAGCTTGGGATTGAGGCTTATGCTTAAATGGCTTTAACCCGCTTTTGAGGGTTCCTCCTAGTCAAAGGCATGGTCTCTCTCCTGTCTTAAGTCATCTTTTGATTGACCTCTCTCTCATTAGAGGACTTTCACGTTGGACAAATCAATTAATGAATGGCTTAGTAAGCTAAAATGTGTAAACAAGAATTGAATCAAGTAAAACATGCCAAGATAAGCATATTATGTGTGCATTGCATTGTGTTCAATCGAACGTTATATTGAACACAAGGTAGATTGGCCCGTTTCATACTCAAAGTGATGAAAATGAATCAATCTCCTTTGTCTCCATTGCCTTTGATTATCCATGATAAGGTGATGGTCCTAGAGTCTTGTTTGTCTTGCATTTATTGAATGTGTACAAGTTAGATCTTTGACCATCATGCATTGTGAATGCTTGATTGATGGTTTTGGATTCAATAGTACCTCTCATTTGATGTTTTGAGATAATAAGGAGTGGCACAGTACACACATACTCTTGGGAGACCCCCTATTTTCCTCTAGTTTGAGCTCTATTGCAGAATGGTGATGCAGCACACCAGTGGCCAACAGTGCCTCACAGATGGCCAGCACTGCTTCATCATTTGTCGGCAATGAACATCCTTGGTCGACAGATGGCCGCCAGCAGCTTCAGATGGCCGGCAGGACACTAGTGCACTCCCCAGCATTGTTTTGGTAAGGTTCAGCAAAAAGTTATTGGAGACACCCTGCAAACAGAGCCTCTAAAGAGCAAACCGGAAGGTGTTTCGAGGCAGCAACCGAGGCATGCATGTTCAACTTCTTCAACTTGCTAAGGCAGTGTAGCTTGATGCATTACTTGTTAGTTAGCATGGTTTTGTAATTTAATTAATTTATTAATTAGTTAAAGTCTTGTAATAATTAAGTAGATTGGTTTAGTTATTTCTGTATTGGTTTGTAATAATTAGTCTAATTAGTCTAATTAGATTAGTTTGATTAGTTTAGCTTAGATTAGCGTAGCTTATTCATTCAGACCCTCCTTCGCGAGGGCACAATGTTGTAATAAGCATGTGTGTGTGTGTGTGCATGTCTTCCAACCCTACTTCTTTCTTCCTTTTATTTAACCACTTTCGATGGTTAGATTAGGGGCACGTTTTGATTAGCATACCTTATGCTTTGCATGCATGCATCATTCATTTGTATTGCATGCACCGGGCTCGGCGCATCATTCAAACTGCATTGTATTTCGATACCTATTTGAATACATGTTATCAAACTGTCACATTCATATGCCATCTTAGATAGTCGAGCCTATTTAGTTGCATTATTGCATGTGTTGCATTAGGCATCTTAACATAGTTAGGATCATGCATGATTTCTAACTAGCTTTTGTTTTGGCTTGGAGTACACTGTAAGTCTTTACGCTTTAGCATACTTGCATGAGTGTGAGTGTTGCCATGTTTAGCATGCTTGCCATGAGGCTATTTGCTTAAGTGATAAACTGCATGAATGCCTGTAGATGAAGGCTTTATTGCTTGAATTGGGACAATTCGATAATTGTGTGTTTTAAGCCTACTTGAGGGTGGCAAATCTGCACTTTAGCCCACTGTGAGGGTGGCATTTTCAAACCATTTTTGAAAAACAAACATGAATTGTTTTGTCTCAATTCTTGTGATTTGGTCTATACTTGTATGTTGTGCGCATCACATAGTAAGTTAGATTAATAACCGGAACAAGAACACATGTGTTTATAAAACAACATATCATGCTTAGTAGAGGCCGATCTTTGATCAGGTGAGTGGGACTGCTCATTTCAGGACCTTCCCCTTTCATACCCAAGTTCCCGAGCTGAGGCAACTTTGATGATGACAGATACGTGGCCTTTGGCACGAGTCAGGGTTTCCTAAATTTTCCAAAAATAAAATATTCATGTGGCGACTCTGTAATCTGGCAAAGTAGTCCAGTTTTGGCATTATTTGATTTAAAATCTGATTTTCCAAAATGACTTACTGGATTGGACTCTTTGGTGTTTATCAGTCTCATATTGCATTTTGTGAGATTTGATTCAAAACCGTGACAGGAGTCCGAACTGTAGTAAGACCAATTCGAGCCTTTCCGAAAGGGGGTGCACGAAGAAAGTCGGGTCTACACTAACCCAAACAAGGCCTACACTGACCCAAACAAGGCCTACACTGGGTCCAAGCCCAAACAAATATCACACCATCCATCTATATAAAGGAGGGGCATCCCAAAAAAAAAGGAGAGGTACTTTCTCCCCTACACTACACACCAAGCACTCTATTCTTTCTAGCTTTTGATTCTGTTTATTAAGTGACTGACTTCACCATCGGACAGCCTCCGGCTGGCAACCCCAATTGGGTGGCGCCGATCATGCCCATCTTTGCAGACACAAGGACAAAGTTCATCTCTTCGTTGGATCTATACTACATCCTTGTGAGAGGATATTTCATGGTCTCACAATTGGCGCTATCTGTGGGAAACGTCTACAAGAATTCAACGAAGGAGATGACAAACACCACACTTAAGATGCTCAGATCATCATTTCACATTACTAAAAACAAGACCCACGGTTGATCCTGTCCTTCTCCTTTTTGTTTAAAGTTATTTTTTTAATTTCAATCTTGTTGTGCATATACATATACACAGATATATATATATATACATTTTTGCTCATAGATTTGGTCCAACATATATTTGGTGCAAACATTTATGTCATATTGATCTTGACATTCTCTCTAGCAGAGTAGTCGGCTCATATTCGTTGTATTTATTTTTGTATTTTTGCACTTTCATTCTCGCTCTAAAAATGGGTTTCACATATTTGTTGGTGATAGCATCTTTTCAGCATTACTAATGGGGTTTATCGGCCAAATTCATGCATGATCTATATATTTATTTATTTATTCTTTGTTTCTCAAACTTATCTTGAAGTTGAATCTTAACATGTATACACGTGTACCTATGCTACAACAGTTAGTCTTCATTTTTGTCTCTCTAAACTAAATTGACATAAATAAAGGCGATGAGTTGTTATCACAAATAATTTAACATTTTTTACTCCATAAATTGCGTCAATACGAGCCAATCTATGCGGCTCATGTTAATGCCCAAAAAAAAAAAAAACAAAAAGAAGCTATATAAATGAGCCATATAAATGTTTTGGACCAATGCTCATGTTAATATAAGAATAATATGCTATCGACTCGGCTAATATATTGAATCGATAAGAAGTTTTTTTATGTCGAATAAGCAGTTAAAATGCTCAACTCATGGAAGTTTTTTTTTTTTTTTTTATATATATTTTAACTCATGCTCATGCTCATGAGCCAAGCCGAATAAGAAGTTTTTTATACACAATTGAATCAATAACATGTTAATATATTCGCAGTTGAATAATATTCGGCAACTCATAGATTTGCAGTTGAATAATATGCTCATGTTAATATAAAAATAAAAAATGAAGTCACATTGAGGCCATCTATACGGCTGATATTGTTTGGCTAATGTGTTGGCCTATTACTTGCTTTTGTTTGTTTCGGTTCAGTACTCACCATCTCTCATGGCCGACCAAAGCTCCATAGCTACTCTGCATGTTATTAACTCGGCTTCGACAACTTGTTTGCCTTCTTCAGCAACTTATTTGGCATATTCGTAACTGCAGATCCATTCAATTTGCAACTTATTTGGCATATCATGTTATCGACTTAGCTTCGAAACCATTATTCGGCTTCGGTATTGCTTATCAACTCTGAATTATACAATATTCGGCAAAACAGCATACCGCATTACTTAACTCTGCAATTCAGCGTATCATTCGGCCTCTTATCAATTGCATATTAACAAACTGCATATTATCTTAGCTTTGGCAACATTATTCGGCTTCAGCAACTTATTCGACAACAATATTCGGCTAACATTGCTTACTCGGCAACACTACTCGGCCACACATACATCAACACAGCATTGGGTATTCTCAGAACAACTACAATTGTTAATTTATCTTCCTCTTCGGTAAAAGTCTCATGATTTCTCGGAAGTACAAGATTGCCTGGTGATAATATCTCGGCATAGAACTAGCATCTCAGCTCGTCGAAATCAACATCTAAATATACTAGTGGATTTGTGTCAATTCAAGGAGTCTAAACCCACCAATCCGAGGAGCCAAGAGGTAACCGAAGTTCCCTAGTCTTTGCGAAACGGACCAAATTTTCAAAAAAACTAAAATTTTCAAAGTTGTTGAAATCAAGTTTTGATCATCCCAATGTGAAGTAGTCATCGAGACGAATCCAACACAACAAACCGTGTCAAAATCAGTGTTAAAATGAAGCCGTACAGACCCATCCAAATTTGCCTAAAAAATCTAATGTTTTGTCAAAGAAGAAGAACCAGCAAGCATATGGGAAATCATCATGTACTTCGCAGTTACGTTGCAATTGGTTGTTCTGAACCATTCATTCTATTTTAGTAAAATCTAAGCCATCTAGACTTCAATCACAACGATCCAATAGTCCTTTCCAGCTATTTGACGCATTTTGAGCCCATTCGTATGGTTAGAATTTGCAAATTAAACTCCAAAAAAAAATGTTGATTTTATTCCAAGAATTGAGCGCAATGGCTCTTACTTCGCCCACGGAATTTGTTTCAAATTGTTATCGGCATACTCGGCAATTTTGACTCAAGTCAATTTTATTCCTTCCGAATAACAAATCTTATTCAAAAGCAATGGGGCAAATATACGTTGTACGTTGGACAAGAAACTCAACTTCAATAAATCGGCAACAATTGCCAACCAAGTTCTTAGCAAATCGAACTCCGAAGGGATGCCAACACACCGCGAAGCTGGACATCGATATTTTGACACTAGTTACTCGGCACACCACTCAAGTCCCTCGATTTTCCAAACAGGTGGGTTCACTTACAGGTTTTTCCACAAAGGTTGTTCAGCAACCCAACATGGCTAATTCGGAAGCTTTATATTTATATCCGACGTTCGAGCCAACTCATAGCAAATTGCTCAACACTAATATCTCGGCATGTCTGATATACTCGGCCAACTTGGTACAAACATTACAACGAAATTTTCTTGAGTTACAAACTTTCGCTCCTTTTCACACCGCTCCAAGCAAGCGCTAGTTTTGGGACAATACATTACACACTTGGCAGTCGCCCATTAGCACTTGGTAGTCGACAGTTCGCATGTGGCAGTCAGCAGTTCGCATATTCTTGCGGGCCGTCATTTTAGCAAAGCCGAATCTTCCCTGTAACATAGGGCAATGGGGCAAGTCCAATCTGTATTCTATATTGGACTAAACGCAAACCGAGCAATGCTAATTGGCCCAAATTTTACTCGGCAATTAAATAGTTAGCCCAATATCTACTTGGAAATTCCTTACAAGCGGAGCAATATTATTTGTGATTAATATGTCTGTCTCATTCAGTACAGGCCATCACTGACACAGGATGCATTATTCAAAATCCTCGCAAAATTAGCACTTGATCTCCACTTAAAATTAGCATAAGTCTCCGAGTCCAGCATAATCTTCGCACTCAGCATGGAGCGCCATCAGCAAAGGCATACACCCTTGCCCGAGGGTAATAATACCGCAGGCCTACACCCTCGCCCGGGGGTAATAATGTTGTGGCCCATCATTATGATTTGTTTGGAACTCATGTGATATAATTTCATCCTATAATAGACATATGTATAGTTATACAAACATTCAAGACATGCGTACATTTATACATACATTCAAGCATACATGCAATCATTCATACATACATTTTATTCATTTATCCAAAGTGTTCTTTATCAAAAAACCTAACAGCTATTTGAACAGCGTAACTCGGCAAGAAAAACTCTCATTCCTTCTACCGCTGACAATGAAAGTTTTGGGTTAATTGTGGGAGCCAGAAAATAAATATATATCAACTTATTGGGGCTAACCCAAACAAGGCCTACACTGGGTCCAAGCCCAAACAAATATCACACCCCCCATCTATATAAAGGGGGGCATCCCAGAAGAAAAGAGAGGTACTCTCTCCCCTACACTACACACCAAGCACTCTATTTTTTCTAGCTTTTGATTCTGTTTATCAAGTGACTGACTTCACCATCGGAGGGCCTCCGGTCGGCAACCCCAGTTGGGTGGCGCCGATCATGCTCATCTTTGCAGACACAAAGACAAAGCTCATCTCTTTGTTGGATCTATACTACATCCTTGTGAGAGGATATGATAGTGTCATACCGAGAAAAGGGAAAGAGAGGTGTGGCTATCAACACAAAGACGCCAAAGAGAGCTCCTCCGTGATTTGTAGCAAATGGAAGTAGGGGACATTTTTTTGGACTCAATCTGTTGGATTTAATAAGATAAAAGTAGAGCTTCCACCTCACACTTCTATACACTGCATACACACACGCATATATATATATATATTGCTGAGAAAATCAAATCAAAATCTTTATATTTTACAAATAAGAAAATCAAATAGATAACTATAATAAAACAATGAAAGGGTTTCGATTGAACATAGAAGAAGGGACAAACATATCAGATATACATGTATGAACATATGTAGAGAGATATAGAGAAAGAAAGGGGAAAACCTGGTTATCAAAGAGAGGGCAGCGATTGTTTATCCCAAGGTTTGAATATACAGAGAAAAAAGGGGATTTGTAAAGAGAGAGAGAGAGAGAGGGGGGGGAAGAAGAAGCAAACCTAGCAGTCGATTGGTTCGGTAACCCTAGCAACTGAAGAGAAGAGATGAGATGATCCTGGTAACCCTAGCAATTGATTCGTCCTTCATCATCATCATCAGAGAGAGAGAGAGAGAGAGAGAGAGAGAGAGAGATTGTTACCCTTGTGATGTTCCATTCTGATTAGAGAAACGCAAAATAGGTATTTTGGGGTGAAAAAAAAAATTTGGCACCCCAAATTTCATTTTGGTGCTTTTTTATTTTTTATTTTTTTATCATACAATTCACGACATGCATTGTGCGTCATAAAAAGGCAATACTTTTAACAGCAGGCGATGTGTGCGTCGTAAAAAGTGCAATACTTTTGACGAGGGGTGTTGTGTGCGCCGTGAAAAGTATTCACTTTTCACGACTAGTGTATATGCGTCGTGTATAATTAATATATTAACGGCACACAATATGTACGTCGTAGAAAGTTTTATTATTTACGACGTGCGTTGCAAGCCGTAAAAAAATTATCGTTATTACCATTCACGACCTACGCAATAGTCACGCTGTGGTTGGAAAAGTATTTACGACGTTATAGACACCCCATTTTTTACCATTCTCAAGACTTGGACGTCACCGTTTGAACACTCGGTGATCATCCATGTTCGTGTTTGTCTTGAGTTCTCAGAGGTTTCAGCCGCGTGCCTTGCCTCAAGACCTCTTGACTTGTGTTTTTGTTTCTGAGGGCAAGGAATGGCTGGATTGGACATCCCTACACCTCACCGGCTATGGCTTGAGGCCACCGCCCTGTTTTCTTGCCACCGGCCATTAGTGATGGCCGGTCGACACTATTGGTGGCCAGTCGGCACGTTTTGTGGCCGGTCGGCAGCTTTGGTGGCCGGTCAGCATCTTTTGTGGTCGGTTGGCCATCTTTGTTGGCCGATTGACTCTTTTTCTGGCCGAGGCCTCTTCTTGGGGAGGCTTGACCCTTTTGAACCCCCTTTTTTAGCTTCTTGAGGAAGCTTGAACCTTTTGCACCCTTGGTTTAGCTTCTCCAAGAAGCTTGAACCTTTTGTACCCTTGGTTTAGCTTCTCCAAGAAGCTTGAACCCTTGTCTAGCTTCTCCAAGAAGCTTGACCCCTTTGCCTAGCTTCTCCAAGAAGCTTGGCCCTTTTGCTCTAAGCTTCTAAGAGAAGCTTGACCCCTTTGCTTAGCTTCCCTTGGAAGCTTGCCCCCTTTGACTCTTTTGCCTTAGCTTCTCCAAGAAGCTTAGGCCTTTTTCCTTGCTCTATAAATAAAGGACCTCTCCTCCCATTTTAAGGGTTGAAAAATCTGATATATGAGATATATATATATATATATATCACTCTCTCTCTATATCTCCCTCTCTCTCTACATTTGTGTGGGTTAGAAGGTTCAAAAAGGTCTACTTCTTGGCCATTTGAACTACACCTCCTAGCACAACACCTCCATCATCAACCTAAGGAGCTTGGAGGCCATTTTCAGAGGCTAAGGGACTGTTTTTTGGACCAAGAGGCTGATGTCCCCTTTTGGCTACAAAGGTAACTCATTTTCCCTCTTTATTCCCCGTTTTTGCACACACTTTTAGCTTATCTTGCTTGCTGTTTTGAGCTTTGTGTATAACATAAGAAAGTTCTTTTTTTTTTTTTTTTGTGTTTAAGATACTTTATTAAGGTCACTTTTGTGTTTGGGATCGTTTACCCCCTCTTAGGCCTTGTTTGGCCTCATTTTTCTGTGTTTTTGGTGAGCTCCGGGACCACCTTGTTTGGACCTCCTCACCACTGAAATCTTGAGGGATTTCAATGGTGAGGATGGTGGTTTGAGGTCCTAAGAAGGAGAGGGTCATCCCTTCTCCTTGTTGTCTTCAAAAAGTGCCATTTTAGCCTCATATGTGAGCACCATTTTTAAGTTCATGTTGGCCATGTCTTAAGTGTTATTTGTGCTTATTTTGTCATGATATAGCACTGTTTTAAGTTGATTTAGACACACCATGCATGCTTAGCATACTTATCTTGTAATGCCATGAAATTGCCTTAACATGTATCTAGCATTTGGACCACCATGCTTGCATATTTTGGCTTAGCTTTGTGAAGCTTTTGGTCATGTTTTAACATGCTTAAGGTCTGTCTTGGGTCTTTGGAGTCATGCTTTCCATGTTTTGTATAGCTTCTTTGCATTCTAGCTTACTAGCCTTGGGTATGTGGATCACTAGCATTCTTTACTTGGTCTATTCTCATGATTTGGCATCATTGGAAACCATATTTCAGTCCATGTTCCATGCTTGCATACTTGCATTTCCCATCCCTTTCATGTTTTGAAGAGTTGATGGCTTATGCTCCATGTTTAGGCCCTTGTGCATGCATGCTTGTGTGTGTGTGTTTTCATGCCTTTGTTGCATCGTTTTGGCCTCTGTTTTGGACCTAGTAGAGAGCTGTCCAAATTAGTTTAAGACCATCCCTTTGGCATGTTGTTGCATGCTATACATGTTTGTATGTTTAGGTACTTAGCCTATTAACATGTTGCATGTTTAAGTGTCATCGCATTTGGCATGCTTCTTGTGTTGAGTTGCTTTGCATATTTACATGTGTTATTCCTTTCATGTTATTGCATGTGTGTCATTAACATTGATGTTACATGCCTTGCATGCTCACTTGTTTAGTTCATGTGCCTATTGCGCATGGTTTTGGTTGTTTGCATGATCATGTTGCACACTTAGCTCACATGCCTAGGTTGCATTACATTGGCATGCATGCTTTGCCTCTTGAATTGAGTATGATAGAGGTTGAGCTCATTGTTTGTTTATGTGCATTTCATTCTACATTGAAAATGCATACTTGGTCTCTTGGGCCATCACGCATTGAAATGCGCGATTGGTGGTCCGAGAATTGAGCACCATACCCTTTTGAGTCATAAATATGATAAGGGATGTGGTGGTGTATACATTTCCTTGAAATGCATTGCCATGCCTTGTTTTGCCCTCTGCTGCTGTCAAAATAGGTTCTGCAGGAAGCTTTGGCTAGCCGGCCATCTATACTGCCGACCGGCCATCCATTATCGGCCAATGGCTTTACAAATGGTCGATGACCATCCGGACATGGCCAGTGGTGTTCTACCTTAGCCGATGATGTTCCACAGTGTCCATAGAGTGCTCCCTGGGACTTGTGCAATTTTCAGAGGAGCAGAGCAGGGAAAACAGAGGCAAACTTGTGCATAGCATTGGATTTCCGAGCAAACTCGAGCACGCGCATATTGGACCCTCTTCCCGAGGCCTTTACTGCTTTCTTAGCTTAGTTAATTTGCTTAATTAATTAGGTGGTCTGTAATAATTGTAATAATTAATTAGCTTGTAGGTTAATTAATTTGTATTATTCTTTTGGTCCCTCCGAGCGAGGGCGAATTTGTAATAAGTGTGGGTGCGTGTGTGCATGTCTTCCAATCCCCACTTCTTTCTCCCTTTTATTTAACCACTTATGATGGTTAGTATTAGGGCATATTTGAATTAGCATACCTTATGCTATGTATGTGTGCATCCATACATTTGTCTTACATGCACCGGGCTCGGCACATCATGCTAACTGCACTTGTATTTCAATTCAAAATTGAGTACTTGTTAGTTGCAGCATTTCACATGCCATCTTTAGGGTAGCCGAGCCTATTCTAGCTGCATCCTGCATGTGTTGCATTAGCCATCTTAACATGAACTAGGATCATGCATATGATTACTAACTAGTTTCTATTTTGGCTTGGAGTATTAGGTAAGCTTTTATGCTTTAGCATACCGCATGCGTGTGAGTGTTGCCATAATAGCATGATTACCATGAGGCTAGTTGCTTATGTGATATAACTGCTTGAATGCCTGTGGATGGAGGTTGAATTACCTAAATTGGAATGATGCATTAGAACTGCGAGTTTTAAGCCCACTTGAGGGTGGCAAAAATCTGCATTTTTAGCCTACTTGCGAGTAGCAAACCATTTTCAAAACAAACATGAAATGTTTTGTTCTAATTTAGGCGATTTGGTCTATACTTGTTTACTGCGCGCATAACATAGTAATTCTAAGCTAATAACCGGAATAAGAGCATATAATGTTTTCAAAACAAGATATCACGGTTAGAGTAGAGGCCGACCTTCGATCGGGCGAGAGGGGGTGCTCATAGCTGAACTTCCCCAATCGTACCCAAGTTCCCGAGCCGAGGCAACTTTGGTGATGACGGACACATGGCCTTTGGCACCGAGTCAGGGTTTCCTAAATTCCCCCAAAATAAAATATTTAGGTGGCGACTCTATATCTGGCAAAGCAGTCCATGTTTGGCACTTCTTTTCTAAAAATCTGTTTTCTTAAAAAACGATTTGCTGGATTTGGACTCTTTAGTTCAGATTTAGAACCGTGACAATTTGAGTCCGAACTGTAGTGAACCCAAATGAACAGAACGGGATTTCCCTTCCGGGACGTTCGGGGACGTCTACAGACGTGCAAAAAAAGCAAGTCGTAAAAGTGAGAAACTACGGCGTGCATTTATTGTATGCCGTTGATGTGGTGCTGTGAAAAGTCAGTTTTGTTCAAGATAATTAATGTCTCATTTTGCTCGCTCTACGAGCTCTAGGGTGATTGCCAGTGTGAGAAGGTAGATCTAAGCACAGTGACATCTGTGGGGACATATTTTCTGAGTACCAACACGTGGCCAAGGTGACGCCGACGTGTCAGCTAAGGTGCCACGTGTCTTGATCATGACGCCGAGGTGATCTCGATTAGGCCAAGGTGATCTCAGCTAGGTCGAGGTTATCTTTGAAGATATCAGAATCCGGGATAAGCAGATAGGGGACAAGAGTCCTAGAATGAGGAAAGGACTCAGCCTGGATAAGGATAAAGCTCTGAGGGAGTTTATCTTTATCTATTGAAGAGTCCAGGATAAGCACTGAGCTAAAGTCCAATGAAGCAAGGCTTCTATTGGGACTAGGATTGAGTTAACTATAAAAGAGAGGCACGCCCATGGGTCTAAGGTACGCAATTTATATTCAGAATAGTGAGTTAAGCTCTTTGGCTATCTTTGAGAGATATTTAATTACTGACTTAATCATCGGACTGCCCCCGGGTGGACGAACCACCGCCGGAATCTCTTCTTTCTGTTGCAGGTCGTTCGGGCTTATCCTATTCTGCCAGTGTTCTCCAGCTGAATACTGAGTTGGCAGTGTCGTCAGAAATTCACTCATACAAATATACAATGTGTGCTATCAATTATGCCATAAAACCACATAAATAAATAATTGTGCATTAGATACTTATAATAAAATATCCATTAAAGTCAATGAGGTATCCAAAATATATCAAATCATACGAAGTCCTAAACTCCTAACATGAGTTTGGAAAATGTCTCTAGTAGTGGTTCTAGTAAGTTGATCAGCCACAATCTTGCTAATGGAGATATGCTGTAGGACTACCTTCTCTCGTGCAATCGCATCTCAAATGTCAATGTGTTTGGTTCTACTATGATATTTTGGTTCTGTAGAATATGCTAAAGTTGCCATGTAATCAATATAGATCATAATGGCTTCATCTGGAAGAGTTGTGATCCCAAGGGGTTGTAGGAATCTTCTCAACCAAACAGGCTCCTTTATAGCTGCTAAACAAGTAACGTCCTCTGACTCCATTGTAGACAAAGATATGAAGAAATTCTCTTCACTGCTTACTAGTGAACAAGTCTTATGTTACACTAGTAATGGTTGACCATAACCACTGCAACGCTTATGTCCGATCGAGTATACATCATAGCGTACATCAGACTGCCAACTGCACCTGCATAAGAAACTTTTGACATGTGTTTCTTTTCCTCATCTGTCTTAGGGCAATAATCAATGCCTAGTGTATGTCCTTTCTCAATTGGAGTGTCAATGAGTTTGGAATAGTGCATACAAAACCGTTCTAAGATCCTCTTAATGCAAGTCTCTTGAGGCAAACCAAGAAGTCTCTTAGAGAAATCTCTCAAAATCTTAACTCTAAGCACATAATTTTCCTCTCCCATGTCCTTCATTTCAAAAGTAGAAGAGCTACTCCTGAGTGGCAAAAATCATCGCCATGTCATTTTCAGCTAACGAAATGTCGTCAACATACAACGATAGGATAAAGAAACTCTTTTCTAATCGTTTGTCATCTCAAACCCAGTCGAAATGATGGCTTTATGGAATCTAAAATACCATTGTCTAGACAATTGTTTTAGGCCATAAATGGAATGTTTGAGACGGCATACTTTGCGCTCTTGTCCATTAACTTCAAATCCTACTGGTTGATGCATGTAAATCTCCTCCTCTAGTTCATTGTTGAGAAATTCAATCTTAACATTCATTTGGAAAAATTTCAAATCCAAATACGTGACAATATCTAGAATTAGACGCATAGAGGCAAGTCTCACTACCAGGGAGAATGTCCTATCATACCCTCTCTTTAGGTATATCCCTTAGCCATGTGACCGGTTTGTACTTGTCAATTGATCCATCAGCCTTGTGCTTAATTTTTATTTATTTATTTATTTTTAAGACCTACTTGTTTCCAATGCTTTTACGCCCAAGTGGAAGGTCAACCAGCTCCCAAACGTGGTTCCAACTCATGGAACTCATTTCATCCATCCACTCATTAACATTAGGTGAAACTAATACTTCCTTATAGGAAGTAAGGTCATCAAGATCCAATGGAGTACACATGAAAGATTCTCCCCTAATCTCATAACGACGACGAGAAATGATTCCACGTTCACTTCTACATAACTGGGATCCTAATGAGTCATTTTCTAGTGAAACACTCTCACTAGAAGGCAAATCACTCCCACTATCTTTGGTGATTTCAAGATGAGTCTCTATAAGGAAGTAAGGTCATCAAGATCCAATGGAGTACACATGAAAGATTCTCTCCTAATCTCATAACGACAACGAGAAATGATTCCACGTTCACTTCTACATAACTGGGATACTAATGAGTCATTTTCTAGTGAAACACTCTCACTAGAAGGCAAATCACTCCCACTATCTTTGGTGATTTCAAGATGAGTCTCTAATTCTCCACCCCCACCAAAAGATAGTGTGACTTCTTCAGAATCCGCAACTCAAATAGTAAAAGATCTTTCTTTACTTCACTAATATTAGGAAATTCACTCTCAATAAAATTGACATCTCGCAACTCACTCTCAATAAACAAGTTGTAGTGAGTTGACTATGGCCTTTGAGTATTTTGAGTATTTAGAGTTGACTACTACATAACCCTTTGAGTATTTTGAGTATCTAACTTGTTTATTTGCGCTATGGCCTAACTTCCCATGATTATGAGAAGTACTGTGGAAAAAACCCATACAACCCCATGGCTACAAATGCTCAAAATCATGTTTTACTCCTTTTCATAATTCATATGGAGTTGTTGGAACTGACTTTGAAGGCACACGGTTAAGGATGTATACAGTAGTCAAAAGAGCATCCCCCTCAAAAGGATATAGGCAGGTTGGCTTATGCCATCATTGATCTGACCATTTCAAGCAAACTATGATTCTGTCTCTCCGCTACACTATTTTATTGTAGAGTATCTAGAATCATTAACTGCCTGTCTATCTCATTTTCTTCATATAGTCCTTAGAACTGATGAGATAAATACTTACGCCCTTGATCTGTTTGAAGGATTTTCAACTTCCTGTCAATTTGATTCTCAACCAGTGCAACAAAGCACTTGAAGCAATCTAATGCCTTAAAGTAATCTGAGATCAAATAGACATAATTAAATCGTGAATAGTCATCAATAAACGTGAGGAAATAAGAAGTGCCATTGCGTGCCTTTACATTCATAGGTCTACAAATGTCAAAGTGGACTAACTTTAAAGGATATAAAGCCTTAGGTGCCTGTCCAAAAGGCTTCCTACAAGCTTTTTCTGCCAAACAAGACTCGCATACAGGAATACTTACATTAGCAAGATGCCTCAACAGGCCTTCTTTAGCTAGTCTAGTCATTCTCTCTTTTCCTACATGACCAAGTCTATCATGCCATTTAATAGAATTTAATGAATCATTATCATAAGATACATAAGAATATGAGGAAAAATCCAAATCTAGCATAAAGGAACCATTGGAAAGAAAATTATGTCCTTACAAGACTTTATCCAAAATAGAAATCCAACTGACTACCACCAAAATGAAAAACTAAAAACAAATTCTATCAAAGCAATAACTAATAAAAGATTACATTAGACACTAGGTGCATATAGCACATTATAGAGGAGTAAAGTGCGCCCCAAACGCGTCTTGAGTTGATAAGAACCAACTCCAAGAACATCCTCTTGAGTTCTATTACCCAAAATAACGTGTTGTTTGCCCACATGTATCTTTCTGTAATCCACAAACCAAACTCTTTTGTTGGCTATGTGGCGGGTTGCTCGTAAGTCCACAATCCAACCATTGAGAGAATTAGCAACACATATATGTGAACAAAAGTCTTCAAAGAGTTAAGTAAAAGGTTTACCTTATTTACATCAAGGCATTCCCAAGCAAAGCAACCTCCGCTTCCCACATTTATAGTACTTGAGTTTGGTTTTGTTTTTGTTTCCAGCATGCTTGTGTCGACGGCGCTTTCGTACATTACCTTTCTTAGGACCAAGGTTACCAGCTACACCACCATGTTTTGAGTTTGGAAACAAATACCAATTTGAGTTTGGAAACCAACTCACGAAATGCAACTGGAGGTGTGATTACAGGCACATGTAGCGATTGGCACAGTGTCTGATATTAGTGGAAGCGCATGAGCATAAGTGCTTGTGAACGCCGTATCTTTTAGGGTGTATTAGGCACATTTTGACATTATGTTGTACCTACTCATTATCTCACATCACATGAGTCACCACTTAATTTTTATAGGAAACTAAAAAATCTTTAACAATGAAAACTAAGTACACACACTAATCCATCATAACCAAACATCTTAGTTCAGGAACTTAGATACAAAAGTGAAGGTCATTAACTGATGCACCCCTCTCGTCAATCAAGTAATTGACCTCTACTAATCATTTATTTTATGAGAGTAAATAATTAAATAATTCCATGAACACGATTGTTAACCATATTCAATTACTAACCTAATAACTAGGTGATTGAATAAATAAATATCACTAAAACAAAACACCATATGTTTTCCATAAAACTGTGATTTTCTTACAAAAAGAAAATTTTCAAATCATATGGTCATATAAACACAATCCAAATTAGGCAATATTCATAAATAATAATTAAAAAAAAAAATCTTCGATACTTAATTGATCACTAAAACGCACATAACTTACATTATTTAAAAAACAAAACATGCTATGAAAGGAGGGAGACTTACTTGGATTCCACTGCAAAACGACCAACATGCATAATATGATTTAAATGATACATATGATCCTACACATGCAACTAAACATATATAAGGCAAACCTAAGCCCCAATTAAGAGTTATTAACATGATTTTATGCATACAAAGAAACTAACACATGAAACTAAACATGTGGATATTATACAACGATCAAACCAAGCTATATACATGCTTATATCATGATTGAACTAACCTAAACATGCAACAAGCATACATCTAACTAACACATGCAAAATAAAGCAAAAACATGCAATAGGCAATGACGAGCTTGGATGCCAAACAAGGTTTAGCTAGGGTTGCCCTATTGCTTTCTCCTTGCGCCTCCTATCCAAAACACAACAACAATCCCAATCAAAATACAATTCTGGGTGTTGGGAGAAAGTGCAGGCGCACGAGGTATGTACGGCTGCATAACCCATGTAGGGTCGCACCACGCATGTGTGGGCACACGTGACTATTTGGGGACACATGTCCAATACTCACAGTGGTGTGAATTTCCATACTTTTGGGCCTACATGTTGTCTAAGTATGCCGATTAACTCTCAGCCGACGTTTTTAAGTAAAATTGATCCATGCTTTTGAAAATATCATCCATTCAGGTTCAACCTAACCTTCCCATCTCCTCTCTTCTAAGTGGTACTTAAGAGTTGGGTTTTTGATAAAAATGGATTCATGAGTAAAATAATCATTTTTGCAAAAAGATAGTCTTGGTTTAAAAGGGGGTGATACAACAGTAATGGAAGGTTTTAGCTAATACAATTGGTAATTTAATACGACAAATTATACCATCTTTACTAGTTGAGATATTATGTACAAGACACATCTCAATTTTCTTTTTCTTTTTTCAGGTCATGGATACTCAATGGAAGGTTTTAGCTAATACAATTGGTAATTTAATACGACAAATTATACCATCTTTACGTAAAGAAACTAAAGCAATATTTAGTGAGTGTTTAGGAAGTGAATTTTTTTTATAGGTTTTTTTAGTTGTAGAATATTATTAGAGAAAAAAAATTTATATTTGGAAAGATAGTTGATTTTTTTTGTAGTTGGATGTGATATTTGTGAGAGAAAAAGTGAAATGATTATGGATTTTGATGTAATATTTTGTTTGGATTTATTTTTTTTGGTTTTGTAACCAATTTGTCTTTTAGTGAAAAAAAAAAAAAAAAAAAAAAAACCCAAAAAATTTGTTCCCAAACACCGCTTAGTGATTGTTGAGTTATAAAGTACATTCATTAATTTTGATTTTATTTTTGAGGAAATTACACATCACAGTGGGAGACAAAAAAAATTTTATAAAAAAATAAAAAAGTTCATGATTTTAATTATTAATATTTATTACTTTTTTTTTGAAAAAAAATTGTCTTTCACTGATATGTAATTTTTTTTTAAAATTTTAAATTTAATGTATGTATCTAACTACTAGAAAAATGAGTGAAAGGAAGTTTACCGGTAGATGCAATGCAATCAATTACTTACAAAATTATAATAAAAATCTTACGTGCTTCATGAGGGTGAAGCAAAATTATAAAAAAACCGACAGGCAATTAAGATAAATTTTTGGTTGACTAACAAAATTATAATAAAAATCTCACGTGCTTCATGACGAAGAAGCAAAATTATAATAAAACCGACAGGCAATTAAAAAGCAAAAGACGAAGAAGAATGATTTGGACAGAAACACAACATAACCCAATAATTAACCAACAATTATGTTTTATTTTTATTTTTATTTTTATTTTTATTTTTATTTTTAAAAATATTCTGAGATGTCATCACTGTATCCGTAGGTCCAAACCTTGAATTAATCGTTTGTCAGCCTGATTTGATCTAATCTATAGGAAGAGATCCACTACCGATACACGAATGGAGCTCAACTACATGCCACAAACAAATCCAAATTTTGATCAGGCTCAATAGAGAGTCAGCTGCAAAGTAACAAATTTGCTTCTTAAAATTCGAATCTAAGTTACACCTTAAAAAAACAAAAATAATAAAATAAAAAAAAATAAAAAAAAATGCATTCTACTGTGCTAACCAATAATCATGCTTAAGATTAACGTATAGAGAACCGGCTGGTGTACGCCTTTGGCTGCTTCCAGGACCATCTGACACCGACTTTCCCGTCAATTTGCACCACAAATCTATACTGGACTGGAAGCACTCAAAACATCCTTCGCAATCTTCACAACTGTATCCTTGACCGAATTATGTCCAATTAAAATTTTTAACATTAGTATATTCACAAAGTATTGGGTTTGCCATTTGTCCATAATTTGAATTTGTGGGTATTGACGGGTTTGATTTTATTTTGATAATTTAAATTATTAATTTTATAATATATTTTGGATATATCATTTACATATAAAATACAGTCAATTCAGTAATCGTAACCTATTTAACTTTGTTATACAAATTCAAAAATTAGATTTATTTTTCAAACTTTATGATGTGACAATAAATTAATATATAAGACAACATTCTCTAATATTTTCTCTAATTATTAGCTAATTATATTACTTACATATTCTTGGGCCTAAAAAATTGGATAGGCTCCCCTCCATATCTTCATCTCTCCATATTTCTTCATACCCTCTTGTGGGTCCTAATTTGGACTCACATCGATGATCGAACTGTCTATCTCGTAAGTTTTGTAATAAAGATCATTCATGTAAAAAGTGATCTTCGTTTAAAAATTATAAACACAGAAACAAAAACAATTTATTTTATAAAATAGATAGTTTAAGTTTACAATCACATTTGTCGTTTATTTTATAAAACAAAATGCTATTTTTTCTTAAGCTTATAATTTTCGATGAATATTATTTTTTTGCATGGATGACCTTTATTGTGAAACTTACGAAATAAATGGTTCAAATCATCGGTATGGGTCCGAAATGGGGCCCACAAGAGGGATATGAAGAAGTATGGAGAGATGAAGGTAGGGAGGAGAGCTTATTCCTAAAAAATCGATTTCTATATCATTTGCGTTTAAATTATTTCGTTTGTCATAAAAAAAAAAAAAAAAAAAAAAAAAAAAAAAAAAAAAAACATGATTTATTTTTAAAAATATATTTGTTGTTTATTTTTTATTTTTTATATAAATGAGATAAATTGAATATGTTACGATAAGCAAATCGATCTAATTTGTTTTTCTTATAAATCATATATATATATATGTATACAAAGAATTACTTAACGAATGATTTAAATAATCAAAATAGGACTCA
The DNA here is from genome assembly GCA_025200525.1 of Camellia lanceoleosa. Taxonomy (NCBI): domain Eukaryota; kingdom Viridiplantae; phylum Streptophyta; class Magnoliopsida; order Ericales; family Theaceae; genus Camellia; species Camellia lanceoleosa. The sequence goes on along the minus strand of CM045758.1, from coordinate 89,428,651 downwards.
TAGTAAGTTACACATATCCAAACAACACCTTTCAGTTCAGTTTATACGTGAGGAAACTCCATTAAAAAAAATTGCTTTAAAAAGTATATTTTGTAAAATAACTCACGTCCCATTAACTTCGATCTAAATTATATATTTTGTTTTCAAGGTAAAATTGGAAGAAAATGTTCATAGAAAAATAATTGGTTTGGATGATCAAAGGCAAGTGGCAGTGACCTGTATGGAAAAATGAGTGGGATTACTAATTAATGCTACCACTAATGATGCGACAGTCACAATATTATCGTGCCATTTTTTTTTTTAAATAAGTAACACGTCATTAATAATTACTTTAGAGTATTTTAGTGGACTCAAGCATTGCCTATAATAATACCTCCGAGTTTCTTTGGATTTTAAGCGATCCAATCAATTGCCATGAGCAAACCTTGAAAAAGCTTCAGCTGCCCTTTTATTGATGCCCAACTTTTCAGTTATAGGTTCAACTTTTCCACTCGAGGTAATGTGATCTATGTTCTTTGCTTTTCCTCTATTTTATTTATTTATTTATTTTTTATTTTTTTGTCTTCTCTCAGTTTTCTTTTATTGTATAAAGAATTTTCTGCATCTGGGTCTTGTTCTTTTGGGTTGTTTTAGCTGTTGAGCTTAATACTTTATACCTCCTTAAATGGAATTATGAAAGAGGCATTGATGATGATGATTGTTAAATCACGTGAAGTCGTCTTGTATTTCTGGTTGTTTGTTACTGACTTGCTTTTGGCACGCCATGTGTTTGGTCATTGGTCTGCAATTATTATACTTTCTGGGCTCTCAGATTGTGTGTAACTGTTTGCAGAATATTGAATTTTTCCATATTTTGATGTTGGGTTCATTTTTTCAATTTCAGGTATTTGTGTTTTTTGTATTGAGAAATTGACATTGACCCCAGCTTTGAGTCTCCACTATTAATATGCTGAAAAGTTGAGTTTCAATTTTGGGGAAAAAAGGATTTTGGGCTTACTACTAATAATTTGCAAAGATGGCCATGGCTCCAACAGTGAAAGTGGTACTTGGGTCAATTGCTTTTGCAATCTTCTGGGTATTGGCAGTTTTCCCAGCAGTCCCTTTACTGGCCATTGGAAGGACTGTAGGGTCCCTCTTAGGTGCCATGTTGATGGTAATTTTCCAAGTTATAACACCAGAGCAAGCATATGCTGCCATTGATCTTCCAATCCTTGGTCTTCTCTTTGGAACAATGGTTGTTAGTGTGTATCTTGAAAGGGCAGACATGTTTAAATACTTGGGTAAATTGCTCACCTGGAAGAGTTGGGGAGCCAAGGACTTGCTTTGTCGAATCTGCCTTATTTCTGCCATTTCCAGTGCTCTTTTCACTAATGATACCTCTTGTGTTGTTTTGACTGAATTTGTTTTGAAAATCGTGAGGCAACAGAATCTCCCACCTCATCCTTTCCTATTGGCCCTTGCCTCAAGTGCAAACATTGGGTCTTCAGCAACTCCAATTGGCAACCCTCAAAACCTGGTTATTGCTGTTCAAAGTAAGATTTCTTTTGGAAGTTTCGTAGTCGGAATTTTCCCTGCAATGCTCGTGGGAGTTTGTTTGAATGCTTTATTTCTTCTAAGCATGTATTGGAAGTTGTTATCTCTTGAGAAGGATATAGAAGATGCATCTATGGAAGTGGTTCCTGAGGAAGAAGTGGTTTCCCATCGTTTTTCCCCAGCTACATTGTCACATCGTACATCCTTAAATTCTCAAGATTGGAACTCTACATTGGAATCCATGAATATCCGCAGCCCTCCCAATACTAATGGGAATACTGGTCATGTCGAGACTCTTAGGAGCCAAAGAAGTTCGAGTGACAATGAAATCCACAAGGCCTCTAGTGGGGAGTTTGAATCTGCAAGGAATTCGAATGCGTCTAAGGAGGTCACAAATGACGGATTTTCTCAAAGAAGGGACGGACCTGTTTTATCAAAGAGGTTTTCATCTGTGAATGCATTGACAGATGCAAACTCTACTCCATCTTTGGAAGAAAAGGCAGAAGTGACTACGAGATGGAAAAGGATGCTATGGAAGACTTGCGTTTACCTCGTTACAATTGGAATGTTGATTTCCTTGCTCATGGGACTGAATATGTCATGGACTGCAATTACTGCTGCACTAGCTCTTGCGGTTCTTGATTTTAAGGATGCTCGAGCATCCTTGGAAAAAGTACAATCTATTACATTATCTTAACTTATTTGTGTTGATGAGAATTTCGAAGTTTTCTTCTTTTTCTGCTCACCAATATAGAATTTTCAAATTGACTTTGCTTGCTGGCCATAGGACTATTAACTCTATTTCCTTCTTTATCCAGGTGTCCTATTCACTCTTACTCTTCTTTTGTGGAATGTTCATCACAGTCGATGGATTCAACAAAACAGGAATTCCTAGCACTCTATGGGATTTCATGGAGCCTTATGCGCAGATTGATCACATTGGTGGGATAGCAGTTCTTGCTGCTGTCATACTTGTTCTCTCAAACATTGCTTCAAATGTACCCACTGGTATGATGGTGCTACTTTTCTCGTTTTGCTTTCTATTACCTTTTTGATAATCTTGATTTAAAGGTTAATTTTATAAAAGAAAAAGAAGAATTTTCCTTAGAGATTACTGGATGCAACTTTAACTTTATGACATTGACTTGTAATTATTGTTTTTTGCATGAAGTACTTGCAAGCAATTAAAAGAATACTAGACCTGGTTCAATAGTGATGTGCATGTATGTTCATAAAGTTCCAATTTCCTCGTAAAAGCAATGGCTGAGGCTTGAATTGAACTAGCTATGGCTGGTGTACCTCGAACAAATAGATAACTTTAAACAAGTCACAAAAGAAGGAACTTCTTTAAATGGAAATTCTATGAGAATATTTGAGAACTCATGGGTGAGTAGTATAAAGTTGAAGGCTTTACAACATTGTTCTACAAAAGCAACTTTTTTCAAAATGCAAATAGATTAACACCTCAACACATGGCCAAGTCTTCTTGATTAGAATTTCTTCACATGCTAAAGACCAAATTTGGGAGCTGCTCATTCTATGGCTTGAAAAGAATTTTGGAATAAACTGTGTGAGCCATAAAGTACTGCAATGAAATTATTATGATTAGTTACCGGTTGTGCTGAAAAATTTGCTTTCCTTATTGATGTTTAAATTATATACATTGTTTCTCGGAGATCATTTTGTTTGCTGTGACTTCCCCCTTTAACATGTCGGTTTGTAGTCATTTCTCATTTTGTCAAAGGGAATATATCCAGTTTGAAGGTCTTACTGGTTTAACACCACTGCAAGGCAGAAAGCCTATAAGCCTTTCCTAGTCCATGTCTATGTTTGTCTGTGTGCACCAACAATGTTCTGATTAGTGATGATACTCAGTTGAGTGACGAGGAAAAAGCGAATCTTGTTGTTTAGAAATTGATCATGTCCATTTGAATCCCTGCAGAAGATAAACTGGCAATATTTAGGAATAATTTTAGTATTTAAGATGATATAAGAAGCACCAGTTGCAGTTGATTTAATAAATCCATAATTAAGGAGTTTTGTTTGATTTTTAGTTTATTGTTTTATTGAATATTTTTGCATTTGTGCCGTTTTTGGTTTGACATTATCATAGTTGTTTTAAGGCTAGTCATAAACTTTCTTCCGTATAATAGTTTTTTTTTTTTTTTTTTTTTTTTTAAATTTTTTGGGTGTGTAAGTCATAAAATAAAAAACCAAAAATATACACAGCTACAATGGGCATGCCCTGGACCTAAACAAAACTATACAAACAAAACCAACCCATGAAGAGCGGCTGGCCAAACGAAACAAACAAACTAAAAAACAACCAAACCTAACCAGAGCAAACCAACCAGATTTGGAATAGTCAGAGCTGATAATTGGATGGGATTTGAAACCACTCAATTAAAGCAATCTAGACTTCTTACAAATATATGTAAATCACAATAACAACCAAAAACAGATTTTGAATATGTGAATATGTTCATGAGCCCCATACCGACAATATGAGGACCATGAACACATTCCAAAGCTCCAAGATCTGAAACAAAACAAAAAATAAAAAAGGGCCCTACACAACCCGTAGGAATAGGTCAAAAGAGGACTATCAAAAGAGTCACCATTACAAAAATGTATAACGACTAACAGAAAAGAAAAACTTTCTTCACTCTTGAGGCACATTGTGCAGCCATCAACTTTTGTTGTCCACCATGATAACAACAGAGTAAGGAAAATGCAAATTTCTTCACTCCACAGGCGCTTCCAGCGGCCATACAACCTGTTACAGTGCTTCCAAAGTTCAACAAACCAAGGAAAAAGGAATATGTTAGACAGCAGGTGTAACCATGCATCAACAAAACCCAAGGATGTACAGAGTAAATCTAAACTGGTTTTTCCACAGCTTGCAGCAGACATATCAGCACAGGCTATCTGTACAAAATCAAGAAAAAAAAACACCAACAAACCTATTTAAGAACAGCTAAAAGGGCTGGCGCATATATGCAGCCTGGCCCTCTAGAAGTCCTTCAAACAGACCCTAAAAGAAACTGTGCACATATCTATATCAAGAAACTGGACCTTATAATAGTTTGTCACCTGGTTTGATAGTCTTTTTAAAATTAAAATTTAATATTTGCAAAAGTAAATCTATAATACAATGGTTAAAATAGAGGTATTCCTGCTAATACTACTCATATTAGATTAATTTTTAGACCATCTATATGCAAGGATTTTTTTATTGGCCTATAGAGTAATATGTTTATAATGTCATCAGTTCTATTGCTTGGAGGACGGGTGGCAGCATCGGCAGCTGCAATATCTCCAGCAAACGAGAAGAAAGCATGGCTTATGTTAGCTTGGGTCAGCACTGTAGCTGGGAACCTCTCTCTATTGGGATCGGCTGCCAATTTGATAGTGTGTGAGCAGGCTCGTCGAGCTCCACTCTTGGGATACAATTTATCTTTCTGGAACCATCTTAAATTTGGATTTCCCTCCACTCTTATAGTCACTGCTATTGGATTGACACTCATAAAGTGAAGATACCCGCATTCTCGTGTAAAAATTTTGCATAAAATGATCAATGATGGCTCTGTGTTTAGCTTTCATGGGCTTTAAAGAAAAAGATATGATGTGTATGATATGCACATTTATTTTGAAATAGAAAGAAATTTCTCATCACTGTTAACTGTTTCTAAAATAATAAGAGTAGGAAAAATAAAAAATAAATAAGGCTAGGATTTGGTTTGTATGTTTCTTAAGCATGCTTTTATTGGAAACGGAGACTTATGACTAGTCAAGTGAATGTATCTCAAAGCTTTCACATATCATCATGTAAAATTCTTCGTGTTGTAATGTAAGGGGTGTCTAAGCCCAGAAATTATGCAATTATTCATTCCACTTTCAATGTTGAAACTGACATCATGTGTCATTCTATTTTCAGTCTATGAGCAACCATTGTTTAAGTGCTCTCCATTCTTGTTGACTTTTGTTGTTTCCGTTACTTCTTTTTATTCCTTTTACGAGTTGCCACTTCTGTTTAAATGCATTTTAGTCGCCAATAGTGATTTTTTTTTTTAATTATTATTTAAACATTTCCCGACTAAAATTTTCGTCGTCAAAAGGTATACTTTTCGGCGACCAATGCCTTTAGTCGCCAAAACCATATTTCACAAAAAAAAAAAAAAATTGCCTCTGCTGGATGTCCCAAGGTTCGAACCTGCATTCCCAACACTTGCACCCCACCACGTCTTTACCAACACTTGCTCCCCCACTACGTCACTCTTAGATCACATGAATATTATTGCAACAAATATTATTTATATACTATATTCACTGGTATTAATACAAAATTGTATATATGAAAATAATTTTTTTTATTTAATATATTTTATGTAAAAAATAAAATATTTACAAAAAAATAGGGTAAGCATTTTTGGCGACTAAATCTGAATTTTAGTCGCCAATACTCCATTTTTTGGCTACTAATTTCTTTTCTGTCGCTAAAACAGTTACAATCCGCCTAAGGCTAGCACATTTGGCGACTAAACTCAATTTTGGTCGCCAAAACCTCTACTTTGGGCGATTAAAATGCATTTTAGTCGGCAATTCTTGACCTTTAGCTACTAATTTTTTTTTGTAGCCAAAAAACGTCACTTTCAGCGACTAAATTGTTTTTAGTCGGCAAAACTGCTATAATCAGTGACTAAACCTGTTTATTGTCGCCAAAACCATAACTTTTCGCTACTAAATTATTTTAGTCGCCAAAAACCGTGACTTTTGGCTACTAAACAAACTTTAGTCGCTAAAAACCCTATATTCGGCGACTAAACTTCCTTTTAGTCGCTAAAACCCTTATGTTCGGTGACTAATTCCATTTTAGTCACCATTTCATGCACTTTCAGCGACAAATTTTTTTTTTTTAGTCGCCATTTGTGTTTTTTGTTGTAGTGTGTGGTCTATTGAATTAACTAGGGTGGCTCAAGTGGGGGAGTGCGCTAGATACTGTGTGATAAATGAGTACCCCCTAGACTAAAAGAGAAATTCTATAGAACGACTACTAGACTGGTGATGTTGTATTGATCGAAATGTTAGGCAACTAAGAAACAACACATAGATAAGATGAGTGTTGCTAAAATGAAGATGCTAAGGGGGATGTGTGGCAAAACTCGAAAAGATAGAGTCAGGAATGAATATATTCGAGAATTGATAGGAGTAGTACTGATAGAAGATAAGTTGGGAGAGAATAGATTGAGATGGTTTGGTCATATATAATAGAGACCAACAAACATAGGTGTGAAAAGATACGATACAGTGATGGTAGATGGAAGAGTTAGGGGCAAGGGCAGATTTAAATTGACGTGGGCTAGCGTAGTAAATAGAGATATGAACCGCCTTAATTTGACTAACGAAAAGACATTGGATAGAGTTGAGTGGAGAATAATGATTTATGTAGTCGACCCCATTTGATGGGACTTCAAGGCTTGGTTTGGTTTATATCTTTAAGGGTGGGTTTTGGCGCTGTGGTAAGGTTGCTTCGTGACTTGTGCATCGTTGCAAGAAAACTGTCACTTTGCATGCAAGGGTAAGCTTGGGTGCATCTAAACCTTCTCAAACCCCCAAATGGCATAAGCCTTGTGTATTGGGCTGCCCCTTTATATCTTACAAATAAATATATATATATATATATAAAGTTTTGGAAAAGAAAAACAAATGTGCAGAAATGTGATTATAAAAAAAAAATAAAAAACAAACAAACAAACAAAACAAAAGCAAAAACAAAAAAAAAAACAAAAGCATGTGTTATATGATGATAATGGTGATGATAGTATATTCCACCATTGTGCATGTACACTTGTCTAATTGTATTTTGATCATTATGTTAACATGTTTAAGTTTTTACTCACAATTGTGAGAGCTCTCTCTAAACTCTTTTAAAGAAGCTTCAAGGAGATTTTTTACTTTCATGGAGTTGTTGTAAGTTTAGTTTTTGGTTTTATTATATTGTTATTATTTTGATAGTTAGGAAGGGCTTCAACACATGCAATTGTTGTGTTGACAGGTGTGAACATGGAATAAAGATTACATTTTTATGGTTACCATATACTGTGAGGCCTATAGGTAGCCATTTTATAATTTCTTGATTCATGCATTTCCATTCAACAGAATTCATCTCTCTGAGTGTTCAATTTTCCAACCTGTCTTTGATCTTTATCATTTCCTTTGATGAATTGAATATTTCAATAATAGAAACTTTTTATATAGAAATTCAATTTCTTAACATCTTCATATGCTTATCAGTTTGCTCATCTCTGTTCTTATAAATATGCTGTCAGCTATCCTTTGGATGGCTCTGGCTTAAATTCATCGGTGCCCTTCATGTACTGCAGCTAAAGAATTGGTTGCAAAAACTAACCTCATTGCTTCTCCTCTATTGCGGTTTTGCTCTGCCACTTAGCCCTGTCTGAAATTATCAAGAGGTTCCCGGTAGAGTGAGAATATTGAGTTTCATAGAATTTGTCAAGATTAAGAAGAGCGACGTTACGTTTGCTCTATGTCTATAGTGTTTCGATCTTTCAATGGACTCCAACATTACTATTCATTTAATTCCCTATTTAAACTAATTTAAGATTGATAATGTGTTGGGACATGTCAAGTCAGCAATAGAGCACAAAAAGGGCCCTTCTATACCATACACATCTCCCAAAATGGTGTATTATATGCAAGTTATGATATTTTTTTGGTGTTAATACTCTTAACCAAATCACTTTCAATCATATTTAAAAAATTACAATGAATCATAACTAAACGCCACTTGAAATATAATTATCTCTTCGATAATAACCAAAATAACAACAATAATAAGTCATAACCAATATCACAATATGTCATAACCATGGGTCACTACCAGACACTACTTGAGGGATAACTAAAGACTTCTTCAGTCATGATAAAAAATAACAGCCACAAGAGATTATAATTAAGTCATAACTAATACTAGAATGAATCATACCAAATACCACAGAAATCATAATTAGAGCATTATGGTACACACCTTTTTTGGTGTGTATTATAGAATTTTGCAACAAAAAATGGAGGTAAATAAACTTGGTGTTTAGATAGGTTGTTGGAGCTCTAAAAAATGAAAATGACAAACTACTTTACTTAACGGATCTCGTTTGAATAGTATGTTGGAGTTAAATATCAAATTTGAAGAGATTACAACTTCATACAATATGAAGAAGAAGAAGTAGAAGAAGAAGAAGAAGAAGAAGAAGAAGAAGAAGAAGAGAAGTGTCCTAGAAAAAGAATAAATGAATGAGACAATACAAACTCCAAGATTCTGAATGTGTTGGTCGAAACATCTGACTCGTGCTCTCATCTCGTCATCTACTCATAGAAGAGGAAAGGTAGTTGTTGATATTCATTCCTATTCCAGCCAGGATATCTAGGAAAGTCTTGTGGATGATGAATAGTTTGTGAATTAAATCCAGAATAAGACTTGAATAGGACTTTGTTGGAGACCCTTTGTGCATAAAAATATCAAAATTAAATACATAGTAAAATTATCAAATGGGTTAATTAGTCATCTTTTTAGTCTTAGTAAACGATTTGTGTCATTTTGAGTTTTAATGTTTCAAATTGTTTCAATTTTTTATTTTTTATTTTTTTTGAATATGTGGGTATCCTATGCGAGCTTGCACATACCAGACTAAGTCCTTATAACCCTATTAGCAAAAATCTTGTTTGGAATAAATTGACAGAGAAAAGTCCACTGACAAAACCAATTTTCACAAACAACAAACGGATCAAGCGATGTGGTTGGTGTTCCATGCCTTGACAAATTTAAGAATTTCTTTAAAGATTGTAATGTAAAGAAACAAAGTATAAAACACATTGAAATTTGTAATAAAATTGAAACTTGTCCCAAGAATGGGAATCGGGCCTTATGTAATTCACGATTAAGGTTCACTCAGGTGCTAACACTCTCCTTTTGTGATCTAACTTTCACCAATGTCGCCCTCTCGGATTTTTCAACCTTACGAGCTCTATTTTATTTCATTTTTATTTTTCTTGCTTTACCTTTTGCCTAGGTCACCCTTCTAGGTTTTCGACCTAGCGAGCCTCTTAGGGATAATACTTCTTCAACATGTTCATTTTGATCAGCTGTGAAAACTCTAGTCTATCCAGATCCATCAAAATGACTGCTCCACCGGACCAAATTAACTTGATGATGTAAGGACCAGTCCAATTAAGTTTAAACTTGCCCCTAGGATCGTAAATTAGAGCCCGATTGTCTTTTAGCACTAAATTCCCCTTCCTCAGATTTCTAGATTTAACCTTTTTATTGAATGCTTGCGCAATTCTGCGCTGGTACCCTTGCATATGGTACAACGCTTTCAAACTTCTCTCATCAAACAACATCAGTTCTTTGAATCGGTTCGGTTATGTAGACACCCCATTTTTGACCAACCTTAAGACTCAGACGTCATCAATTGAGCGCACGGTGATAGTGCATGTTGTGCTCGTTTCGAGTTTCCAGACTTTTCGGTTGAGTGCCTTGCCTCAAGGCCTCTGAACTTTTTGTGTTTTGGCTCGGTTTGTGCAACCAGGCCTTGTTTTTCTTGCCTGGAGAGAGGGAGAGGTCTGTAGATCACCTTTTTGGGGTCGTAGACCACTTTTCGTGGTCATAGACCACTTTTTTCCCTCGGAGACTAGTTTTCGATTTTCGGAGCCTTCGGCCGCGCGCCTTGTCTCGGGACCGCTTAACGTTCTTTGTTTGGCTTGGTTTTCGGACCATACCTTGTTGCCTTGGCCTAGAGGGACACTATGGTTCGGGAGACCACTTTTTGTGGTCGTGGACTAGTTTTGATGCCCGTAGAATAGTTTTTGAGGCTCCCGGCTGCGCGCCTTGCCTCCCGGACTTTCATCTTGCATCCTTTTTGGTTTGTTTTTGGTACAAACCTTGTTTTCCTTGCTTTGAGAGTGGTATAAGGGTGGGAGACCAGTTCTTCCCCTTGGAGACCACTTTCCTTCCTGCTAGCCAAATTTCTAGTTGGCTAACTGGGTTTCTTGGTCTTTGGGCCACCTTTTTTGGTCAGCCACCACACCACCGCCTTGTTTTCATACTGCAGACCATCTCCCCCCCATGGCCGACCACTTTCTTCCCTGGCCAACCACTTCCACTAGTCGGCCAACCAGTGTAAGTAGCTGGCCGACCACTTCAAGTGGTCGGCAGCTTTCCATCACCTTTTTAGAAATATTTTTTAGCCAGCTGTAACAGGTGAAGGGCACAGAAACCATCATCTATAAAAGAGAACCTCCCTTGCGTATGGAGGGATGGCTTTAGGCCTAAGCTTGCTCAACAAGCTTGAACTTTGGTTCTCTATAAAAGAGAACCTCCCTCCCTCCTTCTCTAGGTTCAGAGTTTGGTGCTTGAGAGATATACATACATCTTTGTCTCTATCTTGCTCTTTGCTTCACATTTGTGCTTCAAAAGTGCCTTTTTATCACACTTTAACACACAAACACATAGTGAAACACTTTACTCTTGGAGCTGAGCTCCCTTGAAGTATTTTTTGAAGTTTTTGGACTGGTTTTGGTCAGAAAAAGCTGCTGGAGTTGTTGCTCTAGAGTTGTTCTACAAGGGTGAGCTTTTAGCCTCTTAAATCCTTATTTTTGCTTAAGCTTTTGGACCTATTTACATGCTTATTTAGGCTTGACTTTCTACTACAAAAAAGTTTTGATTTTGTATGCTTGTAATATTTATTTAAGGTCTCTTTTGTATTGTTAGGCCTAAGTGGTGGTCTACCCCCACTTAGGCCTTGTTAGGCCTTGTTTTGAACCATCCTTTTAAGCTATTGGGACCACTTCTTTTTAGCCTTCTTACCACTGAAATCCAGAGGATTTTCAGTGGTGGAAATGGTGTTTTGAGGTCCCAAATAGGAGAGGGTCATCCCCTCTCCTTGTGTCTTGTGTGCTTGCTTCATTGGCCTCATGTTTGAGCATGTTTGTTAAGCTCGTGTTGGCCACATCTCAGCCTATTTTAGGCCTTATCTCAGCATGGCATACCACTGTTTTGACTTGGTTTTGTCACCTCATGCATTCCTTATACACTTGTAGTGTATTTCTCACAAACTAGTTTTGTATGCTTCATGAAGTAGCATGTCTTTCTAGTATGTTTTGAGTCCATCTCAGCTTGTTTTTGGTGTTGTTTTAGCATGCTATACCTTTGTTAAGGTTTGGTTTGATGACCCCTTGCATGCTTCATACACTTGTAGTGTAATTCCATGAACTAGCCTAATGTGTACCATGCTTTAGACTATCATTCTAGCATGATTTTGGCTTAACTCCAGCAAGCTTTTGTCCATGTTTTAGCATGCTCTAACTCTGATTTATGTTGTTTTGGTCATGCATGCAATGCTTTGTATAGCTATAGTGCATTCTAGCTTGTTAGCTTTGTGTATTGAGTCCACTAGCATGCATTGCTTGGCCTATTTGAATGATTTGGCATCATTTGAAATGTGATTTCAGAGCATATAGCATTGCCATGTTCCCATTTCTTTCACCCTTTGAGTGCCTTTAAGGGTTGTGCATTTGTTGCCTTGTTTATGGCTTAGCTTGTATGCATGCATGCCTAGGTCTTTGAGCCCTCATCTCAGCATGTTTTGGTCCCGGTTTAGACCTATTTGAGCTCTGTCCATGGTTGGTTCATGCATTTGTGCCATGTATTGCATGTCTCTAGAGTAGTCCTCTTAGGTAGCTTTATGCTTTAAGAACTCTTTGCATGCCTTGCTTGTGTTGATTGAATGATTTGGCATCATTTCATACCTAATTTCAGTGCCTATAGTGTTGTTACACTTCCACATTCGTCACTCCTTGAGCACTCTTGAGAGTTGCGCTCTTATGCTTAATTGGTGAGCCAATTGGCATGCATACTTGTATATACTTTTGGTGCCATCATTTTAGCATTATGACCACTGATTTGGGCATGACTGAGGTTTGTCCATTTTTGGTTTAAGTCCATTGAGCAGGTTTGTTTTCATGTTGTTTGCATGCTTATGTTGCCTTACATTGTGCATGCATGCCATTAGCATTAATAGGTTGATCATATTGCCTTGTATTAAGTATGCATGCCATTAGCCTAGATAAGTTAATCTTGCTACATTGCATGTTGTTTGCATGCTCATGTTGCTTAAGGACTTTTTGTTTGCATGCTTAGGTTGCATTGCATTAGGGTGAACATATTGCATGCATTGCATTGTGTTCGGATTGAGCATCAATCCAAACATGGGAAACGAGGGACGTTTCATACTTGAAATGATGAAACATGCCTCATTTCTCGGTCGCCGATAATCTTGATCACACATGACAGAGTTTAAGGCATTTATGTGTCATGTGTGCATTCATTTCACATTGATCCGTGCAATCTTGGCTTCTCGGCCATCATGCATCGAGATGCGTGATTGGTGGCCCGAGGTCGAGAACCACAGTCCCTTGAGATCATGAAATGATAGGGAGGGTGGTTGTGCATACATATGTTGCAGATACATTGCCATGCCCCCTCTTGTTCTCATTGCTAAAGAAATTGGAAAAGTGCAAAGAAAAGCCGACTGTACGGAAAAACTAGTTGGCCAACCACTTTTTCTGGTCTGCAGCAATGGTAAGTGGTTGGCAACATCAACAACTGGTCAGCAATGCTCCTACAGGTTCCCAAGGTGGAGTAGACATTATTTTGGAGCTTTGTGCAAAGTTTTGAGAACAAATGAAAACAGAGGCAAGTTGGGGCATCGCGATGGATTTTCGAACGAGGCAACCGAGCATGCATATACTTCTCGCCTTGAGGCTCCTATTTTACTGCTTTACTTAGCTTCTTTACTTAGCTAGTTATGCTTTGTTTTGTACTTAAATAGTTAATGCGTTTAGCTATTTGATTTGTGTTGTAATAACTAGTTAGTTAACTTGTTAGTTAATTAGTTTTATAATGTAATAATTAGTTTAATTAGCTTAGATTAGCTAGTTACCTTCTTATTTGGACCCTCCGTCGAGAGGGCGAATTTTGTAACAAGCGTGCGTGTGTGTGATGCATGTCTTCCAACCCCCATTTCTTTCTCCCTTTTACTTACTTGCTTTCATTGGTTAGTTCTAGGGCATGTTTTTATTAGCATCCTTATGCTTTGCATGTGTGCATCCATTCATTTGTATTGCATGCATCAGGCTCGGCGCATCATACTAACTGCATTTTATTTCAATACATTTACTTAAATACGTGTTCATCAGCATGTTATCAAGTTGCATTCACATGACATCTTAGAATAGCCGAGCCTATTTTAGTTGCATTTTTGCATGTGTTGCACTAGCCATCTTAACATGAACTAGGATCATGCATGATTTCTAACTAGTTCTCTGTTTTGGCTCAGAGTACACTGTGAATGTTTACGCTTTAGCAAATTGCATGAGATGTGTATGTCACCATGTTAGCATGCTTGCAATGAGGCTAACTACTTAAGTGATTAACTGCTTGAATGCTTGTGAGTGAAGGTTGGATTGCTTGAATTGGAATAATTCATTGAAATGTGTGTTTTAAGCCCACTTGAGAGTGGCAAAATCATGTTTTCTAAGCCCACTTGAGGGTGGCAAAACCGCGTCTTAGTCTACTTATGAGTAGCACCTCCAAACTGTTTTCAAACAAACGAACATGAAATGTTTTGTTCCAATTTAGGCGATCTAGTCTATACTTGTATTCTGTGTGCATCACATAGTAATTCTAGATTAATAACTGGAATAAGAACGCGTGTGTTTTCAAAAAACAACATATCATGTTAGTAAAGGCCGATCCTTTGATCGGGCGAACGGGGGTGCTCATTGCATGACCTTCCCCTCTCGTACCCAAGTTCCCGAGCCGAGGCAACTTTGCTGATGATGGACACGTGGCCTTAGGCACGAGTCAGGGTTTCCTAAATTTCCCAAAATAAAACATTTAGGAGATGACTCTGTATCTGGCAAAGCAGTCTATGTTTGACACTTCTTTATTAAAATTAATTTTCCAAAACGATTTGCCGGATTTAGACTCTTTGGTGATTTATCGGTCTCACATTGTACTTTGTGAGATTAGATTCAGAACCGTGACATGAGTCCGAACTGTAGTAGCTAAGAACAAACGATTCGCGCCTTCGTGCGCGGTGCCAGGAGTTCTCGGGCGGTCTACAGTTTTTGGCAACTCCGCTGGGGACTTAGAGAACTTGACTCGAACTCATGATATCTTGTTTTGATTACACTTATGTGTCTCTTTGCATTGCATTTGCATCGGTGCGCCTAAAACACCGTGTTCGCCGTCTGTTATTCCTGAATGGTTTGCCGGAGGCTGCGTGCCATAAGGTTGACCGGTTACGGGCTCTGCCACGATGGGAACACAAACCTCAGTTGTTACCAAGGCGCCCTTTTGACCATTCGACCTAGTGCATATCGGAATCCATAGTGACTATTCCAAACTAGGACAGGTTGCTTACCCGATTATAGGTTGTTTGAAACCACTATCTGCGTAGTAAAACCTTAGCTCCTGACAAAATAGGACAGGGAAACCCTACCTCTCTATAGGGGTGTTTTGGCTCTCACTTACTTGCTATGTGCTTTTAGAGTGTGCCTCTACAGGAATGTATGTATTAGTTTGCAAGTCTAGGTATCAGGACCACGGGCTTCAGTATGTGAAGAATCAGTTTTACCTAAGGGCATCAGTTTACAGGTAGAATTTTGGGCAGAAGAGAGCACAGTCATTCAGCTATGTTTAAATCTATTCTGGTGAAATTAGGCTGAGATGCTGACTATTTTCTCTTTTGTTAGGTAGTCTTAGAACTATAGCTTCAGAAGGTTCCGATATCCCCGAGGTTCATCAGACTTGTGTTGATAGACTTTGTCAGGTCAAAGATTCAAAGTGTTCCTTCGCTGAGGCAAGGCAGAGAAAGGCCAGTCAAGGCTCACCAGTTCGTCTGATTCGTTAGTCACCAGTCACATCACCTCTGTTCAATTCAGTAGACTCATGATGACGCAGAGTTCAGAAGAAATTGTGGTCAAGGCAACAACATTAAACCAGGGAATCACTATTCAGGGTGAGACTGAAGCTGAAATGCAATGCTCGTCTGGGGCACCTACCACACATCCAATCTTGGAACCCCAATCATCTCAAATCTGTGAGCCCACTACTTTTGAGCTGATGGGAATGATCGGTGATCTTCAGAGAACTGTGGCTGATCTAGCCTTTGGACTATCGGTTCCGCCATCGACCACATCACATGCCGAAAATTTCACACCAGAAGACTCCCCACTCCTGGGATGAATTGTAATAGAAATTGGCCAACCTGAAGCCACTCCAAGTTTGGGCAATAACATGTCGACAACAACCGGACTTCGCACTGATGAAGTAACCCAAACCTTTGGCCAAGCTGAGGCAAGTGGAAAGGACAAGTTAGGGGCAGGCATTGACCCCTATGAACATCTTCTGTGGGCTATTGAGGCTTTGAAAGCCAAAGGACTGAACAAACAGCAAGTGCTCGCAGTTGTCGCAAAAACTGTGGATGACACTTTCGTCACTCAGAATGAGAGCAGTTCGAATCAAGGGGAAAACCGGGAGAAGGGCCGCTGCATTTAAACGATCCTTTTAGCTCTAAGTCTGCACTCGGAAGAGACCAGCAAACCAAGCCAGCACCTGCCGGCCCCTTTGCTAGTGCATCCAACAAAAATCCACAAACCTCGAAGTATCAACCCCGGGGTCGCAGGGTCTTCCATGCCCTCTATATGCCTTTATCCAAAGCTCTTCAAATCCTTGTTGAAAAAGGCCATCTTAAACCACTCGAGCCTCGGCCTCTCCCTGGTCGTCTTCCACCCGGTCATGATGCTGCCCAGTACTATGCCTACCATCAATAAACTAGCCATGGCATCGACAATTGCTTTCGTCTTCGCCATGAAATACAAGATTTGATTGACAATGAGGTCATCATCCCACCAAGCTCAGCAAAGTCTATCGTCACTGGATCAGTGAACTTGGGGGATAATATGAGTATGTGATCAGGGGATGAACCACCTGCGGGCGGCGCTCAGTTTACTCCAGATGTGGCGTATGGCACGCACTGTTTTGAGCATTTTGCGAATGCTACTTTTTGTGCTTTCTAACTTGGGTATTCAATCAGTTCTGTTGTGTTGTATAGAGTCAGTCTTTTTGTACTGAGTCAGTCGGATCTGTCTTGTTGTATCGAGTCAGTCCTGTTTTGTTAAAGTTGGGTGATTTCGGGGTGTTACCTCGGACATCACTTGCTTGTTTTGTGTTTGTCCTTTCCCTTTCTTTTGAGTCTGTTTCTGCCTTGGAGCCAGTTGTGCCAACAGATTTGAATGAAACAGTAGTGATTTTCACACTCTTGTGTTTGCTTCTGCCTTGTGCCAGTTGTACCGGAAGTTCCAAATAAGATGGCAGTATTTGATTGAAAATTGTGTCTTTTCTGTGCTTTGAAGTCATTGCATTGACCTAAGTTTTTCAAAACCTTTTAAACACTGTGGTGAAAACGAAGAGGAAGGAATTCCTCGGGATTTGCAAAAATTTGATCAACTGAGAAAAAGAAAGCCATGCTAAGCCCTTAACGAATAAGATTATGCTTTTTAGTGTGAGTACTGAGAAGGATCCTGGCTTGATCCAGATTGGTTCTACATTGTGTAGACATTCCATTTTTGACCGTCCTCAAGACTTGGACATCATCATTTCAACACTCGATGATCATTCATGCTCGTGTTCGTTTTGAGTTCCCAGAGGTCTTGGTTGTGCGCCTTGCCTCAGGATCTCTCAACTTTTCTGTTTTGTGCTTGGTTGTGGACCAATGACTTGTGGTTTTGCTTATGAGGGAAGAGGGTGGCTTGTTGGCCATCCCCTCAACCCATCGGCTAAGGCATGATGCCATCGGCCTTGTTTTCTTGCCATCGGCCATAAGTGTTAGCCGATCGGCACTCTTTTTGGTCGATCGGCCATATTTTTGAGCTGAGACCTTTCCATCTGCTTTTTGCAGATATTTTATGCCAGCTGCGACAACTGGTGGGCACAATTCCCATTCTCCATACACTTGTACGGATATATTTGCTTCAAGACTCAAGCTTGTTGAACAAGCTTGAGAATTGAAATTCTATAAGAAGGGAGCCCCCCCTACCTTTCCAGAGGTTTTGAGAATTTGATATACAAGTTCTATATCTCTCTCTATATATTTTACCTCCCTCTCTCTCTTTCCTTGCTTTGGTTTGTGCCCAAAAGTGTAAAATCTTCATACTATTGCATACAAACACCTAGTAGAACACCATCCTTTGGTTGCTGAGGTCCTTAGGAGTTGGTTTTAGAGTTCTTGGAGTGGTTTAAGCTCAGAGAAGGGTGCTGGAGTTGTGCTCTTGAAGGTGTTCTTCAAGGGTGAGTTTCTACCTTTTAATATCCCATTCTTGCTTAAGCTTTTGACCATACTTTCATGCTGTTTTAAGCTGAACTATAAACTAAAATAAGTTCTGATTTTGTTTGCTTAAGATGATTGTTTAAGGTCACTTTTGAGTTGGGGGTAGTTTACCCCCTCTTAGGCCTTGTTGGGCCTTGTTTTGTGCCTTTCTTTTTGAGCTTTGGAACCATCTTGTTTTGGTCTTCTCACAACTGAAATCCAGAGGATTTTCAGTGGTGGAGAAGTGGTTTTGGAGTCTTGAATAGGAGAGGGACACCCCTCTCTCCTTGTCTCTCATTTGCTTGTATTTATGGCTCATAATGGTAGCATGTTTGGCTTCATTTCAGCAAGTATTTGGTATTATTTGGCCATGCTATACCTTTGTTTTAAGTTGGTTTGATAGCCTCTTACATGCATTATGCACTTGTCTTGCAATCCTCTCATTTGCCTTAACATGCATCATGCATTTAGACCATCATGCTTGCATATTTTGGCTCAACTCAAAGGAACTTTTAGTCATGTTTTACCATGTTTAAGCTCTTTTTGGTGTTGTTTTAGTCATGCATGTGCTATTTTGTATAGCCTTGGTTCAATCTAGCTTGTTGGCTTCGAGTGTCTAGGTCATTAGCATCCATTACTTAGACCATTTTCATGATTTGGCATCATTTCATATGAGATTTCAATCCATATAGTGTGGCCATGCATTCACATTTGTCACATTTTCCATGCTTTGGAGGTTTGGTGTTTTGTGTTTCAAGAATGGATCATTGTGCATGCCACCATGCTTAGGCATTTGGGATGCCATCTAAGTGGGTTTTTGGGCTTATTTTGACATGCCATAACTCTGATTTTTATTGGTTAAGTCATGCCATGTTTGGTTGCATGCCCTTGTTAGCCTTTGCATGCCTCATACCTTTTGAACTCTTGTTCTAGCTTGTGTGTGCTAGGTTCAAGCTTGTTTTTGGCCTCATCTTGACATGCCTTGGGACTATTTTGATTGCCCTTGGCCCTTTGGGGCTTGCCTTGCATGGCCATGGTTTAAGTCCTTGGCTAGCCTTAAGCCTTGAGCTTTCTTGCATGCTATGCTTGACTTGTGTGTGTGATTTGGCATCATTCTTGACATCATTTCAGAGCATGTAGTGTTGTCACACTTGAATGCTTTTCACTCTTTAGGTGCTCTTGAATATTGTCCTCTTTATGCCTTAATTCTTGGGCCAATTGGCATGCATGCTTGTCTTGTATTTCATGTCGTCAATTCATCATGTTGGCCACTGATTTGGGCATGGCTGAGGTCTGCCCATTTTGGTTTAAGTCCATCTTTGCATGTTGTTGCATGCTTGACATGTTGCACGTTGTTGCATGTTGTTGCTTGCTTGTCCATCTTTGCATACCATGCATGTTTGTATGTTTAAGTTGAATTTTGCATGCTTGCTAGTTTGCATTTTGTCACATGCTTGTTTAGGTTGCATTGCATTTGGCATGCTTGTTACCTTAGCCTTGTGTGCATGTTTGAGTCATATTGCATTTGGCATGCTTATGTTGCATTGCATAACTTTTCCATGTTGCATGCATTGCATTGTGTTTGGTTTGGGGTGTCAAACCAAATGCAAGGACCGATGGACGTTTCGTACTTGAAATGACGAAACGTGCCTCAATCCTCGGTCGCCGACATTCTTGATCCAACATGATAGAGTGTGAGGCATTTGTGTGTTTTGTGTATTCATTCCACATTGATTTGTGCAACTCGGTCTCTTTGGCCACCATGCATCGAAATGCGTGATTGATGGCTTGAGAACCAAGCACTACACTCTTTTGAGTTCCAAACATGATAAGGGGTGTAGTTGCACAACATTACCTTGCAAATGTATTGTCATGCTCTTGTTTGTCCTCTGCTGCAGCAAAAGGAGCAGATTGTAGGAAGAGATGGCCGATCGGCTATCTAGAGTGCTGATCAGCTAAAAGTTCTTGGCCGATAGCATCATATTTGGTCGATGACCCTTTTTCATTAGCTGATGACATCTCAGAGTGCCCATGAGGTGGTTCAGAAGCATCACAGAGGTTTTCACAGTTTTTAGAGGTGCAAAACAGTGCAAACAGAGGCAACATGGGGCATGGCAACGGATTTCCGAGCAAAGCCAACCGAGCATGCATACATCCCTCGTCATGAGGCCATTTCAGTGCTTTTGATAACTTAGAATAGTTATTTGCTTCAATTTGTTCTGTAATAATTAATTAGCTTGTTAGTTAGTTAATTAGTTGGTTTGTATTATTTATTCGGACCCTCCATCGAGAGGGCTAATTTTGTAATACGTGTGCGTGAGTGTATGAATGTCTTCCAACCCCATGTCTTTCTCTCTTTTACTTAACCACTTACGATGGTTAGTTCTAGGTCATGTTTTGATTACCATACCTATGATAGCATGTTTGCATTCATTCATTAGTATCGCATGCACCGGGCTCAGCACATCATACTAACTGCATTGTATTTCAATTCCAAAATTGAATACATGCTATCAAGTTGCATTTCACATGACATTTTAGAATAGCCGAGCCTATTTCTAGTTGCACTTTGCATGTGTTGCATTAGCCATCTTAACATAAATTAGGATCATGCATGATTACTAACTAGTTATTGTTTTGGCTCAGAATACTAGGTAAGCTTTTATGCTTTAGCATCTTGCATAAGTGTGAGTGTTGCCATGATAGCATGCTTGCCATGAGGCTAATTGCTTAAGTGTATAAACTGCCTGAATGCCTGTGGGTGAAGGTTGGGTTACTTGAAATGGAACAATTCATCGAATGCTAGTTTTAAGCCCACTTGAGGGTGGCAAAATCATGTTTTTCTAAGTCCACCTGAGGGTGGCAAATCCACGTCTTAACCTACTTGCGAGTAGAACCTTCAAACCATTTTCAAACAAACAAACATGAGATGTTTTGTTCCAACTTAGGCGATCTAGTCTATACTTGTGTGTTGTGCGCATCACATAGTAATTCTAGTTGAAAAACCGGAATAAGAACACGTATGTTTTCAAAACAAAATATCATGTTAGTAGCGGCCGATCTTTGATCGGATGAGCAGGGGTGCTCATTGCATGACCTTCCCCTCTCGTATCCAAGTTCCCGAGCCGAGACAACTTTAGTGATGATGGACACGTGGCCTTAGGCACGAGTCAGGGTTTCCTAAATTTCCCAAAACAAAAACATTTAGATGGTGACTCTGTATCTGGCAAAGTAGTCCATGTTTGGCACTTCTTTATAAAAATTAGTTTTCCAAAACGATTTGCCGGATTTGGACTCTTTGGTGATTTATCAGTCTTGCATGTACTTTGCGAGATTAGATTCAAAACCGTGACATTGAGTCTGAACTGTAGTAGCTAATGAACAAAACAGATTTTCGCGCACACTTTGCGCGTAGAGCCTAGGACGTTCAGGCCCGTCTACACATTGTCTTCGATGCGAGTGATTAGTCGCTTTCTTAAAAGATTTCAAAAAATGTTTTGTGTAGTCCTATGAAGACCTGTGTGGAATCGCTTTTGAGATTGTGCAGCCTAGGATCACTCTCGGCCTCGAGACTCGACCCCTTTGCTTTCAAACTTTGAACTTGGATTCAAAATGTTCAACGGTCAACCATGACATAAGGCTTGTATGGCCAAATCAGAAGCAACCCTTGGACTAGGGGTAAGAAGGTCAGGTATGCTTAAAAGAAAGCTTGCAAAGCTGGATGAGAAACAACCCTTGAACTAGGGGCAAAAAAATGTCAGATGTGCTTGAAGAGTCAAAAATTGGGACATTTCTCAAGCTAACGAAGATTGGTAAGAAAGCCAAATCCTAGAAGGGAGGAAAAAAGAAAGTTTTTGTTGAAGGACAACCGAGTTCCTATCTACAACACTGGGGGCAATTCAGACCTGGTTGGATGGACTCCTACATCATCAGCAAACAGCAGCCATTCTCTTGGATTCAGATGGACTCAAGATCCTACGACCATTCAACATGGACTTGTTACACTTTTTACCCTTGAGAAGCTCGCTGGGCCGAAAGCCCAGGCAAAAGTTAGAGCAAGAAAAAGAAGAAAAAGAACAAAAAAGGAAAAAAAAATGCAAAGAATGAAAAAAGAAAAAAGAAGAAAAATGAAGAAAATGAAAAGAAAACATGAAAAAAGAAGAAATGAAATGAAAAGAAATGAAAAGAATTGAAAAGAAAAGAAAAATAGAGCTCGCAAGGTTGAAAACCCAGAAGGGCGGCCTTAGCAAAAGTTAGAGCGCAAAAGGAGAGGTTAATACTCGAGTGTACCTTAACCGGGAACTACGTCAGGCTTGATTCCCATGTTTGGGATATGTAGGCAACTTTATTCTGAAGTCCAGCGATAAACACTTCTTAATCGATTGTGTCCATGTAATGGTTCTGATCATTTTTGTCTTCTCTATAGCCGAGAGTTCAGTTGTGATCGTCACTTTGAGGACTGATTACAGTGCGCTGTGATGCCATTCAGACAAGGGGCAACTTTCCGTTGCCGCAAAGGCCATTTAGATAAGGGGCAATTTTCCATTGTTTTGGATATGAGGTTTTGCATCTCAAGAGTAAATTCTGTGTTGGTCGAGCAGTGGCCATTTGTAAAAACAGTTTTTGAGGATTTTTACTGAGGTTGATTAATTCTCTCGAAAATTATTCCATTTTTCAAAAACTGGACCATTTTTTGAACTCAAAAAAGGAAAATTTTCAGTGCTCATAGCCTGACTTGCATGATTTCAAATCAAAATGTTGAACAAGTATGTTAATCTAACTCTCATATTGGTTAAAACTGTTTTAGTAGAAAGCCAAAACAAAAAATGGCCAAAATGATGAACTAGGGGCACAGTTTAGTCAGGTTTCTTGTCTTTTTCCCATTGTCAACATACTTGCCAGAAAGGACACTCTACCTGCCAATAAAGGGCATAATTGAAGCTAATAGCAAAGGGCTGAGACCTCTCTCATCCTCCGAGCAGTGAGGTATCAAGTCAAGTGCGAAGCACGAACTGGAAAGGAAGCAGGATATTCCACCCCCTTATCCAAAAAGGTCTGGTCACATCTGAACTAGCCAAGGGCGTCATCAAATGATGTCAGCTGTAGATTTGCTAGACACCCAGTTGTAGCGCAACCCCTCTATGGGAAAGTTCACTGTTGTGAGCAGAAGAAGAAGAATCTAGCAGAATGCTAGGGGCAAGAGCCCGCAACTTTCTGTTTATCCATCAACTGCCCAAGGGAGGGATAAAAAAGAAGAGAGATTGAAGAATAGAGAGACGTGCGTTGAGAGAAAAAGTAAGGAAAGGGCTTTTTCAAAAAATAGAGTATGAGGGCTGAGTGATGTGAGAATCACAAATGAGAAAGAGTGGGAAACAATACCCAGAGAAACTGGCTCCTCGTAAACTGAGAGGTCTCTTGCCATTGGAATACGTCTGAGTGTCGTGTCTTTTGTTTTGTTTGTCTCGATTCTTGTTTTAAGTCGTTTCGAGTGTTACTCGATGTGTTTAGGTTGTTTACCTTTTGTTTTTCTTTGTTGAGTCGTGGTGCGCTGTGTTCAGTCATAGGCTCAATACCCAGTTGAGAACTCATTTCTCAATTTCAAAAATCGTTTTGTGCTCAGAGTGTTGTGCCGTTCTCTATATTTGTGAAAAATAGATTTGTTCTTTCACAAAACTTCAGGGTTCAACCCAGGTCGTATGAGAATAGTAAAACCAGGGCCTATCTGAAGCTATATGGGTTCCGCATCACGAAGCAAAAAGAAAAGAGGGAAAATGTCGGGCATCTAAGTTTGTTTCACCTTCAGAAAATTCTGAGATTGCGTTCCGAATGTACCTCTTCAGGCCTTGTCAATGCTCAGAAGTATGAGTGTGCCTCTACCTCAAGCTCAAGATCAAGTCTGCTTCAAGCCAGAATGGCGATCAAAAGTGCTCTTCCCGACTACCATTCCATGCCAGGGGCATCTTGGCTATGTTTGCAATGAGTTCCTAGGAGATCAACTGCGACGGTGAAAACTAGAGTTCGAATGGCTGATGCCTAGAACACAAAGGTTTGGAATTTCCAAGACTAAAGTCTGGTTTAAAATACCCAGGGGTGTATCCCCGGCTTGAAATCTGTATGGGAAGCCCCATAGGTTGAGGTAGCAGGTATGTGCCTCAATTCTAGATACTGAACTAATCTAGTCTGTCACCCCATTGGAGAATAGGGAAAGTTGTGAATATGATCAGGAAGAAAAGTGTCATTCAAAGTGTTCAACGTAAAGAACTCTTGTCAACATTTCAAGACCTTTGTACTGTGAGTTGAAGGTAAGAGTTTGAAGAACACAAGGGGAGATCCCCATCAGAGTAGAGTGGTTCACCGCCACTTACCCTATGAGGTGCTTTTTAAAGTGCCGCTTTATTTGTTTGTTGCATTCCCTAAACATCATGCTCTACATTGCCTGTGACATGTATCGTATCATCGCCCTTATTGCATTTATTTGCATCTTGTGTTATCTTGTATCGTTAATCCGTTCACGCTGCGCAACGTTTAGGATCGTTGTCCTCCAAGGCTTTCTCAGAACGCGTGAAGCACGACCCTGAGCGCGTTTTATCTCAGGTTGCGTCGTGCATGCACCTGGGCGAGATGTCTTCGTGCCTCTTCTAACGACTTCAACGTGGTTAGAGTTTGTTCCTTCCTCACACGATTTCAGCGTGTGTGGAATTTGTTTACCTCTTCTCACGATTTCAGCGTGGTTAGAGTTTGTTCCTTCCTCACACGATTTTAATGTGTTTGGAATTTGTTTACCTCTTCTCACAATTTCAGTGTGGTTAGAGTTTGTTCATTCCTCACACGATTTCAGCGTGTTTGGAATTTGTTTACCTCTTCTCACGATTTCAGCATGTTTGGAATTTGTTTACCTCTTCTCACGATTTCAGCGTGGTTAAAGTTTGTTCCTTTCTCACACGATTTCAGCGTGTTTGGAATTTGTTTACCTCTTCTTACGATTTCAGCGTGGTTAGAGTTTGTTCCTTCCTCACACTATTTTAGCGCGTTTGGAATTTGTTTACATCTTCTCACGATTTCATCGTGGTTAGAGTTTGTTCCTTCCTCACACGATTTCAGCGTGTTTGGAATTTATTTACCTCTTCTCACGATTTCAGCATGGTTAGAGTTTGTTCCTTCTTCACACGATTTCAGCGTGGATGGAATTTGTTTACCTCTTCTCACGATTTCAGCGTGATTAGAATTTGTTTGGAATTTATCTCAGGTTGCGTCGTGCACGCACCTGGGCGATTGTTTTTGGACCTCTTCTCACGATTTCAGCGTGATTTGAGTGTCCCTTTTCCTCACACGATTTCAGCGTGTTTGGAATTTATCTCAAGCTGCGTTGAGCACACTCCTGATTGGTTATTTTGGGATTTGTTCTTCCTTCTCTCATGATTCCAGCATGGTTACAGTATGTCACCCTTTGCATCCATGGCACTATCCGTTTCATCGCACTATTTTGTGTACCTGACTTGCATTAAGCATGCATTTTATTGTGCTATTTTGCGCATGCACTATTTTCTGCACCTTACTTGTATTGAGCATGCATTTTATCGCGCCATTTTGCGCATCGCACTATTTTGTACACCTTACTTGCATTGAGCATGCATTTTATCGCGCTATTTTGCGTATCGCACTATTTTGTGCACCTTACTTGTATTGAGCATGCATTTTATCGCGCTATTTTGCGCATCGCACTATTTTGTGCACCTTACTTGCATTGTTATGCACCACGCTACTTGCGTTGTCACGCACTCTTAGGTTGCACTATCATGCACCTCTCCACCCGCGTTGTCACGCACACATAGGTTGCAGTGTCATGCATCCCCTTACTTGCGTTGTCACGCATATTTCACTTGCATTGTTATGCTTGTTTCAGTTGCATTGAACTTGCATTGTTCGCGCTATCTTGCGCACCTTAGCTGCACTTGTTAGTGCATTGCATTGTCGTGCACCGCTCCACTTGCATTGTTATGCACTCCACTTGCGTTGTCACGCACTTTTCACTTGCATTGCTATGCATGTTTCCATCGGCATCATATGTGCACGCGTTTATCTCGTATTAGAATTGTACTATGATGTAACGTCGAACATGTGTTTCTAACTATATTGTACTTGTTGAGTTTCTTTATTTTGCAGGCATGATATTGTATGTACGGTTCATTTGAAGCTAGTGCGACCAGACAAGATTGTATGTACAGTTCATTCTAGGCAGGTTCTGGCCCAGTTTGACTGTTACCCTTTCTCCTCTCGCGTTTGGCGCGCATTTGGATACTTTTCCTCTTCTACGTGTGATACGCTGAGAGATGTGTTTGAGACTCCGGGTATTCCCGATAGTCGCTTTTAGCCTTCTCCGCTTGAGACACAGTGAGAATTGCATAATTTCCTTACATCCTTTCTGCTAGAATGCATGAGACTGTTATTTCTTTCACTTAAAACTGTTGCATTTATTTTTCATAATTGCTTCATTACAGCTTTCTTTGCATGATCATAAGTTATGGTCGGCAATCTGCATGTCATTTGCAGCTTGCCCCTGCCTGCGGGCGCATCTCTTTGTTATCTTGCCTATTTGTCTAAGTCTTCAGCCTTGTCAAAAATGGGTCGTCTCTAGGCTTTGACATTCACTCACGTCACTTCTTGACTTCCGAGTTCTGTCAAAGAGGGGCAACTGTAGACACCCCATTTTTGACCGACCTTAAGACTCAGACGTCATCGATTGAGCGCTCGGTGATAGTGCATGCTGTGCTCGTTTTGAGTTTCCGGAGTTTTCGGCTGAATGCCTTCCCTCCGGGCCTCTGAACTTTTTGTGTTTTGGCTCGGTTTGTGCAACCAAGCCTTCTTTTCCTTCCATGGAGGGAGGGAGAGGTCTGTAGATCACCTTTTTGTGGTCGTAGACCACTTTTTCCCCTTGGAGACTAGTTTTCGGTTTTCAGAGACTTTGGTCGCGCGCCTTGTCTCGGGACCGCTTAACGTTCTCTGTTTAGCTTGGTTTTCGGACCATGCCTTGTTGCCTTGGCCTAGAGGGACACTGTGGTCTGGGAGACCACTTTTTGTGGTCGTAGACCACTTTTAATGCCCGTA
This sequence comes from Camellia lanceoleosa, assembly GCA_025200525.1. Classification (NCBI taxonomy): domain Eukaryota; kingdom Viridiplantae; phylum Streptophyta; class Magnoliopsida; order Ericales; family Theaceae; genus Camellia; species Camellia lanceoleosa. The sequence continues at coordinate 89,401,565 of CM045758.1, read as the reverse complement.
GACTAGTTTTCGAGGCTCTCGGCCACGCACCTTGCCTCCCGGACTTTTGTCTTGCGTCCTTTTTGGTTTGTTTTTGGTACAAACCTTGTTTTCCTTGCTTGGAGGGTGGTATAAGGGTGGGAGACCAATTCTTCCTCTTGGAGACCCCTTTCCTTCCTGCTAGCCAGTTTTCTGGTCGGCTAACTGGTTTTCTTAGTCTTTGGGCCACCTTTTCTGGTCGGCCACCACACCACTACCTTGCTTTCATGCTGTAGACCATCTCCCCCCCCCCCATGGCTGACCACTTCCACTGGTTGGCCAACTAGTGTAAGTAGCTGGCCGACCACTTCAAGTGGTCAGTAGCTTTCCATCACCTTTTTGGAGATATTTTCTAGTCAGCTGTAACAGTTGGAGGGCATAGAAACCATCCTCCATACGTGTATGGAGGGATGGCTTTAGGCCTAAGCTTGCTCAACTAGCTTGAACTTTGGTTCTCTATAAAAGAGAACCTCCCCCCTCCTTCTCCAGGTTTAGATTTTGGTGCTTGAGAGATATACATACATCTTTGTCTCTATCTTGCTCTTTGCTTCACATTTGTGCCTCAAAAGTGCCTTTTTATCACACTTTAACACACAAACACAGAGTGAAATACCATACTCTTTGAGCTGAGGTGCCTTGAAGTTGTTTTTGAAGTTTTTGGACTAGTTTTGGTCAGAAAAAGCTGTTGGAGTTGTTGCTTTAGAGTTGTTCTACAAGGGTGAGCTTTTAGCCTCTTAAACCCTTATTTTTGCTTAAGCTTTTGGACCTATTTGCATGCTTATTTAGCCTTGATTTTCTACTACAAAAAGTTCTGATTTTGCATGCTTGTAATGTTTGTTTGAGGTCTCTTTTGTGTTGAGGTGGTCTACCCCCACTTAGGCCTTATTAGGCCTTGTTTTGAACCTTCTTTTTAAGCTATTGGGACCACTTCTTTTTGGCCTTCTTACCACTGTCCCAAATAGGAGAGGGTCATCCCCTCTCCTTGTGTCTTGTGTGCTTGCTTCATTGGCCTCATGTTTAAGCATGTTTGTTAAGCTTGTGTTGGCCACATCTCAGCCTATTTTAGGCGTTATTTCAGCATGGCATACCACTGTTTTGACTTGGTTTTGTCACCTCATGCATTCCTTATACACTTGTAGTGTATTTCTCACAAATTAGTTTTGTATGCTTCATGAAGTAGCATGTTTTGATTCCATCTCAGCTTGTTTTTGGTGTTGTTTTAGCGTGCTATACCTCTATTAAGGTTTGGTTTGATGGCCCTTTGCATGCTCCATACACTTGTAGTGTAATTCCATGAACTAGCCTAATGTGTACCATGCTTTAGACTATCATTCTAGCATGATTTTGGCTTAACTCCAGCAAGCTTTTGTCCATGTTTTAGCATGCTCTAGCTCTAATTTATGTTGTTTTGGTCATGCATGCCATGCTTTGTATAGCTATAGTGCATTCTAGCTTGTTAGCTTTGTGTATTGAGTCCACTAGCATGCATTGCTTGGCCTATTTGAATGATTTGGCATCATTTGAAATGTGATTTCAAAGCATGTAGCATTTCCATGTTCCAATTTCTTTCACCCTTTGAGTGCCTTTAAGGGTTGTGCATTTGTTGCCTTGTTTATGGCTTAGCTTGTATGCATGCATGCCTAGGTCTTTGAGCCCTCATCTCAGCATGTTTTGGTCCCTGTTTAGACCTATTTGAGCTCTGTCCATGGTTGGTTCATGCATTTGTGCCATGTATTGCATGTCTCTGGAGTAGTCCTCTTAGGTAGCTTTATGCTTTAAGAACTCTTTGCATGCCTTGCTTGTGTTGATTGAATGATTTGGCATCATTTCATACCTAATTTTAGTGCCTATAGTGTTGTTACACTTCCACATTCGTCACTCCTTGAGCACTCTTGAGAGTTGTGCTCTTGTGCTTAATTGGTGAGCCAATTGGCATGCATGCTTGCATATGCTTTTGGTGCCTTCATTTTAGCATTATGGCCACTGATTTGGGCATAACTGAGGTCTGTCCATTTTTGGTTTAAGTCCATTGAGCATGTTTGTTTTCATGTTGTTTGCATGCTTATGTTGCCGTGCATTGTGCATGCATGCCATTAGCATTAATAGGTTGATCATATTGCCTTGCATTGAGTGTGCATGCCATTAGCCTAGATAAGTTAATCTTGCTACATTCCATGTTGTTTGTATGCTCATGTTGCTTAAGGACTTTTTGTTTGCATGGTTAGGTTGCATTGCATTAGGGTGAACATGTTGCATGCATTACATTGTGTTTGGATTGAGCGTGAATCCAAACATGGGAAACAAGGGACGTTTTATACTTGAAGTGATGAAACGTGCCTCATTTCTCGGTCATCGACACTTTTGATCACACATGATAGAGTTTAAGGCATTTATATGTTGTGTGTGCATTTATTTCACATTGATTCGTGCAATCTTGGCTTCTCAGCCGTCATGCATCGAGATACGTGATTGGTGGCCCGAGGGTTGAGAACCACACTCCCTTGAGATCATGAAATGATAGGGAGGGTGGTTGTGCACACATATGTTTCAAATACATTGCATGCCCCTTCTTGTTCTCTATTGCAGCAAATTGGAAAAGTGCAGCAAAACTGGTCGGCTGACCAAAAAAACTAGCTGGCCGACCACTTTTTCTGATCTGCAGCAATGGTAGGTGGTCGGCAGGTGGTTGGCAACATCAACAACTGGTTGGTAATGCTCCTACAAGTTCCCAAGGTGGAGTAGACATTATCTGGAACTTTGTGCAGAGTTCTGAGAACAAATGAAAACAGAGGTGAGTTGGGGCATCGCGATGGATTTCTGAACGAGGCGACTGAGCATGCATATATTTCTCGCCTTGAGGCTCCTGTTTTACTGCTTTACTTAGCTTCTTTACTTAGCTAGTTATGCTTTGTTTTGTACTTAAATAGTTAATGCGTTTAGCTATTTGATTTGTGTTGTAATAACATAATTAGTTAACTAGGATTAGTTAATTAGTTTTATAATGTAATAATTAGTTTAATTAGCTTAGATTAGCTAGTTAGCTTCTTATTCGGACCCTCCGTTGAGAGGGTGAATTTTGTAATAAGCATGCGTGTGTGTGATGCATGTCTTCCAATCCCCATTTCTTTCTTCCTTTTACTTACCTGCTTTTATTGGTTAGTTCTAGGGCATGTTTTCATTAGCATCCTTATGCTTCGCATGCGTGCATCCATTCATCTGTATTGCATGCACCGGGCTCGGCGCATCATATTAGCTGCATTTTATTTCAATACATTTACTTGAATACGTGTTCGTCAGCATGTTATCAAGTTGCATTCACATGACATCTTAGAATAATCGAGCCTATTTTAGTTGCATTTTTGCATGTGTTGCACTAGCCATCTTAACATGAACTAGGATCATGCATGATTTCTAACTAGTTCTCTGTTTTGGCTCGGAGTACACTGTGAGTGTTTACGCTTTAGCATACTGCATGAGATGTGTATGTTGCCATGTTAGCATGCTTGCAATGAGGCTAACTGCTTAATTGATTAACTGCTTGAATGCCTGTGGGTGAAGGTTGAATTGCTTGAATTGGAACAATTCAACAAAATGTGTGTTTTAAGCCCACTTGAGAGTGGCAAAATCATGTTTTCCAAGCCCACTTGAGGGTGGCAAAACCGCGTCTTAGCCTACTTACGAGTAACACCTCTAAACCGTTTTCAAACAAACGAACATGAAATGTTTTGTTTCAATTTAGGCGATCTAGTCTATACTTGTATGCTGTGCTCATCACATAGTAATTCTAGGTTAATAACCGGAATAAGAACGCATGTGTTTTCAAAAAACAACATATCATGTTAGCAAAGGCCGATCCTTTGATCGGGCGAGCGGGGGTGCTCATTGCATGACCTTTCCCTCTCATACCCAAGTTCTCGAGCCGAGGCAACTTTGGTGATGATGGACACGTGGCCTTAGGCACGAATCAAGGTTTCCTAAATTTTTCAAAATAAAACATTTAGGTGGTGACTCTGTATCTGGCAAAGCAGTCCATGTTTGGCACTTCTTTATTAAAATCAGTTTTCCAAAACGATTTGCCGGATTTGGACTCTTTGGTGATTTATCGATCTCACATTGCACTTTGTGAGATTAGATTCAGAACCGTGACATGAGTTCAAATTGTAGTAGCTAAGAACAAACGATTCACGCCCTCGCGCGCGGAGCTTGCAGTTCTCGGGTGGTTTAGAGATTGCCAATCCACCTCTGCTATATGACACTTAGCCATAATCCTTATTGAGGGTACTTTTGTCTCAAATGGCAATACTGCCTACATCCCATATACCAAAGAGTAGGGAGTTGTCTAAGTAGATGTTCGGATCCATGTCCTATATCCCCATAGTGCAAAGGGTAACTTATCTGGCCAATCCTTGTAGGTCTCTATCATCTTCTGTAGAACATTCTTAATGTTCTTGTTCGCTGTTTCAACGACTCCATTGGTTTGTAGCCTATAAGTTGATGACTTGTGAAAGGTCACATTATATTTCTCGAGCAGATCAATCACTTTTGTTTGAAATGTGAACCGTTGTCTGAAGCAATCTTATTTGGAACCCCATACCTACAAATGATGTTCTTCCTGATAAACTTGGCCACGTGTGATGCTTTCAACACTGAATACAACTGTGTTTCCACCCACTTGGTAAAGTAATCAATTGCTACTAGGATGAATTTATGTTGATTCAATCCTATTGGTGTAACTACCCCAATCACATCAATTCCCCAAACTAAGAAAAGGCCATGGTGAAGTCATATTGTAGAATTTTGACGGTGGGGTGTTCATGCGATTAGCATGAATTTGACACTTGTGGCATCGCCAGAAAAAACTGACACAATCACTTTCTATGGTCAACCAGTAGTGCCCTTGTCTGAGGATCTTCCTTACCAACATTATACCGTTCATATGAGCCCCACACTTCCCTCCATGGACAGCTTCCATGATGTACTTTGCTTCATTCTCCTCCATATATAACTTATGCATTCCCAAATGACATGCATTCTTCAATGACCCCTTCTGTACAGCTTGTCTCCACAGATAATGAACTGAGTGGCCAAACACCGTATCCCTGTTTTGTCCTTAGCGTTTGCCCCTTGCGGGTATATCTCTTTCTCTAGAAAATTTCAAATGTCAAAACACAAAGGACCCTCATCTTGGGTTTCTTTTATTGCAACTATCATCTCGTACGTAGGTACATGCCTCTGCTCTATGAGAATTGGACGCATCTTCACCCCAATTGGTATGTCCATCATCGAGGTCAGGGTTGCCAAAGCATCAACAAATGAATTGTTTTCTCTTACCAGGTGCGCAAATGTTGGTCGTTCAAATCTCGGGATCAACATGTCCAGGGTCTAATGATATACTTTCATTTTTTCTTCCTTCACTTTCTAGTCTTCGTTGGCTTGATATACAACCAGGTTTGAATCTCTGATTACATCCAATCTTATTACTTCTAGCTTTAGGGCTGGTTCTGGTCCAGCTATACATGCCTGGTACTCTGCTTGGTTGTTGGACACTTTAAATCGAAGCTTGAAGGCTAAGAGTACATGGGAATCATTGGGTGCTATAAGCAACACTCCTATCCCATATCCATATTGATTGCCAGCTCCGTCAAAATACAATCTCCAAGTGTCCTCTTTAGCTAGAGGATCTCCTCATCCGGGAACTCATATTCCCTGTCTTCTTCTCCATCGACCGGATGATTTGCCAAGAACTCTGCTACATCTCTCCCTTTAACAGATTTACGAGTGACATACCGAAGATTGAACTCGAAAAGCAAAAGCAACATCAAGCTAGCCTATCGGTAAGTGCTGGTTTCTCAAATATATATTTAATGGGATATAATCTTGAAACCAAGATTACCGAGTGTACTAACAAGTATTGCATCAACTTCTTGGTGGCCCAAACCAATGCTAGACAAGCCTTTTCTAAAGGGTGTGATGGGTCTCGTATTCCAACATTTTCTTACTCAGATAGTATATGACCTTTTCCACTTTCTCTTCCAATTCTTGCGCTAGCATGCAACCCATGGTCAACTCAGTCACTAATAGGTATAGGATCAATGGTTTCCCTAGCTCGAACAGTGACAACACAAGTGGATTTTGCAGGTATTGCTTGATTTCCTCAAAGGCAAAATTGCATCGATCATCCCACTGGAATTTCTTTCTTTTCTTTAACAAACCAAATAGTGGTTCACAAGTTGAGGTTAATTTTAAGATAAACCTTCTTATGAACTACACTTTCCCCAGAAAGCCTCGCACCTCATTTTCAGTCATTAGTGTGGGCATTTCTAAGATGGCTTTCATTTTGGATGGGTCGACTTCAATTCCATGTTGCACGATTAGAAACCCCAGCAACTTTTGTCATGACCCAACTCGATACTTAGAGTTGGATTTGCAACTAGCTAATTTCTAAAGTTACCAAGGATTAATTTTAGATTAAACAAATTAAATAATGTAGCGAAATAAAATAAAAGATGCATATAAATATCTAAAGCGCACATGAGAACTTTTATTTATATAACACGAGTTAGATAATAATTATAAATAAATAAAAAGGAAAAAAAACACGATGTTCATCTTTAGTTTGGGTCCTAATTAATGAGGTAAAACAATTCCTCCTTAAGTTTCTTCACCGAAAGGATTTAACAACTATCGACATAATGTAGTAAGAAATATTATACTAAGAGTATAAGGGTATACAAATCACAATGGATATTTGTTTAGGCTAAACAATAATAGTTTGGTTTGAATAAATCGTTTTAAATGACATAATCATAATGCAGAAATCATATAAGTAAAATAATCATAATTGCGGTATAGAACAGGACAGAGAGTCAATATATCCATAACAAACAAAGAGTCACAAAGTGATTAATCAAAGGGCCAATGGTTATTTAAGTGCCCCAATGTATGAGATGATCAGAGGGTCATTAAAGTGACAATTCAGAGAGCCAACGGTTTATTTAAATCCCCCAAGGCATGGGACCTCCGTGGTGGTACTTATAAATAATTGTTCAAATACACATTTACTTAACAATTATATCCATGAATTTCCATTTTAAAATAATTAGGGCTCATAAAATACATAACATGATTGAAATATTGACACAATTTATAAAGCATGGTTTGCATAAAGTAATTCAAAAAACAATAAAACACTTTATGGTTAATCAAGGTATAATATAACTCACCTTAATATCGATCCTTATTATTTACTTTTTATTTGCTCGATTCCTCGAGCTCCTCTTCGTGTTTACTATTTCTTTTGATTTCTTGTTTATGTTTCATTGGCTTGTTACTCCCCACTTCCTTATATACACCATCAAAGTGATGACTCACTACCTGTTTCAGTAATGATGACTTCCACAAGTGGCTTCTTGGGCATCCTCCAGCCATTGCCTCACTTATCCTAATTACACTTAGATGATCCTAGCCTATGGCCACATTGTCATATTTTTCCTATTTATATTTTGGCCCTAGTTAATATTGTAATTCCATCGTTAATTTGTTTTTGATAAAACATAATGACTTCTAATTCAAATTAAATTCCATTTAGCACATATAACTATTAAATTGAACATATTATACATATATACACACACACACACATATATATTTAATTTGGTATTAACGTGGTGTTAAAATTAATTAAACATTTGGGGTGTCACATTTCTCCCCTTCCTAAATAAAAGTTTGTCCCCAAACTTGTCGTACCTTGGTTTTTGAAAAGATGTGGATATCGAGCCTACATTTGATTCTCAGTTTCCCACATAGCTTTTTTGGCATGATGATTTCACCATAAGACTTTTACAAGAGGTATAGTCTTGTTTCGGAGAATCTAATCACAACGGTCGAGGATCTGTACCAGTTGCTCTTCATAGGAGAGATTGTTTTGAACTTCTAAGTCTTCGTGATCAATGACATGTTTTGAATCTCTAAGATATTGTCGGAGCATCGACACATGAAACACATTATGAACACTGGACAATTATGGTGGAAGGGAAAGACGGTATGCTACAAAGCCAATCCTTTTTATCATTTTAAAGGGGCCAATATAATGCGGATTCAATTTTCCTTATTTTCCAAATCGAACGACTCCCTTTGTTGGTGAGAACTTTGAAAAAACATGTTGTCCTACTTGAAATTCCAGATCCCGTCTCCATGTATTTGCATAGCTTTTTTAGCGGCTCTAGGCAGTACGAATTCATTGTTGGGTGAGTTGAATTTTGTCAATGGTCATTTACACTATTTCTGGACCGAATAACTTTTTGTCTCCTACGTCTGTCTAGCATATAGGCGATTGACATCTTCTCACATACAACACTTCATACAGTGCCATCCCGATGCTTGCTTGGTAACTATTGTTATAAGCGAATTCTACTAACGACAGATGCTCGTCCCAATTACCCTTAAGATCTAATACGCATACTCGCAACATGTCCTCAAATATCTGAATCGTTCTTTTGGATTGTCCATCAGTTTGAGGGTGATAAGTAGTGCTAAACCTTAGCGTTGTTCCCAAAGCTACCTATAACTTGTTCCATAATTGAGATATAAAACGAGGGTCTCAATTCAATACAATTAATACCGATACGCCATGCAATTGAATGATCTCCTTCATATATAAAGTGGCAAATTGGTTAAGAGAGTATGACTCTAACGGGTAGAAAATGTGCTGATTTCGTTAATCGATCTACTATGACTATAGCGATCCCGGGTTTTACCCCTTGTGTACGGTGATCCGGACTTGTTTCCGTAAATGTTAGTAGTTCCTTATATCTTGTTTACATCCTTTCGTACTTTGTATTTGAGTTGTATGATATGTTGGGCAGGTTTGTTACAGGTTGGTTGAACTTAGAAACCAAGAGTAGTTGCCCAGATTTTTGCCTTCACGCTTGAGCGGAGCTTTTGACGCTCGAGCGGGACCTTCTTTGTTGCTTCTCCGCTCGAGCGGGAGTTCTGATGCTCGAGTGTGATTTTCCATCTCCCAGTATTTCTTTTGCAGTGTTGGACGCTCGAGCGGGCGTTTTGATGCTAGAGTGTGAATTCATGTATGACGCTCGAGCGGGGAGTTTTGAGCTCGAGCGGGGACCTGGTTCAGCAAAAAGTTCTGCAAGTGTGTATCCGCCACTCGAGCGGGATTTTTGACGCTCGAAAGTGAGTTCGAGTGGACGCCGAGCGGGGTTTCCACGCTCGAGCGGGGCGACTTTTATATAAAGCCGAGATCCGACTTTTTGGATCACTTTTTCACATCCTCTTCTTTCTCTTACTTTTCCAAAACTCCATTGTTGAACACCTCACTCTAAAATCTAACTTCACTCTTAGGATTGATCTAGCTAGAGTGATTTCCTCACCTTGGGCCTTTGAAAAAGTTGTGTGGATCGTCGAGGGCTATCTTCTGATCTGAAAATTTTGGGATTTGGAACATCTTCATTTTCGCCATCTTCTTCCCTTGGGCTTAATTTGAGGTAGGATTCCTACTCACTCTTATGGTCTTTGACATAGATTTTTGGTTGTTTTGATGAAGTGTTGAAGTTGGGTGATTTTGGGACTTAGGGTTTCAAATTGTTAAAAAGGGGGCTTGTTATTTTGATTCTAAAAGTGTGTTTTGGGTTCAAAATAATGGTATTGTTGTTAGTTGTTGATATTTAGACCATTGGGTCAATATTGGGAAATGGGGTAGAAAACCCTAATTCGTTGTATGAATTAATTGGTATGATTAATTTGGAAAGTTGGGGATTTATGGAATTGAGTGGGAAATAATGAAATTGGCTCATTATATTGTAAAATGGTGGAGTTGGATTTATTTAATCGCTCACTTTCGAAAACATTGATATCTTATCTGTTGGAACTTTTATTATCTGTTTAGAAATAACTACTTGGGCTATCGGTGGAGGGTAGTTTTGATTGTTGTAGACAATGCATGATGATTAGGCAAACTAAAACTAATCAATTGGATATGTCATTGAGTATGATGGTTGATAGAATACATTAACGTTATGTATTGATTGACTGTGTATATGACTTATATGTATATACATTGTGTGCGTGGGAGGAGATAGGGGATGTACTCCATGGTTTGGGGGAAGATAGGGGATGGACCTCTAAACCGGATGTTGATTGGGAGGAGATAGGGGATGGACTCTACTGATACAGCTCATATGCTTGTCAGTTAATGTGTTAATATAGCTAATATGCTTATCTATGGAGGTGTTGATACAGCTCATATGCTTGTCTTTGGAAGTGTCGATATAGCTAAAAGGCTTACCTATTGAAATGTGGATACAGTTTGTGCGCTTATCTGTTGAGATATTGATACAACTAGTATGTTTATCTATTGTAAAATGGGAAATGTTTGATATGAGTCACTGTCTCATATAAGTGGTTGGCCAGGTCCTGAGCCGTTGATGTAAATTGAGAAAATGATGAGAAATGGAAAATGAAACGAAATACGAACATTGTGGTCATGTAATGGAAATGGGTTATGAATTGATTTATGGTAATTGAACATTTATCAATTACTAATGTCTTAGTTACTGCTCATATCGTGTTTAGCATTTCTCTACTGGGCGTTGGCTCACCCTATATGGGACATTATTTTCAAGTACAGGTAGTATGCCACCTCCAAGGACATAGTTTGGATGATGATGAGAGTTGAGGACTCTTTTTTTTTTTATTATTATTTTGTTTGTATTACATGGATATCAAGCCGAGGGCTTATTTTGTATAGAGTTAGTTCTCTTCTTTGTATAACCAAGTGTTGACTTGGAAAGCTGTAAGCCCATAGGGCATTTGCTTTTGTTGTTAACATGTAATACTGTTATAAGAACTACTCTGATGAATGGAAATGGTTGATTTATTTTATAGCAATGCATGTCTAAAGTGATGGGTTTTATGTAATATTTTGAGGGCGTTACAATGACCCATATCTCATCGTTCTTTGAGGCTGATTGTGGTAATCTAATAACAAAATCCATGGTAATGTGTTTCCATTTCCATTCGGAAATAGAAAGTTGTTGCAGAAGTCTTGTAGGTCTCCAATGCTCTGCTTTAACTTATTGACATTGGAAGCATTTGGAAACATGGCTTGCTATGTCTCTCTTCATCCCCGTCCACCAATAATGTTTTTTCAAATCGTGGTACATTTTCATATTTTCAAGATGAGTTGCAAATCTTGAGCTATAGGCTTCCATAAATGTCTTCTTTTTGATGTCTGAATGTCGAGTACACAAATTCAATTTTGAAATTTTAGTATCCCATTGTCTATGGTGAAATCAGAATTAGGCGTACTTCCTTGCTCATCATATCTTTTCTTCAAAAGCTTGTCCTTACATTGACACACCCTAATTTCATTGATTATCGTATGTTCCATGACTATATTAGTGAGAAATCCATCAACCTTGTGTGGAACCAACTCCAAATCTAGTCTTTCTAGGTCTCCAATAAGTGATTTATTGTCAGTGAGGAAGTATGCCAAACTTCGAGTGGTCTTCCGACTCAGTGCATCTGCTACCACATTAGCCTTTCCTGGGTGGTGTTAAATCTTCACATCATAATCTTTCATAAACTCTAACCACTGTCGTTGCCTCATGTTTAGTTCCTTCTATGTAAACAGATATTTAAGACTCTTGTGGTCGGTGTAAATTTTGCATGTTACTCTGTAGAGGTAATGACGCCAAATTTTAAGAGCAAAAATCACCGCAACCAATTCCAGATCATGAATTGGGTAGTTCTTCTCGTCAGTCTTTAGTTGACGCGTACGTAATAACTTTCTCATCTTACATAAGTACGCAACCCAGTCCATTATATGAGGCATCGTTATAGATTACAAATCCATTCGTTCCAGTAGGGAGCGCCAATATGGAAGCAGCCACAAGTCTACTTTTTAACTCCTTGAAGCAACTTCTTATTTGTTGGTCCACTCGAATGGTGTGTTTTTCTAAGTTAATTGAGTCAATGGTGACATAATTTTTGAGAAATCTTGAACGAAACATCGGTAATATCCTACCAATTCTAAGAAACTCCAAACTTTAGATACATTAGTTGGTTGTGGCCAATCCACGATAGCTGTAGCTTTCTATGGATCAGTAGAGATGTCGTTCTTGTCAATGACATGGCCAAGGAAGTGTACACTAGTGATCTAGAATTCGCTTTTCTTCAACTTGGTATTAAGTTTGTGATTACATAGTGTCTACAGAACTGATTGTAAGTGTTGCTCATGGTATTTCGGTGTTTTAGAGCATATGCAAATGTCATCAATGAAGACAATAACGAACTCATCGAGATAGGGTTTGAACACTCAATTCATGAGGTCCATAAAGATTACTGGAGCATTTGTGACACCAAATGGCATGACAAGAAACTTGTAGTGTCCATAATATGTTCTAAGGCAGTCTTCTCAATGCTTCCAACTTCAACCTTCACTTGATGGTAGCCATACCTCAAGTTAATCTTCGAAAATACTTGAGTGCCTTGAAGTTGATCAAATAGGCCATGAATTCGCAGCGAAGGGTATCGATTTTTTATAGTAACCTTGCTCAATTCTTCGATAATCGATACATAATCTCATCGTACCATCTTTTCTCTTCTTAATAGTACTAGAGCTCCCCATGGTGAGGTACTTGGTCATATGAAGCGCTTGTTGAGCAATTCCTAAAGTTGCGTTTTCAATTCTTTCAATTCCACAATCGACATGCGATAAGGGGTTTTTGATATCGGTTGTGTACCGAGTTGAGTTTCAATGGTGAATTCAACTTCTCTATTAACTAAAGTACCAGGTAAGTCTTCAAGAAAAACGTTAGGAAATTCCCCGAACTATAGGCATTGAATCGAATTTTGTGTCTACTTGTTGAGTGTCAACCACATAACAAACATAACCACAACAACCTTTTCTCAAAAGTTGTTGGGCTATCACAGAGGATATTAAACATAGAGGGGTAGAAACTGCAGTTCCTTCAAAGACAAGTTCGTGTTGGTCAGGTAACTGGAGAATGACCTTTTTGGTTGTACAATCAATAGAGGCATGGTTGGCAGCAAGCCAATCCATTCCTAAGTTTATATCAAAACTAATGATGCAAAGTAGAATCAGATCCACATACAAGGTTCCATCCTTTAAGGATATAGCATAGGATTTGTACATCTCCATACTAGGTGCAGAACCACTAGATGGAAAAGACATAGATAATGCATATCCTAAGGGTTTAGATGTTGACGTCAATTTGGAAGTAAAATGTGGAGAAACAAAAGAATGAGTTGATCAGAATCAATGAGAGTATGAGTTGAATGACCACATATAGAAAGTGTACCTGACTCAACGTTCTCGATAGCATCAGGGTTTCTAGGTACTAAAGCGAAAGCTCTCGTTCGACATTTTTGTTATTTCCTCCCTTTTATAAGTTTTCCTAGTTTTTGAACTAGTTTAGGAGCACCCATTATAGAGTTGGTAAATTTTGGATAATCTTTCACCAAATGACCAACTTGGCCACCTTTGTAGCATGCTGCCATTGCCCGATAGTATTGTCCCCGATGAGCTTTTTTACAACTTGGACAATTCGGAATGGTGCTATCCCTAGGGATAGTAGAACTTTGATTGGCTGAACCAGTTGAGCCAATAGGTCCGATACTCATTTTATTTGGTGGTGCTGAACTAGATCCTCCTACTGGTTCCCAAATTCGCTTCTTTTGACCTATTCTGCCAGAACGTGAGGTTTTAATTTCTCTCTCTGTGATGTATGCTTGATCTACCACATCTACATAGATTGGTAGTTTCAAAACCTCAATCTTATTTTTGATTTCATCATTCAACCTTTGCTTCAAATTTCCTAGCTTTTCGGGCTTTCGTTGGAATAACATACATTGCAAATCGTGCTAGTCGAGTGAACTTACTTTTGTATTCTGCTACCAACATCGTTCCTTGCCTCAAGTGTAGGAACTCCGATGCCTTCTACTCCTATATTGAGTCTAGAAAATACTTTTCATAGAATACTTCTAGAAATCTAGCCCAAGTCACAATCTCTTCCTTTTCTAAGGTAAGAAGCCACCATTCTTGTGCATCCTCTTTAAGAGTAAAGGTGGCGAAGGACACTTTCTGTTCTTCGGTGCAAGGTAGGGCATGGAAATTTTTCTCCATTTCGTTAATCCAAGCTTATGCTATAAGTTTGGATCTCCTGTGAATATGGAAGGTTTTAGATCTTGGAACTGTTTAATCGTAGTTGGCCCTTCATGATGTTCTGGTATTCCATTGGTTACATTATTTTGCAAGGCTTGCAAGAAACTAGAAACAACTCTTTCTACAATTTTTTCCATTGGATCAACTTTGCTAGATAATGATCCAGTACCATTTCCATCGTTAACCATTACTATAGAGTAAAAGTTTTAATGAAAATTGTGCATAATTTCTATTTGTACATAACAATTGTTAATCATCACACATCTAATTTAAAATATTACTCACATAATTTAAAAAACATAGTTCACAAAACATTATACACATTATTCACAAAAAAACACCAGTTTTATTTATGCATAAAGGTGTTGGTACATTACTCGCCTCTATGAGTTAACAATTACGTCTAGTTAGTGTCTAACCCTTCTATTGCAAAAATAGATTAGAACTGGGCTATGATTAGCTCACTGTACATCAAAAGGAAAAAGGAAAAAAGATCCTACTCTCGAGATCTAATTTGGAAACAACCACGGAAACTGCAGCTGCATGTGGTGCTCAAACTCCTAACCACTTAGCTCAATACCAAAACATAACCAAACTACCTCCACTTGGTAGATGGGAATGCTTGCTTCGTAACCTCCATAACCGACGTCTTGTGAAGTGTACTAGCACCTCTACATATGTCATAAAATCACCAAAATTGACTGTTTGGACATTAATAATGTTTTAAGGGGGAGAAATTCTTGCTAGCAGGTTGTAACTTAAAAAAAACATTCCCATAAATTCTAGAGGCAAGGGCACCACCAAGAAGCGATGGTATCTTAGGCCTGAGGTCATGCCTACCACTCTTATTGGTCTGAGAAATCTGTCTAGTGTACTGTTGCCACCGATCCTCCATCATAGCAATTCCACATCCGTTGGGTCTGCCCGTAGGTATACCAGCCTACTCATCAACCGGTTAAGGGCCAGGTATGCTTGTCTAACTTTGTCATCACAATTCCCCATTTCCTCCGATAGATTTGGGACATGGTTGTTATTTTCAAAAATCCTCTCGAACTTTGGTGGATCGGGCCCGTACCAAAGAGAATCACCAAAATTGAGTTTTGACATTTCCTACACCACAAGATACCTAAACTCAGTTATGAAACTAATAAAAGGCTATACACATAATGGCTAATGTATCAAACAAACTAAGATTTTCCTTATCATATTTCCTAATGGTACGCATGTCCACTACAATAAATTGCACTTTTGGCGACTAAATTTTTAGTTGCCAAAAGTTAGATTTTAGTCACCGAAAAGTTTTCCTGGCTAAATAGTTTGGTCGTCGGCTTGGTCGCAGGAAGACTGTCTGGGAAGGTATTGGCGACTAAAAAATATTTAGTTGCCAAAAGTCCAAAATTGGTGACTAAACAATTAGTCGCCAAAAGGAAAGGTATTGGTGACCAATATTTTTTTAGTCGCCCAAAGTTTTCAACAAATGTGCTTTTTTGTTTTAGCGACTAAAATATTTACTCGCTAAAAACGTCGCACTCCTTTTTGGTTACTAATTTTTTAGTCGCTAAAATCATTTTGCTCCTTTTTGGCTTCTAATTTTTTAGTCGCCAAAAACTTTCATTTTTTTTTGGCTACTAACTATTTGCCACCAACGAGTTCCCTTTTTATTTTTTGGCTACTAAATATTTAGTCGTTAAAAGCTCTATGTATTAATTTTTTTTTAAAATGCATAAATTGAATATTTTTCATTAATTTCTATATTATATGCATTTCATTCTCAATGCAACCTGTAATGTGTACATATACAAAATAATACATCTATCAATTATCATCCAAATTCATTATCAATAATACCCATTTCATTATCAACTATCCAAAAACTTTAACTTCTAATATCATATTCCAAATATCATATAAATCTACACCAACCAATTATAATCCATCTAAATTAAATATTACGTACAAAAACACTAGATTTCCAAAACAAAGGATTATCGAAAAATAACTGTCTTTCATATACATAACAAATGCTATTCGTACACAAAAATAAATATCTACAATAGCCCACGCAAAATCAATTTGTAAATAAAATATATATATATATATATATAAACCATTAGCACTTATTCAATAAAATTGACAATTTAAATTATAACAATTATAAAAAGAAGACCGAATTAGTTTATATTTTATAGGTTAACATGGTGCCCTAAAAGAGGAGATAACATAATGAGTTCTATATCTCCGATTAGTTCTTGGCTATCAAGAGAAGAAATGATAGTCTCTGGCTTGGAGTATGATATTTGTTAGCCCTCCAATAGGCGATACAATCATCAACAGAATTCCAAGTGTAATGCAAACCTGAATGTTAATTGAATTGATCTAATCTCTTAGATCAACTTTTTTGACAAATCTAGTCTAATCGAAAGAAGAAGAAGAAGAAATAATAGAGAAATTTTGCAAGCTGAGTATATATTTACCCAGTTAGCAAACCAAGAGAAGTTGAATTTTTTCAGTTTGTAGATGGAAAGCCACATGACACAAGGTAGCTGTGGAAGAAGTACAATGAGAGATTAAACCAACAATTGTGCATATAATATGAATAATTACTCGACTTAAGCTGAAATCAGCAATAAATTTCAAGAATGACTTACAAAGTATGTTGTAGGGGCGAATGCAAATCCCCCAAAAAATCTGAGGAGGCCACCAAAGAAGGGGAATGAAATGGCAATGAACATTGTCAATGCTAAAACAGAGAAGATGATGTATCGAATATATACAGTATCAAAACAATTGTCTCACCACCATCAAAATCAGAACCTTACTCTATTGAAAGCGATTGATAATTTACTAACCCACGTATATATTGCGTGAAATAAAGCGAAGCATTGTGTTGGGCTTGAATTTTAGCTTCTTGACCAACACTGTTTCTATAATGTCGAACATTGGTATTGCATATATCTACAAACACAAAAATGAAAAATGAATTGTATATATATCAAACTAAACTCAATAAGCTTATTGATCTCTTAACACATAGGCCTATGTTTGAGCCTGATACCTTCCGATGACATGGACAACAACAAACATGTTAGCCATAGCAATGAGTTATGCCGGTTTCTCAAGTGAGATGAGGATGTTGTCTTTGACTTGGTTTCCAAACATCCGATACCCAATGAGAGCGACTAGGAAAGAGCACAAAGCAACGACAAAAGGGATGGTTGCTTGGACCTCCAACACCACATTGTGGCCAGCATAGGCAAAAGCTACATCACCTAAGGCTGTTAGACCAATAGTTAATTGATCCCATACTTCTTCATGGTAATAATAATATGACAAAATAAGAAATAATTAGGTTCCAATTTTGATCATCTCCAATTTATTTAATCAAGTAACAAGATATCAACAATCTATGTCTACCAATTGTTTGACTTTAACCCTAATACATGGCCAGCACTATCATGTTTGTTTTCTTTACAAAGCTCAAATTAATCAATTAGTGATTCACAATAGAATTGTTCTAGAAACAAAATATTTCAATAAACACCCTATCGGTTGTTGGTATTCTCTCTCTCTCTCTCTCTTAGTATCCCCAACAGAGTCGCCAAAAACTGTGAGATGCATTTGGGGTTACCAAGCGCCTCCAATAGTTCAGACTCCTAATCTTTAATTTGATATCACTACTGCAATGTGAAATAGAAAATGAGAGTGCAGATCTGGCAACTTTTATAGAAAATTCATTTTTATTGCAAAACATTTGCCTGGAATGGACTATCACCAGATTTTAGATTCGCCACCTAATCTTTTGGGAAAATTAGAAAACCCATGACTCACGCCAAAAGCCACTATCTGTCGTAACCAAAGTGTCTCAACTCAGGAACTTAAGTATGAGGGGGAAGGTCATTAATTGAGCACCCCCACTCACCCAATCAAAAGATCGGCCTCTACTAAGTCATGATGTAATTTTTATAATCAATATATACTCATGTTCCATTTATTATTAATGCTAACATCATTAACTGAGACAATCAAATATAGATTGTGTCACTGATTTTGGTTATTCTTTGATTTCATGCAATTTCTGAAAAGCCTTTTTGCACAAACCCAAAAATGTAAGAATCAATTACATTCTACTACAAGCAACACAATCTCCATCCACTAGCATTCATGCAGATATATCAATCAAGCATTTAGCCTCATAATATAATGCTTGACATAGTAAAATAACATACACAGGTGGGATGCTAAAGCCATAAATGGTCACCGAGTATTCCTTTGTGGTAAGCCAAAACAATATGTTATATACACATGCATGATCTTATATACAACTAACTAATGCGACACACCCACAATATGCAACTAAGGATTCAATCACTACCACATGGTATGTGTATCATTTCATGACATTAGATAGCTCATAGAACCACCTTTGAATTGATAATATCCACAAATGCAAATAAACCGAATCCATATGCATGAAAAATAAACACACAATATGGCGATGATAAATAAAAATGTGATACTATACAACATACACTGAAAGCATGTAAATAAAAAAGATAGAAAGACGTGGATTTGAAGTTATTGCAATAATTCAAATGAGAAAGGGAAGGGAGAGAGAGGGATTATTACAACACTCTAATAAATGATAAAAGAAAAAGAAGAGAGATCGAAGAAATTATTACAACAATGAATGGATTCAGCCAAATTAATGTTGATCTAACAAATCATGTTAAACAAATAGAATAACTCAGCTAGTAGCTCTAGAATTACCTAGGAGACCACCCCCCAGAAGTTGTTTGCTCTGCTCTTGGAGAAGTTAGTCGGCTATGCATAACAATGACCAGCCAAAAAGAAAAAGGACCGGCCGAACTCTTCTTCTAGGCAAAATTTGAATTAGTGCAAAATTTCCAGAACAAAAATCAAGGACACTTTCTAAGAGGTGTTCATCCCTTCTACCTCTTCCATCCACATAAACCACTTTAAGAGGGAGGTAGATGGGCTACAACCCTCCACAATGATATAAACAGATATATACAACAAATATGTTGCCATAAATCAACAAATTAAATGGATCAAATCAAGAATAAACTCAAGCCTAAGAAATTAATAGGAACCCGCATCATCTCTTTGTGAATAATGGCAAGTTAATACCCTAATCCATGCTATTAAGTGGAGAGTGTAGATTAATGTAGATTATTTCTTAGTGGAAGCTTTGCTTTCAGAACAAGGGATTCATCAAAGTTACTGAAAACTTCTCTTCTATTCATAGAACAAGGATGTTTTCACCATTTTCTATGTTCACAAATGATTGAGAAATAAGATTGCAATACCCTTTGACTCAAAATCTTTTACTCTACTTCCAAAACCAATCAACAATAAGGGAAAACACAAATCTTTCAACATCAAATCCTAAGAATCCCCTAAATAATCTTATGAGACATCCCTTTTTACTCATTGTCATTGAGCATTGGTTGAAACACATAGATTAATATGCTTAAGGAATAGGATAGGTGAAGAATACGTGTGAAACAAAAAAGAGAAGTCATTCTATATATTAAACTTGTGAATGGATAGGTAATTGCTACTCCTAAACGCACAAGGATCAAAATACATAACAACCATGAAACTTAGCTAAAGAAAGCGAGAAAGGAAAGAAAAAGCTATCAACTCAATTTATGGGTGACTAAATTATACTCCCTCCACATCCATGAGGACTTACAACAAGTACATGATGAAGATAGAGTGAGAACTGAAGAAAGAGGGAGAAAAGTCATTAAAGATGCAAAATTCACCTCTTAAAGAGGTTGAGTCCCTTTGTTCCACAAACTCTCTCTTGGTTCCCTCAAGGACTTTTAGATATGTTGCATAATGTCTAAGTACATTAGCCAAGAGCTTATGATCAAGCTTTAATGAAGTTTTAGTGTTAGAAAGTGAATGTGGTAGGTAAGAGATGAATGAGGGAGAGGAAGAGGACCAAAGGCTTGTATAAGTTTTGGGCAAAAATTTTCAACCCTTAGAAAGAGCTTGTCGAGCTCTATTTATAGAGCCCAGAGTGTAAATATCTTAGATATTTATGTAAAGTGTGTTGAACAAGCTGAAATCCCAGAAAAATGCTCTGTACTTAGAATATTCAATTGGGCATTCTATTTGGTGATCTGCCAAATGCAATTTTGACTGGCCATCACATGTTGTTCGGCCAATCAAAAAGCACATCATTGGATCAACAAAGTAGGGTAGGCCTAAACTAAGAAGAGAAACAAGCATTTCACAGGATTTCACCATTTCAATTCACTTCCACTACATACGTTACTCTATTTGAAAGAATACAATACTTTGATTTTGAAAAGATAAGCCTTAGGACATATAAATCCATTTTGAAAAAGGTTTTTCCACTGGTCGAAAAGTACTTTGGCCAAAACAGGTGTTTAGGTCGTTTAAAACTTGTATTTTAAACTTCTTGCTAAGGGATTCATAGGGCTAGCATATCTCATTTTCATCATCAGGTACCCAAGAGAGAGCGCCATAATCTTAAGACTGGTCAAAAATGGGGTTTCTACAGTGACAAGCTTTGACAGAGCTCGATGCATCATTTCAAGATGTGAGTGAATGTCCAAACATTTCATCCCGAAACTACTCTATTTCCCGGACAAAACATTTGCCTAGAAAAGGAGGGCATGTCGAAGATGGTTGCTTTCTTTTGTCATTCTCTTCTCTTTCTCTCTCCCTCTGGATCACTCTCAGTCAAGTAGGTGGTTGAGAAGGTGGTGACAACGATGGGAAGGACGTAACGACAACGTTGGCAAAGGAAATTAGGATTAGAGTTAAGGCATTGGTGTTTGCCGTGATGAGTGATTGTGGAATCCCATATTTTTGAGATACTAATATTTTATTAAGTGCTTTTAGTGGTTTATTATAATAGTTTAGTGGTGAGATTTTTAGATGAGAATCTAATTTACTCTCTTATGTTTATTTTATCTCTTTTACTTTCATCTCATTATTATTAATATTTGGTTCATCTTTTTTTAAAAATAGATTCTTCTATCCCATTTACCATCTTTGTTCCTTACTAAGTAAAACACACACACACACACACACACACACAAATGAAGCGGACCACCCCCATGCTTTCCCATACCCCATTTATCTTTGATTGATGAACAACACATGCCATACCATGCCATGCTTCTCATCCTCCATTTGTATGTCCTTTATTTTATTTTATTTTATTTTTTCTTTTGCCCTAAGTTTTTTCATTATAAATTAAGAAAACTTTGCTCGTTCTTTATCTCTTTTATGCTTTGGCATTCTCTCACCCATTCTCTATCTATTTCATCTCTCTCAACTTGTTCTCCTCTCTCTTTCTGTCCATTTGTAATATAACTTTAAGATTATATTGGAGTGTTTAGAGTGAGAGTTAATAACAAAAGAAAAGAGTTGTAGGTCTTATCAAACTTTACATACCTTATGTCTTAGAATTTGATTTGTCATTTTTAGAGATCTATCGAGCAATATTAGATGATTAACGTGTTGGTGATGAAAGAATCATTTTGAGGTAATTCAGATGGTATACAATATGCTCTCTTTTAAATCTCTTTGTAAAGAGTCTCATTTTAATTATTTCTAATTTGTACTCCGTTTATTACTTTGGTCATTTGATCAAATTTTGTGAGTTATTTTGTATTGGAAATGTTAATTTGTTTGACTAATGACGTGAAAAAGTTTCGTACATGGATCGAGTGGACTCTGCCAATAGGTTGCACTAATATGCCCGGATAAGCGATTGTGCTTGAGCAAGGTCGGTGAGGATAGTCATTATGTATTGAGTATGGCTGGGTATTTGGTCCTAGATAAATTATCATATGTAAGTTTATTTGTTTATGCAATTTTGTAAATTGTTTGATATCTCGGATCAAATCGTTTGTGTCATGTCATAAATTATTGGATCTTTATTGATTTATTCCCTATCCAAGTCTTGTTATTCCTGTCGTATTGTATACTTCCCAAGTTAATTTATTTTTCAGGTACTGAACAATTTAGTAATGATTGGAATTGAAGCATTTAAGGAATAAATTGAATTTGAGATTTTGGGCTCGCCACTCAATTTATTATGTTTGGAGACAATTATATATATTATTTTGGAGATATTTGTGTAATTATTTTTGGAGATGATTTGTACATTTGAGATTATTAGTTATTTGAAATTGTAACTTTGAGGTTGATTTGATTTATTAACAGCTTGAAAGTTGGGGTGTTACAGTGGTAGCTGGAGTTGAGAAGTGTTAGGATTATGGTTTGGGAAAGTGGGGTTAGAAGATTACAGATGAAGGTATAAATAGAATTTTATGTTTGAACAAAATTAAAATAAAGAGATTGGAGTTCTAAAAAAAATGTAAGAGTAAATAGCGATGTCACGACCCCATTCCGCCCTAGTAGAATGGTGCCGTGATGGCGAAGAATCCGAGATTACGAAGGCCAACTTTCAAAATTCACACACAATCGAGTATTATATATGGGGCTAGCATGTGCGGAAGCAATATATACAAATCTAGTTAGTCCATAAGAGCAATGCATAGATCAAATGAAATGACATACATCATAATATAGTTTACAACTTGGATACAAATAAAATAAAGTACATGTTACATCTTGATCAAAAGGCTTCTCGTCAAGTATACAAAAGACATGAATTACAACTAAGAAGCATAATCTTCAAGACGATACAAAACATGAATCAAACATCTTGCACATAACATCTTAGGCGTCACCGCCTTCTTGCTTGCCACCTACATATATATAAGGAGAGGGTGAGCTTGGATACTCAGTGAATGGTACAAGTAATAAAGGGTTAGATGAATGATTCCCGAAATCTTGTCAAAACAATACATATATCATAGCTTGTTCAAAACATGTACTTGGGGTGATGACATTCCGAGCAAAACAAAAGCATAACCTCGGCATCGAGCACACCCGTTCATAGTCCGTCGGTGGCCGATATCTTAACAAGGGTGCTACTTGGGCTTAACGTCCCCTAGCACGAAAGGACGGTGCTACCTGGGCGTAAAGTCCCCTAGCACGAAAGGACTATGTTACTTGGGCTTAACGTCCCCTAACACGAAAGGACGGTTCCAAGAACGTCATCCGAAACAAAGCTTATACTTGATACATAAAATAAGGGTAATCATTCATACTTAAAAAATACTTTCGAAACAAAGCAAAGCAAAGCCTTTATCAAAACGTATAACATAGCTTTATTAAAAATACCACTCACATAGTTCTTGGGACGTCGGGATCAAGGCAAAGGTCCAAGTCCTACAAACACATGGCAATCACATTCTCAAAACAAGCTTTACATGCATGCAAATGATCTAGGGAAAACATGCTGGAAATGACCTAGGAAAACATCTTTGGAAATGACCTAGGAAAACATCTCGAAATGACCTAGGAAAACATCTTTGAAATGACCTAGGAAAACATCTTTGGAAATGACCTAGGGAAAACATGGTGGCAATGACCTAGGGAAAACATGCTGGAAATGACCTAGGGAAAACATGCTGGAAATGACCTAGGGAAAACATGCTGGAAATGACCTAGGGAAAACATGCTGGCAATGACCTAGGGAAAACATGCTGGAAATGACCTAGGAAAAACAAGCTGGCAATGACCTAGGGAAAACATGCTGGGTACCAACCAGGTCCTGGAATGGATGCACAGAAATGATCTAGGCAAAATGACCTAGCTGAGTGAACTCAGGAGGCCTTGGCCGAGGTCCCACACCTCTTGGCTGAGGTATTGTTACCTAGGCATCAGTGTGCCTGTCGAGGTGTTACAAGGTGCCGGCAAGGGTGTACCATGGTCGGCCTAGGTTTGCAGTGGTTAGCCTAGGTGTGCATGCAAGATAAACTAACGTGCAAGTGATCATGCAAGGTAGGCCAAGGTGAGATACGATGCTTGGCCTAGGTGTGTGATCTAGGCAAGAGTGGTCTCGGTGATCACACCTAGGGAAAAGAAGTCTGGAAATCTGGGTTTCCTCCTTAAAGAACATGAAGGACATGAACATGAAGAACATGAAGAACATGAATGCTAAAATCATAACTTGTTATTACAAAATCTGGGATTTCATGCCATGAGTTCGAAAACATGGACCTGGGTACCCATTCTTGAAGATCATATGAAAACAAACATAAAAGCATGGATCTTGGCATGAGCTTTCGGATCAAAACATGACTTTTCTTGAAGAACACATGAATACTATTTTCTCTTTCTAAAACCGAACTTCAAAGCAATGCATGGCTTACAAATCGTATTCAATCATGCAATGCAATAACATGATCATAAAGAACAACATGAGCAGATCAAGAATCTAACCTTAGAACACGGATCTAACGGTTCGATCTCTAGGAATCAAGCTTGGAAATCTACTTCCTCTCAAGAACTCCTCTTCCTCTCTTCCTAGAGCTTCTCTCTCCTCCTTAGAACAAAGATATAACAAATGATAGGTTTCTCTCTCTACCGGCTGACTTAACACTCTGCTTGGACACGTGGCGCTGCCGGGTTGGTTCTCCTAAAAAAGGTGACAGATTGACAAGACATGACTATGACAAAGCGTATGCAACAAGCTAAGGCAAGGGAACTTCGGCAAGCAATGATCTCGGCTAAGGACATAGGCTTCGGCAAGTAGGGTCTCAATGACCTCGGCTAGGAAGGATAACACTTGGCCAAGTTGTGCCACACCTCGGCCTAGATGTGCCACACCTCGGTCTAGGTCATTCCAGTCCCAGAACAAGATCACTAGGTGCAAGGATTAAGGATCTAGGATGCCTAGATAATAACATCTCGGCCTAGATGATGCATATCTCGGCCTAGGTGATGCACACCTCGGCCTAGATGATGACATCTCGGCCAATATGCCTAGGTGATGGTGGAGGTCAACCAAGGTGGTTCCAAGATGGTCCTAGGCTTAAGATGACCTCGGCTTGGCATGACCTAGGCTTAACATGACCTAGGCTTGACATGACCTAGGCTTGGCATGACCTAGGCTTAACATGACTTAGGCTTGAGACAGCAAGGAAGGAACAAAGCATGCATACAACACTTAGGCAAAACATGATAGCATCAAGACAAGACAAGAACCTTTACCTAGGCAAAACAAGTCTAAGTCCACAAATGCAAGCTTAACAAGATGAAATCATGCAAATGCACATGAACATGACTAAGATATGAATGTGGGTTATTACATCCTTCCCCCCTTAAAGAAGTTTGGTCCCCAAACTTAACTTACCTTGTCCCCAGAACAATTCCGAATGTCGGATTCTCATCCCTTCTTACCATCTCTAGTCTTTACCTTGGGACAATCCTTAATATGATGACCCATCTCACCGCATTCAAAACACGCTCCAGATGCCCGATGACAAACTCCAAAATGTCGCATCCCGCAACTTGTACATGTCGGCCTAGTGAAACCTTCCTGATTCGCGCTGTTGGAACTCCCCACCTTTGTCTTCTTCCCGGCATCATTCGGACCTACCTCTTCTTTGCAATTGTCATAGGAGTGCCTCTTCTTCTGATTCTCCCCCGAACTCTGACTTCTGTTCAGGTTGGCTTCTGCCAAGATGGCTTTATCTAGCACTCCGGCATACGTCGGCATGTTGAGCAGATTAACCCGATCTTGTATTGGTCCCCGAAGTCCACTCTCAAACTTCCTAGCTTTTCTGTATTCGTTGTCGACCATGTGAGGTGCATACCTTGCCAACTCGGTGAATGCACGATCATACTCAGCCACTGTTTTGCTACCCTGTGTCAACATCTGGAATTCTGTAGTCTTGCGATCTCGGACACTGAGGGGAAAGTGCTTGTCATAGAACAACTCTAAAAATCTAGCCCAAGTTAAGTCTGGATTACTTTCTCGAATCATCATCCACCATCTACGAGCGTCGTCTTCCAATGTGAATGCTGCCAATGACACCTTCTGGGCGTCGTTGCTAGGAAAAACCTCAAACAACTTCTCCATGTCAAGAACCCATGCTTCTGCTTTCATCGGCTCTATACCCCCATCGAACTTCGGCGGTTTCATCTTCTTGAATTCTTTTATCAAGGTCAAGGTGTCGTCTCCATACAAAGCTGGTTGTGGCTGCACTTGTGGTACTGGAGGAGGTGGAGGTGGAACTGCATGTCGGCCATCTGTCTGCTCGGCCTGAGTGGAAGTGGTACCTATGTCTTGTGGCCTAGGTTGTCTCAACTCACGGACCAATCCTTCGACCAATCTTTCTAATCTGTCTATTCTGTCCTCGGAATGATCTCGGCCAACTGGAGGTCTACCCCTTCTCATGATGCTAGAGGTATGCAAAAATGTGACTCTTAAACAAAATGAGCAAGTAAACATTCATGTAAGTAATAAATGATCATGCCGAGATGATGCACACCTTGTCAAGTAGCAAGCAACATGATGCAATCCTAATCATCATTCTAAGGGACATCCTATGCTCTTTAGGACACAAAGTGTGTGAATAACGCGCTATAAGGAAACCTGGCTCTGATACCATTCTGTCACGACCCCATTCCGCCCCTAGTAGAATGGTGCCGTGATGGCCAGTAATCCGAGATTACCGAAGGCCAACTTTCAAAATTCACACACAATCAGAGTATTATATATGGGGCTAGCATGTGCAGAAGCAATATATACAAATCTAGTTAGTCCATAAGAGTTGTGCATAGATCAAATGAAATGACATACATCATAATATAGTTTACAACTTGGATACAAATAAAATAAAGTACATGTTACATCTTGATCAAAAGGCTTCTCAAGCCGAAGTATACAAAAGACATGAATTACAACTAAGAAGCATAATCTTCAAGACGATACAAAACATGAATCAAACATCTTGCACATAACATCTTAGGCGTCACCGCCTTCTTGCTTGCCACCTACATATATATAAGGAGAGGGTGAGCTTGGATACTCAGTGAATGGTACAAGTAATAAAGGGTTAGATGAATGATTCTCGAAATCTTGTCAAAACAATACATATATCATAGCTTGTTCAAAACATGTACTTAGCATAACTTGTATCTAAACATGTACTTGGGGTGATGACATTCCGAGCAAAACAAAAGCATAACCTCGGCATCGAGCACACCCGTTCATAGTCCGTCGGTGGCCGATATCTTAACAAGGGTGCTACTTGGGCTTAACGTCCCCTAGCACGAAAGGACGGTGCTACCTGGGCTTAAAGTCCCCTAGCACGGAAGGACTATGTTACTTGGGCTTAACGTCCCCTAACACGAAAAGACGGTGTTACTTAGGCTTAACGTCCCCTAACACGAAAGGACGGTTCCAAGAATGTCATCCGAAACAAAGCTTATACTTGATACATAAAATAAGGGTAATCATTCATACTTAACAAATACTTTCGAAACAAAGCAAAGCAAAGCCTTTATCAAAACGTATAACATAGCCTTATTAAAATACCACTCACATAGTTCTTGGGACGTCGGATCAAGGCAAAGGTCCAAGTCCTACAAACACATGGCAAGCACATTCTCAAAACAAGCTTTACATGCATGCAAATGATCTAGGAAAACATGCCGAAATGACCTAGGAAAACATCTTTGGAAATGACCTAGGAAAACATCCGAAATGACCTAGGGAAAACATCTGGAAATGACCTAGGGAAAACATCTTTGGCAATGACCTAGGGAAAACATGCCGAAATGACCTAGGAAAACATCTTTGGAAATGACCTAAGGAAAACATGCTGGCAATGACCTAGGGAAAACATGCTGGAAATGACCTAGGGAAAACATGCTGGAAATGACCTAGGGAAAACATGCTGGCAATGACCTAGGGAAAACATGATGGGTACCAACCAGGTCCTGGAATGGATGCACAGAAATGATCTAGGCAAAATGACCTAGCTGAGGGAACTCAGGAGGCCTTGGCCGAGGTCCCACACCTCTTGGCCGAGGTATTGTTACCTAGGCTTCAGTGTGCCTGCCGAGGTGTTACAAGGTGCCGGCAAGGGTGTACCATGGTCGGCCTAGGTGTGCATGCAAGATAAACTAACGTGCAAGTGATCATGCAAGGTAGGCCAAGGTGAGATACGATGCTTGGCCTAGGTGTGTGATCTAGGCAAGAGTGGTCTCGGTGATCACACCTAGGGAAAAGAAGTCTGGAAATCTGGGTTTCCTCCTTAAAGAACATGAAGGACATGAACATGAAGAACATGAAGAACATGAATGCTAAAATCATAACTTGTTATTACAAAATCTGGGATTTCATGCCATGAGTTCGAAAACATGGACACAGGTACCCATTCTTGAAGATCATATGAAAACAAACATAAAAGCATGGATCTTGGCATGAGCTTTCGGATCAAAACATGACTTTTCTTGAAGAACACATGAATACTATTTTCTCTTTCTAAAACCGAACTTCAAAGCAATGCATGGCTTACAAATCGTATTCAATCATGCAATGCAATAACATGATCATAAAGAACAACATGAGCAGATCAAGAATCTAACCTTAGAACACGGATCTAACGGTTCGATCTCTAGGAATCAAGCTTGGAAATCTACTTCCTCTCAAGAACTCCTCTTCCTCTCTTCCTAGAGCTTCTCTCTCCTCCTTAGAACAAAGATATAACAAATGATAGGTTTCTCTCTCTACCGGCTGACTTAACACTCTGCTTGGACACGTGGCGCTACCGGGTTGGTTCTCCTTAAAAAGGTGACAGATTGACAAGACATGACTATGACAAAGCGTATGCAACAAGCTAAGGCAAGGGAACTTCGGCAAGCAATGATCTCGGCTAAGGACATAGGCTTCGGCAAGTAGGGTCTCAATGACCTCGGCTAGGAAGGATAACACTTGGCCAAGTTGTGCCACACCTCGGCCTAGATGTGCCACACCTCGGTCTAGGTCATTCCAGTCCCAGAACAAGATCACTAGGTGCAAGGATTAAGGATCTAGGATGCCTAGATAATAACATCTCGGCCTAGATGATGCATATCTCGGCCTAGGTGATGCACACCTCGGCCTAGATGATGACATCTCGGCCAATATGCCTAGGTGATGGTGGAGGTCAACCAAGGTGGTTCCAAGATGGTCCTAGGCTTAAGATGACCTCGGCTTGGCATGACCTAGGCTTAACATGACCTAGGCTTGACATGACCTAGGCTTGGCATGACCTAGGCTTAACATGACTTAGGCTTGAGACAGCAAGGAAGGAACAAAGCATGCATACAACACTTAGGCAAAACATGATAGCATCAAGACAAGACAAGAACCTTTACCTAGGCAAAACAAGTCTAAGTCCACAAATGCAAGCTTAACAAGATGAAATCATGCAAATGCACATGAACATGACTAAGATATGAATGTGGGTTATTACATCCTTCCCCCCTTAAAGAAGTTTGGTCCCCAAACTTAACTTACCTTGTCCCCAGAACAATTCCGAATGTCGGATTCTCATCCCTTCTTACCATCTCTAGTCTTTACCTTGGGACAATCCTTAATATGATGACCCATCTCACCGCATTCAAAACACGCTCCAGATGCCCGATGACAAACTCCAAAATGTCGCATCCCGCAACTTGTACATGTCGGCCTAGTGAAACCTTCCTGATTCGCGCTGTTGGAACTCCCCACCTTTGTCTTCTTCCCGGCATCATTCGGACCTACCTCTTCTTTGCAATTGTCATAGGAGTGCCTCTTCTTCTGATTCTCCCCCGAACTCTGACTTCTGTTCAGGTTGGCTTCTGCCAAGATGGCTTTATCTAGCACTCCGGCATACGTCGGCATGTTGAGCAGATTAACCCGATCTTGTATTGGTCCCCGAAGTCCACTCTCAAACTTCCTAGCTTTTACAGATTCGTTGTCGACCATGTGAGGTGCATACCTTGCCAACTCGGTGAATGCACGATCATACTACCATCGCTTTTGCTACCTGTGTCAACATCCGAATTCGTAGTCTTGCGATCTCGGACAATCGAGGGAAAGTGCTTGTCATAGAACAACTCTAAAAATCTAGCCCAAGTTAAGTCCGGATTACTTTCGAATCATCATCCACCATCTACGAGCGTCGTCTTCCAATGTGAATGCTGCCAATGACACCTTCTGGGCGTCGTTGCTAGGAAAAACCTCAAACAACTTCTCCATGTCAAGAACCCATGCTTCTGCTTTCATCGGCTCTATACCCCCATCGAACTTCGGCGGTTTCATCTTCTTGAATTCTTTTATCAAGGTCAAGGTGTCGTCTCCATACAAAGCTGGTTGTGGCTGCACTTGTGGTACTGGAGGAGGTGGAGGTGGAACTGCATGTCGGCCATCTGTCTGCTCGGCCTGAGTGGAAGTGGTACCTATGTCTTGTGGCCTAGGTTGTCTCAACTCACGGACCATCCTTCGACCAATCTTTCTAATCTGTCTATTCTGTCCTCGGAATGATCTCGGCCAACTGGAGGTCTACCCCTTCTCATGATGCTAGAGGTATGCAAAAATGTGACTCTTAAACAAAATGAGCAAGTAAACATTCATGTAAGTAATAAATGATCATGCCGAGATGATGCACACCTTGTCAAGTAGCAAGCAACATGATGCAATCCTAATCATCATTCTAAGGGACATCCTATGCTCTTTAGGACACAAAGTGTGTGAATAACGCGCTATAAGGAAACCTGGCTCTGATACCATTCTGTCACGACCCCATTCCGCCCCTAGTAGAATGGTGCCGTGATGGCCAGTAATCCGAGATTACCGAAGGCCAACTTTCAAAATTCACACACAATCAGAGTATTATATATGGGGCTAGCATGTGCAGAAGCAATATATACAAATCTAGTTAGTCCATAAGAGTTGTGCATAGATCAAATGAAATGACATACATCATAATATAGTTTACAACTTGGATACAAATAAAATAAAGTACATGTTACATCTTGATCAAAAGGCTTCTCAAGCCGAAGTATACAAAAGACATGAATTACAACTAAGAAGCATAATCTTCAAGACGATACAAAACATGAATCAAACATCTTGCACATAACATCTTAGGCGTCACCGCCTTCTTGCTTGCCACCTACATATATATAAGGAGAGGGTGAGCTTGGATACTCAGTGAATGGTACAAGTAATAAAGGGTTAGATGAATGATTCTCGAAATCTTGTCAAAACAATACATATATCATAGCTTGTTTAAAACATGTACTTAGCATAACTTGTATCTAAACATGTACTTGGGGTGATGACATTCCGAGCCAAACAAAAGCATAACCTCGGCATCGAGCACACCCGTTCATAGTCCGTCGGTGGCCGATATCTTAACAAGGGTGCTACTTGGGCTTAACGTCCCCTAGCACGAAAGGACGGTGCTACCTGGGCTTAAAGTCCCCTAGCACGGAAGGACTATGTTACTTGGGCTTAACGTCCCCTAACACGAAAAGACGGTGTTACTTAGGCTTAACGTCCCCTAACACGAAAGGACGGTTCCAAGAATGTCATCCGAAACAAAGCTTATACTTGATACATAAAATAAGGGTAATCATTCATACTTAACAAATACTTTCGAAACAAAGCAAAGCAAAGCCTTTATCAAAACGTATAACATAGCTTTATTAAAAATACCACTCACATAGTTCTTGGGACGGGATCAAGGCAAAGGTCCAAGTCCTACAAACACATGGCAAGCACATTCTCAAAACAAGCTTTACATGCATGCAAATGATCTAGGAAAACATCTTTGGAAATGACCTAGGGAAAACATCTTTGGAAATGACCTAGGGAAAACATATCTTGGAAATGACCTAGGGAAAACATGCCGAAATGACCTAGGGAAAACATCTTGGAAATGACCTAGGAAACATCTTTGGAAATGACCTAAGGGAAAACATCTTTGGCAATGACCTAGGAAAACATCTTTGAAATGACCTAGGAAAACATCTTTGGAAATGACCTAGGGAAAACATGCTGGCAATGACCTAGGGAAAACATGATGGGTACCAACCAGGTCCTGGAATGGATGCACAGAAATGATCTAGGCAAAATGACCTAGCTGAGGGAACTCAGGAGGCCTTGGCCGAGGTCCCACACCTCTTGGCCGAGGTATTGTTACCTAGGCTTCAGTGTGCCTGCCGAGGTGTTACAAGGTGCCGGCAAGGGTGTACCATGGTCGGCCTAGGTGTGCATGCAAGATAAACTAACGTGCAAGTGATCATGCAAGGTAGGCCAAGGTGAGATACGATGCTTGGCCTAGGTGTGTGATCTAGGCAAGAGTGGTCTCGGTGATCACACCTAGGGAAAAGAAGTCTGGAAATCTGGGTTTCCTCTCCTTAAAGAACATGAAGGACATGAACATGAAGAACATGAAGAACATGAATGCTAAAATCATAACTTGTTATTACAAAATCTGGGATTTCATGCCATGAGTTCGAAAACATGGACCTGGGTACCCATTCTTGAAGATCATATGAAAACAAACATAAAAGCATGGATCTTGGCATGAGCTTTCGGATCAAAACATGACTTTTCTTGAAGAACACATGAATACTATTTTCTCTTTCTAAAACCGAACTTCAAAGCAATGCATGGCTTACAAATCGTATTCAATCATGCAATGCAATAACATGATCATAAAGAACAACATGAGCAGATCAAGAATCTAACCTTAGAACACGGATCTAA
Source organism: Camellia lanceoleosa (assembly GCA_025200525.1). Classification (NCBI taxonomy): domain Eukaryota; kingdom Viridiplantae; phylum Streptophyta; class Magnoliopsida; order Ericales; family Theaceae; genus Camellia; species Camellia lanceoleosa. The sequence continues at coordinate 89,368,674 of CM045758.1, read as the reverse complement.
CGGTTCGATCTCTAGGAATCAAGCTTGGAAATCTACTTCCTCTCAAGAACTCCTCTTCCTCTCTTCCTAGAGCTTCTCTCTCCTCCTTAGAACAAAGATATAACAAATGATAGGTTTCTCTCTCTACCGGCTGACTTAACACTCTGCTTGGACACGTGGCGCTGCCGGGTTGGTTCTCCTCAAAAAGGTGACAGATTGACAAGACATGACTATGACAAAGCGTATGCAACAAGCTAAGGCAAGGGAACTTCGGCAAGCAATGATCTCGGCTAAGGACATAGGCTTCGGCAAGTAGGGTCTCAATGACCTCGGCTAGGAAGGATAACACTTGGCCAAGTTGTGCCACACCTCGGCCTAGATGTGCCACACCTCGGTCTAGGTCATTCCAGTCCCAGAACAAGATCACTAGGTGCAAGGATTAAGGATCTAGGATTCCTAGATGATAACATCTCGGCCTAGATGATGCATATCTCGGCCTAGGTGATGCACACCTCGGCCTAGATGATGACATCTCGGCCAATATGCCTAGGTGATGGTGGAGGTCAACCAAGGTGGTTCCAAGATGGTCCTAGGCTTAAGATGACCTCGGCTTGGCATGACCTAGGCTTAACATGACCTAGGCTTGACATGACCTAGGCTTGACATGACTTAGGCTTAACATGACCTAGGCTTGACATGACCTAGGCTTGGCATGACCTAGGCTTAACGTGACTTAGGCTTAACATGACCTAGGCTTGACATGACCTAGGCTTGGCATGACCTAGGCTTAACATGACTTAGGCTTGAGACAGCAAAGAAGGAACAAAGCATGCATACAACACTTAGGCAAAACATGATAGCATCAAGACAAGACAAGAACCTTTACCTAGGCAAAACAAGTCTAAGTCCACAAATGCAAGCTTAACAAGATGAAATCATGCAAATGCACATGAACATGACTAAGATATGAATGTGGGTTATTACAAGCAGCTCTCTATAATTAACAATCAGTTAGAAGTATTTCAAAATTGCACCACAAGCTAACTTTTCAAAAATATTTATAGTATAATGGATTGACTCATTACACATGCACGCCTCACTCTCACTCTCACTCTCTATCATGACTCATACTCTCTATCATGACTCACAATTAGGAGTATAATAATGGCCCAGCATAGCTCGACATGGCCTACTCTCGGACCGGCCCATGGTAGGCCTTGCAGTCTCCTGTCTTTATGGCAAGTCGGGCTGAACTGGCCCACCGGCCGAAAAGTGGGGCCCAGGCCCACTCAAAATAAGGCCTACGGCAGAGCCTATTTTTTTTTCCCCCCGAAAAATGAACAATAAATATATTATGTATGTAGATTATGCATTAGGGATAAAAGAACAAAAGAAAAATTGTACTAGAGTATTTTAGTTAAGATTAATTTTATGTGTGGTGGTATTTAAATTTACTTATGTATGACTTATGTTTTTTTGGGTTATGACCTTATGACTAAAAAAGTATGAAATTGTGTAATTTTTTTATTTTGAAATGAATAATTTTATATGTATCAAAATGAAACTTTCAATATTACAGTCATTAAATTAAATATATAACATTTATTGAATGAATAATTTTTATTTCAAAATGAAATAAAATATTATAAAATTTTATATCATTAAATAAAATAGATGTAGATTATTGATGATGGTAGAGCAATTGCATCACTATAGGTCAAGTACATCCTAACTAAATTGGCACCTACTAGTCTACCAATCATTTGCATTATACTCCACCTCAATAATCTAATATAAAAATAAATAAATAAATAAATAAATAACGAAATGAAATAGTGAAAAATAAATTGTTAACCAATCATCGGAGGAAACAGACAATTCAGTCTCGTTGCCCGAGGATATGTCATCCAAATCATTTTGGATTCTCCCCTTTTTACTATAATTTTGTCTTATCATAAACACATGCATATGATCTCTAGATATCATTAGTGCCTCAACCATTTAGGCTGAAAGCCTGCTGTGGTTGCTGTTGAACATTCGTCCACCTGCACTAAAAGTTGTTTCCAAAGTAACTGTAGAAATAAGAACAGTTAGTATATCATGGCCATTTGTGAAACCACAAGCCACATAGTTTCATTTTGTTTCTACCAATCCAAAATGTCAAAATCATCGAAATCATCCACTGATGGACTTTCCAAATAACATTGTAGTTCAAAACTACTTACACTTGTATATTGAGATATTTTTCTACTTTTTATTAATGAAATAACACTTAATTTTGTACCTCGAGATGAGACTATTAGTGTAGTATGTAGTATGTGTAGGTGTATTTGTAAATACAGCTGCCTTGTATTCTTCAAATAATGTTTTGCATGTTTGCATAACAGGGGCGAATTATTTTTAATCAGTGAAAATACAATCTAAAAATTCTTATAAACCAATTTCTTTACACCTAAGATCAATTATTAAGGCTAAACCTAAAAGATGAGGCAATAGATCAAAATAATTATCAAATTTTTCTTTCATTGAGGTAATAATGGTTGCATAATATTCATTACACATATATTTTATAAAATTTTTAATTATTTTTGCTAACATATGTAAATAACAAATGGTGAAGTAGGAATATATATATATATATAAGAAAATAATTTTGTTCAAATATTGAAAAATTTAAAAAATCTTTATACAAAGCTATTTGATGTCAATTAAGTTATGTGGGAGCCAGCCTCCTCCTATAGATGTTGCAAAAGATAAATTAGTTTTCTTTGTTTACAAGCTCTTTTTTAACATATGGTTCATTGAATTCCACCTATTGTTTATATCTAAAATTAATTTTTTAAATGACATATCTTCTCATTGACAAAAATGTTCCTGTATTCCGAAATTTGATTAGTAGAAAACATAATAGTAACAACTGCATTTTTTATTACCAATACAAAAGTCTCATATATATGCATAACTTCGTTAACAATCAAGTCTAAAATATGGGCACAACAACAAACATTAAATAACTTACCATCAACAAGCAATTCTAAAGTTGATTTTAAATGGGTTGTAGTCTGATTGTAATATATTGCGTTATCTAAACTAATGATAAATATTTTATTTTGTGACCCACTCATATAATATATTTCTTATTTCTATACCAAGCAAATGACTAGTATATAGAAATTCAACTAATCTAAATGAAATAATTTTTTTATTTAATTTTCAATCATTATCAATAAAATGTGTAGTGATACATTAATATTCTAAACTATTATTTGACCATATATCAGATGTTAAACAAACTCTTTCGTTCAGTTTTTTAAAGATGTCAAATAATTCATTTTTAATATCCTAAAATTTCTTTAAAATCCTATTTCGAATAGTATTTCTTAAAAAACTTTGATATTATGGTGTAAAACTTTCATGAATCATTTGGGTAAAATTGAAACATTCACTAGTTGTAAAATGTTGTTCTTTTTTAATAATATAATCAATTACAAAATTTTGTGCACATAGAGAATCATATGAAAATGTTTGCAAATGACAAGTTAATGAAACCTCTAATTGCATTTGACTTCTAATATCAGGTTGTTGACTTTGTAAATGTCTATTAACATGCCTTAGATAACTAATACCCCTTGCAGATGCATTACTTAGTAAATGTGCATAATATTTACATTTTATTTTAAATGTAATTGTGCCATCAAGATTATTTATATATATTTTTTCAAAATGTTCCCAAACACCACTAGTTGTGCCCTTAGATGATGATCCAGTAGTTGGAAAAGGGATATTATGTATATTAAAAAAAGAATTAACAGATTCATGTTGTGTAGTATATGCATTAATGTCGACATGAAGATTAGGAATATTATGATCCATAATAATGTAAGTAAAATAATATATAAAAACTAACAATTAATTTAAATAATGAGTAAACAGTAACAATTAATATATGCTAAGAAATAATTAATGTAAAAAAAAATGAATAACTAATAAATTTAATTAAACTAATTAATGTTACCGACTGACGAATGCGATACAAAAATTAACTTCTTCTAATAAAAATTTCTTCTTGCACAATTGTAATTGTCATTTATGGATGAGACTTCAAAATTAATTGAAAGAGTTGAGAGTCGAGAGTTGAGAGATTGAGAGTTTGAGAGCTTGAGAAAGAGAATTGTTTGTGAGATTTATTTTGAAAGATGATGAATATTTATAGGAGTTTGGAAGAATAAGGTGAATTGAATATTTTTTGGGGCTGCGTCGAGCTAGGCAACGGGCCAGCGAGTCGAGTCAGATTTCAAAATGACGGCTCGAGTTTAGACCCAAAGTCCCAGCTAGGTTCAGGTCTAACTGAGTCAGGCCCACCTCGGATCACGGGTGAGTTTTGGGCCACCCACAAATCTTAGGCCATTTTTATACCCCTACTCACAATATTCACATCACATTAGGGGTGACCATAGCTCAATAGCCCACCTAACCCCTTTATGTTAGTCTTAAAAAAAAAAAATATTTAATCCATAAGATTTGGATGTATTAAGATTTTTAGCTCATTTAATTTTTGAATTAGTTTTGATATAAATGATTTTAACCCGACCAAAATAGGTCGGACCATTTATAAAATATTAATTTTAAGTTTTCTATTATTTAATTACCAAATAAACTAAAAAGATAAAGGGTAAATTACATATACCCCCTTGAGGTTTAGCAAAATTACAGATATCCCCCTGAGGTTTGAGAAATTACAGATACTCCCCTGAAGGTACTATGTACATAACAAATTAGGGGGTAAATTATTATGAAAATATAAATCTCAGGAGGCAATTTATTATGAAAGTACAAACCTTAAGGGAGTATCTGTAATTTCTGAAGCCTCAGGGGGATATCTATAATTTAGCTAAACCTCGAGGCAGGTATATGTAATTTGTCCAAAGATTTGGAATATATTTACATATATACTTCTTACTATAGCTTAAATTAAAACATTTGTTAAAAAATCATATTTATTTAATAATAATTTTTTTAATGTTCTAAATTTAAATAATTATTAAAAGGATCTAAATAATTTGATAAACTTGAGGAAATAAATTAATTAATTAATACCTCATATTTATTGAATTAAGTGATTGAATTTAGAATTTAGACAATTCGCCTTGGAATGATTATATTAGTTCGGTTATCGAGTTGGACCAAGTTTGAAATGACACATTACCCTTACTAATATCGGCCCGGCTTTAACCTAAACCCGATATTCGTCCACTGCTACATCACACACGTCACTTTGTTTAATCAAAGGAATAAAAAATGTTTTTATACTTTTTGTAACAAATTTTGATAAAATTTATATAACTTTAATATATAATATCGACCATATCTTTAAAATGAAATTAATATTAAATATATTTGGATGAGTTTTTTATTTTAAAGTAATTAGTCCACAACTTAATCACATTATTTGATATAATTTTATATTTAATATATATATATATATCTTGGGTATGGCACTACTTCAAGAGAAAATGCATGTAAAGACCTAAAGGTGGCGATGATGGATGAGTCCAATAATTGAGCGGAGTGCTTGTCTGCATACATGTTCACATGCATGCAAGAATGTGAAAGAAAATCCCTGATTTATTAATGTGGAATATTCCTTTAAAACTCGGAGTATTGTAATTTTTTTTATTATAATAAATAAATAAATAAAGTGATTAATTTTGTAATTTAGCCAAAGACGACCTCAATTCTTTAAACTTAAAATCAAATAACCACATCATTTATCAAAATTACTCTTTACACAAGTACACAAAACAAGTTAAAAGACTTAAGTTATGTTTGGCTATTAAATTTGTTAAGAAAAAAGAAAATAAAATAGATTGAAAAACGTCACATTTATTTATTTATTTATTTTTATTAGGTTCGAAAATTGATAACATATAAATAAAAATAAATATTTGTCAAAAATATATTATTATTTTTGTTTGTTTACTCAAAAAAATAAAATTAATGTAACTAATTTTATTTTTCAATTTTTAAAAAAATCCAAAATCAATTTTTAATTAGGCTTTGTGGGAAATCTTATTTGTCAAGGCAAAGCCTACCAAGAGGGGTTGATTTAAAAACGAGTAATCAATTAACTCTCTAAGTTCAAAAAAATTAACTATCCAAGCTATTACGAAGAAGTATTGGTACAAATACATTCGCAGAATATGAAATTCACACATTGATGGAGTGCTTGAATAACATATAATTTGTGAGTGATTCAAAATCAGTGATGATTTTAGAATTTTTTTTAAAGTGTTTACTATGGGTATCTCAGAATTTTTTTTTAGGATGGAAATTCAAAATTTTAATTTTTTTAGATTTTTCAAATCACACACAAATAAATAAATAAAATAAAATAATATATTGATATCATTGTTTCAAAAAATAAAACGTAGAAATAAAAATTTTCATAAATATATTTTATTTTTATCACTAGCATGATAAAAAATGAAGAAAGCTCTTTTAATTTAGAGTAAATTATACTTTAACCTCCTGTGATTTACCTAAAAAATACGGAGTCACCTTATAGTTTCATGTGTAACACTTAAATTTCCTCTACTTCATACCAAGGTACAATTTCTGACGAAATTGTTTGTTTAAATAAAGCGTGTGTCGACCATGAATGGTGAGTGGAGCAGCTTTTCCCGCTCAAAAACATATGACAAATGACCAAAACACCCTTATTGCAATAGATATATACAGATCAAGACACAAACAACATAGAACCTAAACAACATAGAACCCTAAACTCAAATTTGCCCAGATTTCCCAAAAGTTGCCTAGATTGCCCAGATTTTCCCAAAGTTGAAGATTTTGAAGATTTTTGTTAGATGGCTTCTTTATTTTTTTCTAAAAGTGGACACTCAAGGACAAATGATCCAAGACTATGTTATTGTGGAGAACGATCCCCTGTGAAAAATTCAATGACATCTGAAAATATGGGTAAAAGGTTTTATGGTTATGCAAGATATGGGGTAAGCTAAACTTAAATTTTATTTTTTTGAAAAAAAAAAATTGAATTTTGTTTGAAAAGGAATTTGTGGATTCATATAGGTTAATGCAATTTGTGGCTACTTTGAATGGGTTGATCTACCCATGTGCCAACGTGGGAGGGAGGTGTTGCCAAAGATGATTGCAAAGATGAACTAGTTGGAGAAGACAAGTCGTAGAAGGGAGAAAGTGTTTTGCAAAGCTCTGTTTAGGACATTGGTATTTTTTCTTTATCATAACAATGTTTTGGGTGAAGCTACCTAGAGGCACGAAAAATGGTTTATTATTGGGCCATAGAGTTTGAGAGATGAAAAATATAGTGAAGGTAGAAAATAAAGAATGAAGAAAGTGTTCCTTGCTGCTGTATTGACCAATGAAGGTGTACAATGGTCTGTGAAGCAACTGTAATAAAAAATGTTTTGGGTCATGAAATGTAAGCATTTGATGAACGAAAAAAAATGCAATACAATTCTTGATTACATCTTCCAAGAACATTAAAGAATAGAAACAAGTTGGTTCCCATGGTGCATCACTCATGTACAAAGGCAACACAAAACAACATGTTGTTTCCCTATTTGAAACATGCTTCATTTGCTTCATACAAAAAATTTCAGCAAGTAAACCTGTGGATTAAACATGTGGACAAGTAAACCCGTGGACAACAAACAACACAAACAATTGGTCCTTATCAACTCACAATTGTATAATTCAACTCACATTAGTTTAATACAAGTCATAATTCAACATAGACCTACTTTAATACAAACCATAAATCAAACATAGTGCTTCATGCAAAATAATAAGTCAACAAACCAAAAAGAAAACATTGTGTACTACCCACTTGGCTTCTCAAAACACACTAAACTAAGATACTATTGTTTTCTGGCCAGTTGCAAATTCAAAAACAGTTTGGTACAACCCACTTAATGATTTAAGAAGCTCAAAAATACTCAAAACACAACAAAAGTTAACTCAAAACACAAAACAAGATGCCTAGTCCATCATGCTTTCCCTTTGCCTTTGTTAGTTTGCCTCTAAGTTATAGCTTTTGCAGACCCACCTCCTCATCTACCTCTTGTTATGAAGCTATGTCCCAATGCAGATCTGAACATAACCTTACCACTTCCAACTGGCCCACCTCTCCCTCTGCCATAACTAGTGGGCTGCAACACACACAAGTATGCGATTACATTTAGTGGAATACTATAAAAGCAAATAAAGTTGCATAAAAGAGAGAGAGAGAGAGAGAGTTTACTTGAGATGAAGATGTGTTGCCTATCCAAGTTAGGAAATTTGGAGAATTTCGGGCAACTTCAGTGTCACTGGGCTATAATGATTTAACAAGTATGCAATGAAATGTTGTGAGTTATGTAAAAAAGAAAATGAACTTGCAAATGAAATTTCAGTATACCTGAGATGATGAGTTACCAAATTCTAGAGAACTGTATTGAACTCTAGTGCGTTGCAATGATAATGGTCCAAGAAAGCAATTATATGTTGTCAATTATGTCAAAAACCAATGAACTTCCAAAGGAGAGAGAGAGAGAGAGAGAGAGAGAGAGAGCTTACCTGAGATGATGATGTGCCGCCTCTCATTCTTGGAAATTCTTCAAATGTGTGCCAACTCTAGTGGGTTGCAATGATGTAACAAGTATACAATTATATATTTTGAGTTTAGGGTTTAAAAGAAAATGAAATTGCAAAGTGGACAAATCTTACTTGAGATAAGGATGTGTTGGCCCTCTTACTAGGGAGCTTCCTTCTGGGCTGTAATGATTTATATTTGTATTAAGTATTTGTTATAGAATGTCTTGCAAAATTAAATGAAATTGGAGGTACAGCTTACTTGAGATGCTAAAGCTGTTGCTATTACTGTTGTTGTTACAGTTGCAGATGTTGCTGTTGCTGAAGCTATTATTGTTGTGTTGAAGGTGGTTGTTGCTTCTTTCCCCCCCCCCCCCCCACTTAAAAAGCTTGGACTTGGGATAGACAGGACCTTTACAAGACCTCTAGTTGTGGCCTTTCTGAAGGCATCTAGCACAAATAATGAACCTATTCTGCCTTGACACTCTGATAGGGGTTTTTTTTTTTTTTTTTTGGCTCATCTATCCACTTCTTTATCATTTTTGGTGGTCTTCTAGATTGCTTTTCGTAGAATGGAGGAGCCATTGTGGGCAATCCTGTTTCAACCCAATCATGCTGGCCTGAAACAGGGTGAATCATTGAGTTATAGCCTATGAGATAATGGTGCTTATTGTAATAAGGGTGCACATAGTCCTCAGGCTTCTCTCTTTGAACATATATGGAACTTATTGCATGTTTGCAAGGTATTCCAATCAAATCCCACATCCTACAATTGCATTTCCTTTCCTTCAAATCAACAATATGTGTGGTATCAACACAATGTACTTCAAATTTTTTGTCACTACAATAAGTTGCCAAACAATTCTTAGCTAGCATCTTCAGTGCTTCCAAATCTTTCAAAATGTTGGGATAAATTTCACCAGTGTATTTTTGTATCCCTTCCTTCTTGATTTGAATCTTGTGCATAAATCTCTTTCTAATCCATTCAAGCATATTGATTATGGGTTTGTTCCTATCTTCTAAGATGTTATTATTGAATGACTCACACATGTTGTTAACTAATGTATCACACCTATTTCTTGAGTTGAAATGGGACCTAGTCCATAAAGTAGGATCTATCTTCCTTAGCCACTTGTGTGCTTTCTCTTTTGGATCCATTTCCTTCAACTTGTTCATGTGAAATTCAAATTCCCTCATTGTCCCAGCTACAGCTGCCTTCCACAATAGGTCCCTCAATTCAATCCTTTTGAACTTTGCTCTGAAATTTGAGTAAATATGCCTCATATAGAACCTATGTTCCACATTTGGCATTACCTCCTCAAATGCAGGTACCAACCCCTTCTGTTTGTCAAAAATGAAAAGCCATCCGATGGCATCAGCAATACTAATATCATCCATGAGTTTCCTTAAAAACCATACCCAAGAATCTTTACTCCCTGCTTTAACAACTACCCATGAAATTAGAAAGTAGTTATTGTTCCCATCTCTTCCAAGTGCACATAATAATTGTCCACCATAGATTCCTTTCAAATGACACCCATCCAATCCTATAATGGCTCTGCATCCTCCAACAAATCTTGTTCTAAGGGTAGCAAATCCAACATATAACCTCTGGAAAATTGGGGCCAATTCTAAGTTGGGCCTAAGCATGTCTTCATTGGACCTATCCACCACTACTTGCATTACACTGTTAGGATTATGAAGCCTTACAGTTTCATAATAATCATACACCTTTGCATATTGGACCCTTTGATCCCCTTCAATAACTTCTCTTGCTTTCTTTTTAGCCCTGTATAATTGAGGCCTACTAATATCAACTATTAACTCCCTCCAAACTGTCTTCTGCATAGGCCCAACTTTGATGTTGGGGTCATCTCTTAACTTGTCCATATACTTGTGTGCCAAGTCAGTTGAGTTGACCAAGTGATTATTATATGATCATCCACATGCATGCTTTAACTGGAATTATTTTATCTAAAAAGTTCTCTCACCTTGCATGGGAGAAGAATGCAATCTCCATTCACATCTATGCTTGCACACTACAGTAATCCTAGAGTTGTCATTCCGTATGTATTTTATGTCATAACCATGTTGGATATTCCACTCTTTCATTGCCTTTCTAAGTATTTGAGGGGTGGCAAACTCCATTCTAAGTTTAAGTTGTGGCTTCTTCATATCTACTTCCTCAATGAACTCAAGATATTTATCTTCACATTTCTCATCTAATGAGTTATGTACAGTGTGTAACTCTTCATCATCAGGATCAAAATACCACCCTTCATCTGCCCCTTGATCACATGAAGAAGGTTACCTCTTTCTTTTCTTTACAGTCTCCCTTAGTGAGAAAATATCATCATCTTCTGGCCCCTCTAAACCTTCATTCAACCAGCCAAGTTCATCACTTTCATAGTCTTCATCTTGTGAACCACTCAGGATCATCACTATCTTCTTCATCCAAGCTCTATTATCCCTTTCCTCATCTTTGACATCTCCACCCCCATCTGCATGATCCAATTCTTCATCTGCTGCTCCTTGATCCCTATCTCATGCCAAGTCAGTGCCTGCTTTGCAGTAATTGGTATTCTTGGGGGTACCAAATGTTTTCTTTTTGGACTTACCACTTGTAATGGTTTCTTATCCTTCTCCACAAATAATTGAATCACATCCAAACCTTCATAATCACATATCATGGTATATACATCAACATCTTCTTCAATTATTGTCAACCCATCATCCAAAGTTTTCCAAGTTTCCTATACCACAATACGAAGTACTATAAACATCTATTTTCATCTCCCTCAACATGGTATAAATCTCAAAAAAGGACAATCTATCAAGATCAACATCATATATATATATATATATTTAACTTTCCCTTGTTTATAACCAATATTAGGAGACTTACTGAAGTACCCATTATAGTTGATCTCAAAAATCTATCCTTTTTTTTTTAATACCTTACTACACAAAACAACAAAAGTTCACAATACTACATTGCAAAACTCAAAGTCATTGGGACCACATAATAAAAATCATAATCATTGGACCACACTATTTAATTAATATTTGATTATTAATTCAATTCCTCAATATTTAATTCAAATCCCTAATTAGAGGGTGCCATCTTTCTTCTTTAGAAAGAGAACCAGTACGCCCCACAGTAATGTACTTGGTTGAATAAACCCCTTATCAAGTAATTCCTACAATTGAATTTTCAGTTCCTTTATTTCAGTAGTAGACATACGATATGGAGTTTTAGATATTGGTTGAGTTACATCAATTATAAACTCAATGTCTCTATCAATCAATTGTCCTGGTAACTCTTTTGGAAACACATCTGCAAAGTCTCCTACTAGTGGAATACTATCCAAGGTGATGTCCATGGTTTGATCATTCATTACATTACACAAGTACCGTTGGCAACCCTTACTAATTAGTTTATGAGCTTTCATTGTAGATATTAGATACGCTGGAGGAACTACACCCATAACCTCAAAATAAAATTCATCCTAACCCATAGGTTGAAATATCACTCATTTAGAAGCATAATCATTAGTTGCATGGTACTTACATAGCTAGTCCATACCCAAAATAACATCAAAGTGTCTTATTCGGCCTCAATTACAAAATCATTCATAATATAATAAATGGGACTTAGCAGAAGCAATATCAAATATAAAAAGATAGTCCATTTAGTAGTGCATATATGAAGGATCTCTTATAGAAAATAAACTCTCCTTTTTCTTACATAGATGCATCACACAAACTTAAACATCTATTACATAACATCCATCCAAAGCAAGTTCCAAAGTAACAAAAGAAAAGCTAAATAGAAGAAGGGTTTGACAAAGCTTGACACCACTCGAGTCCAAACATGCTCCTTCACAGGCACTTCAAACGATTTCACAAGGGTAGACTCTAAGGCTTCTTTAGACTTGACGTTCCACTTGCTCGCCTACATATATATAAGGAGAGGGGTGAAATGGAGCCCAATGAGTAATATCAATATAAAGGATTTATATGAATGAAGTCCAACTTGAGTCAAAACACATCTTTCATTTTCCAAAACAATCTATTCAATAATCAAAATATTTCGATTGACAATCATATGTCCATTTGTAACAATATCATGCGATAGCAATAATCATTCAATCATTATACATGGTATGTCCAATAGAAATATGCTGAATCCAATGGGCCACAAGGGTCAATCCAATGGGACCACAACGGTCAATCAATTGTGGAACATTAAGGTCTAACATCAGAGATCTCTATGTTTCAATTAATCCAATGGGCCATGTTATTGTTTCCCTCTGGCGAGGGCCTCACTAAAGAATGTCACGATTACAATTTTAAAAGGGACATTCATTCATAGATAACAAAATAAGATTCAAAATATCATTCTTAGCCCATTCAAAATACTTTTCGAACATAGCTTTATAATGACATTACTCACAGCGGGTTTCCAATTCTCTTTTAATGTGTTTCTAATTCATGTCCTTATTAAGAATGCTTAAACAATGTCCAAGGATGTCTATAAGGACATAAGGATGAAAATATGCATATGAGAGTGTATTTCAAAGATGTTGAACACAGGGCATTTTGCTCGAGTGCAACTTTTGCCGCTCGAGCGCTGTCGTTTGTCTGCAAAAGTACTAGTTAGTGTCAAAGTGGGCTTGAGCCATCACTTGGTTGCTCAAGCGTACACTTGGTTACTCGGGCCAACTGCAAAGTTATACAAAAATACAGGGAGCATGAAAAGTGCATTCAGCTAGATCCATCGCTAGAGCGAAGTGGACGATTTCTGGGTTTTCCAGATTGCATTTTGGAGTTCAAAAATGTGTCTTTCATATTCAAAGCTTGCATGGTGTAAACCGCCCCGAACTCTCTCTGTGCGCGAGGGTGTGAATCGGGTTCATAGCTACTACAGTTCGAACTCCTGTCACGGTTCTGAATCTAATCTCACAAAGTGCAATGTAAGACTGATAAATCACCAAAGAGTCCAAATCCGGTAATTGGTTTCGAAAAATCAATTTTGAATCAAAAAGCGCCAAACATGGACTGTTTTACCAGATTTCAAAGTTGCCACCTAAATATTTTATTTTGGGAAATTTAGAAAACCCTGACTCGTGCCTAAGGCCACATATCCGTCATCACCAAAGTTGCCTCGGCTCGGGAACTTGGGTACAAGGGGAGAAAGTCATGAAATGAGCACCCTCGCTCACCCGATCAAAGGATCGGCCTCTACTAAACATGATATGTTATTTTGAAAACACATGTATTCTTATTCCGATTTATTAGCTAACTTACTATGTGATGCGCACAACATACAAGTATAGACTCAATCACGCGGATTGGAACAAAACAACTCATGTTTGTTTTTGAAAGTGGTTTGAAAGTGCTACTCGCAAGTAGGCTAAAGCGCGGATTTGCCACCCTCAAGTGGGCTTAGAAAAACATGATTTTGCCACTTCAAGTGGGCTTAAAACTCACAATCATTGAGTTCTTCCAATACAGGCAATCAAGCCTTCATCCACAGGCATTCATGTAGTTATAGAAATTAAGCAAATAGCCTCATGGCAAGCATGCTAACATGGCAGTCACTTACACATGCAATGATGCTAAAGCGTAAACACTTATAGTGTACTCCCAGCCAAAGCAGAAGCTAATTAGAAATCAATGCATGATCCTAACTATGTTAAGTGCCTAATGCAACACATGCAAAAATGCAACTAAAATAGACTCGGCTATCTAAGATGGCATATGAATGCAACACTTGATAACATGCTTTGAAACACGTATTCAAGTAAATGTATTGAAATACAATTCAGTTTGAATGATGCGCCTAGCTTGGTGCATGCAAGACAAATGAATGATGCACGCATGCAAAGCATAAGTATGCTAATTGAAACATACCCTAAAACTAACCATCGAAAGCTAGTAAATAAAAGGGAGAAAGACGTGGGGTTGGAAGACATTAACACACACACACACACTTATTACAACATTTGCCCTCTCGACGGAGGGTCCGAATAAATAGGCTAAGCTATGCTAAGCTAAGCTACTTATTACAAAACAAAACTAATGAATTATTCTAGTTAACTAATTACAAACACAAATGAATAGCTAAGCACATTAACTATTTAAGTACAGAACCCAACGAATTGACTAGCTAAGTAAAGCAATTAAAAGGCCTCGAGGACGAGGGATGCATGCATGCTCGGTCAGCTTCTTCCCGAAAATCCATTACTTTGCCACCGGTTGCCTCTGTTTGCACTCGCTTTGATTCCTGAACACCGAACCAATCTCCAGGCTGTTTCTGCTCCAAAACCAGAACAACTTCTTATCACCTTTGAGCCTGAGAACTGTCGGCCACCTAAAGGGACTGTAGGCCACTTCCACTGGCCGGTGGGCCACTTGCCCCTACACACTCCAATTTAGCTGCAAACATAGTACAAAAGGGGCAAAGCAAGGTATTTGCAGGGTATGTTATAGACGTCCCCGAACGTCCCGGAAAAATCCCGTTTTGTTCATTTGGGCTCACTACAGTTCGGACTCAAATGTCACAGTTCTGAATCTAATCCCGCAAAGTGCAATGCGAGATTAATAGATCACCAAAGAGTCCAAATCCGGCAAATCGTTTTGAAAAAAAATAACTTTTTAGAAAGAAGTGCCAAACATGGACTGCTTTGCCAGATACAGAGTCGCCACCTAAATATTTTATTTTGGGGGAATTTAGGAAATCCCGACTGTGCCTAAGGCCACGTGTCCGTCATTACCAAAGTTGCCTCGGCTCGGGAACTTGGGTACGATTGGGGAAGGTCATTTCGTGAGCACCCCCGCTCGCCCGATCAAAGATCGGCCTCTACTAACCATGATATCGAGTTTTGACAACATTATGTGCTCTTATTCCGGTTTATTAGCCTAAGATTACTACGTGATGCGCACAACATACAAGTATAGGCTGGATCGTTTGAGTTGGAACGAAACATTTCATGTTTGTTTATTTGAAAGATGGTTTGATGGTGCTACTCGCAAGTAGGCTAAGACGTGGATTTGCCACCCTCAAGTGGGCTTAGAAAACATGATTTTGCCACTCTCAAGTGGGCTTAAAACTCTCATTCAGTGCATTGTTCCAATTCAAATAACCCAACCTCCACCTACAGGCATTCAGGCAGTTATATCACATAAGCAAATAGCCTCATGGCAAGCATGCTATCATGGCAGTCACTCACACACATGCAAGGATGCTAAAGCATAAATACTTACCGAGTACTCCAAGCCAAAATAGAAACTAGTTAGTAATCAATGCATGATCCTAGTTCATGTTAAGATGGCTAATGCAACATATGCAAAATGCAACTAAGATAGGCTCGGCTATTCTAAACATGGCATATGAAATGCAACAGATAACATGTATTCAACTTGGAATTGAAATACAATGCAGTTAGCATGATGCGCCAAGCTCGGTGTATGCAATACAGACGAATGAATGCAAACATGCGAACATATAGACGCTAATTGAAACATACCCTAAAACTAACCATCAAAAGCAAGTAAGTAAAAGGGAGAAAGACGTGGGATTGAAAGACATTCACACACGCACGCACAATTATTACAAATTCACCCTCTCGACGGAGGGTCTGAAAGAATAATACAAATCAATTAAATAATTAACTACTCTAGCTAATTAATTATTACAGACCCTTAATTAATTAATGAATTAATTACAAAATAAACTAAATATGAAATTCGAAAGGCCGCCATAGCTCCGCCTCGAAATGATTGGATGATGCATGCTCGATTTGCCTTGCTCGGAAATCCGATGCCATGCCACATGTTGCCTCTGTTTGCACTATTCTGCACCTCTGAGAATTGTGAAAATCCTAAGGTTGCTTCTGAACCACTCCTTGAGAACCTTGGGATGCCACTAGCCAAGGGAAAACACCACCGGCCAAGGGAAAACACCACCGGCCATGTAAATGTAGTCATCGACCAAAAATGGGATCACCAGCTTGATTTTGGTAGTCACGACATCGAAATTGGCCGATAGGCCATTTCTTCCTTCAGAACACTAGTTTTGCTGCAACAGAGGACAGACAATGTATGGCATGGAATTTACAAGCCAAATGTATGCACGACCACCTTCCCTATCATGCTATGCATCAGGGAGTGTGGCCTCGACCCTCGGCCACCAATCACTCTTTTTGATGCATGATGACCAAAAGATGTCAAGTGTGCAAATCAATATGAATGAATGCAACAAAACAAATGAATGCTACACACCCTATCATGTTGAATCAAGTGTGTCGGCGAACGAGGGTTTAGGGACAGTTTGTATATTTAAGTAAGAACCAACCTCATTCCTCATGTTTTGTTTGACACCCCAAACCAAACATAATGCAATGTAGCTATGCCATATACAATGCGAAACATGCAATTAATGCAATGCAACATGAACAATGAAACTTAACATACAAGGAACATGGTAATACAATAGGCATGCAATACTACAATGCAACCTAGGTATGAAAGTATACAAAGTGATAGGCATGCAATAATGACACCAACCACAAGGATGCGACAACATACAATGCAGTAAGCCTACAACAATACATGAGGGCATGATCCATGGACTTACACTAAGGATGGATAGCCCTCAGCCGTACCAAAACAGTGGCCAAAGTACCCAAAAGATGAGAGACAAAACACACCCAAACATGCACATGTAAAGGTCCAACACTTAGGCATAAAAGAGTCAACTCTTAAACACATTAAGAAGAGACAAATATGGACAAATCACAAGCATGACAAGCTCTGAAAATGTGTAAATGATGATGCCAAATCAACCAAACCATGCAAATAAGGCATGCCACAAAGCTCAAAACTCAAGGTTACCAAAGGGGTTCAAACCATGGCCATATCAACCGAGCCTCAAAGGGCCAAGATAACTTAAAATAGTCCCGGGGCATACCAAAATAAGGCTAAAGCATGCATGGAACGAGGCCAAAAACATGCTAAGAAAATGGTGCAAAACAAAGGGCATTCAAGGCCGCAAAGAGAGCATTCCACTACAACTACCTCAACCAAACATGGCATGAGTTATGCAATGAAAAACAGAGCTATAATATGCCAAAAGGAGCCCCAAAACCCACTGATATGGCAGCCCAAGGACTTAAGCAAAGAGGCATGCACAATGACCTATTTTAAGGCACAAAAGAACAACTCTTCAAAGCATTGAAAGGATGATAAATGCAAGCATACAAGCATGGAGCATGGACTGAAATAGCATGACAAGTGATTCCAAATCACTGAAATAACCCAAATAAAGCATGCTCATGACTCACACACTCAAAGCTAACAAGCTAGGATACAAGGTGGCTATACAAAATATGGCAAACATGACTGAATCAACACCAAACAGAGCTTAAACATGTCACAACATGGATAAAAGCTTCATGAAGTCAAGCTAAAGTATGCAAGCATGATGGTCTAAATGTATGGTACATGTTATAACAATAGAGGGGATTACAAAGCAAGTGCATGATGCATGCAATAAGCCAACAAACCAACATGAAACAGAGGTATAACATGATGAACTAACACCAAATACCCTCTGAAATGGAGCCAAATAAAGCTATGCAAACATGCTACCTTCATGAGCCCTAAATGCAACCAAATGAGACAAAAGGTGAGAGGGGTGCCCCACCCCTATACAATACCACAATACCATATCACCACCACTGAAAATCCTTTGGATTTCAGTGGTGAGAAGGTCAATACACAAAGGGTTCCAAAGCCCAAAGGGGAAGGCACAAAAAGAGGCCAAACAAGGCCTAAGAGAGGGTGGACGACCCCCAACACCAAAGTGACCTTAATGAAACATCTTAAGCATAAACATACAGAACTTTTATCAGTTATACACTAAGGTCAAAACAATATGCAAATAGGTCTAAAGTCTTAAGAAAAAATGGGGAATAAAAGGGTAAGTTCTCACCCTTGAAGAACACTTCAAGAACACCAAGTCCAAAGACTCCTTTGATCAAAAACCAACTCAAAACTCAAATCAACCCCTTAAAACCTCAAGAACCAAAGTATAGTGTAACTCTAGGTGTCTTAGTGCAAAACTAAGAACAAAATCCCCATTAGGACACTATTACACACACAACTATTAGGGAGAGGGAGATATAAAGAGATATAGATATATAAGTTATATATCAGCTGAATCAACCTCTGGAAAGGAAGGGGAGGCCCTCCTTTTATAGAAAAATCAATTTGCAAAGCTTCCAAGAGAAGCTACGCAAGAATGAAATCCCTCTATACACGTGTATGGAGGCCAGGATTTGTGCTCACCACCGCACAAATTGGCATGCACAATGCCTGAAAAAGGCAAAGAAAAGGTCTCGGCCAGACAAAGGGGCCGGTCGACCAACATACACGGCCGGCCAACCAAATACAGTGCCAGTCGGCCAATACAATTGGCCGGTAGCAAGAAATCATGGCCGGTGACCTCAGACCGTGGTCGGTGGGTTGAGGAAATGGAAAACAAGCCACCCTTTTCCCTCAAAGCAGAAACACAAATGCTTGGTCCACGACCAATGCACAAAACAGTCAAGTTGAGAGGTCTTAAGTCAAGGCGCGCGGCCGGGACCTCCGAGAACTCAAAACGAACACGAACATGGATGATCACCGAGTGTTCAAATGGTGAGGTCCAAATCTTGAGGACGGTCAAAAATAGGGTGTCTACATATGTGTGTACATCCACCCTTCTTATCATTTCTCAAGCTCAAAGGAGTATGGTACTTAGCTCTCGAGCCACTAACCAAGCATCGCAATGCATGATGGTCGAGAAGCCAAGTTTGTACACGTTAATGAATGCACAAATAACACACAAGACTCAAGAGGCCTCCACCCTATCATTCACAATCAAGAGGGACGGCGACTAAGAAATGAAGCACGTTTCATCACTTTGAGTATGAAACATCCTCGCTTTCTTGTGTTCGGATTAACGCCCATTCCAAACACATGCAATGCATCACAAACATGTTGTCTTGGCATGTTTTACTTTGATTCATTTTGTTTACACATTTTAAATTACCAAGTCATTTTTTTAACCGGTTAATGTCCAATGTGAGAGTCCTCTAATTGGAAAGATGGCCTCAACCACAAGCACCTTGAGCATAAAAGAAACCTCATGCTTTTTGGTTAGTAGAAACCCTCAAGAGAAGGCTAAAACCATTAGGCATGAGAGCCTCAATTCCATGCTCAAGCCAACAAGGGGCTTAAAACCTCTTTCAAAGCGTAATGAAGGAGTGAAGCATGGAGTGCAATGGCATAATTTTCAGCACTAAAATGACATGCTAAATGACTTAAAATCATGCGAATGATGCATGCAAAACATGCTTGAAGTCAAAGGCATTGAAACTAGCAAAGAGCATAGCACTATAGGCATACAATACTAAGCCTAAATGACCTAACCAACCTCAAATAGAGGTTAAATATGCCAAACAAAGGGCTGAAATATACTAAGATCAAGGCATATAACACAAGGAAAATATGCACATTTGATGGCTCGCAAATAAGGCATGAAGACACAACTCTCAAACACATTGAAGGAGTGGAAAATGTGAGAGTGTGGCAATGACATATGCTCTGAAATTACATGCCAAGTGATGCCATATCATGCAAACATCACAAATAAGGCATGTTAGGGGCTTCAAAACACAAGACTACCAAGGCCAATGCACTATAGCTATACAAAGCATGAGCCACATGACCAAGACCACTCAAATTAGACCTAAAGCATGCTAAATTAGAGCAAAAAACATGCTGGAGTGAAGCATACACATGCTAGATTAATAGGCTAAAACACCAAACATGCTAGGCTAGTGAACAAAATTGCACTACAAGTGCAAGAAGCATGCAAGAGGTAACCAAACCACCCAAAAATAGAGCTATATCATGGAAAATCAGTGGCAAAAACATGCTTAAACCAAGCTTCAAAAGGGTAGAAAAGCGTGCTCATTTGTTAGGCCATCAACACATGCAAACAAGAAACAAGGAGGGGAGGCCAACCCCTCCTATTTTGGACCTCAAAATATGGTTTCCACCACTGAAATACCTCTAAATTTCAGTGGTAAAAAGGCAAAAAAGTTGGATTTGAAGGTGCTGAGAAGTTGCACAAAAGGCCTCACAAGCCATGGAACAAAAAGGAAGAACAACCCCCAAACTTACCAAGCCTTAAAATACCATTTTTACACCTTAGAAACAGAGTTTTTGAATGTCCAAAACCAACCCCAAAATAGTCCAAAACAATGGAAAAAGAATGGTGAAGCAAGTGTGCAAAACAAGCTTGAAAGGGAGAAGTGCTTACCCTTGAAGTATAGCAGCAAAATGGCCAAAATTCTGAGCTTAAGCCATCTTTGAGAGCTCAAAATAGGCTCCAAGGGATCCCATCCCAATGGTGATCAAGTTTGATCAAGGATACCTAGGCCAAGGAAAGGTGTATCTCCAAGTGTATCTCTTGTATGCACACAAGGGCAAGAGAGAGAGCAAACTAGAGAGAAAGGCTGAAATTTAGCTCTGAAATTTCTTGAGAGAGAGGAATTTTTTTTACAGAGAGAGGCTCCCAAAATTGCTTCACCTCTAAATCTATGAGATATGGCTCAATATATAGCAATATATGAGCATTTGGTTGAAATATCTCGCAAAATGCATACCGAGCATTTGGAAGACAAATGGAGCAAAATATCTACAAAATCTAGGCTTTACGGGCACAAGTGGCGGCTGTGCTACCTTAAGCGGCCGACAAGAACCATTTTCGATGACAGTGGCATGTAAAGGCCATTGGTGGTCGACACACTCCCCCAGTGGCCGACAGCAAAAATTAGTCCTGGTCTCCAACCTGAAGCATGAGAGAGAGAGAGAGAGAGACAGAGACAGAGACAGAGACAGAGACAGAGAGAGAGAGACAAATCAAATGAAAGGATAACTTACGCATCTTAGGGTTTCATCGTCCATCTTCATCTGGGCCGTCTTCTCCGAGCAAGAACTCCCTATACAAAACAAAAATGTGAAGACAAAAAATGAGAAAATATATATAAAGTAACAAAGTATGTAAAAGAAATTATTAACAATGAACACCAACGCTTGAGTTTGATAACTCTGAGAGCAGCCATGAGAGAAGCATTTCTTGCCGCCATTGACTAAACGGAGAGTGAGAGGAGTAAGAGTGACATGAGAGAGAGAGAGAGAGAGAGAGAGAGAGAGAAACAAATCAAATGAAATAATAACTTACGATTTTAGGGTTTTCATTGTCAATCTTCATTTGGGCCGCCTTCTCCGAGCAAGAACTCCCTATGCAAAACAAAAATGTGAAGAAAAAAAATGAGAAAATATATATAAAATAACAAAGTATGTAAAACAAATTATTAACAATGAACACCAACGTTTGAGTTTGATAACTCTAAAAGCAGCCATAAGAGAAGCCTTTCTTGCCGCCATTGACGAAACAGAGAATGAGAGTGAGAGTGAGTGAGAGTGACAAAGAGAGAGAGAGGGAGAGAGAGAGAGAGACAGAGACAGAGACAGAGACAGACAGAAAGACAAATCAAATGAAAGGATAATTTACGCATATTAGGGATTTCATCGTCCATCTACATCGGGTCTTCTCCGAGCAAAAACTCCTTATACAAAACAAAAAAGTAAAGAAAAAAAAGAGAAAATATATATAAAATAAAAAAGTATGTAAAAGAAATTATTGACAATGAACACCGATTTTTTAGTTTGATAACTCTAAGAGCGGCCATGAGAAAAACCTTCCTTGTCGCCATTGACGAAACAGAGAGTAAGAGTGTGAGTAAGTGAGAGTGACAGAGAGAGAAAGAGACAGAACGACAAATCAAATGAAAGGATAACTTACACATCTTAGGGTTTTCCTCACAATCTTCATCTAGGCCATCTTCTCCATGCAAAAACTCTCCATACAAAACAAAAATGTGAAGAAAAAAAATTAGAAAATATATATAAAATAACAAAATATGTAAAAGAAATTATTGACAATGAACACCTACCTTTGAGTTTGGTAACTCTAAGAGCAGCCATGAGAGAAGCATTTCTTGCCCCATTGAGGAAACGGAGAGTGAGAGTGAGAGTGAGAGTAACAAGGAGTGACAGAGAGATAGAGAGAGGCCGAAAGACAAATCAAATGAAAGGATAACTTACGATGTTAGGCTTTTCATCGCCCATCTTTATGTGGGCCGCCTTCTCGAGCTAGAACTCCCATACAAAACAAAAATGTAAAGCAAAAAATGAGAAAATATATATATATATATGAAATAACAAAGTATGTAAAACAAATTATTTACAATTAACACAGACGTTTGAGTTTGATAACTCTGAGAGCAGCCATAAGAGAAGCCTTTCTTGCCACCATTGATGAAACGGAGAGTGAGAGTGAGAGTGACAGAGAGAGAGAGACAGAGAAAGAAAGGCAAATCAAATGAAAAAATAACTTACGCATCTTAGGGTTTTCATCGTCCATCTTCGTCAAGACCATATTCTCCGAGTAAGAACTCTCTATAAAAACAAAATGTGAAGAAAAAAAAAGAGAAAATATATATAAAACAACAAAGTCTGTAAAAAAATTATTAACAATGAACACCATGTTTCAAAGATTGATAACTCTAAGAGTAGCCATGAGAGGAGCCTTTGTTGCCACCATTGAAGAAACGGAGTGTGAGAGTGAGAGGAAAGTGAAATTGAGTGAGAGGACAGAGAGAGAAAGAGAGACACAAAGATAAATCAAATGAAAAGATAAATTACACATCTTAAGGTTTTCATCGCCCATCTTCATCTAGGCCGCCTTTCTCCAAGCAAGAACTCCATATACAAAACACAAAATGTGAAGAAAAAAATGAGAAAATATATGTAAAATAAAAAAATATGTAAATAAATTATTAACAATGAACACCGACGCTTGAGTTTGATAAGTCTAAGAGTACCATGAGAAGCCTTTCTTGCCGCCATTGACGAAACGAAAAGTGAGAGTGAGAGTGAGACTGAAAGTGAGAGAGAGAGAGAGAGAGAGAGAGAGAGAGAGAGAGAAATCAAATGAAAAGATAACTTACGCATCTTAGGGTTTTCATCGTCCATCTTTATCAGCGCCTTCTCCAAGCAAGAACTCCTATACAAAAAAACATGTGAATAAAAAAATAAAAAATATATATAAAATAACAAAGTATGTAAAATAAATTATTAACAATGAACACCGACGTTTGAGTTTGATAACTGAGAGTGCATGAGAGACTCATTCTCACGCCATTGACGAAACAGAGAGTGAGAGTAAGAGGAGAGTGAGGAGATTGAGAGAGAGAGAGAGAGAGAGAGAGAGAGAGAGAGAGCAAGACAAATCAAATGAAAGGATAACTTACGCATCTGAGGGTTTTCCTCGTCCATCTTCATCTGAGCCGTCTTCTCCGAGCAAGAACTCCCTATACAAAACAAAGATGTGAAGAAAAAAAGAGAAAATATATATAATAACAAAGTATGTAAAAGAAATTATTAATAATGAACACCAACATTTTAGTTTGATAACTTTGAGAGCAATATGAGAGAAGCCTTTCTTGCGCCATTGATGAAACAAAGAGGAGAGTGAGAGTAAGACATGAGAGAGAGAGAAATGACAAATCAAATGAAAAGATAACTTACGCATCTTACGGTTTTCATCGTCCATCTTCATCTAGGGCCGTCATCTCCGAGAAAGAACTCCTATACAAATAAAAAAATGTGAAGAAAAAAATGAGAAAATATATATAAAATTAAGAAAGTATGTAAAAGCAATTATTCACAATGAACACCAACGTTTGAGTTTGATAACTCTGAGAGCAGCCATGAGAGAAGCCTTTCTTGCCGCCATTGAGGAAACGGAGAGTAAGAATGAGAGTGAGTGAGAGTGATCGAGAGAGAGAGAGAGACAGAAAGACAAATAAAATGAAATGATAACTTACATCTTAGGGTTTTCATTGTCCATCTTCATCGGGCCATATTCTCCTACCTAGAACTCCCTATACAAAACAAAAATGTGAAAAAAAAATAAGAAAACATATATAAAATAACAAAGTATGTAAAAGAAATTATTAATAAGGAATATCGACGTTGAGTTTGATAACTCGAGAGCCATGAAAGAAACCTTTCTTGCCGCCATTGATGAAACCAAGAGTGAGTGAGAGTGAGTAAGAGAGAGGAGAGAGAGAGAGAGAGAGAAGAAAAAATCAAATGAAATGATAACTTACGCATCTTAGGGTTTTCATCATCCATCTTCATCTGGGTCGCCTTCTCCGAGCTAGAACTCCCTATACAAAACAAAAACGTGAAGAAAAAAAAATGAGAAAATATATATAAAATAGCAAAGTATGTAAAAGAAATTATTAATAACGAACACCGACGTTTGAGTTTGTTAACTCTGACAGCAGCCATGAGAGAAGCCTTTCTTGCCGCCATTGATGAAACGGAGAGTGAGAGTTAGAGTGAGAGAGGAGAGCGAGAGAGAGAGAGAAAGACAAATCAATGAAAGGATAACTTACGATCATAGGGTTTTCAACGCCCATCTTCATCTCGGGCCATCTTTCCGGCAAGAACTCCTCTACAAAACAAAAATGTGAAGAAAAAAAATGAGAAAATATATACAAAATAACAAAGTATTTAAAAGAAATTATTAACAATGGGCACCGACCTTCGAGTTTGATAATTCGAGAGCAACCGTGAGAGAAGCCTTTTCTTTCGCCATTGACGACAGAGTGAGGAGAGTGACACAAACAGAGAGAGAGAGAGAGAGTGAGACAAACCAAATGAAAGATAACTTACACGTCTTTGGGTTTTCATCGTCCATCTTCATCTGGGCCACCATCTCCGAGCAAGAACGCCCTGTACAAAACAAAAATGTGAAAAACAAAATGAGAAAATATATATAAAATAACAAAGTGTGTAAAAGAAATTATTAAAAAATTAACATCGACGTCTGAGTTTGATAAATCTGAGAGCAGCCATGTGAGAAACCTTCTTTGCCGCCATTGACGAAACGGAGAGTGATAGTGATAGTGAGAGTGAGAGTGAGAGTGAGTGAGAGAGAGAGTGACAGAGAGAGAGAGAGAGAGAGAGAGAGAGAGACAGAAAGAAAAATCAAATGAAAGGAGAACTTACGCATCTGAGGGTTTTCATCGTCCATCTTCATCTGGGTCGTCTTCTCCGAGCAAGAACTCCCTATATAAAACAAAAATGTGATGAAAAAAAAATTAGAAAATATATATAAAATAACAAAGTATGAAAAAGAAATTATTAACAATGAACACATAACTTTGAGTTTCATAACTCTGAAAGCAGCCATGAGACAAACCTTAATTGCCGCCATTGATGAAACGGAGAGTGAGAGTGATAGAGAGAGAGAGAGAGACAGAAGGACAAATCAAATAAAAGGATAACTTAAGCATCTTAGCATTTTCATCCTCGATCTTTATCTGGGACGTCTTCTCCGAGAAAGAACTCCCTATACAAAACAAAAAAGTGAAAAAAAAATGAGAATCTATATAATAAAGCGGAACAGTTTTTGAAAATATGATAGACACAATTGTCCTACTAGGACATTTCAAGGGTCATAATTCATTTGCTTATTTAGATAGATGGCTAAGATGAACCCCTTAATTTTATATCAATTCTGAATATATATCTACCCGCCCAAACATTATGCCTCCTCCTAACCCACGTCTCTCCCACCCTTCTATCTTTATCTCTCTGATCTCCAGCCAAATCACGTCTCCCCTCCATTCCTCTTTATCTCTCTCTCTCTCTCTCTCTCTCCACAGGATTTCTTCAAGTGTGTTTATGGGATCGAGCTTCATTATCAAGAAGAAAGGCCTCAAAAAAGCTGCTGCTGTTTCTGGTATCAAAGCTGGTGATTTTTTTTTTTTTTTTTATCTCATTTTCTTTTGATGTTCTCTGAATTTATGGATTTTCCTTTTTTAGGTTTTGGATTTTCTCAAATGGGTTTGTCTTTGATTTGATTTTAATTAGGTGTTGGTGGCTATTCGTACCTTCTCGAGCCTCTCTGGTGGTTCGGCATGATCACAGTGTAAACAAAACATATAGAAATTAATTCAGATTTCGGCTTCAAAGGTTTGCAGAGAAAGCAGAACGCATTGATTCGCCTTCAACCACAGATTCACCTTGGAGTTTCCGACTTCCTCTGATCGCAAGGTAAAATTCTCTTTTTGGTGGTTTTGAGAAAGAAAACCTAGAAAAATAAATTGGTAGAGATTGTATTAAGATTACTCTGGTAGTCAATTTGGGTTTACTTCTAAAACTCTCTCCCTTTCAGAAATTTATATAGGAAGATTTGAAACTAATATTCTTCGGCAATGCAAGAAAAAAAAAATCGTTTGCTTGCTCATCTTTGGTCTCATGTTTTGAAATTAATGGTATATAATCTCTGGCCAATTAGGGTTAGATGCGCAAGTCATCAGATAACGATTATTTTTGGAATATTTCGATGAAGAGGAGAAGGAAAGAGGGACGATAGAGAGAGGGGGAGAGAGAGAGAGAGAATCAATAATGGGTTTCTCCAAAGACAATCTGATTGGGTTTATGTTGGCTATTTCTTCGGCAATGCAAGAAAAAAAAATCGTTTGCTTGCTCATCTTTGGTCTCATGTTCTGAAATTAATTTTGACTTGAAATTTCAGATTTCGGATTCAAAGGCTTGCAGAGAAAGCGAAAACGAACGATTTATTTTGATTTTCCTCTGTCGATTATTTTCGATTATCTCCCTGTTCTTGCTTCCAATTCATACACTCTGGTTCATTCATTATGGTGTTTTGATGATTTATTTTTGATTTTCTGACTTAATTATCTACCTATCTTTATTTTTTTATGGTGTTTTGATGATTTGATCAGAACTTACAGGTTCATTCATATACTCTGCAATTGGAGGAATCATTTTTTTTTTTTTTTTTCTGATAATGATGTAGTTAAAAGTGGTGGCGAAGTCACGTTGTGCAAGATCATCCAAAGTGTTAATGATCAGATGACTAAGGTGACAGATGCATTATTATTCACTCCCATGTTCTAAAGCTCATACGTCTCTGATCACTAATAATGTTTTTATTTTTATTCTGCAGGAGATGCTTGGAGCTGCGGGTTAGTAAATATGTTATCTAGGTTCATAGTATTGATTACTATTTCGTATTGTAGTCTATAAGGCTTACAACTATCTATTCAAATCTAATTCCAAGTGAAACATATGTTTTAAAAATTTTAGAACTTTAAATTGTTCCACTTTCATAAATTAATTTAAAACTTACCTTTGATGTATGTAAAGATGATACAAGAAGATTATCCGCTTGTAGAGCTTAAAATTTGAATGCTTCTTGAGCTGAGTGCTTTTCTTCAAGAGCACAATTGATGAAGCATCATTAATTCTTGATGAATTATTAAAGAATCTTTCATTTTGAATGCCTTGAAGCCTTCAATCCATTGTCCTCCGGGATGTTGTATGGCCAGAGGATTGTGGGATCCTTTTAGTTTAGAGACTTTCTCGAACCTCTTAATGTATCCAAATCCTTCTATGTTTTGGATTAGGACCTCTTAGGCTTCCCCAAATTCTAGCTCCAGTTGGATTCTTTCACCCCTGTCTCTTAATAAGGATAAAGACAACCAATTAATTCCAATTAACTTCACTTAATAATTGCAATTGCACTTTAGGGCTCAATTACTTAATTGAGAATAATAATAGCCTATATGTGTCACAATACTACAATGTAAACTCCTCCAAAGAACCAATGTTCATAAGTAGCAATTGGGGTAAATAATTTCTTGTCTAACCAATGATTACTTGCATCTTATATTTCATGAAGTATTATGAACTATGAACATAAAAAATAGTGATTACGAAGTGGGTATATATAGCTGTAGTCTTATTTCCATTGTGGTTCAACTTAGGGCTGTAGTCTTATATATAGCAAAATTCTACTCATACAGTGTAACGCCCTTAAAATAATGACAATAAACCCATCAATCGAACATGCATCAACATAATAAAAGTCCTCCTTCTTCTATTTAACTGAACTGTTCTGTACAAAAGTATTACATGTAAACAATGAAAGCGGATGCCTTAAAGGCTTACAATTTTCCAAGTTAACACTTGGTTACAATCAAGAGAGCTCTAGCTCAATACACGTAAAGCCCTTGGCTTGAAGTTACATGCAACACATCAAAAGTAAATAGAAGTCAAAAGGTCCATCCGCCACTAGCCTCCCAAGCTAAGTCCTTGGAGGTGGCATGCTGCCTGTACCTGAAAATGATGTTCCCATATAGGGTGAGCCACAGCCCAGTAGAAATATACTAAACCAATTATGAATAATAACTAAAACAATAGCATTTGATAGATGGTCAACACTTTTACATTCTTTCATAACACATTTCAATTCCAAGACCTTCAAGTCTATATTCAATTCACTCTCCATTTTCATTAAATTCTCAGTTTATAACTCATGGCTCAGAACCTGGCCACACAACTCATATGAAACAACAGCTCATATTAACCACTTACAACTTCATTACTTCCACAGATATGCATACTAGCTATATCACATTCCCAAGACAAGCATATGAGCTTTATCTACGGAGTCCATCCCCTATCTTCTCCCAAACAACATCCGGTTTAGAGGTACATCCCCTATCTTCCCCTAAACCGCGGAGTACATGAACTTCTCCTGAAAAGCGTCAACAAAAGCTTTCCAAGTGCCTCCAATACGCCCCTTGGTGAACTTCCACCACTGACCCGCATCCCCTTTCAGCTGGAATGATGCCAAGGTCACCTTCAGTACTTCGTCTTCGATGCCAAGCATCTCAAACGTCTTCGTTGTCTGTTCGAGCCATTCATCAGCTTTAAGCGGCTCTTTTGGATCACCCACAAACTCATCCGGATTAGACCGGAAGAACTCCCTCTTCAGAAAAGAAGGTCCAGATTCAGAATAACAACCCGAGCTCGATTCTCGGCTCTGAGAATACCCACGGACTCCCTGAACGCCCCTGCTATCTCTCGGGCTAGAGCGCCCATAGCCTGCTGGCCTACTGGCTCGGCCACATTGGCCTGACCAACCCCTTCCTGAGCTGCCGGAATCTCATCCGGTAAAGGCATATCCTGCCTCCTAGGCCTACCACGCCTTCCACCTCTTCCTCGTCCTGACATCCTAATAAAGGTAACACAGAACGTTAGCACATTTATAAACGTGCCATAACTAAACACTCGCGTCCTAAAACATGGACCACAATAATTCATTCCACGTAAGCACATAAACACATAAGCACTTACGAATTTCATTTCTTGATAATGATAGTCCCGAGGCGTTACCAGAGTTCCTGTGAGAAACGGCATTGATCAAGTGCCTTTCCAACAAGACTCCCAGAAACCCAAGGATCCAATCAACATCCTAGAAATTAAATCCCATACCCAAATAATCACATAAACATGTTATCAATTAAACACATAGCATATGACACTACACTAAGTCTCTATCAAGCGAGACAAACCCATTGTGATCCTAATCACTTCCCACGTACCCAAAGTATTCGAACCCGGTACGCTCTGATACCAAGTTGTAACGCCCTTAAAATAATGACAATAAACCCATCAATCGAACATGCATCAACATAATAAAAGTCCTCCTTCTTCTATTTAATCAACATTACGTACAAAAGTATTACATGTAAACAATGAAAGCGGATGCCTTAAAGGCTTACAATTTTCCAAGTTAACACTTGGTTACAATCAAGAGAGCTCTAGCTCAATACACGTAAAGCCCTTGGCTTGAAGTTACATGCAACACATCAAAAGTAAATAGAAGTCAAAAGGTCCATCCGCCACTAGCCTCCCAAGCTAAGTCCTTGGAGGTGGCATCTTTGCACGAAAAATGATGTTCCCATATAGGGTGAGCCACACCCAGAGAAATATACTAAACCGCTTATGAATAATGACTAAAAGATTAACAGTTGATAGATGGTCAACACTTTTACATTCTTTCATAACACATTTCAATTCCAAGACCTTCAAGTCTATATTCAATTCACTCTCCATTTTCATTAAATTCTCGGTTTATAACTCATGGCTTAACTGCCACACAACTCATATGAAACAACTCATATTAACCACTTACAACTTCATTACTTCCACAGATATGCATACTAGCTATATCACATTCCCAAGACAAGCATATGAGCTTTATCTCTGAGTCCATCCCCTATCTTCTCCCAAACAACATCCGGTTTAGAGGTACATCCCTATCTTCCCTAAACCATGAGTACATCCCCTATCTTCTCCAACACAACACAATGCATATAAACAACAATTATACACATCACAAATCAATACATAAAGTTAATGTATTCTTCAACTGTCATTCTCAATGACACATTTCAATGATTGGTTTTAATTTACCTAATCATCATGCATTGTCTACAACAGTCAAGACTATCCTCCACCGATAGCCCAAAGCAGATATTTCTAAACAGAAAATAAATGCACAATGGATATATAATCAACATCTCAATTCCACAATTAATTATCCCAATTAATTAAACAATATAATTATAGCATTTTCCATAATTAACATTCAACCCCTAAGGTTCCATTTTCATCAATGATTCCACATTAATCTCATTTCTATGTACCAACCGTACATATAGGTTTATTTAAAACAAAACCCCAAACTTTTATTAAATTGCATAAAAGCCCCAAACTTTCCCAAAATTACGCAACTATCCCCAACACATCAAAATGTCAAAATTTAAAGACAGAATCCATAAAGAGGAGTAGGATATCCCTACCTCAAAGTTTAAGCCCAAAAGGAGATGAAGACCCAAAGATCAAAATGCTCCAAACACCGACTTTTTCAGATTAAATCGAAGCCCTCGTCAACCTCTACCTTTTTAACAAAGCAAGAAGGGTAGGAAATGATCCTAGGTAGATCAATCCTTAGAGAGAATATAAAGTTAGAGAGAGAAGCTCTCAGATCTTGAAGATTAGATCAAAAGTTTATAAAAATCTGATTTGGAAACTCGCCATCGGCCCGATATAAATAGGCTCGCCGAAGGCTTGGTCGCTCGGCGACTGCATTACGAAAACCGTAGCTCGAGCCAAGAAGGCCTCGCCGAGCCAACATTCTAGAAGCTCGCCGAGCGAAGAAAGCTCGCCGAGCGAGCTCGACCTTCGTGTTCGGCAACTAGACGCACGCTGAAGCGAAACCGCCGCCGAGCGAAGATCGAACCAGACGCTGAAAGCGAAGAATCGCCGCCGAGCGAAATCATGGTGTTCGTGTCCACCAGACGCAGCCGCCGCTGAAGCGAAGCCGCCTGCTCGACCCACCAGACATTAAACTCAACTTCGCCGAAGCGACCAACTCGCCGAGCGAAGGACAAAAATTTCAGGCAGCAACCCTTGGCTCCCAAACACAACCAACTCAAACAAACTCGCCTAACACATCCTATAACTCAAATACAATATATGAAAGGACGTAAACAGGACAACAATCCACTACTAACATCCACGGACACATGTCCGGATCACTATACAACAAGGGGTAAACCCGGGATCGCTATATACAGAAAATTGCATTACCATCCACTGTTGTGAGGTAAAACAAAGGATCTTTCATATAGCAAAATTCTACTCATACAGAAAATTGCATTACCATCCACTGTTCTTAGTAATTGAATATTTTTCTTATATCAATTTTTTGTTTTCTGGATTTATTTATTTATTTATTTATTTTTCATTGGTCTTATGGAAAGAGGATTGTCCTGTCTTTGCAAATGTGCTTTCACAAGTAAGCCATAATACTATAATCATGGGAAACATATATATATATCTGTGTTTTGATCAATCACATATATATACCCACTTACAAAATGTTGATCAACAAATGTTGATAACAGGATGGAATGACAGAGAACAAATGTAATAAATGTAATATATCTAAAACCAATCACAGATATATATAAAGAATTCATATAAAGAATGACAGAGAACAAAGAGAATAAATAGAATATATCTAAAACCCTACCTAAAACATCACAGAATTATACCCAAGAAACAAAATTATAATCTTTACGGGTGAACAAAGAAAAACGAAACCAAACCCAATTCAAATAAGAATTATCAAACCAAAAAAGAAGTGATTATGGAGACAGAAAAACTGATTAGAAAAATACCCAGAAATGTTAAATAGATACAGGAAAATAAATGTTGAATTGGGTGAGTTGTAGATTTGTGGAGTATGTATCTTTATATAGATTTTCAATTCCAATTTTCATTTTCTAATTTCAATTGCTTTCAATTGTAAACTGAACTGATTAAATGTTCTTTTATCTCTCTGTTCTCCAGGCCTCTTCTTCTTCGGTATTTTCTGATCGCAAGGTAAAATTCATCTCTCTCTTCCAGAGTTTTAGGGTTTTTTTTTTAAATTCTTCTCTGGCCTATGAAGATTTTAATTATCCAGTATATGAACTATCCTAACATTATTTACACCGTGCCTTCAGGCACGGGCATACGCTAGTATATATATAAAATAACAATGTATCTAAAAGAAATTATTAACAATGAACAGTGACGTTTGAGTTTCATAACTCTCAGAGCAGTCATGAGAGAAGCCTTTATTCGCCATTGACTTAAAGCGGAAAGTGAAGGTGACGTTTGAGTTTCATAACTCTTAGAGCTCATGAGAAGCCTTTATTGCTGCCATTGACGAAACGAAAAGTGAAAGTGAGAGTGAGTGAGAGCGACAGAGAGAGAGTGAGAGAGACAGAAAGACAAATCAAATGAAAGGATAACTTACGCATCTTAGGGAATTTATCGTCCACCTTCATTTGGGTCAGTTTCTCCAAGCAAGAACTCCCTATACGAAACAAAAATGTGAAGAAAAGAAAATGGGAAAATAAATACAAATAAACAAAGTATGTAATAGAAATTATTAACAATGAACGCCGATGTTTGAATTTGATAACTCTGAGGGAAGCCATGAGAGAAACCTTTCTTGCCACCATTGACGTAACGGAGAGTGAGTGAGAGTGAGAGAGAGAAAGAGAGAGATAGAAAGACAAATCAAATGAAAGGATAACTTACGCATCTGAGGGTTTTCATCGTCCATCTTCATCTGGGCCGCCTTCTCCGAGCAAGAACTCCCTATACAAAACAAAAATGTGAAAAAAAAATGAGAAAATATATATAATAACAAAATATATAAAAGAAGATATTAACAATGAACACCGACGTTTGAGTTTGATAAGTCTGAGAGCAGCCATGAGAGAAGCCTTTCTTGCCGCCATTGACGAAACAGAGAGTGAGAGTGAGTGCGAGTGACAGAGAGAGAGAGACCGGGAGAGTGGAAGAGAGAGAGAGAGAAGCCTTTCTTGCCGCCATTGACGAAATGGAGAGTGAGAGTTAGAGTGAGAGTGAGTGAGAGGGACAGAAAGAGAGAGAGAGAGAGACAGAAAGACAAATCAAATGAAAGGATAACTTACGCATCTTAGGCTTTTCATCGTCCATCTTCATCTGGCCCGTCTTCTCTGAGTAAGAACTCCCTATACAAAACCAAAATGTGAAGAAAAAAATTGAGAACATATATATATAATAACAAAGTATGTAAAAGAAATTATTAACAATGAACACTGACGTTTGAGTTTGATAACTCTGAGAGCAGCCATAAGAGAAGCCTTTCCTGCCGCCATTGACGACACGAGTGAGAGTCAGAGAGAGAGAGAAAGAGAGAGAGGGAGAGAGAGAGAGAGAGAGAGAGAGAAACAAAGAGAATGATAGACATATCAAATGAAATAATAACTTACGCATCTTACGGTTTTCATCGTTCATCTTCATCTGGGCCGTCTTCTTCGAGCAAGAGCTCCTTATAAAAACAAAAATGGGAAGAAAAAAAATTTGAAAATATATATAAAATAACAAAGTACGTAAAAGAAATTATTAACAATGAACACTGACGTTTGAGTTTGATAAATCTAATAGCAGGCATAAGAGAAACCTTTTTTGCCACCATTGACGAAACGGAGAGTGAGAGTGATAGACACACACACACACACACACACACACACACACACACACAGAGAGAGAGAGAGAGAGAGACAGAATGGCAAATCAAATGAAAGGATAACTTACACATCTGAGGGTTTTCATCTACCATCTTCATCTGGGCCGTCTTCTCCGAGCAAGAACTCCTTACACAAAACAAAAATGTGAACAAAAAAATGACAATATATATATAAAATAACAAAATATGTAAAAGAAAATATTAACAATGAACACAGACGTTTGAGTTTGATAAGTCTGAGAGCAGCCATGAGAGAAGCTGTCATGACCCCAACCCGCCTCTAGTAGGATGGTGCCGTGAGGGCCAGTAATCCGTGATTACCGAAGGCCAACTCGTCTAAATCCACACACAACAGAGTATACATAGGGGGCTTACAAATGCGGAAGCAAACAAATCAAGGTACAAGTGGTCCATAAGAGCTGTGCATAAATCAAATGAGAGGGGCCAAGTTTGGCATCCTTCACAAAATCTAAAAAGTCAAAAAGTCACTATCCTATTTAAGTCACATCATCTTATTTAAGTCACATCACCTCTCTAACACATCACTTCAAACCCAACCCAAATCCAACCCATATTTCATAAAAAGTCAAAAAGTGCACTTATTTAGTCTTCCCAAACTTGGCCATAATATGATCTTACAACCAGTTCAAAAATAAAAAATACAATTCACATCTTGATCAAAAGGCTTCTAAGCCGACATGTACAAAATACAGAGAATACAAGCCAAGAAGCATGATTTTCAAGATCTGCCGACGTAAATACAAAAATGCCGAGGTAGAATCAGCATGGCCGACAAGAATGCAAAACAAGCCGACGTAAATCAAATATCCAAAACAAGCTGGTAAACACATCTAGGCGTCGCCGCCGTCCTGCTCATCACCTACATATATATATAGAGGGTGAGTATGGAAACTCAGTGAATGATACTAATAATAAAGGTTTTGCATGAATATAGCCGAAGTTTGTACAAAACAAGTATGCCAAAACCATACAAATACTAGCCGAGATCATTTCAAGCAAAACACAATAAACCTTTACCAAGTCAAAGGATGAACCGTATTCATCTTTCAAATCTTACAAGTTCCAAGGGATGCTCATGACATCGGCAAACAAGGACAAAAGCTTTCCAAACAATCAGTACGTGTAGTAGCCCATTAGTGGCAAGACCCAATATTTGTACGATCCGTAATCGGTTTAGACAAAATGGTGCTGAAGTTTAGAGTCCTCCAGCCAAGGGACTTGTGTTACTTAGGCCCGTACCCCTTTTTAACACAATGGCCTTTTTCAAGAAAGGACCGTATCCTTTTAATACAAGACTGGTGTCACTTAGGCCCGTAGCCCTTTTTGACAAATGATGCTGCGAAAGTTTAGAGTCCTCCAGCTAGGGGACTTGTGTTCCAAGGAAGGACCGTATCCTTTTTAATCCATAATGCTGCGAAAGTTTAGAGTCCGCCAGCTAAGGGACTTTTACACTTAGTGCTGCGAAAGTTTATAGTCCTCCAGCCAAGGGACTTCTCAATTTAACATCAAGACAAAGCTTACACTCGATACATCGAATCAGGCTAATCATTCATGCTTAACAAATACTTTCATCAAAACAAAGCAAGACAAGATTTATCAAAACAGTTTTAACATAGCTTTATTAAAAGCACCACTCACCTCGGTCTTCAGGTGTAGGCTCAAAGCAAGATCAAAGTCCTGACAAATCACATGGCAAATCACATTCTCAAAACAAGCTTTACATACATGTAATGATCTCGGCACTCTCACCGAATCCAAGTCAATAACAAAGCAAAACATGCTGGGGGTCAAAACGTTATCTCCCATCTCGGAAAAAAAAACACACTGGGCACCGTCCAGGTCTAGCCGAGGTCCCACACCTCCCCGCCGAGGTGTGGACCCGATGGCCACAAACCAAACAAAGCCAGGAAACCAGGGTTTCCCTTCAAAGAACAAGATGAACAAGATCATCAAGAACATCAAGATCATGCATGCTGAAATCTTAACTTATTCATGTGAAATCAGAGGTTTTTCATGCTAAGAGTTCAAAAACGTGGACCTGGGTACCCCCACCAAGAAGAACATGCAAGAACAAACACAATAACATGACTCTTGCCATAAACTTCTAGATCAAAGTACAACTTTCATCAAGAACACATGAATACTAACTTTCTCTTCTAAAAACCAACTCCAAATCCATGCATGGCATGCAAAACAAACCCAATCATGCAATGCAGCTTGACAATCAATAAGAATAACCGAAGCAGATCAAGATTCTCACCTCCGATCACAAATCTAACGGTTCGATCACGCAAGACCAAGCTCGAAAGCCACCTCTCTCTCTCTAAAGCTCTTCCTTCTCCCTTGAGAGCTTCTCTCTCTAAAAACAAAGATTGGAGACAAAATGATTTGGTTCAAAGTCCCATTTGTCTTAACACAAGCTGACACGTGGCACTACCGGGTTGGTTCGGTTCAAAAAAGGTGACCGTAGATTAGACAAGACTCGACAAAGCGTACACAACAAGCTTGGTAGCAAGACACATCGACAAGCAAGGACATCGGCTAGAGTCAAAACTTGACAGGTCAACAAAGACATTGGCTAGGGAGGACGGCACTTGACTAAGCTGTGCCACACCTTGGCCTGGGTGTGCCACATCTCGGCCTCGGCTCTGAACACTTCGGCCCAAGGGTGGCATCTCGGCAAGCGTGCCGGGGTGTAGATGGAGGTCGGCTAAGGTTCCAAAACGGTTCTAAGTGCAAAGGTTCAAGGCGAACTAGGCTAAGCTGACCTCGGCTACAGACCAAGCAAGGTACGAGTTCAAGCAAGTAACAATTAACAAGCAAAGCAAAACAAGATAACAAGATTACAAACTCGGCAAGGCAAGATCATACATAAATGCATGCAAGCAAGACTAAATCAAAGTGAGGGTTGTTACATCCTACCCCCCTTAAAGAAGTTTGGTCCCCAAACTTAAGGTACCTTGTTCCAAGAATAATTCTGGATGTCGAATTTTCATTTCTTCTTCCATTTCCCAAGTGGCATCCTTGCCATAGTGCTCTTTCCATTCCACCTTTACCATTGGTATTGACTTGTTCCTCAATTGCTTAACTTGTCTGTCAACAATAGATGTCGGCTTCTCTTCATAATCTAAATTCTCGTTAACTTCAATTCCAGAGAAATCAATCACATGCAGTGGATCCCGAATATACTTCCTTAACATCGAAATGTGGAATACATTATGGACTTGGCTCAATTCTGGCGGCAAAGCAAGTCTGTAGGCAATGGTGTTAACCTTGTCAAGAATTTGAAATGGCCCAATATAACGGGGCGCTAACTTACCCTTCTTCCCAAATCTAGAAACTCCTTTCATTGGTGAAACTTTCAGGAATACATTGTCCCCAACTTCGAATTCTAGCTCGTTCCTTCTCTGGTCGGCATAGCTCTTTTGTCGGCTCTGGGCAGTTTTAATCCTCTGTTGGATAAGTTTAATCTTCTCTGTTGTTACTTGAATTAGTTCGGGACCAAGCAGAGCTCTGTCTCCCACTTCGGTCCAGCATATCGGCGATCTGCATTTTCTCCCATACAAAGCCTCATACGGTGCCATACCAATACTCGCTTGATAACTGTTGTTGTAGACGAATTCCACTAAGGGTAAATGCATTCCCCAATTTCCTTGGAAGTCCAATACACAAAGTCTAAGCATATTTTCAAGTGTCTGAATCATTCTCTCTGTTTGCCCATCCGACCGGGATGAAAAAGTCAGACTAAATCTTAGTTCGGTTCCAAAGGCCCTCTGTAGACTCTGCCAAAATCTGGAGACAAATTTTGGGTCTCTGTCTGACACTATTGACATCGGCACTCCATGAAGTCTGACAATCTCATTCACATATAGTAGGGCAAGTTGATCGGCGTTGAAGGTAGTTTTAACAGTAAAAGTGTCGACTTAGTTAGTCTATCTATTACAACCTAAATCGAATCCATACCTTCGTGTCTTGGCAGTCCAACCACAAAATCCATGGAGATGTGTTCCCACTTTCACTCAGGGATCGGCAAAGGTCGTAAGAGTCCTGCTGGTTTTTGATGTTCTGCTTTTACTTGTTGACAATGCAAACACTGAGACACGAATTCGGCTATTTCTCTTTTCATATTCGGCCACCAAAACGTCTGTTTCATGTCTTGGTACATCTTAGTGCTCCCTGGATGAACAGCAAACTTGGAATTATGAGCTTCCAGCAAAATTTTCCTTTTCAACTCTGGAACATCGGCCACACACAATCTCCCTTTAAACTTGAGCACTTGGTTCTCAAAGGTGTACCCTGACCTCGGCTTCGTAACAATCTCCTCGGCTAACTTTCTGAAGAATTTATCCTCCATTTGTCTTGCCATTACCTCTTCAACAACAGTTGATTCTACTGAAATCATGGTCAAACATGCCAAATTCCCAACTGACTTTCTGCTCAAAGCGTCGGCTACACTGTTAGCTTTTCCTGGGTGATATTGAATTTGCATATCATAGTCTTTCAACAGCTCAAGCCATCTTCTCTGCCTCAAATTCAATTCTTTCTGAGTGAAGAGGTATTTTAAACTCTTATGATCTGTAAAAACCTGACAGGAAGCTCCATACAAGTAGTGACGCCAAATCTTTAAAGCAAATACCACGGCTGCTAACTCCAAATCATGGGTAGGATAGTTCTTCTCATGAGGCTTCAACTGACGAGATGCATACGCTATGACTTTACCTTTTTGCATTAATACACAGCCCAAACCCTTATGCGACGCATCACTATAGACATGAAATTCCTCATTGCCCGATGGAAGTACAAGTACTGGTGCTGTAACTAACCTCGTCTTCAGTTCTTGGAAAGCTGACTCCCGATCTTCAGTCCATTAATACGGTGCTCCTTTCTTAGTCAGTTGCGTCAATGGAATTGCAATCCTGGAGAAATCTTTCACAAACTTCCTGTAATAGCCTGCCAAACCCAGAAAACTTCGGACCTCGGACACATTGGTCGGCCTCGGCCAATTCACTACGGCTTCAACTTTGCTAGGATCAACCGAGATACCTTCTTCATTTATCACATGACCCAGAAACGAAATAGTAGAAAGCCAAAACTCACACTAATTAAACTTAGCATACAGTTTCCGGTCTCTCAAAATCTACAAGGCAATTCTCAAATGATTCTCATGTTCAGCTTCACTCTTGGAATAAATTAATATATCATCAATGAAGACGACCACGAATTCATCTAAGTGGGGCTTGAAGACTCTGTTCATTAAATCCATGAATGCAGCAGGGGCATTGGTCAGTCCAAAAGGCATCACTAAAAACTCGTAGTGGCCATACCTAGTCCGGAAGGCGATCTTCTCAACATCCTCGGCTTTAACCTTAAGCTGATGGTAGCCTGACCTAAGGTCAACCTTGGAAAAGACTCGAGCTCCTTGTAGTTGATCAAGCAAATCATCAATCCTAGGTAATGGGTACTTATTCTTAATGGTGACCTTATTGAGTTCTCTATAATCGATACAAAGGCGGAGTGTACCATCCTTTTTCTTAACAAATAGAACGGGTGCTCCCCATGGTGAAGTGCTCGGCCTAATAAATCCCTTATCTAACAATTCCTGCAGTTGCAGTTTCAATTCCCTAAGTTCGGCTGGGGCCATTCTATATGGTGTCTTGGAGATCGACTGTGTTCCCGACATGACATCAACAGTAAACTCTATTTCCCTATCAACTAATTGACCAGGCAAGTCATCCGGAAAAACATCGGCGAATTCATTAACAACTGGAACGTCGGCTAGAACAAAGATTTCCATTCGATTACTCAAGATATACTACCTGATAACCCTTACACCCTTTGTGGATCAACTTACAGGCCTTCATGGATGAGATTAAGTAAGGTGGGGGCACTACTCCTGTCCCTTGAAAAGTAACCTCGGCTAGGTTTGAGGGTTTTAGTGTGACACTTTTAGAAACACAATTAATAGATGCGCAATTTGCCACTAACCAATCCATTCCCAGTATAACATCAAAATAGGCTATGCCTAAGGGCATTAAATCCACTAACAATTCAACATTCTCAATTATAATAACACATGCTCTATAGATGGATGCAACGATCATAGATTTCCCAGATGGAGTAGACACAAATAATACATGCTCAAGGGGTTCTAATTTCCTATTAATCTTCTCGGCAAACTTAGCAGATACAAACGAATGTGTAGAACCCGAATCAATCAACACATAAGCATCTTGAGAGCAAATAGAGAGTGTACCTGACACCACTGCCTCAGCATTCTGAGTGTCGCCGGGTACTAATGCAAACACTCTGCCCTGCCTCATCTGTCCTTTCCCCGCATTACCTTTCTGTACGGTACCTGTGGTGTTTTCACTTTTCTTGCTGGTTTCGGCCTTTGTCTTAGGACAATCTTTCACAAAATGACCCATTTCGCCACATTCGTAGCAAGCTCCCGACGTCCGGCGACAGACTCCGAAATGTTGCTTCCCACAATCCGAACATGTCGGCTTAGTGTTACCTTCATGCTTTGAATAACCAGTACTGCCCTTATTTATCTTCCTCTTGGTGTCCAACTGTGTTCGGCGACTGTCATGGTTTTGCCTCTTTCGCTGATTCTCTCCCGAGCTCTGGTACCTGTTCAAATTAGCTTCGGCCAAAATGGCTTTGTCCAATACCTCGGCGTAGGTCGGCATGTTGTGCAGGTTAACCCGGTCTTGAATTGGTCCGCGAAGCCCACCTTCAAACTTTCTAGCCTTCATGTATTCATCGTTGGCCATGTGGGGTGCAAACCTTGCCAATTCAGTAAAAGCGCGATCATATTCCGCCACTGTTCGATTGCCTTGCGTCAAAGTCTGAAATTCAGTAGCCTTGCGGTTTCGTACACTGAGGGGAAAATGTTTGTTGTAGAACAGTTCCAAAAACCTTGCCCAAGTTAAACCAGGGTTAGTTTCTCTGATCATCATCCACCATCTGCGGGCGTCATCGTCCAAAGTAAATGCAGCTAATGTCACCCTCTGAACATCGGTGCTGGGGAAGATCTCAAACAGTTTCTCCATTTCCAAAACCCATGCCTCGGCCTTCATCGGCTCTATACCTCCAGAGAATCTCGGCGGTTTCATTTTCTTGAACTCCCTTATCAAAGCTATCGTGCCATCTCCATATAAGGCTGGCTGCGGAGGAACTTGCGGCACTGGAGGAGGGGGAACCACATTTCGGCCGTTTGTTTGCTCGGCCTGGGTCGATGTAGCACTAGCATACTGCTGTCTTGTCTGCCTCAACTCGCGGGCCAATCCTTCCACTAATCTTTCCAATCTGTCCAATCTGTCTTCGGACTGATCTCGGCCAAGTGGAGGTCTACCTCTCCTCATGATGCTATGATTATGCAAAGGGTGACTTTTAAAACAATCAAACAAATAACCACGTAGGCAAGTAACAATAAACATATCAAGACAATGCACACCTTGTTCAAATAGCAAGCACTATGATGCGACCCTAGCCTCTTTCTAAGGGAATTCCTATGCTCTTTAGGACTCGAGTGTCTGAATAACGTATCCTAGGAAACTTGTGCTCTGATACCATTCCGTCACGACCCCAACCCGCCCCTAGTAGGATGGTGCCGTGAGGGCCAGTAATCCGTGATTACCAAAGGCCAACTCGTCTAAATCCACACACAACAGAGTATACATAGGGGGCTTACAAATGCGGAAGCAAACAAATCAAGGTACAAGTGGTCCATAAGAGCTGTGCGTAAATCAAATGAGAGGACATACATAATATGATCTTACAACCAGTTCAAAAATAACAAATACAATTCACATCTTGATCAAAAGGCTTCTAAGCCGACATGTACAAAATACAGAGAATACAAACCAAGAAGCATGATTTTCAAGATCTGCCGACGTAAATACAAAAATGCCGAGGTAGAATCAGCATGGCCGACAAGAATGCAAAACAAGCCGACGTAAATCAAATATCCAAAACAAGCTGGTAAACACATCTAGGCGTCGCCGCCGTCCTGCTCATCACCTACATATATATATAGAGGGTGAGTATGGAAACTCAGTGAATGATACTAATAATAAAGGTTTTGCATGAATATAGCCGAAGTTTGTACAAAACAAGTATGCCAAAACCATACAAATACTAGCCGAGATCATTTCAAGCAAAACACAATAAACCTTTACCAAGTCAAAGGATGAACCGTATTCATCTTTCAAATCTTACAAGTTCCAAGGGATGCTCATGACATCGGCAAACAAGGACAAAAGCTTTCCAAACAATCAGTACGTGTAGTAGCCCATTAGTGGCAAGACCCAAGATTTGTACGATCCGTAATCGGTTTAGACAAAATGGTGCTGCGAAAGTTTAGAGTCCTCCAGCCAAGGGACTTGTGTTACTTAGGCCCGTAGCCCTTTTTAACACAATGGCTTTTTCAAGAAAGGACCGTATCCTTTTAATACAAGACTGGTGTCACTTAGGCCCGTAGCCCTTTTTGACAAATGATGCTGCGAAAGTTTAGAGTCCTCCAGCTAGGGGACTTGTGTTCCAAGGAAGGACCGTATCCTTTTTAATCCATAATCTTTGAAGTTTAGAGTCCTCCAGCTAAGGGACTTTTACACTTAGTGCTACGAAAGTTTATAGTCCTCCAGCCAAGGGACTTCTCAATTTAACATCAAGACAAAGCTTACACTCGATACATCGAATCAGGCTAATCATTCATGCTTAACAAATACTTTCATCAAAACAAAGCAAGACAAGATTTATCAAAACAGTTTTAACATAGCTTTATTAAAAGCACCACTCACCTCGGTCTTCAGGTGTAGGCTCAAAGCAAGATCAAAGTCCTGACAAATCACATGGAAAATCACATTCTCAAAACAAGCTTTACATACATGTAATGATCTCGGCACTCTTACCGAATCCAAGTCAATAACAAAGCAAAACATGCTGGGGGTCAAAACGTTATCTCCCATCTCGGAAAAAAAAACACACTGGGCACCGTCCAGGTCTAGCCGAGGTCCCACACCTCCCCGCCGAGGTGTGGACCCGATGGCCACAAACCAAACA
This sequence comes from Camellia lanceoleosa, assembly GCA_025200525.1. Taxonomy (NCBI): domain Eukaryota; kingdom Viridiplantae; phylum Streptophyta; class Magnoliopsida; order Ericales; family Theaceae; genus Camellia; species Camellia lanceoleosa. The sequence continues at coordinate 89,324,858 of CM045758.1, read as the reverse complement.
AAGCCAGGAAACCAGGGTTTCCCTTCAAAGAACAAGATGAACAAGATCATCAAGAACATCAAGATCATGCATGCTGAAATCTTAACTTATTCATGTGAAATCTGAGGTTTTTCATGCTAAGAGTTCAAAAACGTGGACCTGGGTACCCCCACCAAGAAGAACATGCAAGAACAAACACAATAACATGACTCTTGCCATAAACTTCTAGATCAAAGTACAACTTTCATCAAGAACACATGAATACTAACTTTCTCTTCTAAAAACCAACTCCAAATCCATGCATGGCATGCAAAACAAACCCAATCATGCAATGCAGCTTGACAATCAATAAGAATGACCGAAGCAGATCAAGATTCTCACCTCCGATCACAAATCTAACGGTTCGATCACCCAAGACCAAGCTCGAAAGCCACCTCTCTCTCTCTAAAGCTCTTCCTTCTCCCTTGAGAGCTTCTCTCTCTAAAAACAAAGATTGGAGACAAAATGATTTGGTTCAAAGTCTGCCGGCTGTCTTAACACACAGCTCGGACACGTGGCACTACCGGGTTGGTTCAGTTCAAAAAGGTGACTGATAGATTAGACAAGACTCTGACAAAGCGTACACAACAAGCTTGGTAGCAAGACACATCAGCAAGCAAGGACATCGGCTAGAGTCAAAACTTCGGCGACAGGTCAACAAAGACATCGGCTAGGGAGGACGGCACTTGACTAAGCTGTGCCACACCTTGGCCTGGGTGTGCCACATCTCGGCCTCGGCTCTGAACACTTCGGCCCAAGGGTGGCATCTCGGCAAGCGTGCCGGGGTGTAGATGGAGGTCGGCTAAGGTTCCAAAACGGTTCTAAGTGCAAAGGTTCAAGGCGAACTAGGCTAAGCTGACCTCGGCTACAGACCAAGCAAGGTACGAGTTCAAGCAAGTAACAATTAACAAGCAAAGCAAAACAAGATAACAAGATTACAAACTCGGCAAGGCAAGATCATACATAAATGCATGCAAGCAAGACTAAATCAAAGTGAGGGTTGTTACAGAAGCCTTTCTTGCCGCCATTGACGAAACGGAAAGTGAGAGTAAGTGTGAGAGCAAGTGAAAGTGACAGAGAGAAAGACAAATCAAATGAATTGATAACTTACACATCATAGGGTTTTCATCGTCCATCTTCATCTGGGCCGTCATCTCCGAGCAAGAACTCCCTATACAAAAAAAAATGTGAATAAAAAAAGAGAAAATATGTATCAAATAACAAAGTATGTAAAAGAAATTATTAACAATGAACACCGACGTTTGAGTTTGATAACACTGATAGCAGCCATGAGAGAATCCTTTCTTGCCGCCATTGAGGAAACAGAGCATAAGAGTGAGAGTGAGAGTGACAGAGAGAGATAGAGAGAGACAGAAAGACAAATCAAAAGAAAGGATAACTTACACATCTAAGGGTTTCCATCGTCCATCTTCATCTAGGTCGTCTTCTCCGAGAAAGAACTCCCTATACAAAACAAAAATGTGAAGAAAAAAATGAGAAAATATATATAAAATAACAAAGTATGTAAAAGAAATTATTAATAACGACCACCGACGTTTTAGTTTGATAACCATGAGAGCAGCCATGAGAGAAGCCATTATTGCCGCCATTGACGAAACAGAGAGTGAGAGTGACAGGGACAGTGACAGAAAGTGAGAGACAGAAAGACAAATCAAATGAACGCATAACTTACGCATCTTAGGCTTTTCATCGTCCATCTTCATCTGGGCCGTCATCTCCGAGCAAGAACTCCCAATACAAATAAAAAATGTGAAGAAAAAAAATGAGAAAATATATATAAAATAACAAAGTATGTAAAAGAAATTATTCACAATGAACACCAACGTTTGAGTTTGATAACTCTGAGAGCAGCCATGAAAGAAGCCTTTCTTGCCGCCATTGACGAAACGGAGAGTGAGAGTGAGAGTGAGAGTAAGAGTGAAAGAGAGCGAGAGACACAGAAAGACTAATCAAATAAATGATAACTTACGCATCTTAGGGTTTTCATCGTCTATCTTCGCTTGGGTTATAATCTCCGACCAAGAACTCCCTATACAAAACAAAAGTGTGAAGAAAAAAAATTTGAAAACATATAAAAAATAACAATGTGAAAGAAATTATTAACAATGAACATCGACGTTTGAGTTTGATAACTCTGAGAGCAGCTATGAAAGAAACCTTTCTTGCCGCCATTGACGAAACGGAAAGTGAGAGTGAGTGAAAGTGACAGAGAGAAAGAGAGAGATAGAGACATACACACACACACACAGAGAAAGACAAATCAAGTGAAATGATAACTTACGCATCTTAGGGTTTCATCGTCCATCTTCATCTGGGCTGCCTTCGCCGAGCTAGGACTCCCTATACAAAACAAAAATGTGAAGAAAAAAAAATGAGAATATATATATAAAATAACAAAGTATGTAAAAGAAATTATTAACAATGGACACTGATGCTTGAGTTTGATAACTCTGACAGCAGCCGTAAGAGAAGCCTTTCTTGCCGCCATTGACGAGATGGAGAGCGAGAGTGTGAGTGAGAGTTAGAGTGAGTGAGAGCGACTGAGAGAGACCGAAAGACAAATCAATGAAAGGATAACTTACACATCTTAGGGTTTTCAATGTCCATCTTCATCTGGGCCATCTTCTCCGAGCAAGAACTCCCTCTACAAAACAAAAATGTGAAGAAAAAAAATGAGAAAATATATATAAAATAACAAAGTATTTAAAAGAAATTATTAACAATGGACACCGACCTTTGAGTTTGATAACTTCGAGGGAAGCCGTGAGAGAAGCCTTTTCTGCCGCCATTGACGAAACGGAGAGTGAGAGAGAGAGAGAGAAAGAGAGAGAGAGAGAGAGAGTGTGTGTGTGTGTGTGTGTGACAAATCAAATGAAAGGATAACTTACGCATCTTAGGGTTTTCATCGTCCATCTTCATCTGGGCCGTCTTCTCCGAGCAAGAACTCCCTATACAAAACAAAAATGTGAAAAAAAAAAAGAGAAAATATATATAAAATAAAAAAGTATGTAAAAGAAATTATTAAAAAATTAACACCGACGTCTGAGTTTGATAAATCTGAGAGCAGCCATGAGAGAAACGTTCTTTTCTGCCATTGACGAAACGGACAGTGAGAGTGAGAGTGAGAGTGAGAGAGAGAGAGACAGAAAGAAAAATCAAATGAAAGGATAACTTACACATCTGTGGGTTTCATCGTCCATCTTCATCTGGGCCATCTTCCCCGAGCAAGAACTACTTACATAAAACAAAAATGTAATGAAAGAAAATTAGAAAATATATATAAAATAACAAAGTATGAAAAAGAAATTATTAACAACGAACACCTAACTTTGAGTTTCAGAACTCTGAGAGCAGCCATGAGACAAACCTTTCTTGCCGCCATTGACGAAACGGAGAGTGAGAGTGAGTGAGAGTGAGTGAGAGTGACAGAGAGAGAGATAGACAGAAAGACAAATCAAATGAAAGGATAACTTACGCATCTTAGCATTTTCATCCTCCATATTTATCTGGGCCGTCTTCTCCGAGAAAGAACTCCCTATACAAAACAAAAATGGGAAAAAAAAGAGAAAATATATATAAAATAACAAAGTATCTAAAAGAAATTATTAACAATGAACAGCGACGTTTGAGTTTCATAACTCTCAGAGCAGTCATGAGAGAAGCCTTTATTGCTGCCATTGACTAAACGGAGAGTGAAAGTGAGAGTGACTGAGAGTGACTGAGAGAGAGAGAGAGAGAGAGAGAGAAAGAGACAGAAAGACAAATCAAATGAAAGGATAACTTACGTATCTTAGGGGTTTCATTGTCCATCTTCATCTGGGTCATCTTCTCCGAGCAAGAACTCCCTATACGAAATAAAAATGTAAAGAAAAAAAATGAGAAAATATATATAAATAAATAATGTATGTAATGGAAATTATTAACAGTGAACGCCGATGTTTGAGTTACATAACTCTGAGAGAAGCCATGAGAGAAACCTTTCTTGCCACCATTGAGGAAACATAGAGTGAGAGTGAGAGTGAAAGAGAGAGAGAGACAGAGACAGAAAGACGAATCAAATGAAAGGATAACTTACGCATCTAAGGGTTTTCGTCATCCATCTTCATCTGGGTTGTCTTCTCCGAGCAAGAACTCCCTATACAAAACAAAAAAGTGAAAACAAAATGAGAATATATATATAAAATAACAAAATATGTAAAAGAAAATATTAACAATGAACACCGACGTTTGAGTTTGATAAGTCTGAGAGCATCCATGAGAGAAGCCTTTCTTGCCGCCATTGACGAAATAGAGAGTGAGAGTGAGTGAGAGTGACAGGGAGAGAGAGAGAGAGAGCGGGAGAGTGGTAGAGAGAGAGAGAGAGAGAAGCCTTTCTTGCCGCCATTGACGAAATGAAGACTGAGAGTGAGGGTGAGATTGAGTGAGATTGACAGAGAGAGAGAGAGACAGAAAGACAAATCAAATAAAAGGATAACTTACGCATCTTAGGCTTTTCATCGTCCATCTTCATCTGGGCCATCTTCTCTATGTATGAACTCCCTATACAAAACCAAAATGTGAAGAAAAAAAATGAGAACATATATATATATAATAACAAAGTATGTAAAAGAAATTATTAACAATGAACACTGATGTTTGAGTTTTATAACTCTGAGAGCAATCATAAGAGAAGCCTTTTTCGCTGCCATTGATGAAATGGAGTGTGAGAGTGAGAGTGAGAGTGAGAGTGAGAGAGACAGAGAGAGAGACAGAAAGACAAATCAAATGACATGATAACTTACACATCATAGAGTTTTCATCATCCATCCTCATCTGGGCCGTCTTCTCTGAGCAAGAACTCCCTGTACCAAAAAAAAAAATGTGAATAAAAAATGAGAAAATATATATAAAATAACAAAGTTTGTAAAAGAAATTATTAACAATGAACACCGACGTTTGAATTTGATAACACTGATTGCAGCCAAGAGAGAATCCTTTCTTGCTGCCAATGACAAAACAGAGAATGAGAGTGAGAGTGGGAGTGAGAGTGACAGAGAGAGAGAGAGAGAGAGAGAGAGAGAGAGAGAGAGAAAGACAAATCAAATGAAAGGATAACTTACGCATCTGAGGGTTTTCATCGTCCATCTTCATCTGGGCCGTCTTCTCCGAGCAAGAACTCCTATACAAAATGTAAATGTGAAGAAAGAAATGAGAGAATATATATATAATAACAAAGTATGAAAAAGAAATTATTAGTAACGAAAACCGACGTTTTAGTTTGATAACCCTGAGAGCAGCCATGAGAGAAACCTTTCTTGCCGCCATAGACGAAACGGAGAGTGAGAGTGAGAGTGACCGTGACAGTGAGAGAGAGAGAGAGAGAGAGACAGAAAGACAAATCAAATGAAAGGATAACTTACGCATCTTTGGGTATTCATCGTCTATCTTCATCTGTGCAGTCTTCTCTGAGCAAGAACACACTATATAAAAAAAAAATATGAAGAAAAAATTGAGAATATATATATAAAATAACAAAGCATGTAAAAGAAATTATTAACAATGAACACCGACGTTTCAGTGTGATAACTCTGAGAGCAACCGTGAGAAAAGCCTTTCTTGACGCCGTTGACGAAACAAAGAGTGACAGTGAGAGTGAAAGTGAGTGACTGTGAGAGTGAGAGAGAGAGAGAGAGAGAGAGAGAGAGAGAGAGAGAGAGAGACAAATCAAATGAAAGGATAACTTATGCATCTTAGGCTTTTCATCGTCCATCTTCATATGGGTCGTCTTCTCTGAGCACGAACTCCCTACACAAAACAAAAATGTGAAAAAAAAAATGAGAAAATATATATGAAATAAAAAAGTATGCAAAAGAAATTATTAACAATGAACACCGACGGTTGACTTTGATAACTCTGAGAGCAACCATGAGAGAAGACTTTCCTACCGCCATTGACGAAACGGAGAGTGAGAGAGAGAATGAGTGAGAGTGACAGAGAGAGACACAGAAAGACAAATCAAATGAAAGGATAAGTTACGCATCTTAGAGTTTTCAGAGTCCATCATCATCTGAGCCATCTTCTTGAAGCAACAACTCCTTATACAAAACCAAAATGTGAAGTAAAAAATTGAGAATATATATAAAAAATAACGAAGTATGTGAATGAAATTATTAACATTGAACACCGACGTTTTAGTTTGATAACTCTGAGAGTAGCCATGAGAGAAACCTTTCTTGCCGCCATTGACGAAAACAGAGAGTGAGAGTTAGAGTGAGAGTGAGTGAGAGTGACAGAGAGAGGGAGAGATAGAAAGACAAATCAATTGAAAGGTTAACTTACGCATCTGAGGGTTTTCATCGTCCATCATCATTTGAGTCGTCTTCTCCGAGCAAGAACTCCCTATACAAAACAAAAATGTGAAGAAAAAATGGAAAAATATATATAAAATAACAAAGTATGGAAAAGAAATTATTAATCTAACACACAAGCGTTTTAGTTTGACAACCCTGAGAGCAGCCATGAGAGAAGCCTTTCTTGCCGCCATTGACGAAACGGAGAGTGATAGTGAGAGTGACAGTGACAGAGAGAGAGAGAGAGACAGAAAGACAAATTAAATGAAAGGATAACTTACGCATCTTAGGATTTTAATCGTCCATCTTCATCTGGGCATTCATCTCCGAGCAAGAACACCCTATACAAATCAAAAATGTGAAGAAAAAAAATGAGAAAATATATATAAAATTACGAAGTATGTAAAAGAAATTATTCACAATGAACAACAACGTTTGAGTTTGATAACTCTAAGAGCACCCATGAGAGAAGCCTTTCTTGCCGCCATTGACGAAACGGAGAGTGAGAGTGACAGTGAAATAGAGAGAGAGAGAGAGAGAGATAGACAGACAGACAGAAAGACAAATAAAATGAAATGATAGCTTACGCATCTTAGGGTTTTTATCGCCCATCTTCGCATGGGCCATATTCTCCGACCTAGAACTCCCTATACAAAACAAAAATGTGAAGAAAAAAAAATGAGAAAAGATATATAAAATAACAAAGTATGTAAAAGAAATTATTAACAATGAACACCGACGTTTGAGTTTGATAACTCTGAGAGCAACCATGAAAGAAACCTTTATTGCCGCCATTGACGAAACGGATAGTGAGAGTGAGTGAGTGAGAGAGAGAGAGAGAGAGAGAGAGAGAGACAGAAAGACAAATCAAATGAAATGATAACTTACGCATCTTGGGGTTTTTATCGTCCATCTTCATCTGGGCCGTCTTCTCCGAGCTAGAACTCCCTATACAAAACAAAAATGTGAAGAAAAACAATGAGTAAATATATATAAAATAACAAAGTATGTAAAAGAAATTATTAACAACGAACACCGATGTTTGAGTTTGATAACTCTAACAGCAGCCATGAGAGAAGCCTTTCTTGCCGCCATTGACGAAACGGAGAGAGAGAGTGAGAGTAAGAGTGAGAGTTAGAGTGAGTGAGAGCGACTGAGAGAGACAGAAAGACAAATCAATGAAAGGATAACTTACGCATCTTAGGGTTTTTAATGTCCATCTTCATTTGGGCCGTCTTCTCCGGGCAAGAAGTCCCTCTACAAAACAAAAATATGAAGAAAAACAATGAGAAAATATATATAAAATAACAAAGTATGTAAAAGAAATTATTAACAATGAACACCGACGTTTCAGATCGTTAAATCTGAGAGCAACCATGAGAGAAGCCTTTCTTGCCGCCATTGATGAAATGGAGAGTGAGAGTGAGTGATTGTGACAGAGAGAGAGAGAGAGAGAGAGAGAGAGAGAAAGACAGAAAGACAAATCAAATGAAAGGATAACTTACGCATCTTAGGGTTTTCATCATCCATTTTCATCTGGGCCGTCTTCTCCAAGAAAAAACTCCCTATACAAAACAAAAATGTGAAGAAAAAAAATTGAGAAAATATATATCAAATAAGAAAGTATGTAGAAGAAATTATTAACAATGAACACCGAAGTTTGACTTTGTTAACACTGAGAGTAGCCATGGGAGAAGCCTTTCTTGCCGCCATTAACGAAACGAAGAGTGAGAGTTAGAGTGAGTGAGCGTGACAGAGAGAGAGAGATAGAGAAAGAAAGACAAATCAAATAAAAGGACAACTGACGCATCTTAGGGTTTTCATCGTCTATTTTCATCTGGGCCATCTTCTTAGAGCAAGAACTCCCTATACAAAACAAAAATGTGAAGAAAAAAAATGAGAAAATATATATAAAATAACAATGTATGTAAAAGAAATGATTAATAACGAACACCGACGTTTGTGTGTGGCAACTCTGAGAGCAGCCATGAGAGAAGCCTTTCTTGCCGTCATTGACAAAATGGAGAGTAAAAGTAAGAGAGAGAGTGAGAGTGGGGGAGAGTGTGACTGACAGAGAGAGAGAAAGAGAAACAGAGCGACAATTCAAATGAAAGGATAACTTACGCATCTTAGGGTTTTTATCATCTATCTTCATCTGGGTCGTCTTCTCCGAGCAAGAACTCCCTATACAAAACAAAAATGTGAAGAAAAAAATGAGAAAATATATATATAAAATAAAAAAATACGTAAAAGAAATTGTTAACAATGAACACCGACATTTGAGTTTGATAACTGTAAGAGCAGGCGTGAGAAAAGCCATTCTTGCCACCATTGACGAAACGGAGTGAGAGTGAAAGTGAGTGAGTGAGAGTGAGAGACAAAGCAGACGGACAAATCAAATTAAAGGATAACTTACGCATTATACACTTTTCATCGTCCATCTTCATCTGGGCTGTCTTATCTGAGCAAGAACTCCCTATACAAAACGAAAATGTGAGGAAAAAAAATGAGAAAAGATATATAAAATAACAAAGTACGTACAAGAATTTATTAACAATGAACACCGACGTTTGAGTTTGATAACTCTGAGAGCAGCCATGAGAAAATGTTTTCTTGCCGCCACTGACAAAACGGGGAGTGAGAGTGAGAGTGGGAGTGAGTGAGAGTGACAGGGAGAGAGATAGACAGAAAGACAAAACAAATGAAAGGATAACTTACGCATCGTAGGGTTTTCATCATCCATCTTCGTCTGGGTCGTCTTATCCGAGCAAGAACTTCCTATACAAAACAAAAATGTGAAGAAAACAAATGAGATATAAAATAACAAAGTATGTAAAAGAAATTATTGACAATGAACCCCAACATTTGAGTTTGATAACTCTGAGAGCAGCCATGAGAGAAGGCTTTCTTGGCCCCATTGACGAAACGAAAAGAGAGAGTGAGAGTGAGTAAGAGTGATAGAGAGAGACAGAGACAGAGACAGAGAAAGAACGACAAATCCAATGAAAGGATAACTTACACATCTTAGGGTTTTCATTGTCCATCTTCATCTGGGCTGTCTTCTCTGAGCAAGAACTCCCAATACAAAACAAAAATGTAAAGTAAACAAATGAGAAAATATATATAAAATAACAAAGTATGTAAAAGAAATTATTAACAATGAACACCGACATTTGAGTTTGATAACTCTGAGAGCAGCCATGAGAGAAGCCTTTCTTGCTGCTGTTGACAAAACGGAGAGTGAGAGTGAGAGTGTGAGAGAGAGAGAGAGAGAGAGAGAGAGCGAGAGAGACAGAAAGACATATCAAATAAATGGATAACTTACGCGTTTTCATCGTCTGTTATCATCTGGGCCGTCTTCTCCGGGCAAGAACTCCCTATACAAAACAAAAATGTGAAGAAAAAAAAATGAGAAAATATATATAAAATAACAAAGTATGTAAAAGAAATTATTAACAATGAATACCGACGTTTGAGTTTGATAACTCTCAGAGCAGCTATGAGAGAAGCCTTTCTTGCCGCCATTAACGAAACGGAGAGTGAGAGTGAGAGTGAGTGAAAGTGATAGAGAGACAGATGCAGAGCATGCATGCAGAGATGAGACAGAGACAGAAAGACAAATCAAATGAAAGGATAACTTACGCATCTTACGGTTTTCATCGTCTATCTTCATTTGGGCCGTCTTCTCCGAGCAAAAACTTCCTACACAAAACAAAAATGTGAAGAAAAAAATGAGAAAAGATATATAAAATAACAAAGTATGTAAAAGAAATTATTAACAATGAACACTGACGTTTGAGTTTGATAACTCTGAGAGCAGCTGTGAGAGAAGCCTTTCTTGCCGCCATTGACGAAATGGAGAGTGATAGTGAGTGAGAGTGAGAGTGACAGAGAGAGAGAGACAGAAAGACAAATCAAATGAAAGGATAACTTACGCATCTTAGGGTTTTCGTTGTCCATCTTCAACTTCTCCTTCTCCTGCTTTTCCGACCATCCTTGTTGCCCGTAAAAAGGCCGAGTCATCTTCTCCGAGCAAGAACTCCCTATACAAAACAAAAATATGAAGAAAAAACATTAGAAAATCTATATAAAATAACAAAGTATGTAAAAGAAATTATTATTAATGGACACCGACGTTTGATGACTCTAAGAACAGCCATGAAAGAAGCCTTTCTTGCTGCCATTGACGAAACGGAGAGTAAGAGTGAGTAATAAGACAGTATGGAGTGACAAGACAGAATGTGTGATGATTATATATATATAATATAGGAGCAGGGGCTAGGGCTGTTGTCATAAGTAGTAAAACGAGAATGGAAGAAATTGATGGCAGGAGATTGAGTTACCATGTTACACTCCATGGTCAAGCTCAATCAAAGGCTAAATTAGTTTACTGCCATATAATTCTAATCAAAGCCTAAATTAGTTTACTGTCGTATAATTGTATTCTTTGTAGTAAGGTGAAATAGATCATTCAAAGAATTGACTGTTTGGGTTTTTGGTTTGGTTAGGTGTACCATTTGCAAGATAATATTTTAATTATTAATATATATAATATTTATCTTTATATCCTTATAGTGTCTGAAGAAATGCATATATAAAAAATTATAATTATAACTATTAATATATAGTAATATTTATCATTAATTTATATATACATTAATTTTTTAAACCCTACTTATGTGATATTTTCCCTTCTTTTAATTCATTACAATTGATCGACCTGTTTTTTTAGCTGTCTAACCTTTAAAGTGAGGTTTCATAAAATAAAATTTAAAATTTAAAAAAAAAACCCTTAAAAGTGAGATATATTATATATAATGCAGCATAACACGCTCAGCTCAACCCTCTCCGAGTAGGACTGAGAGTTGCTGCTGTGCCTTATGGCACTACAGTCCTATTGTGAAGTCTCATAGAGGTATTTTTTGACTATATTTTAATAATCTGAACCGTTCATATTGTAGCAAATTAACTGTCACCATGTAGGCACCAGATTGGCACGAGCGTATGTACGGATTAATAGTGGAGAACAAACAATATATATATTATAAATATAGGCTCACTGTCCAATATCTAGGCTAGCCTTTTGATTTTTTTTGGGGTTAAAATAGTCTTATTTGGGATTTTTTTTTTGACTTTTTTAATATTTATGAGAAAAAAATAAAATAATTATAAATTGATGTGACATTTTTTAGCCTAGTAATTAAAAAATTCATTTTGTTTTTTTATAATTAAAATAGTCTCAACCTCTCTAAACCAACATGCCAAATGGCTACTTATGAAGTAATGAGTTTACAAAAATTAGTTATATATATTGAAAATAATTTTGAAATTTTTGATAATTTAATATTTTTTGTAGTTGAATAGGTTAGTAAAAGAAAAAATGATTGATTGATGCGTAAAAGGTGAAAAAATGAGAGTGGAGAGAGTGGAAAGAGAAAAGTAATTGATTGATGTGTAGTAGAGAAAAAAAATAATCCTGTTCAGTTTTAAGTTTTCAAAATTAGTTTTCTAAGTTTTCAATTCATATTTTTGTATTTTTAGTCAATTTTTTCTAAAAATTTTTAGATCTATTTAATTTTAATTTACTTAAAAGGTAAAAAAAATTACAAAAATCTTTAAAAAATTCTTTGAATACAATAAAATAAAATAAAAATGTATTGAATTTTTATATTTTTTGTATTTAGGGAATTTTAAAAAAATCACAAATATTATACTTTTTAAATGTATTTAAATTAGGTGTATCTTAAAATTTAAAAAATTTGTGTAAAATATTAAAAAAATCACTAAAAACATAAAAAATGAAAATTTCAATTTTTTAAAAAGTGGAGGCCTTATTTGTCATAATCTAAAAAAATCAAAAAGTCATTATCCTATTTAAATTACATCATCTTATTTAAGTCACATCACTTCAAACCCAACTCATACCCAATTCATATTTTATAAAAAGTCAAAAAGTACACTTATTTAGATTATCTCAAACTACCCCTCAATTTTCTAGAACTAAACATGGCGAATAATTTTGAATCTTTTTAAAAAAAAATTTAACTAACAAATTTTTTTTTTTTTTTAAATTATCTCTGAAGACAAATCAATCAAAGCCAATATTTACCAAAAAAAAAAAAAAATCCATTGCACATATGTATAGATATTTTGAAATAGCAATAGCAATATCGTGTCTTACAAGAATAAAAAATTCATATTTTTTTTTGGTCGTTTTTGTTTCTTTCTTTAGCTGAGAGAATTGAAAAAGTAAGTGGGACCCACAGTATCAGTCTGAGTATAGGCCTGTTTGGTAGAACTTATAAGCTCCTTATTTCAGCTTTTAGCTTAATTTAAGTTAAAATATTATGTTTAGTACAGTTTAAGTTAACTAGCTTATAGATTAAATCAAGCTATTTCTCAACTTATCTCAAAAACTGGTCAGGGGGCCTAAATTTTTTACTTAAGTGCCTAGATGGTGTGGGGGCCTAAAATTACTTAAATGTCCTCGTCAATACCCAAATATTAATATTAATTAAAAAAGAAAAAATTGTATATTTCTGAAGAAAAAGAAAAAAATCAATATTAATTAAAAAATAAATATTATTTGGTATTAATTATTAATAAATTCATATTGTATATTTTTATATTAATTAAAAAATAAAAAATTGTATGTTTCTGAAGAAAAAGAAAAAAAATCAATATTAATTGGTATTAATTATTAATAAATTAATATTGTATACTTTTGTAATGAATTAATTATTAATTGATACTAATAAAAATTAATTATTAATATTAATTTATACCAATTTATAATTTTAGTATTAATTGAGACTAATTAAGCCATTAATTGATACTAATTAATAATTTTAGTATTAATTGATACTAATTAATAATTCTAGTATTAATTGATACTAATTAATTTATAATGGAAAAAAATTATGACAATAATACTTCCATTACATTTTTATCAAATGTATTAATTTTTATATTAATTGATACTAATTAATACTAATTATATTAACTTTTATTAATGAAATATTTTTTTTTTAAAATTAAGACTGAAAAAAAATGACAATATAATCATTTTTATATCATATAAAGGCAGAAAGGACAATTATACAGTAAAAAGTTATTTTGTAGCTTATTAACCAAACACTACTTTGCTGCTTAAATTCATAATCCCACAGCTGCACCAAACAAATTAACAGCTTATATTCACAGCTATAAGCCATAATTTGTTAAGTTATAATCTATAATCACTTTTCCACATCCCTACCAAACGGGGCCTATGTCTCCCAAATTTTTTTTTAAAAAAATTCAAATTTACTTTCTTTAATCTTGTTTTAGAGGTGTTAGATTAGTTTTTTTTTTTTAATTTCTAATTTTTATAAAAAAAAAAAAGAAAAGTGAATTATTATTGAAGTGATATGATAAAGAGGTAATATGATATAGATAAAAAAAGTAACGTGACTCAAATAAAATAATCATGACACAAATAAGACTGTCACGCCCCCAAAATATTACAATAAAGATAACTCATATGCGGAATAAATATGAGAAACAACATACTTTCATATATCAGCGTTCACTGTTTAACAAGCAATTAAATGCCATATAGGCTATCATCTTTCCAAGACATTGCCTGGTTACACAAATTGAGTCTAACTCATTACATCATAAACCCTTGGTTTTACAAATAACAAACATGAGTACATAAAGCATAAATAGGAAACTCTTGCTTCCCGAGAGTCCATCCATGCTATTGCCTTGGAGGTAACACCTCACCTGCACCTGAAAATGATATTCCCCTATAGGGTGAGCTAACAGCCCAGTAGAGATATGCTAAACATAATATGAGCAATAGATAAAACATGAGCATTCGATAAATGTTTGACTCACATATATCCATTCATAATCCATTTCAGTTACATGACAAATGTATCCATGTTCATATTAATTTTCATTTCTTAATTCATAATCCTGGCTCAGAACCTGGCCATACCCTTTAAGTGAGATTACATCTCATATCAACAGTACTTCCATTTCAATTGAGATAAAGACTCAAATTAAACATTTTCGGTTTTATGACATTAAGTCCATGTTACATTTCATTTCACATTTCTTTTTCAACTTTGAGTTTGAAAACAAGGCTTAATACCTAGCCAAATAACTTAATGAGATTAAGACTCATCTTTAAAACACTTTCGAAATTCATGATGGATACACATTTTAATGTTGTATCGATAACACATAAACTATTTCCACACTTTACGAAAGATACACATTTCGGTACTGTATCAACATAACATAGAATCACCTCTATACTTCATAATTGATAACGATATACATTTTAGTGCTATATCAAATCAATTTAAACACTTCCATAATCAACACTTGATACACATTGTAGTGCTGTATCAATGTCACACAAAATCCGGTTTAGAGGTCCATCCCCTACCTTCCCCTAAACCGTGGAGTACATCCCCTATCTCCTCACACACAACACATGTATATAAACATAAATCATATACAATCAATCAATACATAAAGTTAATGCATTATTCCAGTGGCTATATTCGATGACATATTCGATTGATTAGTTTTAGTTTGCCTAATCATCATGCATTGTCTACAACAATCAAGACTATCATCCACCGATAGCCTAAAGCAGTTATTTCTAAACAGATAATAAATGTCTCAACAGATATAAAATCTCAATATTTTTAAAGTGAGCGATTTATAAATTCAACTCCACCATTCTAACCCATAATGAGCTAATTCCATTATTTCCAACTCAATTTCACTTTTCCATAACAGTTGTCATTAATTACACTAATGACTCAAATATATCCAAACATGGCATTTTTCCTCTTTTTTCTCAATATTGACCCAAAGGTCCAAATATTATCAACAACATCAATACTATCATTTTAAGACCCAAATATATATTTATGAGCCAAAATAACAAAACCCTTCTTTTGAAAATAACACATTTCAAGTCTTAACTTTTCCAAATCAACCCATCTATCCAAATAACTCAATGTTTATGTTAAAGCACATAAGAATGAGTAGGAATCCCTACCTCAAGCTTGAAGAGAAAACAAGCAAAAATCCAAATTTTTGATTATGCCGGATTTTGATCTCCACCGATCAAAATGTTGCTCTCACCAAATTCTCGGTTTAGCAAAGTCACATATGATAATCGGAAGGTAGTTGTAGCCTGCTTCGCACATCCTCATTAATCATATTCTCTTTGCACAACCCATCCATCAAAGTACAAGAAGTAAACACATCGGGTGCACAATTCCACACCGCATTTCTCAACACCTCAATAGGTCTATCAATTAATCCTGATCTACACATTGCTTTGCTAACCACGAACAGAGCATAACACCTCATTGTTGAAAAATCGGTATCAATATGGGAGGAGATCAGAATAGCACTTTCTTCTGCTTCAGATGCATATTTTGGCGATATTCTCACTATAATGTGATTTAGATCTGAATAGACAAGTGTTCTTCCCTTAAAAAGGCCACCGACCAGCCGATTGGCACCAGAGTTTGCATGAAAAAAAATCCACTTGAACATCAACTTCCCAATGAGTTGTTTTCTTTATATTTTCCGACTGACCAAGACATATTGCGCATCAAGATCAACAAAGATTAGAACCGACAGACGTGGGCCCAAATCACCAATTCCTTTACATGATTCATGGCTTCTTCCTCGGAAAAGCCCATCTTGCTGCTGATCGTGATAGAAGAGGCATAGGCAAAGTCTCAAATTGATAATGATAAACAGCCCAAGAGCCATATATCACCAGAACAAATAGTGCCAGTAACGCATATGGTGACCTGTTTCGAATTCTAACACTAACACTTGTTTGCAGTCCCTTGCTAACATCAGGAACATCACTAGGCTTATGACTAACCGCGAGATTTGTTGTCCCCGAAGAACTTGCATTTTTCCGTTTCATTCTCACAAATATGATTAAGCAATCACCTAAAAAAAAAAAAAAAAAAATTCTAGAAATGAGCGAGTTGAAAAGAAGAAGATGAAACTGTGAGAGAGAGAGAGAGAGAGAGAGAGCAGTCTGTTCGTCATCTCCTCCTCTGTGTGTGCCTCCAGCCCATGTGTGTGCCTTTTTGTTTTTGGTGTGCACTGCCCGAATTCAATACATAAAGAGAGATGTTGTGTCTCTTTATTTATTTATATATATATTTTTTTTATTCGAAAGTGCTCCACCGGGCCATTTCCCTAAATAAGCCAAAATAGTAAGGAAATTCCCAAACTAAGCCTATTTTTCAAAGATTTCCCAAAATAGGCTAAATCTCGGTTCA
Source organism: Camellia lanceoleosa (assembly GCA_025200525.1). NCBI lineage: Eukaryota > Viridiplantae > Streptophyta > Magnoliopsida > Ericales > Theaceae > Camellia > Camellia lanceoleosa. The sequence continues at coordinate 89,308,171 of CM045758.1, read as the reverse complement.
AAATCACGAGTTCAACACTTTTTCCCGGGTCAGGAAATCTTGAACTTGTCGTTACGGCGCGAAGTTTATGAAGAACTCATGTTACAAACCGCGAGTTTAATTAAATTGTTTTTCTTTTGATTCCAAGCACGAGTTTAATTATTTCATCCCAAAAAAATTTGTTCTGAACTCGCTTTTTGTAACAAATGATTTCATCAAAAAAAAATTTTTTTCTAAACTCAATGATTTCATCAAAAATTTTTCTTCGAACTCATTGCTTCTAACCGCGAGTTCATCAAAAAATTTTCTTCAATTCATGATTTCTAACCGCGAGTTTAAGTGAATTTTATTTTTAACATAAATTTTTCATTTTACTTTGTTTTAAGTGAAATTTTTTTTTTTCTCTGTTGTCATTGTTTTGGTGATAATGTATTTCAGAATAAATTTTTGGGTTAAAATTGTTTTACTAAAACCGTTCTCATGTTAATTTATTTTTTCTTTTATTTTGGGTTAGAATGTGTAATTCAGCATTTTTTTTTGGTTTGACTAAAGTAAATTTATTTTGTTTTTCTTGTGTTTGTTTTGGGTTAGAAGGTGATAATATAAATCATAAATTTCTTTTCGCTTTACTAAAGTCATTTTCATGTAAAGTTTTTTATTTATTATTTATTTTCTGTTGTATTTGTTTTAGGTTAGAATATGTTATTCAGAAATTTGTTTTGGCTTTACTAAAGCCGTTTTCATGTAAATAATAATTTTGTTTTCTGTTGTCTTTGTTTTGGGTTAGAAGGTGATAATGTAATTCATAAATTTCTTTTCTCTTTACTAAAGCCATTTTCATGTAAAGTTTTTTAATTTTTATTGTTTCTGTTGTCTTTGTTTTGGGTTAGAATGTGTTATTCAGAAATTTGATTTGGCTTTACTAAAGCCATTTTCATTTAAATAATTTTTTTTTCTGTTGTCTTTGTTTTAGGTTAGAAGGTGATAATGTAATTCATAAAACCTTGAGGAAAAAACACATAAGTAGTACAGACATAAGTCTCGGACAAGAATACATTGTTTACACCATGAACTGAACACACAATACGTAGATAAACATAAAAGTTAGACAGACAAATATTAGGCGCATAATCGACAAACTCATTACTTAAACACTTACTCTAACACGTATATTACATATGAATGCATAACCTAATATTGCCAAGTGTAGACATTAACACCTAATTCGCGCTTAAATCGGTAGGTGGCTCGAGTCCGAACAATCCGAAAGCTCGCCGAGAGACAAGCCGAGGATCCTCCATGATAGCCTTGATAGCCGCATCATTTGGTTCTGCTTTTGTTCTTCCGGGCATCCTTCTTAACTATGAGTAGTCATATCACGGGCCAACCTACGACCCATTTGAGAAATCTCACGTTGTAGTCTTTGACATAGTCGATCAACATTATCGATCTTCCTTTTGGATCTCAACAGTAACGTGCTTTTGGCACCTTCACTGCCTTTTCCCGACATAACCTTTCATTTTGCACTCGCCTATAAATAGTGCAGCCACTTGAAGTCTAGCGCTTGCATAACCATATCCTGCTTTGATTCTCGATGGATCCTCCACCAAACCACATGGATCTCGATAGTACTTGGGCATGACAAAATGTCGCTTCGAACCTATCATGATAAGCACAAGAGGCATCTAACAAAGGAAATGGTGTTTCATCTTCAAAGATCGCCACTTCCCTTCCCCTCGCCGTGAACTTTCACCCTTTGCAAGTTCCTACCACCTCGCGATTCCCACCACTCCTCCCATGAACCATGTAGCCATGCTAATTTTGTAAAGCAAATAAATGATAATTTCGTAGGGCTTAAATGAGTTGTAAGGTTGTGTCTTCACCTTTACTCGTTTATATAGTTGGTTATGAACGACTTTAGAAAGATGCCTCTGCATGACAATCCCACATAAATGAACAATGTATGAGTTGTCAGTACATTGAAAAAACAGAGAAAAGCAAATACTCTGTACGAAGTCACGTGACTTTTTGAATTCACAGTTGCCATGTGACTTTCGGAATTCAGAAATCAGTGAATTCACTGTTGCCATGTGACTTTCTGAATTGAGAATCCCACATATATTAATAAGAAATGAGTTGTCATTGTAATAAAAAAATCAAGAAAAAAATCGAGAAAACCAAAGTCTGTGCACCAAGTCACATGTCTTGACAATCCATCTGCATATACCGACAAAATAAGGGCATGCTCATTGTAAGGTAAATTAGTGAATTCACTGTTGCCATGTGACTTTCTGAATTGAGAATCCTACATATATATTAATAAGAAATGAGTTGTCATTGTAATAAAAAAATCGATTACAAAATCGAGAAAACCAAAGTCTGTGCACCAAGTCACATGTCTTGACAATCCATCTGCATATACCAACAAAATAAGGGCATGCTCACTTACGAAATCGCTTGAATTCACTGTTGCCATGTGACTTTCTGAATTGAGAATCCTACATATATATTAATAAGAAATGAATTGTCATTGTCAAAAAAAAATCGAGTAAAAAATTGAGAAAACCAAAGTCTGTGCACCAAGTCACATGTCTTGACAATCCATCTGCATTTTCTTACAAAATAAGGGCATGCTCATCGACCAGAAATCGCTGAATTCATCGCTTGCCATGTGACTTTCTCAATTGAGATTCCCATATATATGAAAATGGTGTTGAGTTGTCATTGTAATAAAAAAATTGAGTACTAAATCGAGAAAACCAAAGTCTGTGCACGAAGTCACATGTCTTGACAATCCATCTGCATATACCGACAAAATAAGGGCATGCTCACTAACGGTAAATCAGTGAATTCACTGTTGCCATGTGACTTTCTGAATTAAGATTCCCATATATATCAAAATGGTGTTGAGTTATCATTGTAATAAAAAAATCGAGCAACAAATCGAGAAAACCAAAGTCTGTGCACCAAGTCACATGTGTTGACAATCCATTTGCATATACCGACAAAATAAGGGCATGCTCATCGACGGTAAATCGCTGAATTCATCAAGCCATGTGACTTTCTCAATTGAGATTCCCACATATATCAAATTGGTGTTGAGTTGTCATTGTAATTACAAAATTGAGCAACAAATTGAGAAAACCAAAGTCAGTGCACCAAGTCACATGACTTGACAATCCATCTGCATATACCGACAAAATAAGGGCATGCTCACTGTAAGGTAAATCAATGAATTCACTGTTGCTATGTGACTTTCAATTGAGAATCCCACATACATGAAATTGGTGTTGAGGTAACTGCTTGTGTATAATTAATTGTAAATAGTGATTTTGATAAGCAAATCAAGTAAAACCAATGGGGTTTTAAATTTAGTTCCCAACCGGACCAACCACTTGGCTTTGAGCTTGTTTGTCTAGCCCCCAAGTTTAGTTATCTCAACCCCTATTCCTTAACAGAGTCATCATTTTGACTGCCTTCCAGAATTTGAAGGCGAATTCTTTTTTTTCCCGATGGAGATTGAAATTCTTTATGTACAAGATCCCTATTTCACAAGCCGCAGTTAAGGGAAGCTTTTCACCGAGCTACCTGTTCTGTTTTATGTGTTGTTCAAGGCGGTTGTTCGTTTGTATGAACTTTATTTAGTTCCCCAACTGGACCAACCATTGGCTTTGAGCTTGTTTGTCCAGCCCCCCCAAGTTTAGTTATATGTCAACCCCCCATTCGTTAACAGAGTCATCATTTTGACCGGACTTCCAGGAATTGGAAGGCGACCCTTTCTTCTTTCTCGATGGAGATTGGAATTTTTACGACATGATCCCTATTTCACGAGCCCCGCTTAAGGGAAGCTTTTCACGAGCTACTGCTCGCTTTTATGTGTTTTAAGTATTCACATAATTCAACATACATTAATCCATTCGTTAATCCAGAACATTCCTTAACTCATTGCAATTCAATAAAGAAAGTCATGAACTAATAAATGTGCAGTTATAAATGTAGTTATTTCATAAACTTCAAGTTCATAAAACAAATACTTGAAATACATCCGTACATTGGATGAACAACAACATTGTGTCACACTCATGTAACGAAGATATGAGACAACATACAAACATATATGAAAGATAAAGGTGTTTGATTTCTCATTCCTCATCTGACATGTAGTATTCAAAGAGATATTTTTCATTGTTTAAGACATTATTTCGCTCAATCACTGTCAAATCTCTGTTGCTTGCTTCTGCCATTTCGGTGGCTAACTGAAGCATGAAATGTCGACATCTCCGCATCAACATTCTCGTTGTTCTCCTTCTTAATTTCGTAATCGCTTCATAGTCACTCATATTTCGTCTAGCCATGGTCAATGAACGACGATGAGGTACCGGTGCCCCAAAGTTACGTAGATCATTGAACAATCCTTCTTGCTCCGTTACCCTGAACGCCCACTCTGCTCGAATACTAGCATAATAATCCTTCTGACTTGAGTACTTTTCGCCTTTGTAGTCATAAGTAAATGGAGGTAGCAACCACACTTTGATTTCTTTGTCATGGGCGTGAACTTCTGCACCTCTTGAAGACATTGTTCATAAAATAAACAAACAAATAATAATAGTAATTGTAGATATATTACTATTGTTATGACTTGAACAAACATCATACTGGGGGTGTCGCTATTTATAGACATCATACTGAGGGTTAACTAGAGATGATCTAGTGCCGATAACGCATGCTGGGGCACTGTGGAACAAGTGATACCCGTGATATTATTTTTTATCTTTTCATTTCATGCAATACTGAGTACCCGTGACTTTGTGTACCTTTGATGTAGTCACGGACGTGTTTGTCAGCTAAAATCATAATTGTAGGCCAAATGATGACAATGCAATCCCTTCATATTGGAGCAGTGAGTTGTCAAATAAAACAACATGCAGTGAGTTGTCACATCGCTACATGAAACTATTTTTTCATACTTACTTTTTCCATATAGTAAGTAGTCACTTGGAATTGACGATTTCAGTACAAAGTGGTGTTTTTAAAAAATTATAAATTAAATGCTTAAATTTTTAATAGGTTTTAAAGTAATATTCTTCATCTCATTTTCTCCTCTTTGCATTTTTTGCTTTATTCGTAAATTACACTTTACTCCTTTAGTCCATCACATAATTGTTTATCAACACTATTGCCATGTGATCGTATTGATGTGACTTACATGAATTCCAAATGTGATAAAAAAAATAAAGCATTTACTTATATGCAGAAAGTCACATGCATCACTTAAATGTGAGCAAAATGTGACAAACTATATAAGCATGGCAAAGTCGAAAGTCACATGCATTCTTGATCATCGCATAAAGTGGCATGCATCATCGCATCATCAAGACAAAGTCAGATGCATCACTGCATCGCTGCACAAAGTGACATAGCATCTGAGGAAAAAACAAAGCATCCAAATTATTACACCGGTTCAAGTAATTGGTGAGCATCACTGACAAATATTGGACGTATCACTGCGCAGAGCTACAATGATGGATAGTTGTTCAGGTCATAAAAGTTGACGTGACAACTCTGATGCATAGTTCTTTACAATAATTTCACACATACAACTACCATGTGTATATATGGTATAAATATCGCATCATACCACAACAAAAGTTTTACAGCTATTTCGAGCAATATCATCATGAAATATACGGTGGTTGATCTATATTCAGCAATGGGTCGCTATTGGGTTGCAGATGGAGATGAATTTGAATACCCAGTGAATCCAAATTTGCGTTACTCACGTGCCACCGTCAATACCATGACAGCTGAGTGGGAATTTCGCAAAACTCGAGCAAACGTTCTCATTGAGCTATGTCGTGAAGTTAATCTTAAATTTCCTCATCGGTTAGCCATGCGTATGCCAACTGACACTCCCCAGTTGTTGCAAAGGGCATTGCATCGTATCCGCGACAAGGTTAATCGCATGACCCAACGTTTGCAAAGGTCCAGACTAATGAAGACCGCAAATGAGCGTGCCGAAGATGGGTTAATGGATGATGCACACCAGTACTACGCCTGGAGCATGGATGTTATGTATGAATCTGATATTGAGATGTCAGATGATGATGATAATGAATGAAATTGTTTGGATGAACGCCCAAACCATTTCTGTAATGCATGAAATTTGTAATGCTTATCCACCACTTATCAATGAAGGGAGATATTTCAATTGTTTTCGAATATTTCTTGTCATTCTACCTTTGCTTTCTCTCCGTTATTGTTATTTTGAAGAACGCTACTTGAACTAGACTTTCATTATTTCATGCATTATTGATGTGGAATATAATAATGATACTTAATGAAGTACATGTTCATATAACAAATAGTTCAAATACTTGTTTGGTTATCATTGGTTTGTACATGAAAAGAAGATGTTGAATGCAATCATTCGTAAAAGTGAAAGAAAAGGGAAAAAAAATTATGTATGCGTTTAGATATTTATTTTGTTTCCTTTTTGTTTTCGCTTTTCATTTTTATGGAAATCATCAAAACAAGTAAGAATAACAAAATTGTAAAATTATATTTTCGAATAAAGAAGTAAGATACATTTACATCATCTGCATAAGTTTGATATACAAAAACTATAACAAAAAGTATAAATAAAATAAACTATACACTCCACATCACACCCGCTAATGCCCTAACTCGCCTCACAACCCCTCACTGGACCTCTCCTCGGTAGACTCTTCAATATCTGCTACCCTAATCGGAAATGCGATCCTGTGGAGCTGTGCGGACCCCCCTCATCGCATGTACCCTCGATCCTGCTCGGCGTAAGATCGGATATCGCCAGGAGTTGTGAAACTCAAAGATTCGTGCAATCAGATCACGATCCGCACTGGAGCTCGACCTCTCGCCGCCCGCACCATTTGACCTCGCCGCGACCGCCACGCACCAAAACCTCGACCTCTCCCGCGCCGTGAGGGGGCTCAATATGGCCTCAAGATCAACGTGGAGATGCCGCGAGAATCGTGATCATGTGTACTCATGGTCGTGGACTGCTCGTGGTGGTAATCGGGTGGGGTAAGAACGTCATGCATGTATGGGGGCGGTGTCCAATCAGGGTCAGGCATATAAGGTATGCCAGTATGCTGCGTATAAAGTACGTCGAGGGGATCTGCAGATATCAATGGGGTAGTATGTGGTGGGGTGACTGATGTCGGCGAACCGGCGGCAAGTGGAAGGCGCTGACGTGGACGGCGCTGATGTGGCTGGAGCAGCTGCTGAAGTGTGTACACCGTAGTGGCCGAAATGCAAATGATCTCCCCGATGGGCAAGCTGGAATGCCTGGTACAATAACTCCCGGATCTCTGCAACGGCCTCCAAGGCATGCTGTCTGGTCACGCCTCAAATGGGCGCCCTCACCAAGTGAAACACCCTCCCAGCCCACCACCGAATGCATATGCAGACGTATTATTACGCTACAGTTGACTGAAAGTAAAGCAAGTATGATTTTAATAATTATCTGACACATAATATGATACTAACCAATGCCTCAAGATAAAGGCCAACTCCCTGATATCCAGCCTCAGACACGTGCCTCGCATTCCCCACTAGTAGGTGTGTATGTCGCCGATACCACAACATGTAAGGGTCAAGAGGAGCACCTCATCGCCGTAGTCACTGCATAATATCGTCTCCAAGCGATCCCAATAATATATATGGCATATAAAACAGATGCCAAGGCTACCGCCACGCTTATCGCTGACGGTAATCGCTTCGTTGTCGAACCGATCCCAAGACGGATCGACCACCAAACTGCCGGAGGACACGATGGGGGAGATGCCCCTCAACCCCGCCAAAACAGATAGGTGGCACGCTGGCGATCCATATCTCCTGGCCGAGTCGGCAGTAGTCGGGGAGCGTATCGAGGACCCCAGCATAAGGCTGCCAGATAAACTACAATGACGACAAATAAATTAAATTTTGCTCGTGAACTCAAAACATATACAATGAAGAAGACAACTAAAACGTAAGCAAACAATTTCATACATCTCCTCAATCATCCAAATTCACCGGTCTCTATAAACTACCACTACGGGTCGACACGACCTCGTGGCCCATGTCAACCCTCCACCGCTACCTCGGTCCGGTGGGCATCTCAGATGTCCCCCTCACCCATAGGACGCCCACCAAGACCGACCTTTTGCCGCCTAGACGGGGCAATGCGAATCAATCTCTCCCATGCCCAAATCTGCAATAGTTTGAACACAATTACAATACTGATATATGACATACAATATGAATTGACATACAATAAAATTGTTACTAACTCAGAGCAACACAAGTGGTCCTCCAATCTCCTCATACCCACCTACCCGCCGACATAGCATCCTATACAACCATGCCAGAGTGCTACCCCGGTATCTTCGCCTAATCTCCTCAATGTCTCTCAAAGAATGGCAAGTACATCGCTTGATTGTGTTCTCAGGACTTATCGTGAGAAGTACCTCCCCAATAAGCCACGTAATATATGCTCGGTATGTCATTGTACAACTCATTCGAGCATGATCCGAAGATGAGCAAAGTGCTCCAACCACTTGACCCTCACTCTACTGCTCAGAATTGCTGGTGTGGGTGCTACTCCTAATAGCTCAAAGACATAGGGCTATCCATCGCCCGTCGCGAGATGGGTCAACTCCAGAATCGCCGCCATCAATCCGAAGACCATATAGGACAGATACATCCTGCAACGTGACGGTGGGCTCCCCAATCGGGGAATGGAATGTATGAGTCTCTGTGCGCCACCTCTCGACCAGAGCAGGGAAGAGTGCGTGGTCCAAATAATGTGCCCGATACGATACACACCATAGAATCCCGCGTAATAAATCTTGCAAGACTCTATGGTCCAACGGATGGTCCCAATAATCCACCATCGCCCGACGGCATGTCAACACCGCAGGCGCGTGCCTCATCGACAAAAAGAATTATCAATTTAAATACTAACATTATCCCGAAATATACAACAAAATGCAAGGTATTTTAATTGTAGGCGTAAAGTCCAACAAACGTTATTGCATACCGGACAATCCCACATACTGTCAGCCCGATGTGCCTGTCTGAATAGTGGAACCTCCTCAGGTACATGTGCCATGAAGCCTGTACAACTGAAATATTAGATCATCCATATCAAAATCTCATTTAATCATAATATAATAACAGAGAAAATTGTAATTATTGATTTTGTAGTTAACGATGTACAATACAATGAAGTAAATGTTATGGGTTCGAGAAAAGATAAATTTATGTGCCACTTACACGAAGGCAATTCAAAATTAATGATTACATTTATGGCATATTTGACAAAACTTAAATATTGATTTTGTAATGCTACAAGTTTGAATAAATTATAAATTTTGCAAAATACATATACAATTTTGTAATTGTGAACAATGACTGCAGCATTCCAATTTATAAAATTTTAATTTATAATAGGTTAATTTTTTATAATAGGTTAATTTTTTTAATAGGTTAATTTTTTAAAATTCCAATTTTGTAATTTTTTTTAATTTATATAGCATTCGATATTAAATATATTCAATAATATGAAATTTTGAAATGATAGAAGAACTACGTGATTAAGTATATAAGCTTGTAATACACATTTCGAATCAAGTAGACGGTGAAAAACTAGTACACATTTTCAATAAATTACACAAGTTTGCATAAATTATACACATTTGTAATTTTGCATTACACATTTTTCAATCAAGTACACATTTTGTAATACACATTCAAAATAGATAGGTAAAGAAAGAATTGAAAAAAACATAATTAAATGATCTATTACAAATGAAGAATTTCAAAATGATATATTACAACATGTAAGTATCGGTCTTCATCGACCAAATCAAGTCGCTACGACATGTTCGTCATTATGACTGTCTGGTGGCACTCACTGCAACGAGCTGTCAAACGCCTGTCTGATATATCCATCTCATTCGGAATACGAGCCATAGATGTACGACCCCGTTTTACTTCTCGCAGACGAAGGTCATTAGGCAATAAGTTCCACTGCGGATCATCCCAATAATCTTGATGTGGTATTGGATTGAATTTAGTTTCCCAAACTCTCATGTATACAGGAAGCCTATATACTGGATCAACGTACTGGAATGGATTGTCACCGCATTCAGACATTACAGCAAGCATATGGGAACATGGATAGTGTCTTATCTCATATTTTCCACAACTGCACGTGGGTTGATTCATCCGCACAACCTGTCTATTGCGACCTCATCCACGGCAAAAAGATGTTTGCACCTCAAATACACGGCGGGGCCTATAAGACAATATTGATACAAACTAATGAAATTCATGTTTTTAGGTGTAATTAACTTGACAACATAATAATAATAATTTGTTCACATTACAAACTAACTCGCTATACGATATCAACGTGAAACTATTTCCTTGCGATACCCTCCTCCATAGTTCTTTGCATCTCTAGGGTATTGGAACTCATTGCATACATCGCTTTTAGCTTGGGCTATCTCGTCAAAATATTTGACGAGTCGTCAAATGTAAATTCAACCATAGCTGAAATAGGTAAGTTCCTTGCACCTTTCAAGACACTATTGAAGCACTCTGCATCATTACTGGTCAATACCCCCCAGTGATATCCACCGTCATATGCAAGGGCCCAATCCTCAGGATTCATCTTATGGACCCAAATGATGGCTTCTGGTTAATAGCTCAGATTCCGCTCTAAGTAACCATTACACTTTCGCGTTGATCAAGACTGCTTTCCACAGAAGTTGTTTGAGCTCCTTATTTCTGAACTATGTGTTAAAGTTACTGCAAACATGTCGAAGGCAGTGCCGATGATATCCAACAAATTGGAGCGAAGGATTCACCAATGCCGCCACAAAGCCTAAAATACTCTCACCGATCAGATATCAAAGTCACTCCTGTGGTCCATGACAATATGTTCCTTGATATTTTGAATGAAGAACGACCAAGACTCCAAACTCTCCTCGTCGACAACAAATAATGCAAGCGGTAATATTTTGCTATTGGCAAGGATAATCGTTGCTACCAAGAACACACGGTGTATTTACCGTATAAGCATGTACCATCTATAGTTATCACAGGCCTACAATATCTAAAGCCATCGATGACGGGTTTGAAACACCAGAAAACTCAGAGGAAGACGAGCATAGTGGTTGTATGCCCGGTATATCTGTGCTACCATGTCACGATGCTGCCATGATTAGATGACTCTAATGCATGCATGAATTTAGGGTAGTGTCTATATGATTCATCCCAATCACCGAATAGCATTTTAATTGTCTTTGCCCTTGCATGCCACGCCTTCTTGTATGATACACTATAGTTCATGGTCTTTTTTATATCTTCGATGACATGCGTAATTGGCACATCAGGTTCATTCTACATACAGCAATCAAATATCAGTTAGATTATGTGGATGTGAACACTCTAAACAAACAAATATGGATATATATGTAAAGATTTACTTTTTATACTAACCGCAACTTGTCCCAAAATATGAGAAGCAATGTAATCGAGCTTATATTAGTGTGGTCCCTGCTCATTCGTGGGTATAAACAATGGTGAGGACCTGTCGCTTAATTTCAAAAAGACCATGTTTCCTACTAAGAGATGCACGCAACCACCAACTGCAGTCGTGCTTGCAAGCAGACATCCACAGGTCTCGCTTGGAGGTTACGACCTTATACTCTCGATTATTTGTTGCATGGTACAATTTCACAGCATGTAGAAGTTGCTTCTTATCAACAAAAACCATTCCTCTGTCCAACTCTGGATTTTCAGCGCTCTAGATCCGGTTACGGGGAACGACATCACGTGTCACGGCCCCAACCCGCCCCTAGTAGGATGGTGCCATGATGGCCAGTAATCCGTGATTACCAAAGGCCAACTTAACAAAATCCACACACAACAGAGTACATATAGGGGGGCTTACATCATACGGAAGCAATAAATCCAAACACAAACGGTCCATAAGAGCTGTGCGTAAATCAAATGAGCAAGCAAGTATAAAATGATCTTACAATCAGCCCATAAATAACAAATATTTACAGTTCTCATCTTGATCAAAAGGCTTCTAAGCCGACATGTACAAAATACAAAGAATACAAGCCAAGAAGCATGATTTTCAAGATTTGCCGAATTTAAAAATACAAAATGCCGACGTAAACACATAGTGCCGAGGTAGACCCAAAGATGGCCGACAAGAATGCTAAACAAGCCGACGTAAATCAAGTATCCAAAACAAGTGGTAAACACATCTAGGCGCCGCCGCCGCCCCGCTTCATCACCTACATATATATATAGAGGGTGAGTATGGAAACTCGATGAATGATACTAATAATAAAGGTTTTGCATGAATATAGCCAAGTCAGACAAAACAAGCATGCCAAAACCATACAAATATTAGCCGAGATCCTTTCTAGCAAAGCAAAATAAACCTTTACCAATTCAAGGGATGAACCGTATTCATCTTTCCAATCTTACAAGTTTCAAGGATGCTCATGACATCGGCAACCAAGGACAAAACTTCCCAAACAAACAAGATGCGTGTATTAGCCCATTAGTGGCAAAACCAAGATTTATACGATCCGTAATCGTTCTAGACAAAATGATGTCATGCGAAGTTTATAGTCCTCCACTAAGGGACTTTTACACTTAGTGTCGCAAAAGTTTATAGTCCTCCAAAGGGACTTTTACACTTAGTGTCAAAAAGTTTATAGTCCTCACTAAGGGACTTTTACACTTAGTGCTGCAAAAGTTTATAGTCCTCCAGCTAAGGGACTTGTGTTACTTAGGCTGCACTTTTTAACACAATGGCTTCTTCAAGAAAGGACCGTATCCTTTTTAATCCATAGCGCTGCAAAAGTTTAGAGTCCTCCAGCCAAGGGACTTTTACACTTAGTGCTGTGAAAGTTTATAGTCCTCCAGCCAAGGGACTTCTCAAGATAGCATCAAGACAAAGCTCACAATGATACATCGCATTAGGCTAAACATTCATGCTTAACAAATACTTTCATCAAAACAAAGCAAGACAAGATTTATCAAAACGGTTTAACATAGCTTTATTAAAAGCACCACTCACCTCGGTCTTCAGGTGTAGGCTCAAAGCAAAGATCAAAGTCCTACAAATCACATGGCAAATCACATTCTCAAAACAAGCTTTATATACATGCAATTATCTCGGCACTTCCACCAAGTCCAAATCAATAACAAGGCGAGACGTGCTAAATCAAAACACTGTTTCCCATCTCGTGGGAACATACACTGGGTACCATCCAGGTCTTGCCGAGGTCCCACACCTCCCCGCCGAGGTGTGGACATGATGGCCACAATCAAAACAAAGCCAGGAAACTGGGGTTTCCTTTCAAAGAACAAGAAGAACAAGATCATCAAGAACATCAAGGTCATGCATGCTGAAATCTTAACTTATCTATACGAAATCTGAGGTTTTCATGCTAAGAGTTCAAAAATCGTGGACCTGGGTACCCAACCAAGAAAACAATGCACTAACATGGTTCTAGCCATAAACTTCTAGATCAAAGTACAGTTTTCCTCAAGAATGCAGGAGTGCTAACTTTCTCTTTCAAAAGCTAACTCCAAACCCATGCATGGCATACAAAACAAACCCAATCATGCAATGCAGCTCGGTAGCCAATGAGAACAAACAGAGTAGAGCAAGAATCAAACCTCAAAACTTAAATCCAACGGTTCGATCTACCAAGACCAAGCTCGAAGACACCTTTCTCTCCAAAGTTCTTCCTTCTCCCTTGAGAGCTTCTCTAAAAACAAAGATTTGAGACCAAAATGATTGTTTCTAAGTCTATCTTGCCTAAAACCACACTCGAACACGTGGCACTACCGGGTTGGTTCCCCTCAAAAGGTGACTGATTGATTAGACAAGTCTCTGACAAAGCGTACACAACAAGCTTGGTGGCAAAACACGTCGGCTAGCAAGGACATCGGCTAGAGTCAAAACTCCGGCAACAGGTCAACAAAGACATCGGCTAGGGAGGACGGCACTTGGCGGAGCTGTGCCACACCTTGGCCTGGGTGCGTCACATCTCGGCCTAGGCCATACCTGCCCAAGGACAAAGATCACTAAGCACCAATATATCTCGGCCTCGACTCTGAACACTTCGGCCCAAGGGTGACATCTCGGCAAACATGCCGTCGTGAACCGGAGGTCGCCAAGGTTCCAAAGCTGTTCTAAATGCAAAGGTTCAAAGGCGAACTATGCTAAGTGACCTCGGCTACACACCAAGCAAGGTACAAGATCAAGCAAGTGATTCAAGTCAAATAAGACAAAGCAAGATAACAAGATTTATAAACATAACAAGACAAGATACACATGAATGTATGCAAGTATGACTTAATCAAAGTGAGGGTTGTTACATCACGGCTACTAATGTCAAAATCACCACCCATGTGAATGTTGTCATAGAAAGGGATTTCAACTCTAGGTGGAATGGGGGCATTTTCAACGTCAACAGGAGCCTGGGCATCATATTCTTCATCATCATCATCATCTGATCCGCCTAATACATTTTCTTCATCACAAATTTCATTGTCATCATCAATTTAGGGCGACATCAGGAACCGCACCTGTCCTTTCAAATTTGACCATATTACCAAAGAACTTCAACCTAATGGTATGATGGCTGCATGTGGGCACATCTTGTGTATTATTGTCAAATTCATAACCATATCCACCATGTGAACTTGATTCTACACCATGGCCCTGAAATGACTGTTGTGTGTAGCCCAGTGGATAACATTGATCTGAGTCATACATAGGAGACTGAAACGCTGTTGTGTTAATCCCATGCGTCAATAATGTGGTGAATGGACGAGAATCCATCTGTGTCATGTTCGGGATATTCTGTACAATCTCTTTCTCAATGTAGACTTCCAAACAATTTGGCGCTTGAAAATTTGCACCGATACTTAATACGGTGTTCAACGCCTCATCGTCATCGATCGGTAATATCTTGTATTTGCTGTGTTGTTGCCACTGGCGATAAGGATATCTACATTTGAAAATTAATCGGACACTTTCCCCGTAACTTGCCACCTTTGACGTAAACATCTCCTCTAAATTGCTAAGCATGGTGCCAATTTGCACCGCATATATCCCTTTCGGCTCAGCATCATATGATACACCTTCATCGGGATCCCGAATTATGTTTCCAAGAGAAAATAATTGGAACAAAGGTCCATATACTTGCTTCAATTAAGACAAAAACATTAAAATAGCAACAATATACTTATATCTCCTTGTACTTGTAAAATAATTATATGAAATTCTACTCATTCAATTACAATTACTTGTGACGCAAAAACTTTATTTAAGTAATCATCAATTATAATCCAACAATCATTATTGATTTTTTAATTAAGATATGAGTTAAAATAATGACAATGCTTTAGATTTTTTAGCTTTTTAAGAAAAACATCTTACAACACATACAAAATTAACATCATGCTCTTCTGTTATGCTTTTTACATTACTTATTATGATTAAGATCATGCTCTTCTGCACATTAAATGTAATTCCGCTAAGTTTTAGGTCTAAAAACCCTAAAAATCTTTTATTAATTTTGGTTTATTTTTGTATAAATTATAAAAAAAAATGATTATAAATTATAAAGTAACAACATTTGTAATCATTAAATAAATATAATTGATGTAAATTGATTTCGGTGATTGATAAATTATAAATCTAAGTAATTTACATAAACTTATAAATGTAAGTTGTTAATCTTGTTACTTTGATTGTAGGTAAAGTTATGAGTGTAGGATGACTCATTTGAATAAACATAAATCAAAATATGCTATGAGTGTAGGATGACTTAAAAAGTTATGAGTGTAGGATGACTTAAAGTTATGAGTGTAGGATGACTTAAAAAGTTATAACTTAATTGAATAAACATAATCCAGGCGCATAAAGAATAAGTCAATTGGATAATTCAAGTGGATAAAAATTATCGAGAATGACTCATTTTATAAATCAAAAATTTGTATTTTTTCATTTTTTCAATTTTTTATTTTTTATCGAGAATGACTCATTTCATTCATTTTTTTTTTCATTTTATAAATCAAAAATTTTCATTTGAGTGTAGGATGACTCAAAAAATTTCAAAAATTATCGAGAATGACTCATTTTTTCAAACATAATTCCTAAATAATTTTTTTGTTTTTTTTTATATCAAATGTTTTCATAATAGCATTTTCCATGACGACGTGAAAGGCCTCTTTTCGCAAAGAGGTAAAAAGTACTTTTTTGACTTCTAATGTTTATATTCGACCTCTAATGTTTATATCAATTTTTTGTGAATCACTTTTAAAAAGTCATTTATTTATATCAAATTTATAAAAGGGAATGTCATGAAATTTAAGGAGGAAAAACTCGAAAATGAAATTCAATCGTAAATGGGGCATGAAATTCAAGTAAACTATAATTTTACTTAGTCAAACCAATTTTACTTATCGTAGTGGCATGTGGCATCAATTTTACAAACCGATTAGATTTGAATTCATTTTTTTTTTTTTTTGGGTCAACATTCTAAGTAGTTAGATTTTTAATTTGTTAATAAAATTTTAGTGTACTACGTAAAGGGTCACCCATAGAAAATATTAACAATAAATATATAAAATATTAACAATATATATATATAATATTTAAAAAAATTTAGTAAGAAAACGAAATATCTGACTTTTCTATTTTGCCATATCCCTATCTCCAAAAAAAATATATATATATATATTTGCTCCTGGCCAAAATGATGAGAAAACTTCCATAGCAATTTCTTATCACAAATTTTGTTCCTTACTTTTCAATTTCTTATTCTTACTTAACAAATTGAAATTTCGAATAAAATTATTTTGGTTACTTTATTAATTTTAATTTATTACTACTCCGCATCACCTAATTAATAATAATTTTTACAGCCAAATTAACATTTCTCTTTCTTATGTAATTAATTAACAGCATTAAAATTATTGTAAATATTTAGCTGCATAGGACAAAGGTAATTTATTGGAATGGCAATAAAAGGGAATGGCACGATTATTCCTTAAATACGTTTTGATTCAAAAGAAACGAAAATATGTTTTGATTATTCCTTAAATTTGTTTTGATTCAAAATTTGTTTTGATACAAGAAAATTATTATTATTACAGATAATTAAACATATTCAACATTCAACAAATTATGAATTCAACAAATATGTTTTGATTCAAATTCAACAAATTCAACATTCACAAACTACCTATACTTAAAATATGTTTTCATTCACAAATTCAACATTCAACAAATATAATTAAAATTCAACATTCACATTCACATTCAACAAATTACCTATACTTAAAATTTCACAAAAATCAACCATAACCCTAATTTATTCACAAACATAAACCCTAACCCTAACCCCACATTCATGAACCCTAACCCTAATTTATTCACAAATATAAATCCTAACCCTAACCCCACATACATGAACCCTATCCCTAATTTATTCACATTTTCACAAACACAAATATATTCACAAATATAAACTGTAATGGTAATTTATTCGCACTAAAGTAGATGATAGAAGGCATACCAACGAGAGAGACAGTACAGAGGGAGGTCGAGAGAGAGACAGAGCAGGGAGCTCGAGAGAGAGACAGAGCAGTGAGCTCGAGAGAGAGACAGAGCGGGAGCTCGAGAGAGGGAGCTCGAGAGAGAGAACAGAGAGAGAGCTCGCGAGAGAGAGAACAGAGAGGAGTAAGAGCGAGAGAGAGACAGTAGAGGAATATAGAAATCGTGAATACAAAACACGGGGCTGGGGTGCTTATATACATGTTTTAAAATCGTGGTTCACAACCACGATTTCACTTAACCAAAACAAACTTGCCTAAAATCGTGGTTACAAACTGCGAGTTTAGAACAAAAAATTTTTCTGATGAACTCGTGGTTAGAAACAGCGAGTTCAGAGCAAAACCCTTTGGGGGGGACCTCGTGGTTACAAACGGCGACTACAAAACAACATGAACTCGTGGTTCTGAAACGCGAGTTCAGAACAAATTATTTTTGCAATGAAATTAATTAAACTCGTGCTTCGGAATTCAAAAGAAAAAAAAATTAAGTAAACTCGCGTTTTGTAACCGCGAGTTCTTAAGCAAACTCGCGTTTTGTAACAGCGAGTTCAAGATTTGGCAACTCCGGGGCAAAAGTGTTGAACTCGCGATTGTGAACCGCGAGTTAGCCTATTTTGGGAAATCTTCGAAAACTAGGCTTAGTTTGGGAATTCCCTTGCTATTTTAGCTTATTTAGGGAAATGGCCCTGCTCCACCCTCTAAGAGAGAGATAAGTATTATTTTAAATAGCCCCACTCCATGTGTGTCTTCTTTAGCTTTAATAAATGCTGTCCACTCACACACATCATCATAATCTACATTCCATCTTTGCCTTTCTGTTTTTCATCTCTAACTCTCTCTCAAAATATTCTTCACACCCTGTATCACTCACCACCGAAAACATTATCATATTCCACTCCCTCTTTGATTTCTCTTTCACCCAATAATTTTCTAACCAATCCATCTCTTTTCTTTTAGTAGACCAAACCATAGTGGATGCTTCAGACAAGGAGAGTAAGAAAAAAAAAAAAAAAAGAAATGAGAGAAATGAGTGGAGGGCAGCCCCCCTCCTACGTGGTTTCCTCTCTTTACACCAAAAAAAATATATTCCAATGCCCACATAGCACTCACTTCCCTTTTATATAAAAAAAAATTCCTCCACCATAAAAGCCATCATCAGAATATGCTCTACCTTTATTTTATCATTAATTTATTTATTTATTTGTTTTTTTTTTTTTTTTTTTGAGTTACTACAACCTACCCTCCTTAAAGAAATTTCGTCCTCGAATTAACTCAAGTAATGTAATACATTCTACTGTTACCCACAAACTCACTCAAATACTTACCAATGCATCAACAAAATTCTTTGACTAATACATGAGTCTCAATGAGTCACATCGGTAATGAACCAAAGCAACAAAATATCTCAATCGCCTAATGCACAAAGCATCCCAAGGCCGAAATAACTACTACTATTCCGAGACCTTAACAAAACGAAATTGTAATTCTTTAAAAGCACCAACCACCAACTCAAATAGTGGCCATCAACCGTCACAAAACAGACGATACCTTACCAACACTGTTCTTCATCACACTAATATCATGATAACCCACGAGGTCAAACACAAATTATGCATATGCCGTTACCACGACGGAATATTCCGTTAGCTGACGTCATTGCACATAAGCAAAACACGCAAAAAGAAAAAAAAAATATGAATACAGAGATGTGGGGTTTCGAACCCCTGACTTCAAGCTCAGGCCACAGCCCAAACCACTAAGCTAAACCACTGAGCCAAGCTACTCTTGTGATCAGATATTCAAACAAATATATATATGTATGAGACACATATACATCAAAACAAAACAAAACAAAAGAATTACTCGTTGCGGGGTTTGAACCCTTTACCTCAGGCTCAACCTCTCCATCCTTAGACACCGAACCAGACCACTCAACCAAGTCACTCTTGTGACATGATTAGTCGAATAAATGTATATAATACATAAATATACAATATATATACATATATGTATACAACTTTCTCGCTTCTCTCTCTTTCTTCGAAAACTACGTCTGACATGCGGTTTGCTTTGGCGTCGGTTGGCCGACAAAAGTAGACTTCATCGATTACCGCTTGTCTCGACTCTCTCTCCATCTTGTCTTCTTCTCTTTTGTATTATTCTGAATCAGAATTTTTTTTTTCTTCTTCTACTTATTCCCTCATTTCCCTTTCTTCTTCATCACTCCCTTCCATCTCCCTCTTCATTACTCTCTTCTGTTTCTTCTTCCTCATCGAGAGAAAAGAGAGACTGAACGGAGGAGAAGAGTTGTCTCAAAACTCAGTCTGTTCTCTCTGTATTTTTCTGACTCTCCTTTCTTGCTCATTACATCTCTCACCACACATGGCCTCATCTTGCCCCCTCACTCTCTTTCCAGACCTCAATGATCCGAGCTCCTCTGGACCAAGTGTCCCTACTCCTACCCTTCCTAACCTTCTTGGACCGAGTGCCCCTGTTCCCATTCTTCCTAACCTTCCTGGACCGAGTGCCCCTGTTCCCATTCTTCCTAGCTTTCCTATGATATCAGTTGAGCAAATCCTGGCTGCTCAATCTGATATTGAGGCCAACCACTTCACACTAAGCTCGTGCATGGAAACCGTGACTGCGGTTACCAAATTATCTCACCGGTTACAGAATAGAACCATTGAAGTACAAAAGCTAAACTCCCAACTTTCTCTGCTCCAGAGCATGTACAAATATGCACGAGCAGAGATTTGCGCCCTAAAGGCAGAGAACAAAGAGTTGAAGTGAAAGACCACCGTCATGACCCGACTCGGAGCACCTTCGTACTTCACCTTTGACAACCAGCAGGGAGTCATATCCCCCGGCGGTCCTGCACATACTGAGGCAGAGCCTTCAAAGGTCAACCAGCAGGGAGTCAAATCCCCCGGCGGTCCTGCACGTACTGAGGCAGAGCCTTCAAAAGTCTCCCGAAGCGACAAAAAAGGAAGGGCACGGCGAGAGAATCGAGTAAGTGAAATCGGCATGTGGCTGTTATCCAAAACAAGATCCTCTTTTTTTGTTGTTGTTGTTGTTGTTGCTGCTGCTGCTGTTGTTGTTGCCTCTGTAATCAAGGATGTCATCCCCTGACTTCAATAAAATCAGCTTTGCTCCCTTTTTTTTTTTTTACACAACTAAGGCATAACTAGCATAATACTTTGAGCTCGAAAGCAATTTCGTTTGACTAAATTTGAGAATGATTAAATCTTGAACTCTAAACTGAACATTGATTCCATACAGACCAGAATCAAAATCATGGCTTAACGAAAGAAAAATGAAACAAAACAATTCAAACACACCAATGGCAAAATGAAGGATCAATATAAGAGATCCACCACTCTTACTCCACAAATACTAAACAATCTCCATTTCCATTTCATGAATCGCACCATCACGACATACACCAATGTTAACCCAAAACACTCTCATATACCTTCCATCTTCACAATTTCAACTCATACCTAAGAGGAACTATAAAAGTTAACATCGGAGTCCATCCTCTATCTCCTCCCAATAGATAAGCATAAGAGCTATATCAATCTTTCAATAGATACACATTTTGGTGCTGTATCATCAGAGTCCATCCCCTATCTCCTCCCAAACAATATACATACATAATGTATATAAAAAAAAATCCAATCATTCACAATGATCATTCAATACACGTATTTGTCAGATATTATAACCGCTATATTCAATGACACAACCCGGATGATTAGTTTAGCTTTTCCCTAATCAACACACAAAGTCTACAACAAACGAGACTAACCTCAAGGTGACCGATGTCAACCCAAAACCCGATACCAACAAGCTGACTAATCAACTCAATAACCTCCACACTCAAGAGTCCACACACGACAAAGCACACAAACCACTAACCCCAGATACGGAGTTCCCTACACAAACCCCAAATTTTGGAATCGCACCGGATCTCCTCAAATTAAACCGCATCAACACTGCGTCTAAGGGAATCACCATTTCCCTTCCTATGGCTACATAGCAAGCCTGCTCATCTCCTTGACCGAAGACCGACATGGTCAACCTCAATCACAACAACCCAATCACGAAGGACAATTTTGACCAATGCTATTCTCGTTACTCTAGAACACAAACTATTCTTCCTCTAAAGAATGCTGCCTGCATCCACTCACAAACCATACCCCACAATTGATAACCAATCACAATACGAACACTACCCCTATACAACCGACGGGGTCACCACGGACTCACTAACTAGCAAAGCCCAAAACACGAACCAACATACAGGTTCCATTCCCGCTAAATACTCAAATTACCATCATACTAATTACCCTAGGGCACTTACTTTAGAATTATAATATCCTCACAAAGAAATCTTAAAATTTCCTCTAAGAGCATTGGTTGCTAACACAACTCCACAACATCCATCATATCATGTCCTTCAACACTCATTTATTGCACTTGAGAACATCAACAACTAAATTGGAGGCAATGGACCCCACAAATCTCAAAGGCACACAGCCTACATGTTCTAAAATATCGACTCACGAGTCAATGTCGCATTACTAATAATCCCAACAAATGGCATAACTCAAATCAAATTTAATCTCATTCCCATCTATCTCAAAATTATTTATCTCATTTGCCCTCTTAGGATTTACTGCAAAATTATAAATAAAACGAACTCTCTAAGAAACACATTTCTTACTTCACGCTATAATTTCTATCATGTTAAGACCACGTTTATTTTCAAACGCATACAAAATAATTGGCCTTGGGCCTATCACTAACTTCACAAGTAGTCCATCAAGCGAGTGAAACAATCCGACTATAACTAACTTCGTCAATCCCAAGAAAATTTAGAACTAGTTTTACGAGTTCTAATCTCAACAATCCAGAACATATTATCTTATATAAGAGACAGAATTTAGCTCAGAAGTAGGTACTTCACACTAGTCCTAACACGTTGCATATGGTTTAAACATAAACCTACACATGTATCTACATCACATATGGCAAACCATATAAGCACATAGTCACATAATCACATACAGATTTTCTTTCTAGATAATGATTGTCCCATGAGGTTGCTAGAGTTCCAATCAGAAATAGCGGTGATCAAGTGCTCTTCCGACTAGACTTCCAGGAACTCACAGACCCAATCAACATCTTAGAAATCAAACCCCATACCCATATAAGCACATAAGCATGTTATCACATAAGCATACAATACATGCTAACGTCTCAATCAAGCGAGACAAACCCATTGTGGTACTAACCACTTCCCACTTACCCAAAGTATTCAAACCCGGTACGCTTTGATACTAAGTTGTCACGCCCCCAAAAAATTACAATAAAGATAACTCATATGTGGAATAAATATGAGAAACAACATACTTTCATATATCAGCGTTCACTGTTTAACAAGCAATTAAATGCCATATAGGCTATCATCTTTCCAAGACATTGCTTGGTTACACAAATTGAGTCTAAGTCATTACATCATAAGCCCTTGGCTTTACAAATAACAAACATGAGCACATAAAGCATAAATAAGAAACTCTTGCTTCCCGAGAGTCCATCCATGCTATTGCCTTGAAGGTAACACCTCACCTGCACTTGAAAATGATATTCCAGTATAGGGTGAGCTAACAGGCCAGTAGAGATATGCTAAACATAATATGAGCAATAACTAAAACGTGAGCATTCGATAAATATTTGACTCACATATATCCATTCAGAATCCATTTCAGTTACATGACAAATGTGTCCATGTTCATATTAATTTTCATTTCTTACTTCATAATCCTGGCTCAGAACCTGGCCATACCCTTTAAGTGAGATTACATCTCATATCAACAGTACTTCCATTTCAATTGAGATAAAGACTCAAATTAAACATTTCCGGTTTTATGACATTAAGTCCATGTTACATTTCATTTCACATTTCTTTTTCAACTTTGAGTTTGAAAACAAGGCTCAATACCTAGCCAAATAACTTAATGAGATTAAGACTCATCTTTAAAACGCTTTCGAAATTCATGATGGATACACATTTTAATGTTGTATCGATAACACATAAACTATTTCCACACTTTACGAAAGATACACATTTCGGTGCTATATCAACATAACATAGAATCACCTCTATACTTCACAATTGATAACGATATACATTGTAGTGCTATATCAAATCAATTTAAACACTTCCATAATCAACACTTGATACACATTGTAGTGTGTATCAACGTCACACAAAATCCGGTTTAGAGGTCCATCCCCTATCTTCCCCTAAACCATGGAGTACATCCTCTATCTCCTCATACACAACACATGTATATAAACATAGATCATATACAATCAAAGTGTGGTTCGAAATTGACCGTGGTCGACCAAAGTGTGGTTCGAAATTGACCGAATTAAAGAAGACGGTTTGATGGTCGGTTCGGTCGAATTCAAAAATCTAAGTAGAGGTGAAATTTTTTTGCAAAATATTGAATTGAACTTATATTCATACATATATATACATATACACACATACATCTATGACAGTGTATGAAAAAAAAAATGAAAAAAAAAAAGAGAAGACTCACCATCGTAATTGTAACCATTGCTATCGCCATTGTTATCGTAGATCGTTGCCACTACAAGCTACCTCGTCTTCACCACAATCATTACCAATAAAAGAAAGAGAAGCACAAATGAGGAAGAGATGAGTTTGTCTCTCAAACTCAATAAAAGAGATGAAAAATGAGAGAAAGAGAAAGGCTAGAGACGAGAGTGAAAAGAGAGAAGAAGAGACTCTTCGACTTTTAGTCTACCTAGGGTTTACAAGAGAGAAAAAAATGAGAAATAAATCTGTGAAGACAATGGAGAGAGAAAGAGACTCGTCATTTTTGGTCTTTCTAGGATTTATGAGAGAAGAAAGAAGAGAGAGAGAGAGGAGTAAAGGGGAATGACTTTTTCAATTTTTAGCCTACCTAGATTTATGAGAGTGACATAAAGTAAAGAGATATTAATATCCTTGGAAAGTGAGAGAACAGTCTATCAGACTACAATGCATACTTCCAATGTAAATATATAAATATTATAACTCATTATTGTTTTTGGCCGCCGGTTTATCGGATTTATATATAAAAAACCCATTGCCGACCGTGAATCTGCAAAATTTAGTGTAGAAAAACTGCAGCCGATCGTTCTTCTCTTCAAAACCATCCGTGGCAACCCGAGTCGGTCCGGATCGGACGGTTTGGGTGGGTATTCGGTTCATATCAACCCCTGCCAACCCATCACCTTTTGTCATCGCCTCTCGCTGTTGCGACCCAGCCATGTCGTTGCCCCTGCTCGCCCTTAACCATGCCAATCTCGAACCAAATCTTGAGATTCCAGATCTGGAAAACTTTACAACAAAAAGAAGGTGAGGGAGGTGAGGGTTAACGACGGTGAAGAAGAGTGATGGATAAAAAGAGATTTTCTTATGTATGTGTTTCACGCACTGCAATTTGCAACTGATATAGAGTCTATTTCCTTCTTAACCACATCATTCGGAGGGTATGTTAGGGGGATTTAGCGTTGTTGTAATTTAAAATACGAATTATTTTTTATCATTTGAGAAATTACATCTCACTACTTTAAGTTTTTAATTAGATATAAAATGATTATTTTTTAACAAATTATTAAGTTAATTAACAGTATTTAATGATATCATAAATATATAGTTCAATTAACAATTCAACTAATTTTATTATTTTATAAGAAAGTATTTAAAATTTTTATTTTTTCCGTTAATTTTGTTAAATAAAAAATTTATAATAAAAGGGATTTGTAATTTTAAAAATTATAATGAGTAATTTATATTTTAAAAAAAATTTATGTACCATATTTATGTTTTAAAAAAAATACATCTAAAGAAAATTTAAAATATATATATATAGGTGTAGGGGAAAAAAAAGGTAGGAATCCAAAAACATTTCATGATAAGTACTAATCATTATTTCTTGCCCCCATTGACGAAACGAAAAGAGAGAGTGAGAGTGAGTGCGAGTGACAGAGAGAGACAGAGACAGAATGACAAATCAAATGAAAGGATAACTTACGTATCTTAGGGTTTTCATTGTCCATCTTCATCTGGGCTGTCTTCTCCGAGCAAGAACTCCCAATACAAAACAAAAATGTGAAGTAAACAAATGAGAAAATATATATAAAATAACAAAGTATGTAAAAGAAATTATTAACAATGAACACCAACATTTGAGTTTGATAACTCTGAGAGCAGCCATGAGAGAAGCCTTTCTTGACGCCGTTGACAAAACGGAGAGTGAGAGTGAGAGTGAGAGAGAGAGAGAGAGACAGAGAGAGAGAGAGAGAGAAATCAAATGAAAGGATAACTTACGCATCTTAGGATTTTCATCATCCATCCTCATCTGGGCCGTCTTCTCCGAGCAAGAACTCCCAATACAAAACAAAAATATGAAGAAAACAAATGAGAAAATATATATAAAATAACAAAGTATGTAAAAAAAATTATTAACAATGAACACCGACATTTGAGTATGATAACTTTGAGAGCAGCCATGAGAGAAACCTTTCTTACCGCCATTGACAAAACGGAAAGTAAGAGTGAGAGTGAGAGAGAGAGAGAGAGAGAGAGAGAGACATATCAAATAAATGGATAACTTACGCGTCTTAGGGTTTTCATCGTCTATTATCATCTAGGCCGTCTTCTCCGAGCAAGAACTCCCTATACTAGACAAAAATGTGAAGAAAAAAAAATGAGAAAATATATATAAAAGAACAAAGTATGTAAAAGAAATTATTAACAATGAACACCAATGTTTGAGTTTGATAACTCTCAGAGCAGCCATGTGAGAAGCCTTTCTTGCTGCCATTGACGAAACGGAGAGTGAGAGTGAAAGTGAGAGTGAGGGTGAGAGTGAGTGAAAGTGATAGAGAGAGACAGAGACAGAGACAGAAAGACAAATCAAATGAAAGGATAACTTACGCATCTTACGGTTTTCATCGTCTATCTTCATCTGGGCCGTCTTCTTCGAGCAAAAACTCCCTATACAAAACAAAAATGTAAAGAAAAAAAATGAGAAAAAATATATAAAATAACGAAGTATGTAAAAGAAATTATTAACAATGAACACCGACGTTTGAGTTTGATAACTCTGAGAGCAGCCGTGAGAGAAGCCTTTCTTGCCGCCATTGACGAAATGGAGAGTGATAGTGAGTGAGAGTTAGAGTGACAGAGAGAGAGAGAGACAGAAAGACAAATCAAATGAAAGGATAACTTACGCATCTTAGGGTTTTCGTCGTCCATCTTCAACTTCTCCTTCTCCTGCTTTTCTGACCGTCCTTGTTGCCCGTAAAAAGGCCGGGTCATCTTCTCCGAGCAAGAACTCCCTATACAAATCAAAAATATGAAGAAAAAACATTAGAAAATCTATATAAAATAACAAAGTATGTAAAAGAAATTATTAATAATGAAGACCGATGTTTGATGACTCTGAGAACAACCATGAGAGAAGCCTTTCTTGCTGCCATTGACGAAACGGAGAGTGATAGTAAGTAATAAGACAGTATGGAGTGACAAGACAGAATGTGTGATGATTATATATATATAATATAGGAGTAGGGGCTAGGGCTGTTGTCGTAAGTAGTAAAACGAGAATGGAAGGAATTGATGGTAGGAGATTGAGTTACCATGTTACACTCCATGGTCAAGCTCAATCAAAGGCTAAATTAGTTTACTGCCATATAATTCTAATCAAAGCCTAAATTAGTTTACTGCCATATAATTGTATTCTTTGTAGTAAGGTGAAATAGATCATTCAAAGAATTGACAGTTTGGGTTTTTGGTTTGGTTAGGTGTACCATTTGCAAGATAATATTTTAACTATTAATATATATAATATTTATCTTTATATCCTCATAGTGTCAGAAAAAATGCATATATAAAAAAAATTATAATTATAACTATTAATATATAGTAATATTTATCATTAATTTATATATATATATAAATTTTTTAAACCCTACTTATGTGATATTTTCCCTTCTTTTAATTCATTACAATTGATGGATCTGTTTTTTTAGCTGTCTAACCTTTAAAGTGAGGTCTCATAAAATAAAATTAAAAAAAAAAAACCCTTAAAAGTGAGATATATTATATATAATGCAGCATAACACGCTCAGCTCAACCCTCTCCGGGTAGGACTGAGAGTTGCTGCTGTGCCTTATGGCACAACAGTCCTATTGTGAAGTCTCGTAAAGGTATTTTTTTACTATATTTTAATGATCTGAACTGTTCATATTGTAACAAATTAACTGTCACCTTGTAGGCACCAGATTGGCACGAGCGTATGTACGGGTTAATAGTGGGGAACAAACAATATATATATATATTATAAATATAGGCTCACTGTCCAATATCTAGGTTGGCCTTTTGATTTTTTTAGGGGTTAAAATAGTCTTATTTGGGATTTTGTTTTGACTTTTTAAATATTTATGAGAAAAAAAAATAATTATAAATTGATGTGATGATTTTTAGCCTAGTAATTAAAAAATTCATTTTGTTTTTTTATAATTCAAGTAGTCTCAACCTCTCTAAACCAACATGCCAAATGGCTACTTATGAAGTAATGAGTTTACAAAAATTAGTTATATATATTGAAAATAATTTTGAAATTTTAGATAATTTAATATTTTTTGTAGTTGAATAGGTTAGTAAAAGAAAAAATGATTGATTGATGCGTAAAAGGTAAGAGAATGAGAGTGGAAGGAGAAAAGTAATTGATTGATGTGTAGTAGAGAAAAAAAATCATCATGTTCAGTTTTAAGTTTTCAAAATTAGTTTTCTAAGTTTTCAATTCATATTTTTGTATTTTTAATCAATTTTTTCTAAAATTTTTTAGATCTATTTAATTTTAATTTACTTAAAAAGTAAAAAAAAAATTAAAAAAATCTTTAAAAAATTCTTTGAATACAATAAAATAAAATAAAAATGTATTGAATTTTTATATTTTTTATATTTAGGGAATTTTAAAAAAATCACAAATATTATACTTTTTAAATGTATTTAAATTAGCTGTATCTTAAAAATTAAAAAATTTGTGTAAAATATTAAAAAAATCACTAAAAACATAAAAAATGAAAATTTCAATTTTTTAAAAAGTGGAGGCCTTATTTGTCATAATCTAAAAATGTCAAAAAGTCATTATCCTATTTAAATTACATCATCTTATTTAAGTCACATCACTTCAAACCCAACTCATACCCAATTCATATTTTATAAAAAGTCAAAAAGTACACTTATTTAGATTATCTCAAACTAACCCTCAATTTTCTAGAACTAAACATGGTGAATAATTTTGAATTTTTTTTTTTAAAAAAAATTTAACTAACAAATTTTTTTTTTTAAAAAAATATCTCTAAAGACAAATCAATCAAAGCCAATATTTACCAAAAAAAAAAAATCCACTGCACATATATATAGATATTTTGAAATAGCAATAGCAATATCGTGTCTTACAAGAATAAAAAATTCATATTTTTTTTTTGGTCGTTTTTGTTTCTTTCTTTAGCTGAGAGAATTGAAAAAGTAAGTAGGACCCACAGTATCAGTCTGAGTATAGGCCAGTTTGGTAGAACTTATAAGCTGCTTATTTCAGCTTTTAGCTTAATTTAAGTTAAAATATTGTGTTTAGTGCAGTTTAAGTTAACCAGCTTATAGATTAAATCAAGCAATTTCTCAACTTATCTAAAAAATTGGTCAGGGGGCTTAAATTTTTGACTTAAGTGCGCAGCTGGTGTGGGGGCCTAAAATTACTTAAATGTCCTCGTCAATTCCCAAATATTAATATTAATTAAAAAAGAAAAAATTGTATATTTCTGAAGAAAAAGAAAAAAAATCAATATTAATTAAAAAAATAAATCTTAATTGGTATTAATTATTAATAAATTCATATTGTATATTTTTATATTAATTAAAAAATAAAAAATTGTATATTTCTGAAGAAAAATTAAAAAAATAAATATTAATTGGTATTAATTATTAATAAATTAATATTGTATACTTTTTGTAATGAATTAATTATTAATTGATAGTAATTAATAACAATTGTTGATTATTAATATTAATTGACAATATAATCATTTTTATATCATATAAAGGCAGAAAGGACAATTATACAGTAAAAAGTTATTTTGTAACTTATTAACCAAACACTACTTTGCTGCTTAAATTCATAATTCCACAGCTGCACCAAACAAATTAACAACTTATATTCACAGCTATAAGCCATAATCTGTTAAATTATAATCTAAATCCACCTTTCCACAGCTCTACCAAACGGGGCCTATGTCTCCAAAAATTTTTATAAAAAATTTTCAAATTTACTTTCTTTAATCTTATTTAAAATCAAATTAAGGAATTGTTTTAGAGGTGTTAGATTAGTTTTTTTTTATTTCTAATTTTTACAAAAAAAAATAAGAAAAGTGAATTATTATTGAAGTGATATGATAAAGAGTTAATATGATATAGATAAAAAGTAACGTGACTCAAATAAAATAATTATGACACAAATAAGATAATGTGCTAAAATAACATGTACTATTTACCACATGCCAAACAAAAATTAGTGAATTTTTAACGTTTTAATTATTTTAACTTGGCTAAAAAAGTTTCATTTTGATTAAATTTTTAGTTTTTTTTAGATATAATGATTGTAAGAGAAAAAGTTAAATAATTATAATTTAAATATGACGTTTTCTTACTTCGTTTGAAAATTTGGATATTTTGATTGATTTTTCTATTTTTTAATTATTTTATTAGTTGGAAAAAAAATTATTTAGGATGGTTTGTAATTTATTTATTTTTTTGTAATTGAATATCTATTGTCGGAGAAAAAAAATGAATGATTGATGTGTAAATATGTGATATTTTGTCTTATTAACTATTTGAGCATTTTTTGTTTTAATTTTTTAATTATTTGATAAGATGAAAAAAAAAATTTGTTTAGAATGATTTGTAAAGTTTTTTTTTTAATTGAATATATGGTTGTTAGAGAAAAAAATGAATGATTGATGTGTAAAGATGTAATATTTTGTCTTATTAATTATTTGAGCATTTTTTATTTTTATTGATTATTTTAGCCAAAAAAGTTCTTGCCAAACAAATTTCTTATTATCAAATAATTTTTTATTTTATGTATTTTAATATAATAAGAATTATTTTGTATATGAAACTTATTATATATTTTGAAAATACAAATGCCAATAAGCATCTCTATTAAATTGTTTTAAAATTTTAATGTGAAGAATACATAATAATTATTTTAATAATTGTAAAAGAAAATTATAAAAAAAACAAATTAGTGAAAATTATCATAAAACTAATAAAAATGTCTATTCTTTGAAATTTATTTAAAGAATAATGTTTTATCCACTAAAAATGAGACCCAAACACTCTTCCCGAATGAGACGGCAAAAGCCCACGTGACACTAAAAAAAAACCTGCTGACGCGAGAGATATGCAAAAAAAAAAAAAGGTTTGGAGTTCTAATTATAAAATTTTAGAGAATTTTAAGTAGGTGGGTTTCACATGTGATACGATGTATGTGTCTGTTTTTTATTTTATTTTTTATTTATGTTTTTCCTTACTACATCATTAGAGTTCAAATTAGAGCTCTAGATTTAGAGCTCTGTATCACTTATAAAAATAAAAATAAAAAAACAAAACAAAACAAAACACAAACACAGACACACACATCACATCATAGATGGACCCCACATGTTTAGAACTCCTAGAACTCTATAATTAGAGTTCCAAATCATTTTTCGTTGAGAAAATTCAATACTCTCATTTTCCCTCCTTGTTCACTCTTATTGTGGATTTCTCCAACAACCAACCACCATTGCACTATCGTCAGGCGACCTCTCACCCATCCCGACAAGTTAATTCTGATGCCAAACTCCATCGGCGACCTCTCTTAGCAGCCAGTGGCGAAGCCACATAGGGACTAGGGGGGTCACATGCCCCTCCTGGATTTTTTTATTTTTTTTTACATATGTATATAAATTGTAACGCCCTCAAAATAATAACATTAACCCATCAATATTGACTTGCATTGATATAAGAAATAAACCCTTTTCATTCATCAGAGTAGTTTGTTACAAAAAGTAATACATGTTAACAGCAAAAGCAAATGCCTTAACGGGCTTACAGCTTTCCAAGTTAACACTTGGTTTACAAAATAGAGAGTGCTAACTCATATACAGATTAAGCCCTTGGCTTGAATTTACAAGTGTTACATCAAAAGATAACAAAACAACAAAAGTATGTCTGCCTCTAGCCTCCCAAGCTATGGTCTTGGAGGTGGCATGCTACCTGTACCTGAAAATGATATCCCATATAGGGTGAGCCACAGCCCAGTAGAAATACACTAAACCAACTATGAACAATAACTAAGAGATTAGCAATTGATAGATGGTCAACACACATACAACCACTTATATCACATTTTGGTTTCATGACACTGAGTCCATGTTACATTTCATTACCCATTCCTTTTTCAACTATGAGTTTGAAAACACGGCTCAGAACCTGGCCAAATAACTTAATGAGATTTATGTTCATCTTTAAAATACTTTCTAAAATCATGATGGATACACATTGTAGTGCTGTATCAATAATATATAGAATAACTTCCACATATCTCAAATAACACACATAGTAGTGCTGTATTAATGAAAGAAAGCACTTCCATACGTTTCCAAGAATACACATTGTAGTGCTGTATTAATGAAACAAAACACTTCTATTCATGACTGATACACATTGTAGTCTTTGTATTCGTCACAAAATCCGGTTTAGAGGTCGATGTAGCAATCCGGTTTCAATCTTTTTTGCCACTTATTTGGGCGATTGGGTCGAGAACGCCTTGGCGGGTCCAAGGGCAAGACTGGCGAGGTTGAGGCGGCGCCCTCAAAACAAAAATTCATAATGCATTCGAAGTTACTTGACCTATGTCTGCAAAATACCGGGAGAACGTATTTTGTGTTCAAAGGTTTCCACTTTATAAGCATTTGGACACAAAATGTTTCTCTCTCGTGATGTGGGACTCAAGAGTGGGCCAGTGTTGTGCTTAAGCGGCGTCGTTTCGTGTGTTTGTTGGAAGTCCCACATCAATTACAAGATACAATTTAAGGTGGACAAACTTCTAAATAAGTGCAAGTGCATGGGGTTAGCTTATCAGCTTCTATGGTTCTTTCTTGGTTTAATGAGCCATTGCGAGCTGAGCTCGAGTTATAAATTTTAGTTGTGCAGAGCTGGATTTTAGCCATAGTTCCTTCGCCAAAGTTGTGTGATTTCTCGAGGGCTTTGTGGTGTGTGGTGGAGATCGAGTTTCATCTCTTTTCATCTTCTCCATTTGAGCTCCGAATTTGAGGTAGGGATTCCTACTCATTCTTATGTGTTTTAACATAAATGTTGAGTTATTTGTATAGATGATTTGATTTGGGAACTTAAGGTTGGAGATGTATAATGTTAAAAACAGGGGTTTTGTTCAAGTGACTCATATCTGTGTGTTTTGTTTTTAAAAATGGAGATTATTGATGTTTTTGATGATATTTGAGCCTTTGGGCCAATATTGAGAAAAAAGAGAAAAATGCCATGTTTGGGTATATTTGGGTCATTACTGTAATTAATGACAATTAATACGGAAATAAGAAATTGAGTTGCAAATAATAAAATCGACTCAATATGAGGTAGAATGGTGGAGTTGGATTCTTTAATCACTCACTTTGAAAATGTTGAGATTATAAATATCTGTTGTAGCATTTATTTTCTGTCTAGAAATAACTGCTTTGGGCTATCGATGGAGGATAGTCTTGACTGTTGTAGACAATGCATGATGATTAGGCAAACTAAAACTAATCAATTGAACATGTCATCGAATATGACGGTTGGAATAATACATTGAATTTATGTATTAATTGATTATGTATATGATATGTGTTTATATACATTGTACTGTGTGGGAGGAGATAGGGGATGTACTCCACAGTTAAGGGAAAGATAGGGGATGGACTCCTAAACCAGATATTATTTGGGAGGAGATAGGGGATGGACTCTATTGATACAACAAATAAGTGTATCTATTGAAGTATTGATATAGCAAATCTGTATATCATATATGAAGTATGGAAGTGTTTTGTTTGAGGTTGATGCAGCAAATAAGTGTATCTATTGAAGTATTGATATAGCAAATCTGTATATCATATATAGAGTATGGAAGTGTTTTGTTTGATATTGATCTGACAAATATGTATATCTATTGTGAAGTCTGAAATGTTTAATTTGAGTCTTTAACTCAATTGAAATGGAAGTAGTGTTGAGATGAGATATAATCTCACTTAAAGGGTATGGCCAGGTTCTGAGCCAGGATTATGAATTAAGAAATGGTCATTATTATGAAACATGGATACATTTATCATGTAACTGAAATGGATTATGAATGGATATATGTGAGTCAAACATTTATCAAATGCTTACGTTTTAGTTATTGCTCATATTATGTTTAGCATATCTCTACTGGGCTGTTAGCTCACCCTATACGAGAATATCATTTTCAGGTGTAGGTGAGATGTTACCTCCAAGGCAATAGCATGGATGGACTCTCGGGAAGCAAGAGTTTCCTAATTATGCTTTATGTGTGCATGAGTGTTTTTTGTAAAGCCAAGGGCTTAATGTGTAATAAATGAGACTCTATTTGTGTAACCAAGCAATGTCTTGGAAAGATGAAAGCCTATATGGCATTTAATTGCTTGCTAAACAGCGAACTCTGATATATGAATTTATGATGTTTCTTATATTTATTCCGCATATGAGTTATCTTTATTGCAATATTTCGGGGCGTGACAACTTGGTATCAGAGTGTACCGGGTTCGAATACTTTGGGTACGTGGGAAGTGATTAGTATCACAATAGGTTTGTCTCACTTGTTAAAGACTTAGATGTAATGTTTTGTGATTATGTGATGACATGCTTATGTGACTATATGGGTATGGGATTTAGTTTCTAGGATGTTGGTTGGATCCTTGGGTTTCTATGAGTCTTGTTAGAAAAGCACTTGATCAATGCTATTTCTAACCGGAACTCTAGCAACGCCTCGGGACTATCATTATCCGGAAATGAAATTCGTATGTGCTTATGTGATTACGTGGAATGAATTACAGTTGTCCATGCATTAGGACGCGAGTGTTTTAGCTTCGGCACATTTATGAATATGCTAATGTTCTTCGTTACCTTTATTAGGATGTCAGGACGAGGACGTAGCGGTAGGCGAGATAGGCCCAAGAGGCAGGAGGTGCCTATACCAGATGAGATTCCAGCATAGTAGGAGGGTTTTGGTCAGGCCAATGTGGCCGAGCCAGCGGGTCAGCAGGCCATGGGTGCCTTAGCCCGCGAGATAGCAGGAACATTGAGGGAGTCCATGGGCATTCTCAGAGCTGAGAATCCAATTCAGGCCCAGGTTGTTGATCCAGGACCTTCCTTTATGATGAGGGAGTTTTTTCAATCTAATCCGGATGAGTTTGTTGGGGATCCGAAGGAGCCACTTAAGGCGGATGAGTGGTTGGAACAGATGAGTAAGACGTTCGAGATGCTTGGCATTGAGGACAGAGCATTGAAAGTGACCTTGGCATCTTTCCAGCTGAAGGGGGATGCGGGTCAGTGGTGGAAATTCGTGAAGGGTCGTTTGGATGGTACTTGGGAGGCTTTTGTGAGTGCTTTCCAAGAGAAATTCTTATCTCCAATGATCGGGAGAAGCTAAGAGATCGATTCATCGACTTTTGCGATTGAGTTCTTGATGACGAGTATGAAATTGCTTTTACTAGTTTGTCGAGTTTGCACTGAACTTGTGGCGTCGAGGAACGCCAACAGACGAAGTTGAGAAGAGGTTGAGGCGTGGCCTCAAGATGAGAGTTGGTGGTTCTATGATCCGAGATTATGGGCGCTTGGTTGATGCTGCAGCCCACATGGAGATCGTAATGCAGGAGGAGAAGGGACAGAAGGGCTCCAAGAGGAGTCAGGATGGTCAGGGTGATGGCAGGAGACAGAGGGGTGCTAACCCTCAGCAGTCTCAGGATGGTGTTGATAGATCGACCTTTCCAGTGCCGAGTGCAGGCTCGGGGAGAGGCAATTAGGGGGACTTCACATGTTACAAGTGTGGTCAGCTGGGCCACAAAGCTTCGGTTTGCCCATAGAAGGGAGGTCAGAGAGCTGCTTCATCTTCAGCTCGACCTCAGAGCCAGAGTCAGAGTAGAGGCCAGCCACTGTCTTGTTACCAGTGTGGTCAGGCGAGGCACCTGAAGAGGTTTTGTCCGCAGTTGAGTGGCACATCTGGTGCATCTGGTTTGATACAGACTCAGAGTCATCAGCCAGCTCAGTCAGTTCAGGCCTCGAGGGCCGATCAGAGGGCTTCAACGTCCCAATCTGTGCAGCAGTCTTATGTTCCTAGGGGTGAGCAGGTAGATCAGAGACCATCCGGGTGTGTGTATGCTGTTACCGCGCAAGATCTTGTACCGACTACATCTGTTGTGAGAGGTACCTTCTTGTTTTGCAACTCGGTTGCTAATGTGTTGATTGATACGGGAGTATCCCATTCTTTTATATCTGCTGCATTTGCATCTGTTTTGGGGTTGGAGTTACTGTTAGCATCTCCTATATGTGTAGTATCACCTGTTGGGGGTAAGTTGATTTTGAAACACAGATGTAGAGGTTGTGATATAGAGGTCGTTGATCGTCAGCTTCACTTTCCTTTTGTAGTTATGCCCATGTCGGGATTTGATGTTATTTTGGGTATGGATTGGTTATCGTCATACGAAGCAGTTATTGATTATTACTGCTTGGTCACAGTATGTACCTTGAGCGGGGATTGTTTCCATTTCTTGGGGGATTGGGTTGGTAGTGTTTTGCCACCGGGGTATGATCCGCGAGGG
Source organism: Camellia lanceoleosa (assembly GCA_025200525.1). NCBI lineage: Eukaryota > Viridiplantae > Streptophyta > Magnoliopsida > Ericales > Theaceae > Camellia > Camellia lanceoleosa. The sequence goes on along the minus strand of CM045758.1, from coordinate 89,271,484 downwards.
CGGAGTGAGTTGAGTGGTCTTCTTGCTAGCCTTTTGAGTAGTGAGTGTGATGAGGCCCAGACTGTGTTGCCAAGAGTGGTTTGTGAGTACTCGGACGTCTTTCCCGAGGATCTTGTTAGTTTGCCACCTCACAGAGAGATTGAGTTCTCTATTGACCTAGTGCCCGGCACGGCGCCGATTTCTATGGCACCATATCATTTTGCCCCAGCCGAGTTAGTTAAGTTGAAGATTGGCTCAAGAGTTCTTTGGATAAGGGCTTTATTCGCCCAAGTGTTTGGTAGTAGGGAGCCTCTTTACTAAAAAGGAAGATGGTGCCTTGAGACTTTGTATCAACTACCGGAAGTTGAATCGGGTTACGGTGAAGAATAAGTACCCTATGCCCCGTATCGATGATTTGTTTGACCAGTTGAAGGGATCCCGATGTTTCTCTAAGATAGACTTGAGATCAGGTTACCACCAGTTGAGAGTCAGGGAGGAGGATATTCTGAAGACGGCATTCCGTACGTGGTATGGCCACTATGAGTTTTTGGTGATGCCATTTGGGCTCACCAATGCACCGGCAGTCTTTATGGATTTGATGAACCGGATCTTCCGAGAATTCTTGGATCATTTTGTGGTCATTTTTGTGGACGACATTCTTATCTATTCACCTTCTGTGGAAGAGCACGATGAGCACTTGACAGTGGTTCTTGAGTTACTTAGATCCCATAAGCTTTATGCCAAATTTGGGAAGTGTGAGTTCTGGCTAGGAGAAGTCAAGTTCTTAGGCCATGTGGTTTACGGGAAGGAGTGTCTGTTGATACATCTAAGATTGAGGCAGTGCAAGATTGGGCACAACCTAAGACTGTGTTTGAGATCCGCAGTTTTCTAGGATTAGCTGGGTACTACCGACGGTTTGTGAAGGATTTCTCCATGTTAGCTTCGCCGTTAACTAGACTAACTCGGAAAGGAGTCATATTTGTATGGAGTGAGACTTGTGAAAAGTCGTTCCAAGAGCTGAAAGTTAGATTGACCACCGCTCCGGTCTTGATTATTCCAGAGAGAGGATTGGGTTATGCAGTCTATTGTGATGCCTCACGAGAGGGTTTGGGTTGTGTGTTGATGCAAGAGGGGAAAGTGGTTGCCTATGGCTCACGTCAGTTGAAAATACACGAGAAAAATTACCCTACGCATGACCTAGAGCTAGCAGCAGTGATCTTTGCCTTGAAAATCTGGAGGCATTACCTTTATGGTGAGAGATTCGAGGTGTTCTTGGATCATAAGAGTCTGAAATATCTGTTTACATAGAAAGACTTGAATTTGAGGCAGAGGAGGTGGATGGAGTTCATTGAAGATTATGACTTCGAGTTGCATTATCATCTGGGGAAGGCCAATGTGGTGGGCGATGCCCTCAGAGAAATCTGTTGGTGGCGTAGCTAGTATAGCAATCCGAATGGGAGATGTTGGGTGCACTTGGGGAGTTTGATTTATACAGGCGAACCCGTTGAGGCTGCGGCCTTGTTTTCCATTGTCGCGCAGCCTACACTTGTGGCTCGAGTGTTAGAGACACAGAGAGGTGACCTTGAGGTGGAATCCCTTCGAGAGAAGATCTCCAATGGGAAGGTTGAGAAGGGTTTGTCTGAGTATCCCGACCTGAGTGTGAGATACCGAGACCGATTGTTTGTGCCGGAGTCCTGCCGAGAGGAGGTACTCCTAGAGTTTCACCATTCACGCCTTGCGGTGCATCCAAGAGGCACTAAGATGTATCGGGATTTGGAGTCGCTTGATTTTGGTGGCGGGAATGAAGAGATGTGGCGATTTTCATGTCTAAGTGCCTTACTTGTCGCAAGTGAAGGCCCGAACATCGAAGGCAATGGGTTTATTCTGATCCTTGTCTATTCGAGTGGAAGTGGGAGCATGTTACTATGGACTTCGTTGTAGGTCTTCGAGGACTCGGCGGGTAGTGATGCTATTTGGGTGGTTGTGGACGGTTGACTAAGTCGGCGCACTTCATTCCTATCTGCGTGAGAGATTGAGATCATCTTGCCGACTTGTATATTCGGGACATAGTGAGGTTACGAGGTCCCAGTGATGATCGTCTCAGATAGAGATCCTCGTTTTACTGCTAGGTTATGGCAGAGCTTGCAGAGTGCCTTGGGCACTAAGTTGACCTTTAGCACGGCTTATCATCCTCGGTGACCGGGCGATCAGTGTACTATTTAGATCCTTGAGGATATGCTTTGAGGTTGTGTCCTTGACTTTAGTGGGGCGTGGAGAGGCACTTGCCCTTGGTGGAGTTTGCCTACAACAACAGTTTCCAGTCTAGTATCGGTATGGCACCGTTTGAGGCCTTGTATGGTCGACCGTGTAGGTCTCCAGTCTATTGGGCCGAGGTGGGTGATGCACCTTTGTTGGGTCCGGACTTGGTGAGGGAAACGACGGAGAAGGTTGAGCTTATCCGTAGGAGGCTTGTTACAGCCCAAAGTCGTCAGAAATCTTATGCCGACTGTAGGAGGAGACCTTGGTGTTCAAGGTGGGTGATCATGTCTTTCTGAAGATATCACCTAGGCGGGGATTGATGAGGTTTGGGAAGAGTGGGAAGTTGTCCCCTCGGTTTATTGGTCCTTTTGAGATCCTTGAGAGGATAGGCAAGGTTGCCTATCGTTTAGCTTTACCGCCACAGTTGTCCGGGTACACGACGTGTTTCATGTTAGTATGCTTTGGAAGTATGAGCCGGATCCATCCCATGTGTTGGATTGGACCGATTTGGAAGTTGACAAGAATATCTCGTATGAGGAGAGACCGGTCCGGGTCTTGGATAGGCGGGATCAAGTCTTGCGAGGCAAGACCATTTCCTTGGTAAAGGTTTTATGGAAACATCACGAAGTGGAAGAAGCCACTTGGGAACGTGAGGTGGATGTCTGTGAGAAATATCCGGACTTGTTTGTAGATGCTTAACTTTATATCGGTACTATTGAACTTTAAGAGCATTATATATGTCTTAAGTTGTAAAACATTGTATATGTTTTGGTTTATGGGGATATTTTGAAACTTGTCTCGAAATGGAAGTTTATTATAACATTGTATATGTTGAATGTATTGTAGAAATGGAATATATCATGAATATTGAATATGATATAAAAATGTGGAATAAAAGTTGAAATTACTGAATTTCAAGGAAAAGCATGCTAATAATGCATATCGAGTATATATTGTCAAATGTCTCTTGAATAGAGATGGAATAACCGGTAATGGGTCGAGTTGTTGGGTAATGAATCGTAATATTGTTCAGAAGAAAAAAAATAAAAATAAAATATATAAAAAAAAAAACTTGTTTTGAAAACTTGTACTTAATTTTGGGGACGAAATTTCCTAAGGTGGGGAGGTTGTAGCAATCCCGGTTTCAATCTTTTTTTTTGCCACTTTTACTGGGCCGGTTGAGGGTCGAGGGCGCCCTTGGGGTCGAGGCGGTGCCTTGGCGGGTCAAGGCGGCGCCCTAAGGGTCGAGTGCCCGGTCGGCTCGGGTTCCAAGGCGTAGCCACTCAAAACAAAAATTCATAATGCATTCAAAGTTACTTGACCTATGTCCGCAAAAATACTGGGAGAACGTATTTCAGGCTCGAGCATAGGGTTTCACATTTTGTGTTCAAAGGTTTCCACTTTATAAGCATTTGGACACAAAATGTTTCCTCTCTCAGCGATGTGGGACTCAAAGAGTGGACGAAAGTGTTGTGCCAAACGACATCGTTTCGTGTGTTTGTTGGAAGTCCCACATCGATTACAAGATACAATTTAAGATGGACAAACTTCTATATAAGTGCAAGTGCAGGGGATTAGCTTATCAGCATCTATGGTTCTTTCTTGGTTTAATGAGCCATTACGAGCCGAGCTCGCGTTATAAATTTTAGTTGTGCCGAACTGGATTTTGGCCATAGTTCCATTGGGATTTTGGCTATAGTTCCTTCGCCAAAGTTGTGTGATTTCTCGAGGGCTTTGTGGTGTGTGGTGGAGATCGAGTTTCATCTCTTTTCATCTTCTCCATTTGAGAGCATTATATATGTCTTAAGTTGTAAAACATTGTATATGTTTTGGTTTATGGGGATATTTTGAAACTTGTCTCGAAATGGAAGTTTATTATAACATTGTATATGTTGAATGTATTGTAGAAATGGAATATATCATGAATATTGAATATGATATAAAAATGTGGAATAAAAGTTGAAATTACTGAATTTCAAGGAAAAGCATGCTAATAATGCATATCGAGTATATATTGTCAAATGTCTCTTGAATAGAGATGGAATAACCGGTAATGGGTCGAGTTGTTGGGTAATGAATCGTAATATTGTTCAGAAGAAAAAAAATAAAAATAAAATATATAAAAAAAAAAACTTGTTTTGAAAACTTGTACTTAATTTTGGGGACAAAATTTCCTAAGGTGGGGAGGTTGTACCAATCCCGGTTTCAATCTTTTTTTTTGCCACTTTTCTTGGGCAGTTGAGGGTCGAGGCGCGCCTTCATGAGGGTCGAGGCGGTGCCTGGCGGGTCAAGCGGCGCCTAGCGGGGTCAAGTCGCCCGATCATTCATGGTTCCAAGGCGGCCGCCACTCAAAAAAACAAAAATTCATAATGCATTCAAAGTTACTTGACCTATGTCCGCAAAAATACTGGGAGAACGTATTTCAGGCTCGAGCATAGGGTTTCACATTTTGTGTTCAAAGGTTTCCACTTTATAAGCATTTGGACACAAAATGTTTCCTCTCTCAGCGATGTGGGACTCAAAGAGTGGACGAAAGTGTTGTGCCAAACGACATCGTTTCGTGTGTTTGTTGGAAGTCCCACATCGATTACAAGATACAATTTAAGATGGACAAACTTCTATATAAGTGCAAGTGCAGGGGATTAGCTTATCGATCTATGGTTCTTTCTTGGTTTAATGAGCCATTCTGACGAGCTCGCGTTATAAATTTTAGTTGTGCTGAACTAGATTTTGGCCATAGTTCCATTGGGATTTTGGCTATAGTTCCTTCGCCAAAGTTGTGTGATTTCTCGAGGGCTTTGTGGTGTGTGGTGGAGATCGAGTTTCATCTCTTTTCATCTTCTCCATTTGAGCTCCGAATTTGAGGTAAGGATTCCTACTCATTCTTATGTGTTTTAACATAAATGTTGAGTTATTTGTATAGATGATTTGATTTGGGAACTTAAGGTTGGAGATGTATAATGTTAAAAACAGGGGTTTTGTTCAAGTGACTCATACCTGTGTGTTTTGGTTTTAAAAATGGAGATTATTGATGTTTTTGATGATATTTGAGCCTTTGGGTCAATATTGAGAAAAATGGGAAAATGTCATGTTTGGGTATATTTGGGTCATTACTGTAATTAATGACAATTAATACGGAAATATGAAATTGAGTTGCAAATAATAAAATCGACTCAATATGAGGTAGAATGGTAGAGTTGGATTCTTTAATCACTCACTTTGAAAATGTTGAGATTATATATATCTGTTGTAGCATTTATTTTCTGTCTAAAAATAACTGCTTTGGGCTATCGGTAGAGGATAGTCTTGACTGTTGTAGACAATGCATGATGATTAGGCAAACTAAAACTAATCAATTGAACATGTCATCGAATATGATGATTGGAATAATACATTGAATTTATGTATTAATTGATTATGTATATGATATGTGTTTATATACATTGTACTGTGTGGGAGGAGATAGGGGATATACTCCACGGTTTAGGGAAAGATAAGGGATGGACTCCTAAACCGGATATTATTTGGGAAGAGATAGGGGATAGACTCCATTGATACAGCAAATAAGTGTATCTATTGAAGTATTGATATAGCAAATCTGTATATCATATATGAAGTATGGAAGTGTTTTGTTTGAGGTTGATACAGCAAATAAGTGTATCTATTAAAGTATTGATCTAGCAAATCTGAATATCATATATGAATTATGGAAGTGTTTTGTTTGATATTGATACAGCAAATATGTATATCTATTGTGAAGTACGAAATGTTTAATTTGAGTCTTTATCTCAATTGAAATGGAAGTACTGTTGATATGAGATATAATCTCATTTAAAGGGTATGGCCAGGTTCTGAGCCAGGATTATGAATTAAGAAATGGTAATTATTATGAAACATGGATACATTTATCATGTAATTGAAATGGATTATGAATGGATATTTTTGAGTCAAACATTTATCGAATGCTTACGTTTTAGTTATTGCCGATATTATGTTTAGCACATCTCTACTGGGCTGTTAGCTCACCCTATACGGGAATATCATTTTCAGGTGCAGGTGAGATGTTACCTCCAAGGCAATAGCATGGATGGACTCTCGGGAAGCAAGAGTTTCCTAATTATGCTTTATGTGTGCATGAGTGTTATTTGTAAAGCCAAGGGCTTAATGTGTAATGAGCGAGACTCTATTTGTGTAACCAAGCAATGTCTTGGAAAGATGAAAGCCTATATGGCATTTAATTGCTTGCCAAACAGTGAACTCTGATATATGAATTTATGATGTTTCTTATATTTATTCCGCATATGAGTTATCTTTATTGCAATATTTCGGGGCGTGACATCCAGCCACTTTCTTCCAATAAACCGTGGAGTACAGCCTCTTTCTCCTCCCACACAAACAATGTATATAAACAGTTATCATATACAATCAATAAATACATAAAGTTAATGTATTATTCCAATCGCTATATTCAATAGCACGTTCAACTGATTAGTTTTAGTTTGCCTAATCATCATGCATTGTCTACAACTATCAAGACTATCCTCCACCGATAGCCCAAAGCAATTATTTCTAAACAGAAAGTGAATGCGCCAAATGGATAAAATATCAACATTTCAATTTGGTGAGTGATAAATAATCCAACTACACCCTTTAATCCCATACATTCCCAATTCCAACATTTTCAATTCCATTTCTCATTTCTCAAATTAATTTAACAATGTTATTAGGGCACTTCCCATAATTAACAAGACAACCCTAAGGTTTCATTTCTATCAACAATCCAACATTCATCTCATTTCCTTCTATATCAAACATGCATATAGGTTTATATAAACAAAACCGCAACTTTTGTAAAATTACACAAAAGCTCCAATCTTTCACAAAATTACCAAACCAACCCAAACATATCAAAATGCCAAAATTCAAAGACAAAGCTCATAAAGAGGAGTAGGGTATCCCTAAACAGAGATGAAGACCAAAATCCAACGTGCTCCAAATCCCAACTTTTTCAGATTAAAACGAAACCCTCAACAATCAACACAACTTTTACAAAGGCCGAAGCAAAGGGAAGCACTCTAACTAGATCAAACCCTGGAGAGAAGGGAGTTTCTAGAGAGAGAGGCTCTCAAAATATCTTTTTAGAAAGTAAGAGAGAGACTGTGAATGGAAAAAGTGATTTTAAAATGCCTAACTGACTTCTGATATACGACATATCCGCTCGAGTAGAAAATACAACGCTCGAGCGTCAGGAACAAAAAATTGGGTACGCTCGAGCGCAAAAAGGCCCGCTCGAGCGCCAAGACACAAAAGCAAAGCACATCCGCTCGAGCATGAAAAACCAGTCTGCTCGAGCGCAATTTTCTCCCTCCCAGAACTTACACCCAAGATGCACTGTCTGCTCGAGAGCCAACAAGCCCGCTCGAGCGTATAAATCACACCTACAGAAGTTTTGCAGGGCACAAAAATACTGGGAGTGTGCAATCCCCGCTCGAGCGCTCCAAGACCCGCTCGAGCGGAAACACCAAAAACTCGGCAAAAAGATTTTAGACCAGGACTCAACCCACCTGCTCGAAACATACTCAACACATCCTAAAATTCAAAGAAGTAGAATCAAAGGACGACAATAAGATAGATACAACTATCGACTCCACGGAACCAAAGTCTGGAATACAACAAATACAGCAAGGGAATACCGGGATCGCTATATAAATAAAATTTTAAACGAAAATAATATTTAGAATAAAATGTCAAGTGTATTTTTAAATTTATGAAAATAATAGTGATTTTTTTATTGAAAATGAAGTGACTACAACAAATTATATTTTTATGTATGAAAATTTAGTGAAAAAAATCTCAATATAAAGGTAATATCCATCATTACTGATATGTAAATATAATTAATCTCACTATATATGTAAAAATTACTAGATTGTTAGTTATATTCACATGTGGAGTTCACCCTTCATATGTTGCTTTACTATTGGTTGGTGATATATGTCAATAATAAAGTGATATCACAATTATATGAAATTTTTACTCAAATTTTGTAAAAATTTGATTTATCTTACCATTATATAATTTATTTTATGACTTAAATATATAACTTTTTTACATTGTCTATGATACACTAGTTACACACAATACTTTATTTTCGATTTTACTCGAAATTAATTGTCAAATTTTATGTGAAATACTTTTGTAACAATTTATTTAATTTTTTGTACTTAATATTAATTCAAAAATTATTATTATCTTCTTATTATTGGTTATGAAATTTTTTTTTTAAGTTTTCATTAGTAAGTGTTCCTCTTGATTTAGTTCTTGCCTCATCGCTTGCTATGACCTCTCAACGCCTTCTCTCTCCTCTCTTGCTCGCTATCCCTTAGTTCATCGCAACCCAATCATATATCGTCACCTAGGGCTGTTCACAGGTTGGTTCGGCTTGGGTTTACCCTTTACCCGTCAACCGAACCGACACCTTCGAGTTAAGAAATTAGCGATCCGTGGTCAACCAAAGCGTGGTTCGAAATCGACCGAATTAAAAAAGACGGTTTGACGGTCAGTTCGGTCAAATTCAAAAATCTATGTAGGGGTGAAATTTTTTTGCAAAATATTGAATTGAACTTATATTCATACATATATATATATACATATACACACATACATCTATGACAGTGTATGAAAAAAAAAATGAAGAAAAAGAGAAGACTCACAATCGTAATTGTAACCATCGCTATCACCATTGTTATCACAGATCGTTGCCACTATTAGCTACCTCGTCTTCACCACAATCATTACCAATAAAAGAAAGAGAAGCACAAATGAGGAAGAGATGAGTTTGTCTCTCAAACTCAATAAAAGAGATGAAAAATGAGAGAAAGAGAAAGGCTAGAGACGAGAGTGAAAAGAGAGAAGAAGAGACTCTTCGACTTTTAGTCTGCCTAGGGTTTATAAGAGAGAAAAAAATGAGAAATAAATATGTGAAGACAATGGAGAAAGAAACAGACTCATTATTTTTTGTCTTTCTAGGATTTATGAGAGAAGAAAGAAGAGAGAGAGAGGGAGTAAAGGGGGAATGACTTTTCAATTTTTAGCCTACCTAGATTTATGAGAGAGACATAAAGTAAAGAGATATTAATACCTTTGGAAGTGAGAGAACAGTCTATCAGACTACTATGCATACTCCCAATGTAAATATATAAATATTATAACTCATTATTGTTTCGGTCGGGCCAGGTTTATCAGATTTATATATAAAAAACCCATTGCCGACCGTGAATCTGCAAAATTTAGTGTAGAAAAACCACAGCCAATTGTTCTTCTCTTCAAAACCGTCCGTGGCAACCCGAGTCGGTCCGGATCGGACGGTTTGGGCGGGTATTCGGTTCATATCAACCCCTGCCAACCCATCACCTTTTGTCATCGCCTCTCGTTGTTGCGACCCAGCCATGTCGTTGCCCCTGCTTGCCCTTAACCATGCCAATCTCGAACCAAATCTTGAGATTCCAGATCTGGAAAACTTTACAATAAAAAAAAGGTGAGGGAGGTGAGGGTTAACGACGGTGAAGAATAGTGATGGATAGAAAGAGATCTTCTTACATGAGGGTCATAAGAGTGAGAATCCCGTTATTTTCTTATGTATGTGTTTCACGCACAACAATTTGCAACTGATATAGTCTATTTCCTTCTTAGCCACATCATTCGGAGGGTATGTTAGGGGGATTTAGTGTTGTTGTAATTTAAAATACGAATTATTTTTTATCATTTGAGAAATTACATCTCACTACTTTAAGTTTTTAATTAGATATAAAATGATTATTTTTTAACAAATTATTAAGTTAATTAACAGTATTTAATGATATCATAAATATATAGTTCGATTAACAATTCAACTAATTTTATTATTTTATAAGAAAGTATTTAAAAATTTTATTTTTTCCGTTAATTTTGTTAAATAAAAAATTTATAATAAAAGGGATTTGTAATTTTAAAAATTATAATGAGTAATTTATATTTTAAAAAAATTTTATGTACCATATTTATGTTTTAAAAAAAATACATCTAAAGAAAATTTAAAATATATATATATATATATGTGTAGGAAAAAAAAAAGGTAGGAATCCAAAAACATTTCATGATAAGTACTAATCATTATTTCTTGCCCCCATTGACGAAACGAAAAGAGAGAGTGACAATGAGTGAGAGTGACAGAGAGAGACAGAGACAGAGACAGAGACAGAGATAGAAAGACAAATCAAATGAAAGGATAACTTACGCATCTTAGGCTTTTCATCATCCATCTTCATCTGGGCCGTCGTCTCCGAGCAAGAACTCCCAATACAAAACAAAAATGTGAAAAAAACAAATGAGAAAATATATATAAAATAAAAAAGTATGTAAAAGAAATTATTAACAATGAACACCGACATTTCAGTTTGATAACTTTGAGAGCAGCTATGAGAGAAGCCTTTCTTACCGCCGTTGACAAAACAAAAAGTGAGAGTGAGAGTGACAGAGAGAGAGAGAGACAGAAAGACATATCAAATAAATGGATAACTTACGCGTCTTAGGGTTTTCAGTGTCTATTATTATCTGGGCCGTCTTCTCGTAGCAAGAACTCCCTATACAAAACAAAAATGTGAAGAAAAAAAAATGAGAAAATATATATAAAATAACAAAGTATGTAAAAGAAATTATTAACAATGAACACCGATGTTTGAGTTTGATAACTCTCAGAGCAGCCATGAGAGAAGCCTTTCTTGCTGCCATTGACGAAATGGAGAGTGAGAGTGAGTGAAAGTGATAGAGAGAGACAGAGACAGAGACAGAAAGACAAATCAAATGAAAGGATAACTTACACATCTTACGGTTTTCATCGTCTATGATCATCTAGGCCGTCTTCTCCGAGCAAAAACTCCCTATACAAAACACAAATGTGAAGAAAAAAAATGAGAAAAGATATATAAAATAACGAAGTATGTAAAAGAAATTATTAACAATGAACACCGACGTTTGAGTTTGATAACTCTGAGAGCAGCCGTGAGAGAAGCCTTTATTGCCGCCATTGACGAAACGGAGAGTGATAGTGAGTGAGAGTGAGAGTGACAGAGAGAGAGAGAGACAGAAAGACAAATCAAATGAAAGGATAACTTATGGATCTTACGGTTTTCGTCGTCCATCTTCAGCTTCTCCTTCTCTTGCTTTTCTGACCATCCTTGTTGCCCGTAAAAAGGCCGGGTCATCTTCTCCGAGCAAGAACTCCCTATACAAAACAAAAATATGAAGAAAAAACTTTAGAAAATCTATATAAAATAACAAAGTATGTAAAAGAAATTATTAATAATGAACACCGACATTTGATGACTCTGAGAACAGCCATGAGAGAAGCCTTTCTTGCTACCATTGACAAAACAGAGTGTGAGAGTGAATAATAAGACAGTATGGAGTGACAAGACAGAATGTGTGATGATTATATATATATAATATAGGAGCAGGGGCTAGGGCTGTTGTCGTAAGTAGTAAAACGAGAATGGAAGGAATTGATGATAAGAGATTGAGTTACCATGTTACACTCCATGGTCAAGCTCAATCAAAGGCTAAATTAGTTTACTACCATATAATTTTAATCAAAGCCTAAATTAGTTTACTGCCATATAATTGTATTCTTTGTAGTAAGGTGAAATAGATCATTCAAAGAATTGATTGTTTGGGTTTTTGGTTTGGTTAGGTGTACCATTTGCAAGATAATATTTTAATTATTAACATATATAATATTTATCTTTATATCCTCATAGTGTCTGAAGAAATGCATATATAAAAAAATTATAATTATAACTATTAATATATAGTAATATTTATCATTAATTTATATATACATAAATTTTTTAAACCTTACTTATGTGATATTTTCCCTTCTTTTAATTCATTACAATTGATCGATCTGTTTTTTTAGCTGTCTAACCTTTAAAGTGAGGTTTCATGAAATAAAATTAAAAATTAAAAAAAAAAAACCCTTAAAAGTGAGATATATTATATATGATGCAGCATAACACGCTCAGCTCAACCCTCTCCGAGTAGGACTGAGAGTTGCTGCTGTGCCTTATGGCACCGCAGTCCTATTGTGAAGTCTCGTAGAGGTATTTTTTGACTATATTTTAATAATCTGAACCGTTCATATTGTAACAAATTAACTGTCACCATGTAGGCACCAGATTGGCACAAGCGCATGTACGGATTAATAGTGGAGAACAAACAATATATATATATTATAAATATTGGCTCACTGTCCAATATCTAGGTTGGCCTTTTGATTCTTTTAGGGGTTAAAATAGTCTTATTTGGGATTTTTTTGTAGAAATCCCGGTTTCAATCCTTTTTTTTTTTTTTTTTCTAATGTTTTGCCACTTGACCGGCTGGTCGGTCGAGGGCGCCCCTTATGAGGTCCAAGGCAAGACCCTTGGCGTGTCCAAGGCGCCACCGGCAGGTCGAGTTGCCTAGTCATTTCATGGGTTCCAAGGGCGCCTACAGAGGTTGAGGGGCAGCGCCCCTCAAAACAAAAATTCATAATGCATTCGAAGTTACTTGACCTATGTCCGCAAAAATGCTGGGAGAACATATTTCATGCTCGAGCATAGGGTTTCACATTTTGTGTTCAAAGGTTTCCACTTTATAAGCATTTGGACACAAAATGTTTCCTCCTCTCAGCGATGTGGGACTCAAAGAGTGGACGAAAGTGTTATGCCAAACAACATCGTTTCGTGTATTTGTTGGAAGTCTCACATCGATTACAAGATACATTTTAAGGTGAACAAACTTCTACATAAGTGCAAGTGCAGAGGGTTAGCTTATCAGCTTCTATGGTTCTTTCCTGGTTTAATGAGCCATTACGAACTGAGCTCGAGTTATAAATTTTAGTTGTACCGAGCTAGATTTTGACCATAGTTCCATTGGGATTTTGGCCATAGTTCCTTCGCCAAAGTTGTGTAATTTCTCGAGGGCTTTGTGGTGTGTGGTGGAGATCGAGTTTCATCTCTTTTCATCTTCTCCATTTGAGCTCCGAATTTGAGGTAGGGATTTCTACTCATTCTTATGTGTTTTAACATAAATGTTGAGTTATTTGTATAGATGGTTTGATTTAGGAACTTAAGGTTGGAGATGTAAAATGTCGAAAATAGGGGTTTTGTTCAATTGACTCATACCTGTGTGTTTTGGGTTTAAAATGGAGATTTTAGATGTTTTTTATAATATTTGAGCCTTTAGGTCAATATTGAGACAAGGAAAAATGCCATGTTTGGGTATATTTGGGTCATTACTGTAATTAATGATAATTAATACAGAAATATGAAATTGAGTTGGAAATAATAAAATTGACTCAATATGAGGTAGAATAGTGGAGTTGGATTCTTTAATCACTCACTTTGAAAATGTTGAGATTATATATATATCTGTTGTAGCATTTATTTTACATTTAGAAATAATCGCTTTGGGCTATCGGTGGAGGATAGTCTTAGCTGTAGACAATGCATGATGATTAGGCAAATTAAAACTAATCAATTGAATATGTCATCGAATATGACGGTTGGAATAATACATTGAATTTATGTATTAATTGATTATGTATATGATATGTGTTTATACACATTATACTGTGTGTGAGGAGATAAGAGATGTACTACACGGTTTAGGGGAAGATAGGGGATGGACTCCTAAACCGGATATTATTTGGGAGGAGATAGGGGATAGACTCCATTGATATAGCAAATAAGTGTATTTATTAAAGTGTTGATATAGCAAATCTGTATATCATATATGAAGTATGGAAGTGTTTTGTTTGAAATTGATACATCAAATAAGTGTATCTATTGAAGTATTGATCTAGCAAATCTGAATATCATATATGAGGTATGGAAGTGTTTTATTTGATATTGATACAGCAAATATGTATATCTATTGTGAAGTACGAAATGTTTAATTTGAGTCTTTATCTCAATTGAAATGGAAGTACTGTTGATATGAGATGTAATCTCACTTAAAGGGTATGGCCAAGTTCTGAGCCAGGATTATGAATTAAGAAATGGTAATTATTATGAAACATGGATACATTTATCATGTAATTGACATGGATTATGAATGGATATATGTGAGTCAAACATTTATCGAATGCTTACGTTTTAGTTATTGCCCATATTATGTTTAGCATATCTCTCTTTGGTACATTAGCTCACCCTATACGAGAATATCATTTTCAGGTGCAGGTGAGATGTTACCTCCAAGGCAATAGCATGGATGGACTCTCGGGAAGCAAGAGTTTCCCAGTTATGCTTTATGTGTGCATGAGTGTTATTTGTAAAGCCAAGGGCTTAATGTGTAATAATGAGACTCTATTTATGTAACCAAGCAATGTCAGGAAAGATGAAAGCCTATATGGCATTTAATTGCTTGCTAAATAGTGAACTCTGATATATGAATTTATGATGTTTCTTATATTTATTCCGCATATGAGTTATCTTTATTGCAATATTTTGGGGCGTGACATTTTATTTTTTTTGACTTTTTTAATATTTACAAGAAAAACATAAAATAATTATAAATTGATGTGACAATTTTTAGCCTAGTAATTAAAAAATTCATTTTGTTTTTTTATAATTAAAATAGTCTCAACCTCTCTAAACCAACATGCCAAATGGCTACTTATGAAGAAATGAGTTTACAAAAATTAGTTATATATATTGAAAATAATTTTGAAATTTTAGATAATTTAATATTTTTTTTAGTTTAATAGGTTAGTAAAATAAAAAATGATTGATTAATACGTAAGAGGTGAGAGAATGAGAGTGGAGAGAGTGGAAAGAGAAAAGTAATTGATTGATGTGTAGTGGACAAAAAAAATCATCCTGTTCAGTTTTAAGTTTTCAAAATTAGTTTTCTAAGTTTTCAATTCACATTTTTGTATTTTTAGTCAATTTTTTCTAAATTTTTTTAGATCTATTTAATTTTAATTTACTTAAAAAGTAAAAAAAATTACAAAAATCTTTAAAAAATTCTTTGAATACAATAAAATAAAAAAAATGTATTGAATTTTTATATTTTTTTGTATTTATGGAATTTTAAAAAAATCACAAATATTATACTTTTTAAATATATTTAAATTAGGTGTATCTTGAAAATTAAAAAAATTTGTGTAAAATATTAAAAAAATCACTAAAAACATAAAAAATGAAATTTTCAATTTTTTAAAAAATGGAGGCCTTATTTGTCATAATCTAAAAAAGTCAAAAAGTCATTATCCTATTTAAATTACATCATCTTATTTAAGTCACATCACTTTTCTATCACATCACTTCAAACCCAACTCATATCCAATTCATATTTTATAAAAAGTCAAAAAGTACAGTTATTTAGATTATTTCAAACTACCCCTCAATTTTCTAGAACTAAATATGGTGAATAATTTTGAATTTTTTTTAAAAAAAATTAACTAACAAAATTTTCTTTAAAAAAAATTATCTCTGAAGACAAATCAATCAAAGCCAATAGTTACCAAAAAAAAAAGGGATATTTACCAATAAATCCCATCCAACAAACAGTTACACCATTTAGTCCCAACATTGTGTCTGTTGCTCTGATTAGTCCTATCAGTGAGGGAATATAGTCTTGTTGATCCTTTTTTACTTCTTTACTAATATGTATTGGTCATTTATACCCTTTTTTTCACGTGAGTTTTTTTTTTTTTTTTTTTCTTTTTGATGGGTTTTCTTCTATATATGGAAGTACAATATATTCCTTTTCACGCGGGTTTTCTTCTATATACAATATATTCCTTTTCAAGTTGGTGGTGTGTGTGTAGGAGCGTTGAGTTTGTGGGTGTGTAGTGCCGAGAGAGAGAGAGCTTGGTGTGTGGATGAAACTCTGTCTATGGTCTGGAAAATGGAGATGTCTTTGGTGCATGTGCATGGGATCGCCGTGAGTGTGTGTAGAGTGTTCTTTGCCGTGCGTGTGTGCATGGCCGTGATGGGTGTTGTGGCTACTTGGGTGTGTGTGGTGTGTATGCCGTGAGTGGTGTGGTGAGTGTGTATGTGCATGGTGTGTGTGAGAAGTGATGGGTGAGGCATGGGTGTGTGGTGCGAGAGTGCATGGTCAGCTGGGTGTATCGATGGGTGAGGATGGCGGTGTCTTGGTGTATGATATCGCAGGTGTGTTTTCCTCTCCCTAACCCGTGTGTGTGTGTGTGTGGGTGTCTCAGAGAGACCCAGTTAGAGAGGTGAGAGAGGCGTGTGTGTGCATGCCGTGAGTGAGCATGGGTGGTGCGGCATGGGTGGTGTGTGGGGAGTGATGGATGTGTGGGTGCCGTGAGTGAGAGAGGTCTTTGGGTGTGTGAGTTGTGTGGTCGGGTGTCTCGAGAGAGACCCGATTAGAGAGAGGTGAGAGCCGTGTGTTGGGTTATGTAAATGGGTGTATGATGTGTTGTGTATGGGATGGCAGTGGTGGTGTGGTGAGAGTGTGTGTTGTGCATGTGTTTGGTGAAGCTCGGTCTTTCCACACTAAAGTCAAGAAGTGCTCATCATTCTCCGAGCCCCCCCCAACCCCGAGCGAGGAGGAGAGAGGTGCCGAGATGGAGAGGTTGAGAGTCTGTGTGTAGGTGTGCATGGGTGCCTCTTAATGGTATCTTCTCCCTCTCCCTAAGCCCGTGTGTGCATCTGTGTGTATGAGTGATCAGTCCCCCCTGTGCATCGTGTGGGTGTGTGTGCCATGCATGGGTCTCGTGTGTGCACAGATGCCGTGTATTGATGGTGAGAATGGTAGGGAAAGCAGTGTGTGAATGTTGTCTTTGTGTGTTTGTGTTTGTTGAGTGTGTGTTCTTAGAGAGAGAGAGAAGCCTAGGAATCTAGAGAGAGAGAGAGTGCTTTTAGTGCGTGTGTGTATGGTCTCCCTCTCCAAGCCGAGAGAGAGAGAGATCACAATTGGTGTGTGTATGCATGTCTATCTGGGTGTCTCTGAGTCATCTTCCAAATGTGTGGCACGTGCTTGACCTCCCAAACGTAAGAAGAAAGTAATAAAGGCATTGGTGTACTTTTCGGTTTTGTGACACCTATCAAACACAATTCTTGTACGTGTAAATTTAATTAGAAATTCTTCACACATTAAACATTAAATACTAAATGGTATTTATGTCATTTGACAATACAAAGGACTAAATAGATCATAAGAATATATATTAGGATCAAATGGAGTACAATCTCAACATTTAGGATTTATTGGTAACTTTCCCAAAAAAAAATCCATTGCACATATATATAGATATTTTGAAATAGCAATAGCAATATCGTGTCTTACAAGAATAAAAAATTCATATTTTTTTTTTTGGTTGTTTTTGTTTCCTTCTTTAGCTGAGTGAATTGAAAAAGTAAGTGGGACCCACAGTATCAGTCTTAGTATAGGCCTGTTTGGTAGAACTTATAAGCTGCTTATTTCAACTTTTAACTTAATTTAAGTTAAAATATTGTGTTTAGTCCTGTTTAAGTTAACCAGCTTATAGATTAAATCAAGTTATTTCTCAACTTATCTCAAAAACTGGTCACGGGGCTTAAATTTTCGACTTAAGTGCACAGCTAGTGTGGGGGCCTAAAATTACTTAAATGTCATCGTCAATACCCAAATATTAATATTAATTAAAAAAGAAAAAATTGTATATTTCTAAAGAAAAAGAAAAAAAATCAATATTAATTAAAAAATAAATATTAATTGGTATTAATTATTAATAAATTCATATTGTATATTTTTATATTAATTAAAAAATAAAAAATTGTATATTTCTGAAGAAAAAGAAAAAAAAATCAATATTAATTAAAAAAATCAATATTAATTGGTATTAATTATTAATAAATTAATATTGTATACATTTTTAATGAATTAATTATTAATTGATACTAATTAATAACAATTGTTGATTATTAATATTAATTGATACTAATAAAAATTAATTATTAATATTAATTTATGCCAATTTATAATTTTAGTATTAATTGAGACTAATTAAGCCATTAATTGATACTAATTAATAATTTTAGTATTAATTGATACTAATTAATTTATAATGGAAAAAAATTATGACAATAATACTTCACTACATTTTTATCAAATGTATTAATTTTTATATTAATTGATACTAATTAATACTAATTACATTAACTTTTATTAATGAAATAATTTTTTTAAAATTAAAACTGAAAAAAATGACAATATAATCATTTTTATATCATATAAAGGTAGAAAGGAAAATTGTACAGCAAAAAGTTATTTTGTAGCTTATTAACCAAACACTACTTTGCTGCTTAAATTCATAATCCCACAGCTGCACCAAACAAATTAACAGCTTATATTCACAGCTATAAGCCATAATCTGTTAAGTTATAATCTATAATCACTTTTCCACAACTCTACCAAACGGGGCCTATGTCTCCCAAATTTTTTTTAAAAAAAATTTCAAATTTACTTTCTTTAATCTTATTTAAAATCAAATTAAGGAATTGTTTTAGAGGTGTTAGATTAGTTTTTTTTTTTAATTTCTAATTTTTATAAAAAAAAGAAAAAGAAAAGTGAATTATTATTGAAGTGATATGATAAAGAGGTAATATGATATAGATAAAAAGTAACGTGACTCAAATAAAATAATTATGACACAAATAAGATAATGTGCTAAAATAACATGTACTATTTACCACATGCCAAACAAAAATTAGTGATTTTTTAATTTTTTAATTATTTTAACTTGGCTAAAAAAGTTTCATTTTGATTAAATTTTTAGTTTTTTTTAGATATAATGATTGTAAGAGAAAAAGTTAAATAATTATAATTTAAATATGACGTTTTCTTACTTCGTTTGAAAATTTGGATATTTTGATTGATTTTTCTATTTTTTAATTATTTTATTAGTTGGAAAAAAATTTATTTAGGATGGTTTGTAATTTTTTTTTTTTTTTGTAATTGAATATCTATTGTCGGAGAAAAAAAATGAATGATTGATGTGTAAATATGTGATATTTTGTCTTATTAACTATTTGAGCATTTTTTGTTTTAATTTTTTAATTATTTGATAAGTTGAAAAAAAAAATTTGTTTAGAGTGATTTGTAAAGTTTTTTTTTAATTGAATTTATGGTTGTTAGAGAAAAAAATGAATGATTGATGTGTAAAGATGTAATATTTTGTCTTATTAATTATTTGAGCATTTTTTATTTTTATTGATTATTTTAGCCAAAAAAAGTTCTTGCCAAACAGCCCCTTATTATCAAATAATTTTTTATTTTATGTATTTTAATATAATAAGAATTATTTTTGTATATGAAACTTATTATATATTTTGAAAATACAAATGCCAATAAGCATCTCTATTAAATTGTTTTAAAATTTTAATGTTAAGAATACATAATAATTATTTTAATAATTGTAAAAGAAAATTATAAAAAAACAAATTAGTGAAAATTATCATGAAACTAATAAAAATGTCTATTCTTTGAAATTTATTTAAAGAATAATGTTTTATCCACTAAAAATGAGACCCAAACTGTCACTGCCCGAAATATTGCAATAAAGATAACTCATATGCGGAATAAATATAAGAAACCTCATAAATTCATATATCAGAGTTCACTGTTTAGCAAGCAATTAAATGCCATATAGGCTTTCATCTTTCCAAGACGTTACTTGGTTACACAAATAGAGTCTCGCTCATTACACATTAAGCCCTTGGCTTTACAAATAACACTCCTGCACACATAAAGCATAACTAGGAAGCTCTTGCTTCCCGAGAGTCCATCCATGCTATTGTCTTGGAGGTAACATCTCACCTGCACCTGAAAATGATATTCCTGTATAGGGTGAGCTAACAGCCCAGTAGAGATATCCTAAACATAATATGGGCAATAACTAAAACGTAAGCATTCGATAAATGTTTGACTCACATGTATCCATTCATAATCCATTTCAATTACATGATAAATGTATCCATATTTCATAATAATTACCATTTCTTAATTCATAATCCTGGCTTAGAACCTGGCCATACCTTTTAAGTGAGATTATATCTCACATCAACAGTACTTCCATTTCAATTGAGATAAAGGCTCAAATTAACATTTCCGGTTTCATGACATTAAGTCTATGTTACATTTCATTTCTCATTTCTTTTTCAACTTCGAGTTTGAAAACAGGGCTCAACACCTAGCCCAATAACTTAATGAGATTAAGACTCATCTTTAAAACATTTTTGAAATTCATGATGGATACACATTTTAATGCTGTATCGATAACACATAAACTATTTCCACACTTTACGAAAGATACACATTTCGGTACTGTATCAACATAACATAGAATCACCTCTATACTTCACAATTGATAACGATATGCACTTTAGTGCTATATCAAATCAATTTAAACACTTCCATAATCAACACTTGATACACATTGTAGTGTTGTATCAATGTCACACAAAATCCGGTTTAGAGGTTCATCCCCTATCTTCCCCTAAACCATGGAGTACATCCCATATCTCCTCCCACACAACACATGTATATAAACGTAGATCATATATAATCAATTAATACATAAAGTTAATGCATTATTCCAGTCGCTGTATTCGATGACATATTCAATTGATTAGTTTTAGTTTGCGTAATCATCATGCATTGTCTACAACAATCAAGACTATCCTCCACCAATAGCCCAAAGCAGTTATTTCTAGACAGAAATAAATGCTACAGCAGATATATATAATCTCAACATTTTCAAAGTGAGTGATTAAAGAATCCAACTCCACCATTCTACCTCATATTGAGTCGATTTTATTATTTCCAACTCAATTTCATATTTCCGTACTAATTGTCATTAATTACAGTAATGACCTAACTATACCCAAACATGGCATTTTTTTTTCTTTTTTCTCAATATTGACCCAAAGGCTCAAATATTATCAAAAACATCAAAAATCTCCATTTTAAACCCAAAACACACAGGCATGAGTCAATTGAACAAAACCCCTATTTTTGACATTTTACATCTCCAACCTTAAGTTCCCAAATCAAACCATCTATACAAATAACTCAACATTTATGTTAAAACACATAAGAATAAGTAGGAATCCCTACCTCAAATTCGGAGCTCAAATGGAGAAGATGAAAAGAGATGAAACTCGATCTCCACCATACACCACAAAGCCCTCAAGAAATTACACAACTTTGGCGAAGGAACTATGGCCAAAATCTCAATGGAACTATGGCCAAAATCCAGCTCGGCATAACTAAAATTTATAACTCGAGCTCGGTTCGTAATGGCTCATTAAACCAAGAAAGAACCATAGAAGCTGATAAGCTAACCCTCTGCACTTGCACTTATATAAAAGTTTGTCCACCTTAAAATGTATCTTGTAATCGATGTGGGACTTCCAACAAACACACCAAACGACGTCGTTTGGCATAACACTTTCATCCACTCTTTGAGTCCCACATCGCTGAGAGGAGGAAACATTTTGTGTCCAAATACTTATAAAGTGGAAACCTTTGAACACAAAATGTGAAACCCTATGCTCGAGCGTGAAATACGTTCTCCCAGCATTTTTGCGGACATAGGTCAAGTAACTTCGAATGCATTATGAATTTTTATTTTGAGGGGCGCTGCTCCTCAACCCCGCCAGGGCGCGGCCCTTGGAACCCGCGAGTTGACCAGCGATTCGACCGCCAGAACGCTTGCTTGGACCTGAAGCACTGCCTCGATCCCGACTGCCCGGTCGAAGTGGCAAAACATAAAAAAAGAAAAAAAGGACTGAAACCGAGATTGCTACACAAACACTCTTCCCGAATGAGATGGCAAAAGCCCACATGACACTAAAAAAAATCCTGCTCACGCGAGAGATATTCAGAAAAAAAAAATGGTTTGGAGTTCTAATTATAAAATTTTAGAGAATTTTAAGTAGGTGGGTTTCACATGTGATATGATGTATGTGTCTGTTTTTTATTTTTTATTTTTTATTTATGATTTTCCTTACTACATCATTAGAGTTCAAATTAGAGCTCTGTATCACTTATAAAAATAAAAATAAAAAAACAAAACAAAACACAGACACAGACAAACACATCACATCACAGATTGTAACAACCCTCATCCTTGACCTAGCTATACTTGCATACATCCATGTATGTTCTTGTCTTGTTATGTTATGAATCTTGTTAATCTTGTTTCGTCTTGCCATGTTTGAGTATTGATCGCTTGATTTTGATCCTTGCTCGGTTGTGGCCGAGATTACCTTGAGCTTTGTTTACTTTTGAACTCTTGTGCTTAGGATCGTTCTGGAGCCTTGTTTAACCCTTGTCTTCACCTCGGCATGACTGCCGAGATGTTTTGCAATAGTAATCCTTGTCCAGGGGCGGGTATGACCTAGGCCGAGATGTGGCACACCCGGGCCAAGGCATGGCACAGCTTAGTCAAGTGTTGTCCTCCCTAGCCGAGGTATTTGTTACCCTGTTGCCGAAGTTCCGTCTTTGGTCGATGTTGTTGATGGCCGAGGTGCTCTCGCCATCTAGCTTGTCGTGGACGCTTTGTCTAGCTTGTTGTGGACGTTTTGTCAGAGGCTTGTCTTGTCAATCAGTCACCTTTTGAGTTAAACCAACCCGGTGACGCCACGTGTCCGAGCTTGTCAGCCGGCAGACCTAATGCATCATTTTGCATCATTTTGTATCTTTTGTATCATTCTTGGTTATAAGTCTTGTTCTTGTAGAGAGAGAAACACTAGAGAGGAAGAAGTAGAGTTTTAGAGAGAGAGAGTCGACCTTCGAGCTTGGTTTTGGTTGATCGAACCGTTGGATTCGTGATCTGAGGTAAGAATCTTTACCTCCTCTTGCTGTTCTTGTTGGTGAGCTAGCTGCATTGCATGATCGGGTTTGTTTTGCATGCCATGCATCGATTTGAAGTTTGCTCTTGAAAGAGAAAGTTTGTATTCATGTGTTCTTGGTGAAAGTCCCCTTTTGATCCGAAAGTTTGGACCAGGGACTGTATCTTGTGTTTGTTCTTGCATGTTCTTCTTGGTTGGGTACCTAAGTACACGTTTTTAAACTCTTGGCACGAAAACCTTCGATTTCGTATGAATAAGTTAAGATTTCAGCATGCATGGTCTTGATGCTCTTGATGAACTTGTTCTTCTTGTCCTTTGAAAGGAAACTCAGGTTTTCCTAACCTTGTCTTGTTTTGGCCATTCAGTCTACACCTCGGCGGGGAGGTGTAGGACCTCGGCTATACCTGGATGGTACCCAGTGCACTTCCCTGTGATGGGAAATAATGTTTTGACTCCTTGCATGTATGTAAAGCTCGTTTTGAGAATGTGGTTTGCCATGTGATTGTAGGACTTTGATCTTTGCTTTGAGCCTACACCTGAAGACCGAGGTGAGTGGTGCTTTTAATAAAGCTATGTTATAAAGCTTTTGATAAATCTTGCTTGCTTCGCTTTGATAAGAGTATTTGCTAAGCATGAATGATTAGCCTATTTTGATGTAATGAATATGAACTTGTCTTGATGATGTCCTTGTAATGAGTTTGAGCCTTGTTTTGATATCCTTGGAAAGTCCCTTGTGCTGGAGGACTCTAAACTTTCGCAGTACCCTCTTGTTAAAAAGGATACGGTCCTTTCTTGAAAAGATAAATGTTAAAGCGGGCTACGGGCCTAAGTAACACCAGTCCCTTGTGCTAGAGGACTTTAAACTTTAGTAGCACCACTTGGTGAAAAAGGGCTGCGGGCCTAAGTCACATAAGATGGTCAAAAAGGGCTACGGGCCTAAGTGACATAAGGTGGTGAAAAAGGGCTACGGGCCTAAGTCACACAAGCAAACAGGTTTGGTAAGATTGAGCTTGATGAATATGGTTCACCCCCTTGATTTGATACAGCTTGTTATGATTTGCCTGGAGGAGGACCTCGGCTACTACTTGTATGATCTCGGCAACGCTTTGACTTGTAAGACTTGCTAGATGAATACGGTTCATCTCTTGATTTGATATAACTTGCTATGTTTTGTTTTGGATGGCACCTCGGCTAACGCTTGAATGGTTTGGTATGCTTGGTTTTGAACAGACTTCGGCTATATTCATGCTAAAACCTTTATTTCTAGTACCATTCACTGAGTTTCCAAGCTCACCCCTCTCTATATATGTAGGTGATGAGCAGGACGGCGGCGACGCCTAGATGTATTTGTAAAGCTCGTTTTGGGATTTTTGCTTAGGCCGGCTATTTTGTGATTACCTCGGCAATGTGTGTTTATGTCGGCAGATCTTGAAAATTATGCTTCTTTGTTTGTAATGTCAGATTTTTGTACATGTCTATTTGAGAAGCCTTTTGATCAAGATGTAACTGGACATTTGTTTTGTTAGCTGCCGAAGTGCAGTCATGTTATGTATGTTATCACCTTTGATTTATGCACAGCTCTCAAGGACCATTTGTATTTAGTTAATCGCTTCCGCATATGTGAGCCCCTCTATGTATATACTCTGTTGTGTGTGTGAACTTTTGTATGAGGCCTTTGGTGAATCTCGGATTTACTGGCCTTCTCGGCACCAAACTACTAGGGGCGGTTTGGGGTCGTGACACAGATGGAACCCACATGTTTAGAACTCCTAGAACTCTATAATTAGAGTTCCAAATCATTTTTCGTTGAGAAAATTCAACACTCTCATTTTCCCTCCTAGCTCACTCTTATTGTGGATTTCTCCAACCACCAACCACCATTGCACTATCGTCAGGCGACCTCTCACCGATCCCAACAAGTTAATTCTGATGCCAAACTCCATCGGTGACCTCTCTTAGCAACCAGTGGCGAAGCCACATAGGGACTAGGGGGGTCACATGCCCCTCCTGGATTTTTTTTTTTTTGTCTGTTTACATATGTATACAAATAAAATTTTAAACAAAAATAATATTTAGAATAAAATGTCAAGTGTATTTTTAAATTTATGAAAATAATAGTGATTTTTTTATTGAAAATGAAGTGACTACAACAAATTATATTTTTATGTATGAAAATTTAGTGAAAAAAATCTCAATATAAAGGTAATATCCATCATTACTGATATGTAAATATAATTAATCTCACTATATATGTAAAAGTTACTAGATTGTTAGTTATATTCACATGTGGAGTTCACCCTTCATATGTTGCTTTACTATTGGTTGGTGATATATGCCAATAATAACGTGATATCACAATTATATGAAATTTTTACTCAAATTTTGTAAAAATTTGCTTTATCTTACTATTATATAATTTATTTTATGACTTAAATATATAACTTTTTTACATTGTCTATGATACACTAGTTACACACAATACTTTATTTTCGATTTTACTCGAAATTAATTGTAAAATTTTATGTGAAATACTTTTATAACAATTTATTTAATTTTTTGTACTTAATATTAATTCAAAAATTATTATTATCTTCTTATTATTGGTTATGAAAAAAAAAATTAAAGTTTTCATTAATAAGTGTTCCTCTTGATTTAGTTTCCTGCCTCCGCCACTGCTAGCAGCCTCTCAACACCTTCTCTCTCCTCTCTTGCTCATCATCCCTTAGTTCATCACTACCAAACCATATATCGTCACATAGGTACATTCACAAGGTTGGTTCGGCTTGGTTTACCTTTACATCAACCGAACCGACACCTTCGAGTTAAGAAATTAGCGATCCGTGGTCAACCAAAGCGTGGTTCGAAATCGACCGAATTAAAAAAGACGGTTTGACGGTCAGTTCGGTCAAATTCAAAAATCTATGTAGGGGTGAAATTTTTTTGCACAATATTGAATTGAACTTATATTCATACGTATATACATATATATATATATATACACACACATATACACACATACATCTATGACAGTATATGAAAAAAAAATGAAGAAAAAGAGGGAAAAAAAGAGAAGACTCACCATCGTAGTTGTAAGCATCACTATCGCCATTGCTATCGCAGATCGTTGCCACTATTAGCTACCTCGTCTTCACCACAACCATTACCAATAAAAGAAAGAGATGAACAAATGAGGAAGAGATGAGTTTGTCTCTCAATCTCAATAAAGGAGATGAAAAATGAGAGAAAGAGAAAGGCTAGAGACGAGAGTGAAAAGAGAGAAGAAGAGACTCTTCGACTTTTAGTCTACCTAGGGTTTATAAGAGAGAAAAAAATGAGAAATAAATCTGTGAAGACAATGGAGAGAGAAACAGACTCATCATTTTTGGTCTTTCTAGGATTTATGAGAGAAGAAAGAAGAGAGAGAGAGAGAGAGAGAGAGAGAGTAAAGGGGGAATGACTTTTCAATTTTTAGCCTACCTAGATTTGTGAGAGAGACATAAAGTAAAGAGATATTAATACCCTTGGAAAGTGAGAGAACAGTCTATCAGACTACTATGCATACTCCCAGGGTAAATATATAAATATTATAACTCATTATTGTTTCGGTCGGACAAGGTTTATCGGATTTATATATAAAAAACACATAGTCGACCGTGAATCTGCCAAATTTAGTGTAGAAAAACTATAGCTGATCGTTCTTCTCTTCAAAATCGTCCGTGGCAACTCGAGTCGGTCCGGATCGGACGGTTTGGGCGGGTATTCGGTTCATATCAACCCCTGCCAACCCATCACCTTTTGTCATCGCCTCTCACCGTTGCGACCCAGCCATATCGTTGCCCCTGCTCGCCCTTAACCATGCCAATCTCGAACCAAATCTTGAGATTCCAGATCTGGAAAATTTTACAA
Organism: Camellia lanceoleosa; assembly: GCA_025200525.1. NCBI lineage: Eukaryota > Viridiplantae > Streptophyta > Magnoliopsida > Ericales > Theaceae > Camellia > Camellia lanceoleosa. The sequence goes on along the minus strand of CM045758.1, from coordinate 89,244,458 downwards.
TAAAAAGAAGGTGAGGGTTAACGACGGTGAAGAAGAGTGATGGATAGAAAGAGATTTTCTTACATGAGGGTCATAAGAGTGAGAATCCCCTTCTTATGTCTGTGTTTCACGCACTGCAATTTGCAACTGATATAGAGTCTATTTCCTTCTTAGCCACATCATTCAGAGGGTATGTTAGGGGGATTTAGCGTTGTTGTAATTTAAAATACGAATTATTTTTTATCATTTGAGAAATTACATCCCACTACTTTAAGTTTTTAATTAGATATAAAATGATTATTTTTTAATAAATTATTAAGTTAATTGACAGTATTTAATGATATCATAAATATATAGTTCAATTAACAATTCAACTAATTTTATTATTTTATAAGAAAGTATTTAAAATTTTTATTTTTTCCATTAATTTTGTTAAATAAAAAATTTATAATAAAAGGGATTTGTAATTTTAAAAATTATAATGAGTAATTTATATTTTTAAAAAATTTTATGTACTATATTTATGATTTATTAAAAAAAATACATCTAAAGAAAATTTAAAATATATATATATAGGTGTAGGAAAAAAAAAAGGTAGGAATCCAAAAACATTTCCTGATGAGTACTAATCATTATTTCTTGCCCCCATTGACGAAACGAAAAAAGAGAGTGAGAGTGAGTGAGTGAGAGAGAGAGAGAGAGAGAGACAGAGACAGAGATAGAGAGACAAGTCAAATGAAAGGATAACTTACGCATCTGAGGGTTTTCATTGTCCATCTTCATCTGGGTTGTCTTCTCCGAGCAAGAACTCCCAATACAAAACAAAAATGTGAAGTAAACAAATGAGAAAATATATATAAAATAACAAAGTATGTAAAAGAAATTATTAACAATGAATACCGACATTTGAGTTTGATAACTCTGAGAGCAGCCATGAGAGAAGCCTTTCTCGCCGCCATTGACAAAACGGAGAGTGACAAAGAGATATATATATATATATATAGAAAGACAAATCAAATGAAAGGATAACTTACGCATCTTAGGCTTTTCATCATCCATCTTCATCTGGGCCGTCTTCTCCGAGCAAGAACTCCCAATACAAAACAAAAATGTGAAGAAAACAAATGAGAAAATATATATAAAATAACAAAGTATGTAAAAGAAATTATTAACAATGAACACCGACATTTGAGTTTGATAACTTTGAGAGCAGCCATGAGAGAAGCCTTTCTTACCGCCATTGACAAAACGGAAAGTAAGAGTTAGAGTGACAGAGAGAGAGAGAGAGAGAGAGAGAGAGAGATATATCAAATAAATGGATAACTTATGCGTCTTAAGGTTTTCATCGTCTATTATCATCTGGGCTGTCTTCTCCGAGAAAGAACTCCCTATACAAAACAAAAATGTGAAGAAAAAAAATGAGAAAATATATATAAAATAACAAAGTTTGTAAAAGAAATTATTAACAATGAACACCGACGTTTGAGTTTGATAACTCTTAGAGCAGCCATGAGAGAAGCCTTTCTTGCCGCCATTGACGAAACGGAGAGTGAGAATGGGAGTGAGAGTGAGTGAAAGTGATAGAGAGAGAGAGAGAGAGAGAGAGAGAGAGACAAAGACAAAACGACAAATCAAATGAAAGGATAACTTACGCATCTTACGATTTTCATCGTCTATCTTCATCTGGGCTGTCTTCTCCGAGCAAAAACTCCCTATACAAAACAATAATGTGAAGAAAAAAAATGAGAAAAGATATATAAAATAACGAAGTATGTAAAAGAAATTATTAACAATGAACACCGACGTTTGAGTTTGATAACTCTGAGAGCAGCCGTAAGAGAAGCCTTTCTTGCCGCCATTGACGAAACGGAGACTGATAGTGAGTGAGAGTGAGAGTGACAGAGAGAGAGAGACAGAGACAGAGACAGAAAAACAAATCAAATGAAAGGATAACTTACGCATCTTAGGGTTTCCGTCGTCCATCTTCAGCTTCTCCTTCTCCTGCTTTTCCGACCGTCCTTGTTGCCCGTAAAAAGGCCAGGTCATCTTCTCTGAACAAGAACTCCCTATACAAAACAAAAATATGAAGAAAAAACATTAGAAAATCTATATAAAATAACAAAGTATGTAAAAGAAATTATTAATAATGAACACCGACGTTTGATGACTCTGAGAACAGCCATGAGAGAAGCCTTTCTTGCTGCCATTGACGAAACGAAGAGTGAGAGTGAGTAATAAGACAATATAGAGTGACAGGACAGAATGTGTGATGATTATATATATATAATATAGGAGCAGGGGCTAGGGCTATTGTCATAAGTAGTAAAACGAGAATGGAAGGAATTGATGGTAGGAGATTGAGTTACCATGTTACACTCCATGGTCAAGCTCAATCAAAGGCCAAATTAGTTTACTGCCATATAATTGTATTCTTTGTAGTAAGGTGAAATAGATCATTCAAAGAATTGACTGTTTGGGTTTTTGCTTTGGTTAGGTGTACCATTTGCAAGATAATATTTTAATTGTTAATATATATAATATTTATCTTTATATCCTCATAGTGTCTGAAGAAATGCATATATAAAAAAATTATAATTATAACTATTAATATATAGTAATATTTATCATGAATTTATACATATATATATAAATTTTTAAACCCTATTTATGTGGTATTTTCCTTCTTTTAATTCATTACAATTGATGGATCTGTTTTTTTTAGCTGTCTAACCTTTAAAGTGAGGTCTCATAAAAGAAAATTAAAAAAAAAAAACCCTTAAAAGTGAGATATATTATATATAAGGCAGCATAACACGCTCAGCTCAACCCTCTCCGAGTAGGACCGAGAGTTGCTGCTGTGCCTTATGGCACTGCAGTCCTATTGTGAAGTCTCGTAGAGGTTTTTTTTGACTATATTTTAATAATCTGAACCGTTCATATTGTAAAAAATTAACTGTCACCATGTGGGCACCAGATTGGCACGAGCGTATGTACAGATTAATAGTGGAGAACAAACAATATATATATATTATATAATTATAGGCTCACTGTCCAATATCTAGGTTGGCCTTTTGATTTTTTTAGGGGTTAAAATAGTCTTATTTGGGATTTTTTTTTTTTGACTTTTTTAATATTTATGAGAAAAAAATAAAGTACTTATAAATTAATGTGACAATTTTTAGCCTAGTAATTAAAAAATTCATTTTGTTTTTTTATAATTATAATAGTCTCAACCTCTGTAAACCAACATGCCAAATGGCTACTTATGAAGTAATGAGTTTACAAAAATTAGTTATATATATTGAAAATAATTTTGAAATTTTAAATAATTTAATATTTTTTGTAGTTGAATAGGTTAGTAAAAGAAAAAATGATTGATTGATGCGTAAAAGGTGAGAGAATGAGAGTGGAGAGAGTGGAAAGAGAAAAGTAATTGATTGATATGTAGTAGAGAAAAAAAATCATCCTGTTCAATTTTAAGTTTTCAAAATTAGTTTTCTAAGTTTTCAATTCATATTTTTTTATTTTTAATCAATTTTTTCTAAAATTTTTTAGATCTATTTAATTTTAATTTACTTAAAAAGTAAAAAAAATTGCAAAAATCTTTAAAAACAATTCTTTGAATAGAATAAAATAAAATAAAATGTATTGAATTTTTATATTTTTTGTATTTAGGGAATTTTAAAAAAATCACAAATGTTATACTTTTCAAATGTATTTCAATTAGGTGTATCTTAAAAATTAAAAAATTTGTGTAAAATATTAAAAAAATCACTAAAAACATAAAAAATGAAAAATTCAATTTTTTAAAAAGTGGCGGCCTTATTTGTCATAATCTAAAAAGAGTTGCGATTGGGAGCTCGAAAGAGCTTACTCGAATCTGCCCCGAAATCCAAACGATGCCGTTTTCGGCGCTTTGAATTTTTTTTTTTTTTTTTTTCAGATGAAGAAGAAAATCAGAAACAAAGGAAGAAGAAGAAGAAGAAGAAGAAGAAGAAGAAGAAGAGGAAGGAGGTGGGGCGGGGCGGAACTGGAGGGGCCATCAACCAGGGCGGAGGTGCGGCGGAGGCGGGGCGGGGTGGAGCTGGAGAGGCCATCAACCATGGCGGAGGAGCGGCGGGGCGGAGCTGCGACGATCGGAGCAGAGGCCATCAACCAGAGACGACGCTGGGCGAAGGCGGAGGCGCGATCGGCGACGGCGACGGCCTCTCCCTCTCTTTCTCTCCCTCTCCCTCTCCCTCTCTTTCTCTCTTTCTCTCCTTCTCCCTCCATGCGCAACAGACTGAGGAAGAAGAAAAAAAAAATTGAATGGCTGAAACGACGTCGTTTCAGCCATTCAGGGCATTAGGGGCACAATTTTTCGAGTCACAAAACATTAACCATCTAAAAAAATCAAAAAGTCACTATCATATTTAAATTACATCATCTAATTTAAGTCACATCACTTCAAACCCAACTCATACCCAATTCATATTTTATAAAAAGTCAAAAAGTACACTTATTTAGATTATCTCAAACTACCCCTCAATTTTCTAGAACTAAACATGGTGAATAATTTTGAATTTTTTTAAAAATAAATTTAACTAACAAAATTTTTTGTAAAAAAAAAAATTATCTCTGAAGACAAATCATTCAAAGCCAATATTTACCCCAAAAAAAATCCATTGCACATATATATAGATATTTTGAAATAGCAATAGCAATATCGTGTCTTACAAGAATAAAAAATTCAATTTTTTTTTTTTGGTCGTTTTTGTTTCTTTCTTTAGCTGAGAGAATTGAAAAAATAAGTGTAACGCCCCAAAATATTGCAATAAAGACAACTCATATGTGGAATAAATATAAAAAAAACAACATAAGTTCATATATCAGAGTTCACTGTTTAGTAAACAATTAAATGCCATATAGGCTTCTATCTTTCCAAGACATTGCTTGGTTATACAAATAGAGTCTCGCTCATTACATATTAAGCCCTTGGCTTTACAAATAACACTCATGCACACATAAAGCATAATAAGGAAACTCTTGCTTCCCGATGGTCCATCCATACTATTGCCTTGGAGCTAACATCTCACCTGCACCTGAAAATGATATTCCCGTATAGGGTGAGCTAACAGCCCAATAGAAATACACTAAACCAGCTATGAACAATGACTAAAAGATTAGTATTTGATAGATGGTCAACACTGATACATCCACTTATATCACATTATAGTTTTATGACATACAAGTCCATATTACTTTTCATTTTCCATTTCTTACTCATTTCTCAACTCATAACCATGGCTCAGAACCTGGCCAAGCAACTTATGTGAGGCAGTAACTCATATTAGACATTTTCCCATTTCGCAACAGATAAGCATATTAGCTATATCAACACATCAACAGATAAGTACAAGAGCTATATCACACTTCCAAAGATAAGCATATAAGCTGTATCAACATATCAATAGATAAGCATATGAGCTGTATCTACGGAGTCCATCCCCTATCTTCTCCCAAACAACATCCGGTTTAGAGGTCCATTCCCTATCTTCCCCTAAACCGTGGAGTACATCCCCTATCTCCTCCAACACAACTCATTGCATATAAACAATTATTATACACATCATCAATCAATACATAAAGTTGATGTATTCTTTTAACCGTCATACTCAATGACACATTCCATTGATTAGTTTTCGTTTGTCTAATCATTACGCATTGTTTACAACAATCAAGACTATCCTCTACCGATAGCCCAAAGCAATTATTTCTAAACAGAAAATAAATGCACCAAATGGATATAAAATCAACATTTCAACTAGGTGAGCAGTAAATTGTCCCACTACATCCTTTAGCCCCGTACACCCCCAATTCCAACAATTTCAATTTCCTTTCTCATTTCTCAAATTAATTTATCAATGTAATTAAGGCATTATTCCCATAAATTACACAACAACCCTAAGGTTCTATTTTCATCAATGTTTCAACATTAACCCATTTCTCCAAGCCAAACATGCATATAAGTTTTATATATTTAAAACCCCAACTTTTGTAAAATTTCACAAAGGCCCAAACTTTCTGAAAATTACACAAAGAACTTCAACATATCAAAATACAAAAATTTAAACAGGAAACTCATAAGGAGGAGTAGGATATCCTTACCTCAAATTCGGAGCTCAAATGGAGAAGATGAAAATAGTTGAAACTCGATCTCCACCACACACCACAAAGCCCTCGAGAAATTACACAACTTTGGCGAAAGAACTATGGCCAAAATCCCAATGGAACTATGGCCAAAATCCAGCTCAGCACAACTAAAATTTATAACTCGAGCTCGGCTCGTAATGGCTCATTAAACCAAGAAAGAACCATAGAAGCTGAGAAGCTAACCCTCAGCACTTGCACTTATATAGAAGTTTGTCCACCTTAAAATGTATCTTGTAATCGATGTGGGACTTCCAACAAGCACACCAAACGACGTCGTTTGGCACAACACTTTTGTCCACTCTTTGAGTCCCACATCGCTGAAAGAAGAAACATTTTTGTATTCAAATGCTTATAAAATGGTGAATTGCGAACATAGATCAAGTAACTTCGAATGCATTATGAATTTTTGTTTTGAGGGGCGTTGCCCCTCAACCCCGCCAGTATGGAACTCTTGGTGATCGGCGGCTGACTCGACCCCAGCGCCTTGCCCTTGGACACGCCAAGGCGCCGCCTCTCGACCCAAACCAAGGCGCTACCCTCGACCCCTAGTCCCCAGTTGAAGTGGCTAAACATAAAAGAAGGATTGAAACCGGAATTGCTACAGTAAGTGGGACCCACAGTATCAGTCTGAGTATAGGCCTGTTTGGTAGAACTTATAAGCTGCTTATTTCAACTTTTAGCTTAATTTAAGTTAAAATATTGTGTTTAGTGCTGTTTAAGTTAACCAACTTATAGATTAAATCAAGCTATTTCTCAACTTATCTCAAAAACTGGTCAGGGGGCTTAAATTTTCGACTTAAGTGCGCAGCTGGTGTGGGGGCCTAAAATTACTTAAATGTCCTCGTCAATACCCAAATATTAATATTAATTAAAAAAGAAAAAATTGTATATTTCTGAAGAAAAAGAAAAAAATCAATATTAATTAAAAAATAAATATTAATTGGTATTAATTATTAATAAATTCATATTGTATATTTTTATATTAATTAAAAAATAAAGAATTGTATATTTCTGAAGAAAAGAAAAAAATCAATATTAATTAAAAAAATCAATATTAATTGGTATTAATTATTAATAAATTAATATTGTATACTTTTGTAATGAATTAATTATTAATTGACACTAATTAATAACAATTGTTGATTATTAATATTAATTGATACCAATAAAAATTAATTATTAATATTAATTTATACCAATTTATAATTTTAGTATTAATTGAGACTAATTAAGCCATTAATTGATACTAATTAATAATTTTAGTATTAATTGATACTAATTAATTTATAATGGAAAAAAAATTATGACAATAATACTTCCATTACATTTTTATCAAATGTATTAATTTTTATATTAATTGATACTAATTAATACTAATTATATTAACTTTTATTAATGAAATAATTTTTTTTAAATTAAAACTGAAAAAAATGTCAATATAATCATTTTTATATCATATAAAGGTAGAAAGGACAATTATACAGTAAAAAGTTATTTTGTAACTTATTATCCAAACACTACTTTGCTGCTTAAATTCATACTCCCACAGCTACACCAAACAAATTAACAGCTTATATTCACAGCTATAAGCCATAATCTGTTAAGTTATAATCTATAATCACTTTTCCACAGCTCTACCAAACGGGGCCTATGTCTCCCAAATTTTTTTTAAAAAAAAATTTCAAATTTACTTTCTTTAATCTTATTTAAAATCAAATTAAGGAATTGTTTTAGAGGTGTTAGATTAGTTTTTTTTTAATTTCTAATTTTTATAAAAAAAAAAAAAGAAAAGTGAATTATTATTGAAATGATATGATAAAGAGGTAATATGATATAGATAAAAAGTAACGTGACTCAAATAAAATAATTATGACACAAATAAGACAATGTGCTAAAATAACATGTGCTATTTACCACATGCCAAACAAAAATTAGTGAATTTTTAATTTTTTAATTATTTTAACTTGGCTAAAAAAGTTTCATTTTGAATAAATTTTTAGTTTTTTTTAGATATAATGATTGCAAGAGAAAAAGTTAAATAATTATAATATAAATATGACATTTTCTTACTTCGTTTGAAAATTTGGATATTTTGATTGATTTTTTTTATTTTTTAATTATTTTATTAGTTGAAAAAAAAATTATTTAGGATGGTTTGTAATTTATTTTATTTTTTTGTAAATATCTATTGTCGGAGAAAAAAAATGAATGATTGATGTGTAAATATATGATATTTTGTCTTATTAACTATTTGAGCATTTTTTTGTTTTAATTTTTTAATTATTTGATAAGATGAAAAAAAAAAATTTGTTTGGAATGATTTGTAAAGTTTTTTTTTTTAATTGAATATATGGTTGTTAGAGAAAAAAATGATTGATTGATGTGTAAAGATGTAATATTTTGTCTTATTAATTATTTGAGCATTTTTTATTTTTATTGATTATTTTAGCCAAAAAAAGTTCTTGCCAAACAGCTCCTTATTATCAAATAATTTTTTTATTTTATGTATTTTAATATAATAAGAATTATTTTTGTATATGAAACTTATTATATATTTTGAAAATACAAATGCCAATAAGCATCTCTATTAAATTGTTTTAAAATTTTAATGTTAAGAATACATAATAATTATTTTAATAATTGTAAAAGAAAATTATAAAAAAACAAATTAGTGAAAATTATCATGAAAATAATAAAAATGTCTATTGTAATGAACCGGGAATTTTTTTTTTTTTAAATAGCCAATGTATAATTTAATTGAGCAAATTTTCAAATTTGAGTGCTATGTAAATTCTGTGCGAAAACTGTTTGGTTTTATATTTTTTTAAAAATAGTTACCGATCTCAGAAAATTATGAAATTTTTGTATGTTGTTCACATATGAGTCTAGCACGTTGGGTAAACATTTCAGAATTTATTGATGTGTATTTATTTTATGAAAATTCACGGATTGATTAGTGTTCAGTTTAAATTATAGCAGAAATTTGTTATTTAATTTTTAATGTTTAGACCATGATTTGAGATAAATTAGTTGAGTCTATTTTAGTATATAATTGGACCATGTTTCACTTATGGATGAGACCCATGATTTAGATTCAATTTAATTTGAATTTGTTTATGATTCATGTTTAATTATTTGGTCATTTTTAATTATATGATTGGTAGTAACCACATTTGAAGTTGTTATTATTTATTATATAGAGTTATAATAAATATTTAAAAGTTAAATTTATGGTGTGTACCATACGATGAAAAAATTATATATTTTATAAAGAATGAAACATGTATTATTGTGAAATGAGCAAAATATTATATTTTGTGGTGTACAAAAATATTATATTTTGTGGTGAGAAAAATTATATCATTTTGTAATTTATATTATAAAATTTTGAATTATTATTACAAAAATTATATATTTTTTTTAGAAAAGAATCAAACTTTGAGAGACACCCATGTGGGTGGCCTCTATTTTTGTCTTGCCCATCATTCCTTTTCTTCCTTTTCCCTTTCTTTTCTTTCCATTTTCATTTGGTGGAATTGAGCAGAGAGCTCTGCTCTCTTGGTCCCTCTCAACGTCTCTCTCTCTCTCTTTCCTTCTCTCTCTCTCTCTCTCTCTCTTAAATTTTCACCATTGTTGCTCAAGCTTTGAGCTTAGAGTGGGAGTATTTAGATTGGGATTTTGCAAAAGTGTTGTAAATGAAAAATGGAGAGCTCGTTGTAATCTTCGCAATGGTGTTCTCGGATTCATGATCGGGCGACGTTTGCCTTTTCAGATTTGTTTTTCTTCATATTTGAGGTAGGGGCTTTCTTCATATTTTTACATTAAAGTTATGGTAGGATTATTTTAAGAAAATATATCATTATAAGAGGTATTGCATATAGATATATTTTCATATTGTTGTTTGGTAATTTTTGGAAGAAAAATTATGTTGAAATGTTAAAAATGTTGGTATTTTGAGATTGATTTTAAAAAAATCATTTTATGTTGTTAATTTTGTAAAAGAAATCCGAAAATAGAATTTAATAGTTGTATGGATTATATCTACATCATATTATGGTTAGATAATTTATTTTGAGAAATTAAGGTTGAAATATTTATCTCATCCTTGAGTTTTTGAATTTATTTTTTGAGAAAAATAAATTGATATCGAGGAATATTGTGTAAAGTGTTAAGTAGAGATTTTTCCTACACCTCTTTATGCACTTTTGCTTGATTATATGGAGTTTAGAGTTGTATATGATTTAATTAGAATTTTTGGAAATTTTGTTGTCAAGCCCCGAAATATTGCAATAAAGATAACTCATATGCAGAATAAATATAAGAAACAACATAAATTCATATATCAGAGTTCACTATTTAGCAAGTAATTAAATGCCATATAGGCTTTCATCTTTCCAAGACATTGTTTGGTTACACAAATAGAGTCTCGCTCATTACACATTAAGCCCTTGGCTTTACAAATAACACTCATGCACACATAAAGCATAATTAGGAAACTGTTCCTTCCCAAGAGTCCATCCATGCTATTTGTAACGCCCTCAAAATAACAACATAAAACCCAACCTTAGAGACATGCATTAATATATAAAAGATCCACATTCTTCCATTAGCAGAGTTTGCTTACAAAAGTATTACATGTTAACAACAAAAGCAAAGGCCCTAAGGGCTTACAGCTTTCCAAGTTAACACTTGGTTACAAAAAGATAGAGTGCTAACTCATTTACACATTAAGCCCTTGGCTTGAATTTACATGTAATACATCAAAAGAAAGACAACAAAAATCTGCCCCGCCCCTAGCCTCCCAAGCTATGTCCTTGGAGGTGGCATGCTGCCTGTACCTGAAAATGATGTTCCCATATAGGGTGAGCCACAGCCCAGTAGAAATCTACTAAACCAGTTATGAATAATGACTAAAAGATTAACAGTTGATAGATGGTCAACACTTTCACACTCTTTCATAACACATTACAGTTCCAAGACTTTCAAGTCTATGTTCAATTCACTCTCCATTTTCATAAATTCTCAATTTATAATTCATGGCTCAGGACCTGGCCAAACAACTCATATGAGACAATAACCCACATTAACCACTTTCAATTTCATTACTTCCACAGATAAGCATTTAGCTATATCACATTCCTGAGACAAGCATATGAGCTCTGTCAACACACTTCTAGATGAGCATATGAGCTCTATCTACGGAGTCCATCCCCTATCTTCTCCCAAACAACATCCGGTTTAGAGGTACATCCCCTATCTTCTCCTAAACCGTGGAGTACATCCCCTATCTTCTTCAACACAACACAATGCATATAAACGATAATTATACACATCACAAATCAATACATAACGTTAATGTATTCTTTAACTGTCATACTCAATGACACATTTCAATGATTGGTTTTAGTTTGCCTAATCATCATGCATTGTCTACAACAATCAAGACTATCCTCCACCGATAGCCCAAAGCAAATATTTCTAAACAGAAAATAAATGCACAAAATGGATATTAAATCAACATTTCAATTTGGTGAGTGATAAGTAATTCAACTACACCCTTTAACTCCATACACTTTCAATCTCAACATTTCCACTTCAATTCCTCACTTCTCATAATTAATCATATCAATTAATTAATCAATGTAATTAGGGCATTTTTCCATAATTGACATTACAACCCTTAAGGTTCCATTTTATCAATGTTTCAACATTAATTCCATGTTTCTGCACTAAACATGCCTCTAGGTTCATTATAAATAAAAACCCCAATTTTTGTAAAATTACACAAAGGCCCAAAGTTTCTCAAAATTACTCTACAACTTCCAACACATCAAAATGCTAAAATTTAAAGACAAAATCCATAAAGAGGAGTAGGATATCCCTACCTCAAAGTTTGAGCTCAAAAGGAGATGAAGACCCAACACCCAACTTGCTCCAAAACCAAATATTTTCAGATTAGATCGAAGCCCAAGTCACCCTCTATCTTTTTAACAAAGCACTTAGGGTAGATTCACACTCTAGGGAGATGATTTCTTAGAGAGAAGGCAAGTCTAGAGAGAGAGGCTCTCAGATTTAGGGTTTGAAGATATAAAAGTTTTGAAAAAGTGAAGTTTAGATCGCTGCTGCGAACTGATATAAATAGGCTCGTTCGAGCGAAGACTTGGTTGCTCAAGCGACCAGACACAGAAAACCCTAGCTCGAGCCAAGAAGGTCTCGCTCGAGCCAACAACCCAGAAGCTCGCTCGAGCGAAGAAAAGCTCGCTCGAGCCGGGAACTCGACCCTTCAGGTCTGCAACTAGACGCACGCTCGAGCGACAAACTACTCGCTCGAGCGAAGACCGAACCAGATCGCTTGAGCGAAGAAAAGCTCGCTCGAGCCAGAAATCATGGTGTTCAGGTCCAGTACCAGATGCAATCGCTCGCTCGAGCGAAGCCACTCTGGCTCGACCCACCAGACACAAAACTCAACGCTCGCTAGAGCGACCAACTCTTCGCTCGAGCGAAGGACAAAAATTCTGGGCAGCAACCCTTGGCTCCCAAACACAACCATCCTGAAACAAACCTGCCCAACACATCCTATAACTCAAATATAATGTAAAAAGGATGTAAACCAGACAATGCTCAACTATTAACATCCACGGACACATGTCCGGATCACTGTACAATAAGGGGTAAACCCGGGAACGCTATACTATTGCCTTGGAGGTAACATCTCACCTGCACCTGAAAATGATATTCCTGTACAGGATGAGCTAAGAGCCCAATAGAAATACACTAAACCAGCTATGAACAATGACTAAAAGATTAGTAGTTGATAGATGGTCAACACTGATACGTCCATTTATATCACATTACAGTTTTATGACATACAAGTCCATATTACTTTTCATTTTCCATTTCTTATTCATTTCTCAATTCATAACCATGGCTCAGAACCTGGCCAAGCAACTTATGTGAGACAGTAACTCATATTAGACATTTTCCCATTTCACATTAGATAAGCATATTAGCTATATCAACACATCAACAGATAAGTACAAGTGCTATATCACACTTCCAAAGATAAGCATATGAGCTGTATCAACATATCAATAGATAAGCATATGAGCTGTATCTACGGAGTCCATCCCCTATCTTCTCCCAAACAACATCTGGTTTAGAGGTCCATCCCCTATCTTCCCCTAAACCATAGAGTACATCCCCTATCTCCCATAACACAACACATTGCATATAAACAATTATTATATACATCATCAATCGATACATAAAGTTAATGTATTCTTTCAACCATCATACTCAATGACACATTCTATTGATTAGTTTTCGTTTGCCTAATCATCTTGCATTGTCTACACCAATCAAGATTATCCTCCACCGATAGCCCAAAACAGTTATTTTTAAACAGAAAATAAATGCACCAAATGGATATAAAATCAACATTTCAACCAGGTGAGCGGTAAATTGTCCCACTACACCCTTTAGCCCCGTAAACCCCAAATTCCAACAATTTCAATTTCCTTTCTCATTTCTCAAATTAATTTCTCAAATTAATTTATCAATGTAATTAAGGCATTATTTCCATAAATTACATAACAACCCTAAGGTTCCATTTTTCATCAATGTTTCAACGTTAATCCCATTTCTCCAAGCCAAACATGCATATAGGTTTTATATATTTAAAACCCTAACTTTTGTAAAATTACATAAAGGCCCAAACTTTCTGAAAATTACACAACAACTTCCAACATATCAAAATACCAAAATTTAAAGACAAAGCTCATAAAGAGGAGTAGGATATCCCTACCTCAAATTCGGAGCTCAAATGGAGAAGATGAAAAGAGATGAAACTCGATCTCCACCACACACCACAAAGCCCTCGAGAAATTACACAACTTTGGCGAAGGAACTATGGCCAAAATCCCAATGGAACTATGGCCAAAATCTAGCTCGGCACAACTAAAATTTATAACTTGAGCTCGGCCCGTAATGGCTCATTAAACCAAGAAAGAACCATAGAAGCTGATAAGCTAACCCTCTGCACTTGCACTTATATAGAAGTTTGTCCACCTTAAAATGTATCTTGTAATCGATGTGGGACTTCCAACAAACACACCAAACGACGTCGTTTGGTACAACACTAAATCCACTCGAGTCCCACATCGCTGAGAGAGGAAACATTTTGTGTCCAAATGCTTATAAAGTAGTGAATTTTTGGCACAGGTCAAGTAACTTCGAATGCATTTTGAATTTTTTGTTTGAGGGCCTTGCCCTCAACCCCTGGACTTGAAGAGTATTTGCCCGCCTCGACCCCCGACCGGCCCAGTCGAAGTGGCAAAACATAAAATAAAGATTGAAACCAGGATTGCTACATTTGTGTTTTATTTGCTTAAAAGAGAAATTTTGAAGAAAATAAAATGTTGATGCGCAAATTGCGAAAGTGTAAACTTGGAATATGTTTGTAAGTTTATGAAAGAGTTATGTTTTTAATTTGAACAAAAACGGACTTTGATTCGATTGGTTTTGAAATTTTTACCGGTTTGTGGCCAAAAGAGCATTTTTAAAGAAAACAAAGGAATTGCGTTTAACTATCGGGGCTTTCAATCAAAATAGGATGTCATAGTTGGATAATGTTTGGAGAATGAGTTTGGAAAGAAAATGATGTTTTCTTGGGCATTAACGATATTATTTTACTTAATGTATTTGTTGGAATAAAACCGACATGGTTAGAAATGGACCTTGAGAGGTTACCAGACGTAATTGTGATACGAAAACTAGTGTAGTTGTTCATATTTGATAAAATGTGGAATATGATTGGTTTCTAAATGTTGGGAATCATGGGAGATTCTAAGTTATAGTTATATGTTGGATTATATACCCATGTTGTTATCTTTTAATTAATATGTTAGAGATAACTATTTTGGCTATCGGTGAAAATTTACCATATTGCATTTAAATGAGGATTTTGATCAAAATGGTAATGTTTAATAAGTAAGGATTCCTACTCATCTTTATGGGCTTTAACATAAATTTTGGATGTTTTGTATAAATGGTTTGATTTTGGAAGTTAGGGTTTCAAAATGTATAAAGAGGGGTTTTAAATCTTTGATTCACAAATGTGCATTTTGGGTTTCAAAATGAGGTATTTGATGTTGATGATAATATTTGGACCTTTGAGTCAACATTGGAAAAATGTGGAAAAATGCCATGTTTGGGTATAATTGGGTCATTAGTGTAATTAATGACATTTGTCACGGAAGTATGAAATTGAGTTGGAAATAATAAAATCGACTCAATATGAAGTAGAATGGTGGAGTTGGATTCATTAATCACTCACTTTGAAAATGTTGAGATTATATATATCTGTTGTAGCATTTATTTTCTGTTTAGAAATAACTGCTTTGGGCTATCGGTAGAGGATAGTCGTGATTGTTGTAGACAATACATGATGATTAGGCAAACTAAAACTAATCGATTGAGTATGCTATGGAACTTAGCGGTTGGAATAATATATTAACTTTATGTATTGATTGACTGTGTATACGATCTATGTTTATATACATTGTATTGTGTGGGAGGAGATAGGGGATGTACTTCACGATTTATTGGAAGATGAGAGATGGACCTCTAAACCGGATTTTTTTTGTGACATTGATACAGCACTACAATGTGTATCAAGTGTTGATTATGAAGTGTTGAATTGATTTAATATAGCATAAAAATGTACATCTTTATCAATTGTGAAATGTAGAAGTGTTTCTATGTTATGTTGATACAGCACCAAAATGTGTATCTTCGGTAAAGTAAGGAAGTGGTTTATGTGTTATTGATATAGCATCAGAATGTGTATCAATTATGAATTACGAAAGTGTTTAAAAGATGAGTTACAATCTCATTAAATTATTTGGCTAAGTGTTGAGTCTTGTTTCATAGTCAAAGTTGAAAGGAAATGGAAAATGAACTGGAACATGGACTTTAATGTCATGAAATTGAAATTTGTTTTTGAAAGGATGTAAAGGGTATGGCCAGGTTCTGAGCCAGGATTATGAATTAAGAAATGAAAATTGTTATGAAACATGGATACATTTGTCATGTAATTAAAATGGATTTGATGAACTGTTTAATAATTCAATTGATAATGAGATAATTGAATGGATTAAAAAGAATGTCATATTATTATTGAAGCATGTTTATTTATTTAAGTTAACTGGTTGTGGTTAATTAAATAAAATGGATTTAAGAGATTATGTGATAAAACCTTATGATTTTGACATGATATAATTTCATGAAAATTTATAAGTATCTTTGTACTCGCATATCTTTTAATGTTTTAATATGGGATTGCTCGGTGAGTTTTGTTCACCCCTACTGTACATGTGTCTGAGGAATGCTTTTTGTCGGATTTGAAGATCAAACAATGGGTTTTACCATTTCAAGCGTAATGTAGAAATGGATTGTACTACTTCATTTGTTGTTTGGTGAGTGCTATCTTTTGTAAAGAGTAGTGTCATCTCTTTTATTGTAAGCCTTAGGGCATTTCTTTTATTTGTATGTAAATGTCATTGTTGTATAATGAGAGGAATATGTATATTTAATTATTCATCATTTCATCCAATGATGAAATCTTATTTGTAAATGGACTTAATTAATGAATATTGGTAAGGTTATCCGAGTAATAAAATATGGGACTTGACAACTTGGTATCGAGGCGAACGAGGTTTGAATACCTTGGCTCGTGGGAAGTGGTTTTGACCACGCTTGGGTTTACCTCGGGATTGTGAGTGACGTTTGCATTCTATGTGATAACATGCTTATGTGCTAAGATGTTATATGTTTATTTGGGCATGGGGTTGAGTCTCGAGGATGTTGTGTCGGGTCCAGAAATTTTCTTAGAAATCTCATTGGAAATGCGCCTGATCAACGTGATTTCTAATAAGAAGTCTAAAAGCATTTCTAGAACGACTAACCATCTTCGTAGGAACAACCCGTTATTTGTTATGTGGTTATGTGATTTTATGCTACTTGATGTGCATATGTTGAGTTTCACGTTGGAACATGAGAATGTACCTTAATGGGAAGTATTGATGCTAAATGTTATAAATGGTATATGTATGGCTTGCATGATTGTGAAATTGTTCTATTTACTTAGGTATGTGTGGAGTTGTTCCCGAAGCTTGGGTTGTATACCCTTGTGCGTATTTGGGAAGAGGCGTGGCCTTGACATGGTAAAGATTATAAATGGTGGTAAGGGGTGTAATTCCCAAAAGAGATTGACTGTTTTGAGATTTGGTTGTAAAATCTATAAAGTGCAAACTATATAAGGTTTAAAGATAAGATTTGGAACGGACAATGTGCATAATTATTGTTGCCAAAAAAGTTCTTGCCAAACAGCCCCTTATTATCAAATAATTTTTTTATTTTATGTATTTTAATATAATAAGAATTATTTTTGTATATGAAACTTATAATATATTTTGAAAATACAAATGCCAATAAGCATCTCTGTTAAATTGTTTTAAAATTTTAATGTTAAGAATACATAATAATTATTTTAATAATTGTAAAAGAAAATTATAAAAAAAACAAATTAGTGAAAATTATCATGAAAATAATAAAAATGTCTATTCTTTGAAATTTATTTAAAGAATAATGTTTTATCCACTAAAAATGAGACCCAAACACTCTTTCCAAATGAGGTGGCAAAAGGCCACGTGACCTTTGAAAAAATCTCACTTGAGAGACATGCAGAAAAAAAAAAATGGTTTGGAGTTCTAATTATAAAATTTTAGAGAATTTTAAGTAGGTGGGTTTCACATGTGATATGATGTATGTGTCTGTTTTTTATTTATGTTTTTCCTTACTACATCATTAGAGTTCAAATTAGAGCTCTAGATTTTGTGATGACCTAAGTTTAAAAATAAATAAATTTATTTATGAACATGATCAAAATGGTGGGGCAATGGAATATATGCTTTTGAGTGAAAAGTTGGGACAAGAGTGAATGGGAAGGTTTTGTTTATGTTATCTCTCTCTCTCTGGATTGATTCAGTTGATACCCATTTGGAGATTTTGAGTAAAGAGCAGAGTTTTCAAGTGGGTATCAGCAATGGCGGCACCACCAAAACCAGAGGAGATAATACATCCTCCAATGGACCAACTTCAAGGCCTACAGTACTGTATTGATTCAAACCCTTCTTGGGCGGAGGCAATAGCTCTGGGATTCCAGCACTACATCTTGGCATTAGGGACTGCTATGATGATTCCTACATTTCTTGTCCTATTGATGGGTGGAACTGATAATGATAAAGTGAGGGTAGTTCAGACTCTGCTCTTTGTTGAAGGAATCAATACATTACTACAAACACTATTTGGGACCCGATTGCCGGCTGTGATTGGAGGATCATGGGCATTCATCGTCCATATTATTTCCATCATCCATGACTCTTCCTTGGCACAAATTGAAGACCCGCATTCGATCAAGAAGGAGGTGTTATGCTCTGTTCGTGGTTATCAAAGCAATGTGTAAATCATGTTTCTTTGCAGTAGATTCTAGCAGCTCCAAACCGCCATTTGTGATTGTGAGTCACTAGATTTTTGCTGGAAATCAAAAGTATTTTCTTGTTTTCCTTGCTTGTTTTTATTGAGGTAATGTTGGAAGTTTTGGATAGAAATGGGCTATGGTAATATGGTTTTATATGAATGTGGAACCTGGATGCTTAAACAATAGCTCTATACTATTTGTATCACTAGAGCATATGCTTGATGTCTAGTGTCCTGAAGTGAAATATGATTACCAAATTGCTAAAGCCAAACTTGGAATTATGGGTTTCCTTTCTTTTTACTGATCCGAAGGATGTTGATTTCATTTACAAAAAAAAAAAAAAAAAGAACAATTCATAGTAATTTGCACTTTGTTATTTGGAGTATGTTGTCCTTTAGATACTTTGAGGAGTAGTCACCTCGAGAGTCACCAACTAAAGTGAAGAGTTTGGTGAGGGCAATATTTTGAGCGATGGAGATCAAAATCCGGCAAAATCGAGAATTTGGATTTTTGGCTTGCTTTCTCTTCTTGGCTTGAGGTAGAGATTCCTACTCATTCTTATGTGCTTTAACATAGACATTGAGTTATTTGTATAGATGGGTTGAATTGGGAAAGTTAAGACTTGAAATGTGTTATTTTCAAAAGAGGGGTTTTGTTATTTTGGCTCATAAATATATATTTAGGTCTTAAAATGATAGTATTGATATTGTTGATAATATTTGGACCTTTGGATCAATATTGAGAAAAAAAGGAAAAAATGCCATGTTTGGGTATAATTGGGTCATTACTGTAATTAATGACAATTAATATGGAACTATGAAATTGAGTTAAAAATAATGAAATCGACTCAATATAAGGTAGAATAGTAGAGTTGGATTCATTAATCACTCACTTTGAAAATGTTGAGATTATATATAACTGTTGTAGCATTTATTTTCTGTTTAGAAATAACTGCTTTGGGCTATCGGTGGAGGATAGTCGTGATTGTTGTAAACAATGCATGATGCCTAGGCAAACTAAAACTAATCAATTGAAATGTCATCGAATATGACGGTTTTGATAATACATCGAATTTGTGTATTAAATGAACATGTATATGATGATGTTTATATACATTGTGTTGTGTGGGAGGAGATAAGGGGATGTACTCACGGTTTAAGGAAAGATAGGGATGTACTCTTAAACCGGATTTTGTGTGACATTGATACAGCACTATAATGTGTATCAAGTGTTGATTATGAAGTGTTGATTATGGAAGTGTTTAAATTGATTTGATATAGCACTAAAAATGTATCGTTATCAATTGTGAAGTATAGAAGTGATTCTATGTTATGTTGATACAGCACCAAAATGTGTATCTTTCTTAAAGTGTGTAAATAGTTTATGTGTTATCGATACAAGATTAAAATGTGTATCCATCATGAATTTCGAAAGTGTTATAAAGATGAGTCTTAATCTCATTAAGTTATGTGGCTAGGTGTTGAGCCTTGTTTTCAAACTCAAAGTTGAAAAAGAAATGGGAAATGAAATGTAACATGGACTTAATGTCATGAAACCGGAAATGTTTAATTTGAGTCTTTATCTCAATTGAAATGGAAGTACTGTTGATATGAGATGTAATCTCACTTAAAGGGTATGGTCAGGTTCTGAGCCAGGATTATGAATTAAGAAATGGAAATTTATATGAACATGGATACATTTGTCATGTAATTGAAATGGATTATGAATGGATATATGTGAGTCAAACATTTTTTGAATGCTCACGTTTTAGTTATTGCTCATATTATGTTTAGCATATCTCTACTGGACTGTTGGCTCACCCTATACGAGAATATCATTTTCAGGTGCAAGTAAGGTGTTACCTCCAAGGCAATTGCATGGATGGACTCTCGGGAAGCAAGAGTTTCCTATTTATGCTTTATGTGTTCATGTTTGTTAATTGTAAAGCCAAGTGCTTAAGATGTAATGAGTGAGGCTCAATTTGTGTAACCAAGCAATGTCTTGGAAAGATGATAGCCTATATGGCATTTAATTGCTTGTTGAATAGTGAACGCTGATATATGAAAGTATGTTGTTTCTCATATTTATTCCGCATATGAGTTATCTTTATTGAAATATTTTTGGGGAGTGACAGATTTAGAGCTCTATATCACTTATAAAAATAAAAATAAAAAAAAACAAAAACAAAACAAAACACAGACACAGACACACACATCACATCACATCACAGATGGAACCCACCTGTTTAGAACTCCTAGAACTCTATAATTAGAGTTCCAAATCATTTTTTGTTGAGAAAATTCAATACTCTCATTTTCCCTCCTTGCTCACTCTTATTGTGGATTTCTCTAACCACCAACCACCATTGCATTATCGTCAGGCGACCTCTCACCCATCCCAACAAGTTAATTCTGATGCCAAACTCCATCGGCGACCTCTCTTAGCAGCCAATGGCGAAGCCACATAGGGACTAGGAGGGTCACATGCCCCTCTGGATTTTTTTTTTTTACATATGTATATAAATAAAATTTTAAACAAAAATAATATTTAGAATAAAATGTCAAAAGTATTTTTAAATTTATGAAAATAATAGTGATTTTTTTATTGAAAATGAAGTGACTACAACAAATTATATTTTTATGTATGAAAATTTAGTGAAAAAAATCTCAATATAAAGGTAATATCCATCATTATTGATATGTAAATATAATTAATCTCACTATATATGTAAAAATTATTAGATTGTTAGTTATATTCACATGTGGAGTTCACCCTTCATATGTTGCTTTACTATTGGTTGGTGATATATGTCAATAATAACGTGATATCACAATTATATGAAATTTTTACTCAAATTTTGTAAAAATTTGATTTATCTTACCATTATATAATTTATTTTATGACTTAAATATATAACTTTTTTATATTGTCTATGATACACTAGTTACACACAATACTTTCTTTTCGATTTTACTCGAAATTAATTGTAAAATTTTATGTGAAATACTTTTGTAACAATTTATTTAATGTTTTGTACTTAATATTAATTCAAAAATTATTATTATCTTCTTATTATTGGTTATGAAAAAAAAAATTAAAGTTTTCATTAATAAGTGTTCCTCTTGATTTAGTTTCCTGCCTCCGCCACTACTAGCAGCCTCTCAACACCTTCCCTCTCCTCTCTTGCTCATCATCCCTTAGTTCATCGCTACCAAACCATATATCATCACCTAGGGCTATTCACAGGTTGGTTCGGCTTGGGTTTACCCTTTACCAATCAACCGAACCAATACCTTCGGGTTAAGAAATTAGTGATCTGTGGTCGACCGAAGTGTGGTTTGAAATTGACCGAATTAAAGAAGACGGTTTGATGGTCGGTTTGGTCAAATTAAAAAATCTAAGTAGAGTGAAATTTTTTTTGCAAAATATTGAATTGAACTTATATTCATACATATATATATATATATATATACATATACACACATACATCTATGACAGTGTATGAAAAAAAAAATAAAGAAAAAGAGAA
Organism: Camellia lanceoleosa; assembly: GCA_025200525.1. NCBI lineage: Eukaryota > Viridiplantae > Streptophyta > Magnoliopsida > Ericales > Theaceae > Camellia > Camellia lanceoleosa. The sequence continues at coordinate 89,222,220 of CM045758.1, read as the reverse complement.
GACTCACCATCGTAATTGTAACCATCACTATCGCCATTGTTATCACAGATCATTGCCACTATTAGCTACCTCGTCTTCACCACAATAATTACCAATAAAAGAAAGAGATGCACAAATGAGGCAGAGATGAGTTTGTCTCTCAAACTCAATAAAAGAGATGAAAAATGAGAGAAAAAGAAAGGCTAGAGACGAGAGTGAAAAGAGAGAAGAAGAGACTCTTCAACTTTTAGTCTACCTAGGGTTTATAAGAGAGGAAAAAATGAGAAATAAATCTGTGAAGACAATGGAGAGAGAAAGAGACTCATCATTTTTGGTCTTTCTAGGATTTATGAGAGAAGAAAGAAGAGAGAGAGAGGGAGTAAAAGGGGAATGACTTTTCAATTTTTAGCCTACCTAGATTTATGAGAGAGACATAAAGTAAAGAGATATTAATACCCTTGGAAAGTGAGAGAATAGTCTATCAGACTACTATGCATACTCCCAATGTAAATATATAAATATTATAACTCATTATTGTTTCGGTTGGGCCGGGTTTATCGGATTTATATATAAAAAACCCATTGCCGACCGTGAATCTGCAAAATTTAGTGTAGAAAAACAGCAGCCGATCGTTCTTCTCTTCAAAACCATCCATGGCAACCCGAGTCGGTCCGGATCGGACGGTTTGGGCGGGTATTCGGTTCATATCAACCCCTGCCAACCCATCACCTTTTGTCATCGCCTCTTGCTGTTGCGACCCAGCCATGTCGTTGTCCCTGCTCGCCCTTAACCATGCCAATCTTGAACCAAATCTTGAGATTCCAGATCTGGAAAACTTTACAATAAAAAGAAGATGAGGGTTAACGACGGTGAAGAAGAGTGATGGATAGAAAGAGATTTTCTTACATGCGGGTCATAAGAGTGAGAATCCCCTTCTTATGTCTGTGTTTCACGCACTGCAATTTGCAACTGATATACAGTCTATTTCCTTCTTAGCTACATCATTCGGAGGGTATGCTAGGGGGATTTAGTGTTGTTGTAATTTAAAATACGAATTATTTTTTATCATTTGAGAAATTACATCCCACTACTTTAAGTTTTTAATTAGATATAAGATGATTATTTTTTAATAAATTCTTAAGTTAATTGACAGTATTTAATGATATCATAAATATATAGTTCAATTAACAATTCAACTAATTTTATTATTTTATAAGAAAGTATTTAAAAATTTTATTTTTTTCGTTAATTTTGTTGAATAAAAAATTTATAGTAAAAGGGATTTGTAATTTTAAAAATCATAAAGAGTAATTTATATTTTAAAAAAAATTTATTTACTATATTTATGATTTATTAAAAAAAATACATCTAAAGAAAATTTAAAAATATATATATATATAGGTGTAGGGAAAAAAAAAGGGTAGGAATCCAAAAACATTTCATGATAAGTACTAATCATTATTTCTTGCCCCCATTGACGAAACGAAAAGAGAGAGTGAGAGTGAGTGAGAGTGACACAGAGAGATAGAGATAGAGACAGAGACAGAGACAGAAAGACAAATCAAATGAAAGGATAACTTACGCATCTTAGGGTTTTCATTGTCCATCTTCATTTGGGCTGTCTTCTCCGAGCAAGAACTCCCAATACAAAACAAAAATGTGAAGTAAACAAATGAGAAAATATATATAAACTAAAAAAGTATGTAAAAGAAATTATTAACAATGAACACCGACATTTGAGTTTGATAACTCTGAGAGCAGCCATGAGAGAAGCCTTTCATGCCGCCGTTGACAAAACGGAGAGTGAGAGAGAGAGAGAGAAAGAGAGAGATAGAAAGACAAATCAAATGAAAGGATAACTTACGCATCTTAGGCTTTTCATCATCCATCTTCATCTGGGCCGTCTTCTCCGAGCAAGAACTCCCAATACAAAACAAAAATGTGAAGAAAACAAATGAGAAAATATATATAAAATAACAAAGTATGTAAAAGAAATTATTAACAATGAACACCGACATTTGAGTTTGATAACTTTGAGAGCAGCCATGAGCGAAGCCTTTCTTACCGCCATTGACAAAACGGAAAGTGAGAGTGAGAGTGACAGAGAGAGAGAGACGGATAGACAGAAAGACATATCAAATAAATGGATAACTTACGCGTCTTAGGGTTTTCATTGTCTATTATCATCTGGGCCGTCTTCTCCGTGCAAAAACTCCCTATACAAAACAAAAATGTGAAGAAAAAAAATGAGAAAATATATATAAAATAACAAAGTATGTAAAAGAAATTATTAACAATAAACACCGACGTTTGAGTTTGATAACTCTCAGAGCAGCCATGAGAGAAGCCTTTCTTGCCGCCATTGACGAAACGGAGAGTGAGAGTGAGAGTGAGTGAAAGTGATAGAGAGAGAAACAGAGACAGAAAGACAAATCAAATGAAAGGATAACTTACGCATCTTACGGTTTTCATCATCTATCTTCATCTGGGCCATCTTCTCCGGGCAAAAACTCCCTATACAAAACAAAAATGTGAAGAAAAAAAATGAGAAAATATATATAAAATAACAAAGTATGTAAAAGAAATTATAAACAATGAACACCGACGTTTGAGTTTGATAACTCTGAAAGCAGACGTGAGAGATGCCTTTCTTGCCGCCATTGACGAAACGGAGAGTGATAATGAGTGAGAGTGAGAGTGACAGAGAGAGAGAGAGAGAGAGAGAGAGAGAGAGAGAGAGACAGAAAGACAAATCAAATGAAAGGATAACTTACGCATCTTAGGGTTTTCGTCGTCCATCTTCAGCTTCTCCTTCTCCTGCTTTTCCGACCGTCCTTGTTGCCCGTAAAAAGGCCGGGTCATCTTCTCCGAGCAAGAATTCCCTATACAAAACAAAAATATGAAGAAAAAACATTAGAAAATCTATATAAAATAACAAAGTATGTAAAAGAAATTATTAATAATGAACACCGACGTTTGATGACTCTGAGAACAGCCATGAGAGAAGCCTTGCTTGTTGCCATTGACAAAACGGAGAGTCAAGCCCCGTATTTTATTACTCTGATAATCTTACCAATATTCATTAATTAAGTCCATTTACAAATAACATTTCATCATTGGATGAAATGATGAATAATTAAATATACATATTCCCTCTCGTTATACAACAATGACATTTACATACAAATAAAAGAAATGCCCTAAGACTTACAATAAAAGAGAGGACACTACTCTTTACAAAAAGATAGCACTCAGCTAAACAACAAATGAAGTAGTACAATCCATTTCTACATTACACTTATAAAATGGTAAAACCCATTGTTTGATCTTCAATTCCGAAAAGCATTCCTTGTACACATGTACAGGCAGGGGGTGAGCAAAACTCACCGAGCAATCCCATATTAAAACATTAAAAGATATGCGAGTACAAAGATACTTATAAATTTTCATGAAATTATATAATGTCAAAATCATAAGGTTTTATCACATAATCTCTCAAATCCATTTTATTTAATTAACCACAACCAGTTAACTTAAATAAATAAACATGCTTCAATAATAACATGACATTCTTTTTAATCCATTCAATTATCTCATTATCAATTGAATCATTAAACAATTCATCAAATCCATTTTGATTACATGACTAATGTATCCATGTTTCATAACAATTTCTATTTCTTAATTCATAATTTTGGCTCAGAACCTGGCCATACCCTTTAAGAAAGATTACATCTCATATCAATAGTACTTCTATTTCAATTGAGATAAAGACTCAAATTAAACATTTTTCCATTTTACAATAGATAAGCATACTAGCTATATCAACACATCAACAGATAAGCATATGAGCTATATCACACTTCCAAAGATAAGCATATGAGCTGTATCTACGGAGTCCATCCCCTATCTCCTCCCAAACAACATCCGGTTTAGAGGTCCATCCCCTAAACCGTGGAGTACATCCCCTATCTTCTCCAACACAACACAATGCATATAAACAATTATTATACACATCATCAACCCATTCATAAAGTTAATGCATTCTTTCAACCGTCATACTTAATGGCACATTCCATAGATTAGTTTTCATTTGCCTAATCATCATGCATTGTCTACAACAATCAAGACTATTCTCCACCGATAGCCCAAAGCAATTATTTCTAAACAGAAAATAAATGCACAAAATGGATATTATATCAACATTTCAACTAGGTGAGCGATGAATGATCCAACTACACCCTTTAATCCCATACGTTCCCAATTCCATTCTTCTCATTTCAATTTCTCATTTCTCAAATTAATTTCACAAATTAATTCAACAATGTAATTAGGGCATTTTCCATAATTAACATTACAACCTTTTAGGTTCCGTTTTCATCAATGTTTCAACATTAATTCCATTTCTCTATGCCAAACATGCATATAGGTTTATTATAAATAAAACCCCAACTTTTGTAAAATTACACAAAGGCCCAAACTTTCTCAAAATTACCCAACAACCCCCAACATATCAAAATGCTAAAATTTAAAGACAAGCTCATAGAGAGGAATAGGATATCCCTACTTATTAAACATTACCACTTTGATCAAAATTCTCATTTAAATGCAACATGGTAAATTTTCACCGATAGCCAAAATAGTTATCTCTAACATATTAATTAAAAGATAACAACATGGGTATATAATCCAACATATAACTATAACTTAGAATCTCCCATGATTCCCAACATTTAGAAACCAATCATATCCCACATTTTATCAAATATGAACAACTACACTAGTTTTCGTATCACAATTACGTCTGGTAACCTCTCAAGGTCCATTTCTAACCATGTCAGTTTTATTCCAACAAATACATTAAGTAAAATAATATCGTTAATGCCCAAGAAAACATCATTTTCTTTCCAAACTCATTCTCCAAGTATTATCCAACAATGACATCCTATTTTGATTGAAAGCCCCGAAAGTTAAACGTAGTTTCTTTGTTTTCTTTAAAAATGCTCTTTTGGCCACAAACCGGTAAAAATTTCAAAAACCAATCGAATCGAAGTCTGTTTTTGTTCAAATTAAAAACATAACTCTTTTATAACCTTACAAACATATTTGAAGTTTACACTTTCGCAATTTGGGCATCAACTTTTTTTCTTCTCAAAATTTCTCTTTTAAGCAAATAAAACACAATTTTTTTCAAAAATTCTAATTAAATTATATACCACTCTAAACTCCATGTAATCAAGCAAAAGTGCATAAAGAAGTATAGGAAAAATCCCTACTTAACAAGTTACACAATATTCCTCAATATCAATTTATTTTTCTCAAAAATAAATTCCAAAACTCAAGGATGGGATAAATATTTTCACCTTAATTTCTCAAAATAAATTATCCAACCATAATATGACGTAGATATAATCCATACAACTATTAAATTTTATTTTTGGATTTTGTTTACAAAATTAACAACACAAAATGATTTTTTTTTTAAAATCAATCTCAAAATACCAACATTCTTAACATTTCAACATAATTTTTCTTGCAAAAATTACCAAACAAAAATCTAAAAATATATCTATATGCAATAGCTCTTACAATGATATATTTTCTCAAAATAACCATAATATAGCTTTAATGTAAAAATATGAAGAAAGTCCCTACCTCAAACATGAAGAAAAATAAATCTGAAAATGAAAACGTCGCCCGATCATGAATCTGAGAACAGCATTACGAAGATTACGACGAGCTCTCCAATTTTCATTTACAACACTTTTGCAAAATCTCACTCTAAGGACTCCCACTCTAAGCTCAAAGCTTGAGTAACAATAGAGGAGGAGAGAGAGAGAAGAGAGAAAGAAAGAGACGTTGAGGGCAAGAGCTCTCTGCTCAATTGATGAAGGAAAAGAAAGGAAAAGGAAGGGAAATGATGATAAGGAGACAAAAAATGGGGGCCACTCACATGGGTTTGTCTCCTAAAAATTTGGTTTCCTCAAAAATATAATTTTTGTAATAATACTTCAAAATTTATAATATAAATTATAAAATGATATAATTTTTCTCATCACAAAAATATAACATTTTTGTACACCACAAAATATAATATTTTGCTCATTTCATAATACATACACGTTTCATTCTTTATAAAATATATAATTTTTCACCGTATGGTACACACCATAAATTTAACATTTAAATATTTATTATAACCTTATATAATAAATAATAACAACTCCCAAGGTGGTCACTACCAATCATATAATTAAAAAGGACCAAACACCCAAAACTCACTTTCAAATTCTGCTATACACTAGACCGAACACCGATCAGTCCACGAATTTTCATAAAATAAATACTCATCAATAACTTCTGAAATATTTACCTGACGTGATAGACTCATATGTGAACAACATACAAAAATTTCATAATTTTCTGAGATCAGTAACTATTTTTAAAAAATACAAAACCGAACTGTTTTCGCACAGAATTTACACAGCACTCAAATTCGAAAATTTGCTCAATTAAACTATACATTGCCTATTTAAAAAAAAAAAAAATTCTGGTTCATTACAGAGAGTGAGGAATAAGACAGTATGGAGTGACAAGACAGAATGTGTGATGATTATATATATATATAATATAGGAGCAGGGGCTAGGGCCATTGGCGTAAGTTGTAAAACAATAATGGAAGGAATTGATGGTAGGAAATTGAGTTACCATGTTGCACTCCATGGTCAAGCTCAATCAAAGGCTAAATTGGTTTCTTGTCATATAATTGTAATCAAAACCTAAATTAGTTTACTGCCATATAATTGTATTCTTTGTAGTAACGAGAAATAGATCATTCATAGAATTGACAGTTTGGGTTTTTCGTTTGGTTAGGTGTACCATTTGCAACATAATACTTTAACTATTAATATAGCGATCCCGGGTTTAACCCTTGTGGAATAGTGATCCAGACATGTGTCCGTGGGTGTTAATAGTTGATTATTATCTGGTTTACATCCTTTCCTACTTTGTATTTGAGTTATAGGATGTGCTAGGCAGGTTTGTTACAGGTTGGTTGAGCTTAGGAACCAAAACTAGTTGCCTAGATTTTGGCCTGTCCGCTCGAGCAGAACTTTTGACGCTCGAGCGGGAACCTTGTTGTTGCTTGTACGCTCAAGCGGGGGTTTTGGCGCTCGAGTGGGGAATACACTCATCCAGTATTTCATGTGTAGTGTTGGACGCTCGAACGGGGGATTACGCCGAGCGGAGGTTGGGAGTGGCCGCCGGCGGGAGTTGGCGCTCGGCGGGACCTGGTATGTCGAGATTCTGGGAGTGTGCATCCGCCGCTCGAGCGGGAGTCTGTGAGTGGTGCTCGAGCGGGGGTTTCCACGCTCAAGCGGGGCGACCTTTATATAAACACGAGGTCCGACTTTTTGGACCACTTTTTCAACACACTTTGTCTCTCTTACTTTCCCAAATACAAATTTGAGAGCTCCTCTCTCTAAGACCTTACCTTCTCTCTTAGATTTGATCTAGTATGAGTGATTTCTTCACCTTGGGCCTTTGTAAAAGTTGTGTGGATCGTCGAGGGCTACATTTTAATCTGAAAATTTCGGTGTTCGGAGCGTTTTGGTTTTGATCTTCATCTCCGTTGGAGCTCAAGCTTTCAGGTAGGGGTATCCTACTCCTCTTTATGAACTTTGTCTTTAAATTTTGATATTTTGAGATGTTGGGGGGTTGTTGCGTAATTTTGAAAGAGTTGGGGCTTTTGTGTAATTTTACAAAAGTTGGGGTTTTATTTATAAAGAACCTAGGGGCATGTTTGGTATAGAGTCATGGAATAAATGTTGAAACATTGATGAAAAGGGGACCTTAAGGGTTGTAATGTTAATTATGGAGAATGCCCTAATTACATTGATTAATTAATTGGGATAATTAATGGTAAATGAGGAATTGAAATGGAAATGTTGAGATTGGGAGTGTATGGGATTAAAGGGTGTAGTTGAATTACTTATCACTTACCGAATTGAAATGTTGATTTAATATCTATTTGTGCATTTATTTTTCGTTTCGAGATAACTGCTTTGGGCTATCGGTGGAGGATAGTCTTGATTGTTGTAGACAATGCATGATGATTAGGCAAACGAAAACTAATCAACGGAATGTGTCATGGAATTTGACGGTTGATAGAATACATTAACTGTATGTATTGAATGATTGTATATAGAACCAATGTGTTTGTATGCATTATGTGTAGAAGAGGAGATGAGGGATGTACTCCGCGATTTAGGGGAAGATGGGGGATGTACCTCTAAACCGGATAGTGTTGGGAGGAGATGGGGGATGAACTCCGTAGACATAGCTCATATGCATGTCTAGAAAAGTGAAGATAGAGCTCATATGCTTATCTTTGAGAAGTGTAGATACAGCTCATATGCTTGTCTAGAGAAGTGTAGATAGAGCTCCTATGCTTATCTTTGGAAATGTGATATAGTTATTATACTTAGCAATTGATGTGGTGATCTAACTAGTATGCTTATCTGTTATGAAATGGGAAAAAGTTGATTATGAGTTACTGTCTCATATAAGTGGTTTGGCCAGGTTCTGAGCCATAGTTATAAATTGAGAATTTAACAGAAATGGAAAATGAACTGTAACATGGACTCGTATGTTATGGAATTGTGAAATGTTGTAAGTAGGAGTATCAGTGTTGGCCATCTATCAACTGCTAATCTTTTAGTCATGGTTCATATTTGGTTTAGTGTATTTCTACTGAGCTGTGGCTCACCCTATATGGGAACATCATTTTCAGGAACAGGTAGCATACCACCTCCAAGGACAAAGCTTGGGAGGCTTGAGGACGACGGACTTTTGTTGTCTCTTTTCTTTTGATGTATTACATGTAAATTCAAGCCAAGGGCTTAAGGTGTAATTGAGCTAGTGCTCTCTTTTTTTGTAACCAAGTGTTAACTTGGAAAGCTGAAAGCCCTTAGGGTATTTGCTTTTGTTGTTAACATATAACACTTTTTGTAATGAGACTCTGATAAATAGAAGAATGTGGAACTGTTTTATATCAACGCATGTCTATATTGATGGGTTTAATGTTATTTATTTTGAGGGCGTTACAATTAATATATATAATATTTATCTTTATATCCTCATAGTGTCAGAAAAAATGCATATATAAAAAAATTATAATTATAACTATTAATATATAGTAATATTTATCATTAATTTATATATACATTAATTTTTAAACCCTACTTATGTGATATTTTCCCTTCTTTTAATTCATTACAATTGATTGATCTGTTTTTTTAGCTGTCTAACCTTTAAAGTGAGGTTTCATAAAATAAAATTAAAAATTAAAAAAAAAACCCTTAAAAGTGAGATATGTTATATATAATACAGCATAACACACTCAGCTCAACCCTCTCCGAGTAGGACTGAGAGTTGCGGCAGTGCCTTATGGCACTGCAGTCCTATTGGGAAGTGTCGTAGGGGCATTTTTTTCACTATATTTTAATAATCAACTGCGTTCATATTGTAAAAATTAATTGTCACCATGTAGGCACCAAATTGGCGCGTGCGTGTGTACAGATTAATAGTGGAGAACAAACAATATATATATATATATTATAAATATAGGCTCACTGTCCAATATCTAGGTTGGCCTTTTGATTTTTTTAGGGTTTAAAATAGTCTTATTTGGGATTTTTTTTGACTTTTTAATATTTATGAGAAAAAAAATAAAATAATTATAAATTGATGTGACAATTTTTAGCCTAGTAATTAAAAAATTCATTTTGTTTTTTTATAATTAAAATAGTCTCAACCTCTCTAAACCGACATGCCAAATGGCTACTTATGAAGTAATGAGTTTACAAAAATTAGTTATATATATATATTGAATATAATTTTGAAATTTTAGATAATTTAATATTTTTGTAGTTGAATAGGTTAGTAAAAGAAAAATGATTGATTGATGCGTAAAAGGTGAGAGAATGAGAATGGAGAGAGTGGAAAGAGAAAAGTAATTGATTGATGTGTAGTAGAAAAAAAAAATCGTCCTGTTCAGTTTTAAGTTTTCATAATTAGTTTTCTAAGTTTTCAATTCATATTTTTGTATTTTTAATCAATTTTTTCTAAAATTTTTTAGATCTATGTAATTTTAATTTACTTAAAAAGTAAAAAAAATTACAAAAATCTTTAAAAAATTCTTTGAATACAATAAAATAAAAAAATGTATTGAATTTTTATATTTTTTGTATTTAGGGAATTTTAAAAAAATCACAAATATTATACTTTTCAAATGTATTTAAATTAGGTGTATCTTAAAAATTAAAAATTTTGTGTAAAATATTAAAAAAATCACTAAAAACATAAAAAAATGAAAATTTCAATTTTTTAAAAAGTGGAGGCCTTATTTGTCATAATCTAAAAAAGTCAAAAAGTCACTATCTTATTTAAATTACATCATCTTATTTAAGTCACATCACTTCTCTATCACATCACTTCAAACTCAACTCATACCCAATTCATATTTTATAAATAAATCAAAAAGTACACTTATTTAGATTATCTCAAACTACCCCTCAATTTTCTAGAACTAAACATGATGAATAATTTTGAATTTTTTTTAAAAAAAATTTAACTAACAAAAAATTTTTTTAAAAAAAATTATCTCTGAAGACAAATCAATCAAAGCCAATATTTACGAAAAAAAAAAAATCCATTGCACATATATATAGATATTTTGAAATAGCAATAGCAATATCGTGTCTTACAAGAATAAAAAATTCATATTTTTTTTTTGGTCATTTTTGTTTCTTTCTTTAGCTAAGAGAATTGAAAAAGTAAGTGGGACCCACAGTATCAGTCTGAGTATAGGCCTGTTTGATAGAACTTATAAGCTGCTTATTTTAGCTTTTAGCTTAATTTAAGTTAAAATATTGTGTTTAGTGCAGTTTAAGTTAACCAGCTTATAGATTAAATCAAGTTATTTCTCAACTTATCTCAAAAATTGGTCAGGGGGCTTAAATTTTTTACTTAAGTGCGCAGCTGGTGTGGGGGCCTAAAATTACTTAAATGTCCTCGTCAATACCCAAATATTAATATTAATTAAAAAAGAAAAAATTGTATATTTCTGAAGAAAAAGAAAAAAATCAATATTAATTGGCATTAATTATTAATAAATTCATATTGTATATTTTTATATTAATTAAAAAATAAAAATTGTATATTTCTAAAGAAAAAGAAAAAAAACAATATTAATTAAAAAATCAATATTAATTGGTATTAATTATTAATAAATTAATATTGTATACTTTTGTAATGAATTAATTATTAATTGATACTAATTAATAACAATTGTTGATTATTAATATTAATTGCTACCAATAAAAATTAATTATTAATATTAATTTATACCAATTTATAATTTTAGTATTAATTGAGACTAATTAAGCCATTAATTGATACTAATTAATAATTTTAGTATTAATTGAGACTAATTAAGCCATTAGTTGATACTAATTAATAATTTTAGTATTAATTGATACTAATTAATTTATAATGGAAAAAAATTATGACAATAATACTTCCATTACATTTTTATCAAATGTATTAATTTTTATATTAATTGATACTAATTAATACTAATTTTATTAAATTTTATTAATGAAATAATTTTTTTTAAATTAAAACTAAAAAAAATGACAATATAATCATTTTTATATCATATAAAGGCAGAAAGGATAATTATACAGTAAAAAGTTATTTTGTAACTTATTAACCAAACACTACTTTGCTGCTTAAATTCATAATCCCACAGCTGCACCAAACAAATTAATAGCTTATATTCACAGCTATAAGCCATAATCTGTTAAATTATAATCTATAATCACTTTTCCATTGCTCTACCAAACGGGGTTTGTCTCCCAAATTTTTTTAAAAAAAATTTCAAATTTACTTTCTTTAATCTTATTTAAAATTAAATTAAGGAATTGTTTTAGAGGTGTTAGATTAGTTTTTTTTTTTTAATTTCTAATTTTTATTAAAAAAAATAAGAAAAGTGAATTATTATTGAAGTGATATGATAAAGAGGTAATATGATATAGATAAAAAGTAACGTGACTCAAATAAAATAATTATGACACAAATATGACAATGTGCTAAAATAACATGTACTATTTACCACATGCCAAACAAAAATTAGTGAATTTTTAATTTTTTAATTATTTTAACTTGGCTAAAAAAGTTTCATTTTGAATAAATTTTTAGTTTTTTTTAGATATAATGATTGTAAGAGAAAAAGTTAAATAATTATAATTTAAATATGACATTTTCTTACTTCATTTGAAAATTTGGATATTTTGATTGATTTTTCTATTTTTTAATTATTTTATTAGTTGAAAAAAAAATTATTTAGGATGGTTTGTATTTTATTTTTTTTGTAATTGAATATCTATTTTCAGTGAAAAAAAATGAATGATTGATGTGTAAATATGTGATATTTTGTCTTATTAACTATTTGAGCATTTTTTGTTTTAATTTTTTAATTATTTGATAAGATGGGAAAAAAAAATTGTTTAGAATGATTTGTAAAGTTTTTTTTTTAATTGAATATATTGTTGTTAGAGAAAAAAATGAATGATTGATGTGTAAAGATGTAATATTTTGTCTTATTAATTATTTGAGCATTTTTTTTATTTTTATTGATTATTTTAGCAAAAAAAGTTCTTGCCAAATAGCCCCTTATTATCAAATATTTTTTTTATTTTATGTATTTTAATATAATCAGAATTATTTTTGTATATGAAACTTATTATATATTTTGAAAATACATTTTAAAATTCTAATGTTAAGAATACATAATAATTATTTTAATAATTGTAAAATAAAATTATAAAAAAACAAATTAGTGAAAATTATCATGAACATAATAAAAATGTCTATTCTTTGAAATTTATTTAAAGAATAATGTTTTATCCACTAAAAATGAGACCCAAACACTCTTCCCGAATGAGATGGCAAAAGCCCACGTGACACTGAAAAAAATCCTGCTCACGCGAGAGATATGCAGAAAAAAAAAAGGTTTGGAGTTCTAATTATAAAATTTTAGAGAATTTTAAGTAGGTGGGTTTCACATGTGATATGATGTATGTGTCTGTTTTTTATTTTTTTATTTTTTTATGTTTTTCCTTACTACATCATTAGAGTTCAAATTAGAGCTCTAGATTTAGAGCTCTGTATCACTTATAAAAATAAAAATAAAAATAAAAATAAAAACAAAAACAAAACAAAACAAAACACAGACACACACATCACATCACAGATGGAACCTACCTGTTTAGAACTCCTAGAACGCTATAATTAGAGTTCCAAATCATTTTTCGTTGAGAAAATTCAATACTCTCATTTTCCCTCCTTGCTCACTCTTATTGTGGATTTCTCCAACCACCAACCACCATTGCACTATCGTCAGGTGACCTCTCACCCATCCCGACAAGTTACTTCTGATGCCAATCTTCATCGGCGACCTCTCTTAGCAGCTTGTCACGCCCCATATTTTATTACTCGGATAACCTTACCAATATTCATTAATTAAGTCCATTTACAAATAACATTTCATCATTTGATGAAATGATGAATAATTAAATATACATATACCCTCTCGTTATACAACAATGACATTTTTTACAAAAAGATAGCACTCAGCCAAACAACAAATGAAGTAGTATAATCCATTTCTACATTACACTTATAAAATGGTAAAACCCATTGTTTGATCTTCAATTCCCAAAATCATTCCTGTACACATGTATGCAGGGGAATGAAACAAAACTCACCGAGCAATCCCATATTAAAACATTAAAAGATATGCGAGTACAAAGATACTTATAAATTTTCATGAAATTATATAATGTCAAAATCATAAGGTTTTATCACATAATCTCTTAAATCCATTTTATTTAATTAACCACAACCAGTTAACTTAAATAAATAAACATGCTTCAATAATAACATGACATTCTTTTTAATCCATTCAATTATCTCATTATCAATTGAATCATTAAACAATTCATCAAATCCATTTTGATTACATGACAAATGTATCCATGTTTCATAACAATTTCTATTTCTTAATTCATAATCCTGGCTCAGAACCTGGCCATACCCTTTAAGAGAGATTACATCTCATATCAACAGTACTTCCATTTCAATTGAGATAAAGACTCAAATTAAACATTTTCCCATTTTACAATAGATAAGCATACTAGCTATATCAACACATCAACAGATACGCATATGAGCTATATCACACTTCCAAAGATAAGTATATGAGCTATATCACACTTCCAAAGATAAGCATATGAGCTGTATCTACGGAGTCCATCCCCTATCTCTTTCCAAACAACATCCGGTTTAGAGGTCCATCCCCTATCTTCCCCTAAACTGTGGAGTACATCCCCTATCTTCTCCAACACAACACAATGCATATAAACAATTATTATACACATCATCAATCCATTCATAAAGTTAATGCATTCTTTCAACCGTCATACTCAATGACACATTCCATAGATTAGTTTTCATTTGCCTAATCATCATGCATTGTCTACAACAATCAAGACTATTCTCCACCGATAACCCAAAGCAGTTATTTCTAAACAGAAAATAAATGCACAAAATGTAGCAATCCCGGTTTCAATCCTTCTTTTATGTTTAGCCACTTATTTGGGACGATTGGGGTCGAGGGGCGCCCTTGTGTCACTAACCCGCCCCTAGTAGGATGGTGCCGTGATGGCGATGTCCGTGATTACCGAAGGCCAACTTACCAAAATCCACACACAACAGAGTACACACAGGGGGCTTACAAAAATGCGGAAGCCATAAATCGAATTACAAGTGGTCCATAAGAGTTGTGCATATATCAAATGTAATGACATATTCAATATAGTCTTACAACCGGTCCAAGTTATCAAAATACAAGTCAAATCTTGATCAAAAGGCTTCTAAGCCGACAAGTACAAAATACAATGAATATGAGCCAAGAAGCATGATTTTCAAGATCTGCGAGATAAATACAAAATGCCGGCGTAAACACAAAATGCGAATTGGAAAGCAGATCGCCGACAAGAATACAAAACAAGGCCGAAATAAATCAAGAATCCAAAATAAGCTTGCAAACACATCTAGGCGTCACCGCCGTCACGCTCATCACCTACATATATATATAGAGGGTGAGTATGGAAACTTCGATGAATGATACTAATAATAAAGGTTTGCATGAATATAGCGAGTCTATTCAAAACAAAACATATCAAAACCATCAAAACATTAGCCGAGGTTCTATCAAGCAAAGCACATCAAAAGCATCGAATCAAGGGATGAACCGTATTCATCTGTTAAGACTTACAAATTTCGGGGATGCTCACCGACATCGGCAAAACATAATCAAAAGTCCGAACAAACAATACGTGTAGTAACCCATTGGTGGCAAAACAAGATTATGCGATCCGTGTCGTTTATGCAAGATGGTCTTTGCGAAAGTTTAGAGTCCTCCAGCCCAAGGGACTTGTGATACTTAGGCCCATAGCCCCTTTTTAACCCAATAACTTTTCCAAGGAAGGACCGTATCCTTCATATACAAGAGACTGTGTCACTTAGGCCCGTAGCCCTTTTTGACAATGATGCTGCGAAAGTTTAGAGTCCTCCAGCTAGGGGACTTGTGTTCAAGAAAGGACCGTATCCTTTTTATGCATAATGCTACGAAAGTTTAGAGTCCTCCAGCTAAGGGACTTTTACACTTAGTACTGCGAAAGTTTATAGTCCTCCAGTACAAGGGACTTGTGTTCCAAGAAAGGACCGTATCCTTTTTATACATAGTGCTGCAAAAGTTTAGAGTCCTCCAGCCAGGGGACTTCTCAAGAAATCATCAAGACAAGGCTCACATTAATACATCGGATTAGGCTAATCATTCATGCTTAACAAATACTTTTATCAAAACAAGGCAAGACAAGATTTATCAAAACGGTTTAACATAGCTTTATTAAAAGCACCACTCACCTGGCTCTTCAGGTGTAGGCTCAAAGCAAGATCAAAGTCCTGACAATCACATAGCAAATCACACTCTCAAAACGAGCTTTATTTACACATAATGATCTCGGTACTACCACCGAATCCAAATCAATAACGAAACGAAACATGCTAAGTCAAATGAGTCTTGGTCATGCCGAGGTCCCGCACCTCCTAGCCGAGGTGTGGTCCTGCTGGCCACATACAAACGAAGTCGGGAAACCTGAGTTTCCCTCTGAAGAATGCAAGGAACAAGAACATTAAGAACATGCATGTTAGAACCATAACTCGTTTATTCAAAATCTGGGGTTTCATGCTAAGAGTTCAAGAACGTGGACTTAGGCACCCAACCAAAAGAACATGCAAGAACAAACACAATAACATGGCTCTAGCCATAAACTTCTAGATCAAAGTACAACTTTCATCAAGAACACATGAATACTAACTTTCTCTTTCAAGACCAACTTCAAATCAATGCATGGCATGCAAAACAGATTCGATCAAGCAATGCAGCTAGATGTTTGATACGAACAATCAAAGTAAAGCAAGAATCTAACCTCAAAACTCAAATCCAACGGTTCGATCTTCCACGATCAAACTCGGAACTCAACTTCTCTCCCTAAAACTCTTACTCCTTGTTCTAGAGCTTCTCTCTCTAAAGGAACAAAGATTGAGACCAAAATGATGCCAAAAAGGATACAAAATGATGTGTTATAGGCTTGTCGGCTGACTTAGCCTCCAGCTCGGACACGTGGCATCACCGGGTTGGTTCGACTCAAAAAGGTGACTGATTGACAAGACGAGTCTCTGACAAAGCGTACACAACAAGCTTGGTAGCAAAACACGTCGGCGAGCAAGGACATCGGCTAAAGTCAAAGCTTCTGCAAGGATAACAAGGACAACGGCTAGGGAGGTCGGCACTTGACTAAGTGGTGCCACACCTCGGTCTAGGCCACACCTACCCAAGGACAAGGATCGCTAACACAAAACATCACGGTTTCGACTCTAAGCACATCGGCCCAAAGAGTGACATCTCGGCAAACATGCCGAGGTGAAGGTAGAGGTCAACCAATGTTCCAAAACGATTCCAAGTACAAAGGTTTAAAGGCGAGCTAAGCTAAGCTGACCTCGGCTATACATCAAGCAAGGTACAAGATCAAGCAAGCAAGCAATACTTAACAAGCAAGACAGAACAAAATAACAAGGTTTATAAACATGGCAAGAGAAGGTCATACAAAGATGTACGTAAGCATGGCTAAATCAATATGAGGGTTGTTACACCTTGGCGGGTCCAAGGCGGCCTACTGGCGGTCATTGCCGGTCGGCTCATGAGTTCTAAAGGCGCCTGGTGGGAATTGAGGCAGCGCCTCAAACAAAATTCATAATGCATTCGAAGTTACTTGATCTATGTCCGCAATTCACCACTTTATAAGCATTTGGACACAAAAATGTTTCCTCTCTCAGCGATGTGGGACTCAAAGAGTGGACAAAAGTGTTGTGCCAAACGACGTCGTTTGGTGTGCTTGTTGGAAGTCCCACATCGATTACAAGATACATTTTAAGGTGGATAAACTTCTATATAAGTGCAAGTCTTTGAGGTTAGCTTATCAGCTTCTATGGTTCTTTCTTGGTTTAATGAGCCATTACGAGCCGAGCTCGAGTTATAAATTTTAGTTGTGTTGAGCTGGATTTTGGCCATAGTTCCATTGGGATTTTGGCCATAGTTCCTTCGCCAAAGTTGTGTAATTTCTCGAGGGCTTTCAGGTGTGTGGTGGAGATCTAGTTTCAACTCTTTTCATCTTCTCCATTTGAGCTCCGAATTTGAGGTAGGGATATCCTACTCCTCCTTATGAGCTTTGTCTTTAAATTTTGGTATTTTGATATGTTGGAAGTTGCTGTGTAATTTTCAGAAAGTTTGGGCCTTGGGGGTGTACGGGGCTAAAGGATGTGGTGGGACAATTTACTGCTCACCTAGTTGAAATGTTGATTTTATATCCATTTGGTGCATTTATTTTCTGTTTAGAAATAACTGCTTTGGGCTATCGGTGGAGGATAGTCTTGATTGTTGTAGACAATCCATGATGATTAGGCAAACGAAAACTAATCAATGGACTGTGTCATTGAGTATGACGGTTGAAAGAATACATCAACTTTATGTATTGATTGATGATGCGTATAATAATTTTTTATATGCAATGAGTTGTGTTGGAAAAGATAGGGGATGTACTCCACGGTTTAGGGGAAGATAGGGGATGGACCTCTAAACCGGATGTTGTTTGGGAGAAGATAGGGGATGGACTCCGTAGATACAGCTCATATGCTTATCTATTGATATGTTGATACAGCTCATATGCTTATCTTTGGAAGTGTGATATAGCTCTTGTACTTATCTGTTGATGTGTTGATATAGCTAATATGCTTATCTGTTGTGAAATGGGAAAATGTCTAATATGAGTTGCTGCCTCACATAAGTTGCTTGGCCAGGTTCTGAGCCATGGTTATGAGTTGAGAAATGAGTAAGAAATGGAAAATGAAAAGTAATATGGACTTGTATGTCATAAAACTGTAATGTGATATAAGTGGATGTATCAATGTTGACCATCTATCAAATACTAATCTTTTAGTCCTTGTTCATAGTTGGTTTAGTGTATTTCTACTGGGTTGTTAGCTCACCCTATACGGGAATATCATTTTCAGGTGCAGGTGAGATGTTACCTCCAAGGCAATAGTATGAATGGACCATCGGGAAGCAAGAGTTTCCTTATTATGCTTTATGTGTGCATGAGTGTTATTTGTAAAGCCAAGGGCTTAATATGTAATGAGCGAGACTCTATTTGTGTAACCAAGCAATGTCTTGGAAAGATGGAAGCCTATATGGCATTTAATTGTTTGCTAAACAGTGAATTCTGATATATGAAGTTATGTTGTTTTTTTTATATTTATTCCGCATATGAGTTG
The DNA here is from genome assembly GCA_025200525.1 of Camellia lanceoleosa. Lineage (NCBI taxonomy): Eukaryota > Viridiplantae > Streptophyta > Magnoliopsida > Ericales > Theaceae > Camellia > Camellia lanceoleosa. Next base: position 89,203,224 of record CM045758.1, on the reverse strand, counting down.
TCTTTATTGCAATATTTTGGGGCGTTACAACTTGGTATCAGAGCGTACCGGGTTTGAATACTTTGGGTACGTGGGAAGTGATTAATATCACAATGGGTTCGTCTCGTTTGATAGAGACTTAGCTGTACTGTTATATGCTTACATGATAACATGTTTATGTGACTATGTGGGTATGGGATTTAATTTCTAGGATGTTGATTGGATCCTTGGGTTTCTGTGAGTCTTGTTAGAAAAGCACTTGATCAATGCTGTTTCTAACCGGAACTCTAGTAATGCCTCGGGACTATCATTATCTGGAAAGGAAATTCGTAAGTGCTTATGTGTTTATATGCTTACGTGGAATGAATTAAAGTTGTCCATGCATTAGGACGCGAGTGTTTAGTTTCGACACATTTGTGAATGTGCTAATGTTTTTCGTTTCCTTTATTAGGATGTCAGGACGAAGAAGAGGTGGTCGGCGTGGTAGGCCTAGGAGGCAAGAGGTGCCTACACCGGATGAGATTCCGACAGTACATGAGGGAGTTGGCCAGGCCAATGTGGCCGAAACCAGCAGTCGGCGAGCTATGGGTGCCTTGGCGAGAGATAGCAGAGCTTTGGGTATTCTCAAAGTGAAAATCGAATTCTTGGCGGACCTTCTTTCTTAAAGAGGGAGTTCTTCCGGTCTAATCCGGACGAGTTTATTGGGGACCCAAAGGAACCACTTAAGGCAGATGAGTGGTTGGAACAAATGAGTAAGACGTTCGAGATGCTTGGCATTGAGAATGGAGCACTGAAGGTGACCTTGGCATCCTTCCAGCTGAAGGGAGATGTGGGTCAATGGTGGAAGTACGAGAAGGTCCGTGTTGGTGATGCATGGGAGGCTTTTGTAGAGGCTTTCTAGGAGAGGTTCTTATCTTCAGCTGCTAGGGAGAAGCTGAGGGATCAGTTTAGCTGGCTTAAACAGCAGGGTATGTCTGTGGTCGAGTTTGAGGCTACTTTTACTAGCTTGTCTAGGTTTGCACCTGAACTGGTGGCGTCCGAAGAACGCCGTTGCTATGAGTTTGAGCAGAAGTTGAGGCGTGGCCTCAAGTTGAGGGTTGGTGGATCTCTCATTCGAGAGTATAGACATCTGGTGGATCTTGTTGCTCATATGGAGATTATGATGCAGAAGGAGGATGATGAGAAGCAGCAAGGTTCCAAGAGGAGCCAAGAGGGCCAGGGTGATGGCAGGAGACAGAGGGGTTTTAACCCTCAGTAGTCTCAGGGTGGTTTGGCTAGATCGACTTTTCCGGTACCGAGTGCAGGCTCCGGGAGAGGTAGTCAGGGAGGCTTGACTTGTTTTGCATGTGGCCAGCTGTAACGCCCTCCAAAGAACAACTTTAAACCCATCAATATAGACATGCATTGATATATAAAAGGTCCACATTTTTCTATTCATCAGAGTTTCATTACAAAAGGTATTACATGTTAACAACAAAAGCAAATGCCCTAAGGGCTTACAACTTTCCAAGTTAACACTTGGTTACAAAAAGAGAGTACTAACTCATCTACACCTTAAGCCCTTGGCTTGAATTCACACGTAATACATCAAAAGAAGATAGACAACAAAAAAAGTTCGTTCGCCTCAAGCCTCCCAAGCTATGTCCTTGGAGGTGGCATGCTACCTGTACCTGAAAATGATGTTCCCATATAGGGTGAGCCACAGCCCAGTAGAAATACACTAAACCAACTGTGAACAATGACTAAAAAGATTAGCAGTTGATAGATGGCCAACACTGATACATCCACTTATATCATCTTAAAGTTTCGTGACATACAAGTCCATGTTACAATTCATTTTCCATTTCTTTTCAATTCTCAATTCATAACCATGGCTTAGAACCTGGCCAAACAACTCGTATGAGACTGTAACTCATATTAAACATCTTCCCATTTAAATAAAAGATAAGCATACTAGTTATATCAACACATAACAGATAAGCATATGAGCTATATCAACACTTCCATAGATATGCCTAAGAGCAATATCACACTTCCAAAGACAAGCGTATGAGCTGTGTCAACATATTACTAGATAAGCATATGAGCTATATCCATGGAGTCCATCCCATATCTTCTCCCGAACAACACCCGATTTAGAGGTCCATCCCCTATCATCCCCTAAACCGTGGAGTACATCCCCTATCTCCTCCAACACAACACAATGCATATAAACAACTAGTATACACATCATCAATCAATACATAAAATTAATGTATTCTTTCAACTGTCATACTCAATGACACATTTCAAGGATCAGTTTTAGTTTGCCTAATCATCATGCATTGTCTATAACAATCAAGACTCTCCTCCACCGATAGTCCAAAGCAATTATTTTTATACAGAATATAAATGCAACAAATAGATATATAATCAACATTTCAATTCGGTGAGTGATAAGTAATTCAACTACACCCTTTAATCCCATACACTCCCAATCTCAACATTTCCACTTCAATTCCTCATTTCTCACAATTAATTATCCCAATTAATTAATCAATGTAATTAGGGCATTTTTTCATAATTAACATTACAACCCTTAGGATCTATTTTATCAATGTTTCAACATTTATTCCATGTCTCTATACTAAACATGCCTCTAGGTTCATTATAAATAAAACTCCAACTTTTGTAAAATTACACAAAAGCCCTAAACCTTCCCAAAATTACACAACAACCCCCAACATCTCAAAATACCAAAATTTAAAGACAAAGCTCATAAAGAGGAGTAGGTATCCCTACCTCAAAGTTTGAGCTCCAACGGAGATGAAGACCAAAACCAAAGTGCTCCAAATCCCGAAATTTTCAGATTAAAATGTAGCCCTCGACGATCAATACAACGTTTGTAAAGGCCAAAAGGGAGCAAACAACTCCTACTAGATCAAATCTAAGAGAGAAGGGCCGGTTTTAGAGTGAGAAGCTCTGAAAATGGCTTTTTGGAAAAGTAAGAGAGAGAAAAGATCTTGAAAAAGTGATCAAAAAGTCGGATTCCGGATTTAAATAAGAGTCGCCCTGCTCGAGCGTGGGAACCCCGCTCGGCGCCCCTGAACTACCGCTCGACCGGCCAAACTCCCGCTCGAGCAGCGGATGCACACTCCTAGAATCTCGACATACCAGGTCCCCGCTCGAGCGCCCAAATCCCCGCTTGAGCATCACTCACAACCTCCCGCTCGAGCGGCCAAATCCCCGCTCGAGCGCCCAACACTACACAGGAAATACTGGATAGCTGTATTCCCCGCTCGAGCGCCAAAACCCTCGCTCGAGCGGACAAGCAACAACAAGGTCCTTTCGGCGTCCAAAAGCTCGCTGAGGGTCGAAGCTCACTTCGGCGGTGGCCAAAATCTGGGCAACTAGTTTTGGTTCCTAAGCTCAACCAACCTGTAACAAATCTGCCCAGCACAACCTATAACTCAGATACAAAGTAGGAAATGATGTAAACTAGATAATAATCAACTACTAACATCCACGGACACATGTCCGGATCACTGTACAACAAGGGGTAAACCCGGGATCGCTATAAGCTCCCCCCCTTAAAGAATTTCGTCCCCGAAATTAAGAACAAGTTTTCTTCCATTTTAAACACCGTTACATTACAACATTCAAAAACTCGACCCATTACCGGTCATTTCATCTCTTATCAAGAGGTATTTCACAATACATACATTCCAACATGTATTTTCTTTCCATTTCAACCATTTCCAACATACATAGTTCACAATTCATATCATAAGCAATAATCATGATACATTTCCATTTCTACTATATATTCAACATATGCAATGTTACACAAGCTTCCATTTGAGGCAAATTTCCAACTACTTTCACTAACCAAAACATGCACCATGTTTTACAACTTAAGACACATTTAATGGTCTTAAAGTTCAACAATACAACAATATATATAACATATGTTCAAACATCCGCAAATAGGTCCAGATATTTCTCTCAGACTTCCAACTCACGCTCCCAAGTGGCTTTCTCAACTCGTGATGTTTCCACAAAACCTTCACCAAAGGGATGGTCTTGCCACGCAGATTTGATCCGCCTATCAAGACCGAACCGGTCTCTCCTCATCTGAGGCATCCTCATCTACCTCTAAGTCGGTCCAATCCGGTACATGCGATGGATCGGCTCATACTTCAAGCATACTCACATGAAACCGTCATCAACTCCGAACAAGCTGTGGCGGCAAAGCTAAACGATAAGCAACCTCGCCAATCCTCTCAAGGATTTCAAAAGGACCAATAAACCGAGGGGACAACTTCCCACTCTTCCCAACCTCACCAATCCCCACATAGGTGATATCTTCAGAAAGACATGATCACCTATCTCAAACACCAACGGCCTCCTCCTCTGATCGACATAAGATTTACGGCGACTACGGCTGTAACAAGCTTCCTACGGATAAGCTCAACTTTCTCCGTCATCTCCCTAACCAACTCCGGACCCAATAGAGGTGCGTCACCCACCTCGGCCCAACAAACTGGAGACCTACAAGGTCGGCCATACAAGGCCTCAAACGGTGCCATACCGATACTAGACTGAAAACTGTTGTTGTAGGCAAACTCCACCAATGGTAAGTGCCTCTTCCACATCCCACTAAAGTCAAGGACACAACCCCGAAGCATATCTTCAAGGATCTGAATAGTACGCTCGGACTGCCTGTCAGTCTGAGGATGATAAGCCGTACTGAAGGTCAACTTAGTACCCAAGGCACTCTGCAAACTCTGCCACAACCTAGCAGTGAAACGAAGGTCTCTATCTGAGACGATCGTCACTGGGACCTTGTGCAACCTCACTATGTCCTGAATATACAAGTCGGCAAGATGATCTACCAAATCTCTCACGTGCATAGGAATGAAGTGCGCCGACTTAGTCAACCGGTCTACAACCACCCAAATAGCATCACTACCCTGCTGGGTCCTTGAAAGACCTACAACGAAGTCCATAGTGACATGCTCCCACTTCCACTCGGCAATAGGCAAGGGTTGCAACAAACCCGCTGGCCTCTGATGCTTTCGACCTTCACTGGCGACATGTAAGGCACTTAGATCTGAAGGCCACATCCTCTTCATACCCGCCACCAAAAGCGACCCAAATCGATACATCTTAGTACCTCTGGATGCCTTGCAAAGCGCGAATGATGAAACTCTCGGAGAACCTCCTCTAGGCAAGACTACGCATAAACAAAGCGGTCTCGGTATCTCACACTCGGTCGGGATACACCGTCAAACCCTTCTCAACTTTCCCCGGAGATCTTCCCTCGGAGGACTCTACCTCAAGGTCACCCCTCGTGCCTCTAACACTCGAGTCACAAGTGTAGGGTGTGCAACAACGAGAAAACAAGGCATGACCTCAGCAGTTGCTTAGGCGCCGTCAGACTCACAAGTGCCCCTAACATTCGCCACTCCGGATGGCTATACAAGCTACATCACCTATGGATTTTCTGCTAAGGGCATCGGCCACACATTGGCCTTCCCTGGATGATAATGCAACTCGAAGTCGTAATCCTCAATGAACTCCATCAACCTCCTCTGCCTCAAGTTCAAGTCTTTCTGTGAAAACAGATATTTCAGACTCTTATGATCCGAGAACACCTCGAATCTCTCACCATAAAGGTAGTGCCTCCAGATTTTCAAGGCAAAGATCACAGCCGCTAACTCTAGGTCATGTGTAGGGTAATTCTTCTCGTGTATTTTCAACTGACGTGAGCCATAAGCTATCACTTTCCCCTCTTGCATCAACACACATCCCAAACCCTCTCGTGAGGCATCACAATAGACAGCATAACCCAACCCTCTCTCTGGAATAATCAAGACTGGAGCGGTGGTCAATCTAACTTTCAACTCCTGGAACGACTTTTCACAAGTCTCACTCCATACAAATTTGACTCCCTTCCGAGTCAATCTAGTCAACGACGAAGCTAATCTGGAGAAATCCTTCACAAATCGACGGTAGTACCCAGCTAATCCCAGAAAACTGCGGATGTCAAACACACTCTTAGGCTGTGCCCAATCTTGCACCGCGTCAGTCTTGGATGTATCAACAGACACCCTGTCCCCGGAAACCACATGGCCTAAGAACTTGACTTCTCCTAGCCAGAACTTACACTTCCCAAACTTGGCATACAGCCTATGGGCTCTAAGCAACTCAAGCACCACTCTCAAGTGTTCCTCGTGCTCCTCCTCTGAAGGTGAATAGATAAGAATGCCATCCACGAAGATGACTACAAAATGATCCAAGAATTCCCGAAAGATCCGGTTCATCAAGTCCATAAAGACTACCGGTGCGTTGGTAAGCCCAAATGGCATCACCAAAAACTCATAATGGCCATACCGCGTACGGAATGCCGTCTTTGGAATATCCTCCTCCCTGACCCTCAACTGGTGGTAACCCGATCTCAAGTCTATCTTAGAGAAACAACGGGAACCTTTCAACTAGTCAAACAAATCATCTATACAGGGCATAGGGTACTTATTCTTAACTGTAGCCCGATTCAACTTCCGATAATCGATACACAATCTCAAGGCACCATCTTTCTTTTTAGCAAAGAGGGCCGGTGCTCCCCACGGTGAAACACTAGGGCAAACAAAGCCCTTATCTAGCAATTCCTGGAGCTGAACTTTCAACTCAACCAACTCTGCTAGAGCAAAATGGTAAGGTGCCATAGAAATCGGCGCCGTGCCGGGCACTAAATCAATAGAGAACTCAATCTCTCGGTGAGGTGGCAAACTAACGAGATCCTCGGGAAAGACGTCCGAGTACTCACAAACTACCCTTGGCAACACAACCTGGGTCTCCTCACACTCACCACTCTCAAAGCTAGCAAGTAAACCACTAAGCTCACTCTGCCCTCGCGGATCATACCCCGGTGGCACAACACTACCAACCCGGTCCCCCAAGAAATAGAAACACTCCCCGCTCAAAGTACAACAAGTGACCCTCTGGCGGTAACAATCAATAACTGCCCGGTATGACGATAACCAGTCCATACCCAAAATAACATCAAAGCCCTTCATGGGCATAACTACAAAAGGAAACGGAAGCCTATGATCGGCGACCTCTATATCACAACCTCTACATCCGTGTTTCAAAATCAACTCACCCCCAACAGGTGACACTACACATATAGGAGATGCTAATAACGCTAACTCTAACTCCAATCTGAGATGCAAATCGTGAGATACAAAAGAATGAGGCACCCATATCAATCAATACACTAGCAACCGAGTTGCAAAAGCAGAAAGGTACCTCTCACTCTTGATGGAGCCGGTACTAGGTCTGTGATAACGACATACCAGCCTGTAGGCCCTGGTCCACTGCTCACCTCTAGGAGCATCTGTTCTTGCCTGTTGGAGACGACAAGCCCGGATTGGCCCTCGAGGCTGCCACAGGTGAGTTGGTGAAATCCTGCGTCTGCCTAGAACCAAGCAGCTCTGAAGTGGCACTCAGCGTGGGCAAAACCTCTTGGTGCCAGTGTCCTGTGATAGCAAGACAAGGGCTGCCCCCTGCCCAAACTCTGACTCTGCAGCCTAGCTGAAGAAGAAGCAGCTCTCTGACCTCCGCCCTTCTGTGGGCAAACCAAAGACTTGTGACCCAGCTGGCCACAAGAATAACAAGTCAAACCTCCCTGATTACCTCTCCCGAGCACACTTTTCACCTTGGAAAGGTCGATCTAGCAACTCCGCCCTGAGACTGCTGAGGGTTATAACCCCTCTGTCTCCTACCATCTCCTTGGCCATCTTGGCCCCTCTTGGAGCCTCTATGTTTCTCCTCCTCTTCCTCCTGCATCATAAGCTCCATATGAGCTGCAGCATCTACCAAATGTCTATACTCTCGTATGTAAGAACCACCAACCCTCAACTTGAGGCCACGCCTCAACTTCCGCTCAAACTCGTAGCAACGGCGTTCCTCGGTCACCACGAGTTCAGGTGCAAACCTGGACAAGCTAGTAAATGTAGCCTCAAACTCGGCCACAGACAAACCCTCCTGTTTGAGCCGGCTAAACTGATCCCTCAGCTTCTCCCTGGCAACTGCAGATAAGAACCTCTCCTAGAAAGCATTTACAAACGCCTCCCAAGTACCACCAACACAGACCTTCTCATACTTCCACCAATGACCCGCATCTCCCTTCAACTGGAAGGATGCCAAGGTCACCTTCAGTGTTCCGTCCTCGATGCCAAGCATCTCGAACGTCTTACTCATTTGTTCTAACCACTCGTTTGCCTTCAGTGGCTTCTTTGGATCCCCAACAAACTCCTCCGGGTTAGACTGGAAGAACTCCCTCTTCAAGAAGGAAGGCCCTGCCTCAGCTGCCTGATTCCCAGCCTTGAGAATTCCCAAAGCTCCTGCTATCTCCCGGGCCAAGGCACTCATAGCCTGCTGACCCGCTGGCTCGGCCACATTGGCCTGACCAACTCCCTCCTGTACTGCCGGAATCTCATCTTGTAAAGTCACTTCCTGCCTCCTAGGCCTACCACGCCTACCACCTCGTCCTGACATCTTATTAAAGATAACAAAGACGTTAGCACATTCATAAATGTGCTGAAACTAAACACCCGCGTCCTAATGCATGGACAACTGTAATTCACTCTACGTAAGCACATAAACACATAAGCACTTACGAATTTCATTTCCGGATAATGATAGTCCCGAGGCGTTACTAGAGTTCCGGTTAGAAACAGCATTGATCAAGTGTTTTTCCAATCAGACTCCCAGAAACCCAAGGATCCAATCAATGTCCTAGAAATTAAATCCCATACCCAAATAATCACATAAGCATGTTATCAATTTAAACACATGGCATATGACACTACACCTAAGTCTCTTTCAAGTGAGACAAACCCATTGTGATCCTAATCACTTCCCACGTACCCAAAGTATTGAACCGATGCGCTCGATACCAAGTTATGCGCCCTCCAAGAACAACGTTAAACCCATCAATATAGACATGCATTGATATATAAAAGGTCCACATTCTTCTATTCATCAGAGTTTCATTACAAAAGGTATTACATGTTAACAACAAAAGCAAATGCCCTAAGGGCTTACAGCTTTCTCAGTTAACACATGGTTAAAAAAAGAGAGTACTAACTCATCTACACCTTAAGCCCTTGGCTTGAATTCACACGTAATACATCAAAAGAAGATAGACAACAAAAAAAGTCCGTTCGCCTCAAGCCTCCCAAGCTATGTCCTTGGAGGTGGCATGCTACCTGTACCTGAAAATGATGTTCCCATATAGGGTGAGCCACAGTCCAGTAGAAATACACTAAACCAACTATGAACAATGACTAAAAAGATTAGCAATTGATAGATGGCCAACACTGATACATCCACTTATATCATCTTGCAGTTTCATGACATACAAGTCCATGTTACAATTCATTTTCCATTTCTTTTCAATTCTCAATTCATAACCATGGCTCAGAACCTGGCCAAACAACTCGTATGAGACTGTAACTCATATTAAACATCTTCCCATTTAAATAAAAGATAAGCCTACTAGCTATATCAACACATAACAGATAAGCATATGAGCTATATCAACACTTCCATAGATATGCTTAAGAGCAATATCACACTTCCAAAGACAAGCGTATGAGCTGTGTCAACATATTACTAGATAAGCATATGAGCTATATCCATGGAGTCTATTCCATATCTTCTCCCAAACAACACCCGGTTTAGAGGTCCATCCCCTATCATCCCCTAAACCGTGGAGTACATCCCCTATCTCCTCCAACACAACACAATGCATATAAACAACTAGTATACACATCATCAATCAATACATAAAATTAATGTATTCTTTCAACTGTCATACTCAATGACACATTTCAAAGATCAGTTTTAGTTTGCCTAATCATCATGCATTCTCTACAACAATCAAGACTATCCTCCACCGATAGTCCAAAGCAATTATTTCTATACAAAATATAAATGCAACAAATGGATATATAATCAACGTTTCAATTCGGTGAGTGATAAGTAATTCAACTACACCCTTTAATCCCATACACTCCCAATCTCAACATTTCCACTTCAATTCCTCATTTCTCACAATTAATTATCCCAATTAATTGATCAATGTAATTAGGGCATTTTTCCATAATTAACATTACAACCCTTAGGTTCTATTTTATCAATGTTTCAACATTTATTCCATGTCTCTATACTAAACATGCCTCTAGGTTCATTATAAATAAAATCCTAACTTTTGTAAAATTACACAAAAGCCCCAAACCTTCCCAAAATTACACAACAACCCCCAACATCTCAAAATACCAAAATTTAAAGACAAAGCTCATAAAGAGGAGTAGGTTATCCCTACCTCAAAGTTTGAGCTCAGCGAGAATGAAGACCAAAACCAAAGTGCTCCAAATCCGAAGTTTTGATTAAAATGTAGCCCTCAACGATCAATACAACTTTTGTAAAGGCCAAAAGGAGCAAACAACTCCTACTAGATCAAATCTAAGAGAAGGGCGGTTTTAGAGTAAGAAGATTTGAAAATGGCTTTTTGTAAAAGTAAGAGTGAGAAAAGATTTTGAAAAAGTGATCAAAAAGTCAGATTCCGGATTTAAATAAGAGTCGCCCGCTCGGCGTGAAACCCAGCAGCGCCACTCCTGAACTCCCACTCGAGCAGCCAAACTCCCGCTCGAGCGGCGGATGCACAATCCCAGAATCTCGACATACCAAGTCCCCACTCGAGCCCCCAAATCCCCGCTCGAGCGTCACTCACAACCTCCCGCTCGAGCGGCCAAATCCCCGCTCGAGTGTCCAACACTACACAGGAAATACTGGATGGGTGTATTCCTCGCTCGAGCGCCAAAACCCCTGCTCGAGCGGACAAGCAACAACAAGGTCCCCGCTCGAGCGTCGAAAGCTCCACTCCAGTGGACATGCCAAAATCTGGGCAACGAGTTTTGGTTCCTAAGCTCAACCAACCTATAACAAATCTGCCCAGCACAACCTATAACTCAGAAACAAAGTAGGAAAGGATGTAAACCAGATAATAATCAACTACTAACATCCACGGACACATGTCCGGATCACTGTACAACAAGGGGTAAACCCGGGATTGCTATAACGGGTCACAAGTCTTTGGTTTGCCCACAGAAGGGAGGAGGTCAGCGAGCTGCTTCTTCTTCAGCCAGACCTCAGGGCCAGAGTCAGGGCAGAGGCTAGCCTTTGTCTTGTTATCAGTGTGGATGACTTTGGGCACTGAAGAGTTTGCCTGGTTGAGTGGCACTTGAGGGCATCTGGTTCTAAGCGAACCTGAGTTATCGGCTAAGCTTAGATCTGTGCGGGCCTCGAGGCCAATCAGAGCCGTCATCGATGCGTGCAACAATCGTTTGCTCCGAGGGGTGAGCAAGTGAATCAGGGGCCTACAGGGTGTATGTATGCTGTTACCGCATAGGATCTTGTCACTACTCCGTCAGTTGTGAGAGGTACCTTTCTGTTTTACAATTCGGTTGCTAGTGTGTTGACTGATACGGGTGCATCTCATTCTTTTGTATCTGCTGCATTTGCATCTGTGTTGGAGATGAGTTAGCACTATTGGCATCTCCTATTTGTGTTGGGTCACCTATCGGGGGTGAGTTGATTTTGAAACACGGATGTAGAGGTTGTGATATAGAGGTCGCCGATCATAGGCTTCTGTTTCCTTTTGTAGTTATGCCCATGAAGGGCTTTGATGTTATTTTAGGTATGGACTGGTTATCGTCATACCGGGCGGTTATTGATTGCTACCGCTAGAGGGTCACTTGTTGTACCGTGAGTAGGGAGTGTTTCCATTTCTTGGGGGACCAGGTTGGTATTGTTTTGCCACCGGGGTATGATCATGAGCGAGTGAGCTTAGTGGTCTACTTGCTAGCTTTGAGAGTGGCGAGTGTGATGAGACCAGTTGTATTATCGAGGGTAGTTTGTGAGTATTAGGATGTCTTTCCCAAGGACCTCGTTGATTTGCCACCTCACCGAGAGATTGAGTTCTCTATTGATCTGGTGCCTGGCACGACACCGATTTCTATGGCACCTTGCCGTTTTGCTCCAGCAGAGTCGGTTGAGTTGAAAGTTCAGCTCCAGAAATTACTAGATAAGGGCTTCATTCGCCCTAGTGTTTCGCTGTGGGGAGCACCGGCCCTCTTTGCTAAAAAGAAAGATGGTTCCTTGAGATTATGTATCGACTACCGGAAGTTGAATCGAGCTACGGTTAAGAATAAGTATCCTATGGCCCGTATAGATGATTTGTTTGATCAGTTGAAGGGTTCCCGTTGTTTCTCTAAGATAGACTTGAGATCGGGTTACCACCAATTGAGGGTCAGGGAGGAGGATATTCCGAAGACGGCATTCCGTACACGGTATGGCCATTATGAGTTTCTGGTGATGCCATTTGGACTTACCAATGCACGCATGATCTTTATGGACTTGATGAGCAGGATCTTAGAATTCTTAGGCTTTTTGTGGTCGTTTTAAGTGGGCGACATTCTGTTCTATTCACCTTGGAGGAGGAGCACGAGGAACACTTGAGTGGTGCTTAAGTTACTTAGAGCTCATAAATTTGTATGCCAAGTTTGGGAAGTGTGAGTTACGGCTTGGGAAGTCAAGTTCTTAGGCCATGTGGTATCAGGAAAGGGGTGTCTGTTGATACATCAAGACTAAGGCGCATGATTGAGCCTGACTTAAGAGTGTGTTTGAGATCATGATTTTACGGGATTAGTGGGTATTACGCCGGTTTTGAAGGATTTCTCAGATTAGCTTCACTGTTGACAAGACTGACTCGGAAGGGAGTCCAATTTGTATGGAGTGTGACTTGTGAAAAGTCGTTCCAAGAGTTGAAGATTAGATTGACCACCGCTCCAGTTTTGATTATTCTGAAGAGAGGGTTGAGTTATGCAGTTTATTGTGATGCCTCACGAGAGGGTTTGGGTTGTGTGTTGATGCAAGAGGAAAAAGTTGTAGCTTATGGCTCACGTCAATTGAAAATACACGAGAAGAATTACCCTACACATGACCTAGAGTTAGCAGTAGTGATCTTCGCCTTGAAAATCTGGAGGCACTACCTTTATGGTGAGAGATTCGAGGTGTTCTCGGATCATAAGAGTCTGAAATATCTGTTTACACAGAAAGACTTGAACTTGAGGCAGAGGAGATAGATGGAGTTTATTGAGGACTACGACTTCGAGTTGCATTATTATCCGGGAAAGGCCAATGTTGTGGCTGATGTCCTTAGCAGAAAATCCATTAGTGATGTAGCTTGTGTAGCCATCTAGGAATGGGAGATATTGGGGGCACTTGGCGAGTTTGGTTTGCATCTGGACGAATCTGTTGAGGCTGTGACCTTGTTTTCTATTGTTGCGCAGCCTACACTTGTGACTCGAGTGTTAGAAGCACAGAGAGGTGACCTTGAGGTAGAATCCCTCGAGAGAAGTTCTCCGATGAAAAAAGTTGAGAAGGGTTTGACGGTGTATCCCGACCTGAGTGTGAGATACCAAGACCGTATGTTTGTGCCAGAGTCTTGCCGAGAGGAGGTACTCCGAGAGTTTCACCATTCGCGTCTTGCGGTGCATCCGGGAGGCACCAAGATGTATCGGGATTTGGGTCGCCAGTTTTGGTGGCGGGGTATGAAGAGAGATGTGGCAGTTTTCATGTCTAAGTGTCTTACTTGTCAGCAAGTGAAGGCCGAGCATCAGAGGCCAGCAGGTTTGTTGCAACCCTTGCCTATTGCCGAGTGGAAGTGGGAGCATGTCACTATGGACTTCGTTGTAGGTCTTTCGAGGACTCAGCGGGGTAGTGATGCTATTTGGGTGGTTGTAGACCGGTTGACTAAGGTGGCGCACTTCATTCTTATACGCGTGAGAGATTCGGTAGATCATCTTGCCGACTTGTATATTCGGGACATAGTGAGGTTGCACGGAGTCCCAGTGACGATCGTCTTAGATAGAGATCCTCGTTTTACTGCTAGGTTGTGGCAGAGTTTGCAGAGTGCCTTGGGCACTAAGTTGACCTTTAGTCTGACTTACCATCCTTAGGCCCAGGCGGTCAGTGTACTATTCAAATCCTTGAGGATATGCTTCGGGGTTGTGTCCTTGACTTTAGTGGGACGTGGGAGAGGCACTTGCCATTGGTGGAGTTTGCCTACAACAACAGTTTCTAGTCTAGCATCGGTATGGCACCGTTTGAGGCCTTGTATGGCCAACCGTGTAGGTCTCCAGTTTGTTGGGCCGAGGTGGGTGATGCACCTTTGTTGGGTCCGGAATTGGTGAGGGAAACAACGGAGAAGGTTGAGCTTATCCGTAGGAGACTTGTTACAGCCCAGAGTCATCAGAAGTCATATGCTGACCGTAGGAGGAGACTTTTGGTGTTTGAGATGGGTGATCATGTCTTTCTAAAGATATCACCTAGGCGGGGATTGATGAGGTTTGGAAAGAGAGGGAAGTTATCCCCTCAGTTTATTGGTCCTTTTGAGATCCTTGAGAGGATTGGCGAGGTTGCCTATCATTTGGCTTTGCCGCCGCAGTTGTCCGGAGTTCATGACGTATTTCATGTGAGTATGCTTCAGAAGTATGAGCCGGATCCATCACATGTATTGGATTGGACCGACTTAGAGGTAGATGAGGATGCCTCGTATGAAGAGAGACTGGTTCAGGTCTTGGATAGGCGGGATCAAGTCCTGCGTGGCAAGACCATTCCCTTGGTAAAGGTTTTGTGGAAACATCACGGAGTGGAGGAAGCCACTTGGGAACGTGAGTTGGAGGTCCGAGAGAAATATCCGGATCTATTTGTAGATGTTTAAGCATGTATTGTATGTTTTGCTGTATTATTGGACCTTAAGAGTATTGAATGTATCTTAGGTTGTAAAACATGGTGTATGTTTTGGTTTAATGGAAGTGTTTTAAAACTTGTCTCAAAATGGAAGTTTAATGTAACATTGTATATGTTGGCGATATTGTAGAACTGGAGATATATCATGAAGTTGGAATATGATATAAATTGTGAACCATGTAAGTTGGAAATGGTTGAAATGGAAAGGGAATGCATGTTAAAATGTATTTGTTATAAAGTGCCTCTTGACAAGAGATGGAATGACCAATAATGGGTCGAGTTATTAAATGTTGAAATGTAACATTGTTTAAAAACGGAGAAAAACTTGTTTTTCAAAAACTTGCACTTAATTTCGGGGACGAAATTTCCTAAGGTGGGGAGGTTGTAGCAATCCCGGTTTCAATCCTTCTTTTATGTTTAGCCACTTCAACTGGGACGGTCGGGGGTCTAGGGGGTAGTGCCCTTGGCGGAGTTCAAGGCGGCGCCTGGCAGGGTCGAGGCTGGCGCCCTCAAAACAAAAATTCATAATGCATTCGAAGTTACTTGATCTATGTCCGCAATTCACCACTTTGTAAGCATTTGGACACAAAAATGTTTCCTCTCTCAGCGATGTGGGACTCAAAGAGTGGACAAAAGTGTTGTGCCAAACAACATCGTTTGGTGTGCTTGTTGGAAGTCTCACATCGATTACAAGATACATTTTAAGGTGGACAAACTTCTATATAAGTGCAAGTGCTGAGGGTTAGCTTATCGGCTTCTATGGTTCTTTCTTGGTTTAATGAGCCATTATGAGCCGAGCTCGAGTTATAAATTTTAGTTGTCTTGAAATTTGGATTTTGGCCATAGTTCCATTGGGATTTTGGCCATTATTCCTCCGCCAAAGTTGTGTAATTTCTCGAGGGCTTTGAGGTGTGTGGTGGAGATCGAGTTTCAACTCTTTTCATCTTCTCCATTTGACCTCCGAATTTGAGGTAGGGATATCCTACTCCTCCTTATGAGCTTTGTCTTTAAATTTTGGTATTTTGATATGTTGGAAGTTGCTGTGTAATTTTCAGAAAGTTTGGGCCTTGGGGGTGTACGGGGCTAAAGGATGTAGTGAGACAATTTACTACTCACCTAGTTGAAATGTTGATTTTATATCCATTTGGTGCATTTATTTTCTGTTTAGAAATAACTGCTTTGGGCTATCGGTGGAAGATAGTCTTGATTGTTGTAGACAATGCATGATGATTAGGCAAACGAAAACTAATCAATGGAATGTGTCATTGAGTATGACGGTTGAAAGAATACATCAACTTTATGTATTGATTGATGATGTGTATAATAATTGTTTATATGCAATGAGTTGTGTTGGAGAAGATAGGGGATGTACTCCACGGTTTAGGGGAAGATAGGGGATGGACCTCTAAACCGGATGTTGTTTGGGAGAAGATAGGGGATGGACTCCGTAGATATAGCTCATATGCTTATCTATTGATATGTTGATACAGCTCATATGCTTATCTTTGGAAGTGTGATATAGCTCTTGTACTTATATGTTGATGTGTTGATATAGCTAATATGCTTATCTGTTGTGAAATGAGAAAATGTCTAATATGAGTTACTGCCTCACATAAGTTGCTTGGCCAGGTTCTGAGCCATGGTTATGAGTTGAGAAATGAGTAAGAAATGGAAAATGAAAAGTAATATGGACTTGTATGTCATAAAAGCGTAATGTGATATAAGTGGATGTATCGGTGTTGACCATCTATCAAATACTAATCTTTTAGTCATTGTTCGCCATTTGGTTTAGTGTATTTCTCTTTGGGTGTTAGCTCACCCTATCTGAGAATATCATTTTTGGATCTGCGGTGAGATGTTACCTCCAAGGCAATAGTATGGATGGACCATCGGGAAGCAAGAGTTTTCTTATTATGCTTTATGTGTGCATGAGTGTTATTTGTAAAGCCAAGGGCTTAATATGTAATGAGCGAGACTCTATTTGTGTAACCAAGCAATATCTTGGAAAGATGGAAGCCTATATGGCATTTAATTGTTTGCTAAACAGTGAACTCTGATATATGAAGTTATGTTGTTTTTTTTATATTTATTCCGCATATGAGTTTTGTTTATTGCAATATTTCGGGGCGTTACACAAAATGGATATTATATCAACATTTCAACTAGGTGAGCGATGAATGATCCATTGCACCCTTTAATCATCGTTCCCAATTCCATTCTTCTCATTTCTCAAATTAATTTATGAGTTAATTCAACAATGTTTTTCATCAATGTTTTAGGTTCATAATTAACATTACAACCTTTTAGGTTCCATTTTCATCAATGTTTCAACATTAATTCCATTTCTCTATGCCAAACATGCATATAGGTTTATTATAAATAAAATCCCAACTTTTGTAAAATTACACAAAGGCCCAAACTTTCTCAAAATTACCCAACAACCCCCAACATATCAAAATGCTAAAATTTAAAGACAAGCTCATAGAGAGGAATAGGGTATCCCTACTTATTAAACATTACCACTTTGATCAAAATCCTCATTTAAATGCAACATGATAAATTTTCACCGATAGCCAAAATAGTTATCTCTAACATATTAATTAAAAGATAACAACATGGGTATATAATCCAACATATAACTATAACTTAGAATCTCTCATGATTCCCAACATTTAGAAACCAATCATATTCCACATTTTATCAAATATGAACAACTACACTAGTTTTCATATCACAATTACGTTCGGTAACCTCTCAAGGTCCATTTCTAACCGTGTCGGTTTTATTCTAACAAATACATTAAGTAAAATAATATCGTTAATGCCCAAGAAAACATCATTTTCTTTCCAAACTCATTCTCCAAGCATTATCCAACTATGACATCCTATTTTGATTGAAAGCCCCGAAAGTTAAACGTAATTCCTTTGTTTTCTTTAAAAATGCTCTTTTGGCCACAAACCGGTAAAAATTTTAAAACCAATCAAATCGAAGTCCATTTTTGTTCAAATTAAAAACATAACTCTTTCATAACCTTACAAACATATTCCAAGTTTACACCTTCGCAATTTGGGCATCAACTTTTTATTTTTCTCAAAATTTCTCTTTTAAGCAAATAAAACACAAATTTTTCAAAAATTCTAATTAAATTATATACCACTCTAAACTCTATGTAATCAAGCAAAAGTGTATAAAGAAGTATTGGAAAAATCTCTACTTAACAAGTTACACAATATTCCTCAATATCAATTTATTTTTCTCAAAAATAAATTCCAAAACTCAAGGATGGGATAAATATTTCTACCTTAATTTCTCAAAATAAATGATCTAACCATAATATGATGTAGATATAATCCATACAACTATTAAATTCTATTTTCGGATTTCGTTTACAAAATTAACAACACAAAATGATTTTTTTTAAAATCAATCTCAAAATACCAACATTCTTAACATTTCAACATAATTTTTCTTCCAAAAATTACCAAACAAAAATCTAAAAATATATCTATATGCAATACCTCTTACAATGATATATTTTCTCAAAATAACCATAATATAGCTTTAATGTAAAAATATGAAGAAAGTCCCTTCCTCAAATATGAAGAAAAATAAATCTGAAAATGCAAACGTCGCCCGATCATGAATCCGAGAACACCATTGCAAAGATTACGACGAGTTCTCCAACTTTCATTTACAACATTTTTACAAAATCTTACTCTAAACACTCCCACTCTAAACTTAAAACTTTTGTAAAAATGGAGAAAAAGAAAGAAAGAGAGAGCAGAGAGAGAGAGAGAGAGAGGCTCTGTCAACAAGACCACCCATTCTTCTTTTCTTTTCCTTTTTTTTTTTATTTCTTTAATCACACTCACCAAAACATAATCATCAACATTCCACCATAATTATTTTTATAAACATAGATAATTTTTGTAATAATAACTCAGAATTTTATAATATAAATTATAAAATGATATAATTTTTCTCACCACAAAAATTTAACATTTTTGTACACCACAAAATATAATATTTTGTTCACTACCAAAAATATACCCAATTTCAGTAGAAAAATATATAATTTTTCACCATATGGTACACACCATAAAATCAACTATCAAATATTTATTATAGTCCTATATAATAAATAATAACAACTCCCAATGTGATTATTACCATTCACATAATTAAAAAGGACCAAATAATTAAACATGAATCATAAACAAATTCAAATTAAATTGAATCTAAATCATGGGTCTCATCCATAAGTGAAACATGGTCCAATTATATACTAAAATAGACTCAACTAATTTATCTCAAATCATGGTCTAAACATTAAAAATTAAATAACAAAATTCTGCTATACACTAGACCGAACACCGATCAGTCCGTGAATTTTCATAAAATAAATACTCATCAATAAATTCCGAAATTTTTACCCAACGTGCTAGACTTGTATGTGAACAACATACAAAAATTTCATAATTTTATGAGATCAGTAACTATTTTTAAAAATACAAAATCAAACTGTTTTCGCACAGAATTTACACAGCACTCACTTCTCTCTACTAGTGTTGCTCCTCCACAGAAATGTAACCATTAGAAAGAGAGAGAGATTAGATTATTGTTTTCTCTTCAATTCTCTTCTTCCACCACCGAAACATACTCATGCATATAATCTCTTCTTTTACTTATTTTATTTCATCAATGAAACATCATGATGTCTATATTCCCTTCTTTCTTTTATTTTTATTTTTTTATTTTTTTTTATAATTGTGTATCTCCCTTTTCATCTTTCATGATAACACAACCACTCCTTTTATTTTATTTTTTTATTATTTTTATTTGGGTCTTTACACAGCCAGTGGCGAAGCCACATAGAGACTGGGGGGGTCACATGCCCCTCCTGGATTTTTTTTTTTTTTTACATATGTATATATATATAATTTTAAACAAAAATAATATTTAGAATAAAATGTCAAGAGTATTTTTAAATTTATGAAAATAATAGTGATTTTTTTATTGAAAATGAAGTGACTACAACAAATTATATTTTTATGTATGAAAATTTAGTGAAAAAAAAATATCAATATAAAGGTAATATCCATCATTATTGATATGTACATATAATTAATCTCACTATATATGTAAAAATTACTAGATTGTTAGTTATATTCACATATGGAGTTCACCCTTCATATGTTGCTTTACTATTGGTTGGTGATATATGTCAATAATAACGTGATATCACTATTATATGAAATTTTTACTCAAATTTTGTAAAAATTTGATTTATCTTACCATTATATAATTTATTTTACGACTTAAATATATAAATTTTTTACATTGTCTATGATACACTAGTTACACACAATACTTTCTTTTCGATTTTATTCGAAATTAATTGTAAAATTTTATGTGAAATACTTTTGTAACAATTTATTTAATTTTTTGTACTTAATATTAATTCAAAAATTATTATTATCTTCTTATTATTGGTTATGAAAAAAAAAATTTAAAGTTTTCATTAATAAGTGTTGCTCTTGATTTAGTTTCCTGCCTCCGCCACTACTAGCAGCCTCTCAACACCTTCTCTCACCTCTCTTGCTCATCATCCCTTAGTTCATCGCTACCAAACCATATATCGTCACCTAGAAACATTCACGAGTTGGTTAGGTTTGGGTTTACCCTTTACCCATCAACCGAACCAACACATTCGGGTTAAGAAATTAGTGATCTGTGGTCGACCGAAGTGTGGTTCAAAATTGACCGAATTAAAGAAGACGGTTTGATGGTCGGTTCAGTCGAATTCAAAAATCTAAGTAGAGGTGAAACTTTTTTGCAAAATATTGAATTGAACTTATATTCATACATATATATACATATACACACATACATCTATGACAGTGTATGAAAAAAAAATAAAGAAAAGGAGAAGACTCACCATCGTAGTTGTAAGCATCACTATCGCCATTGCTATCGCAGATCGTTGCCACTATTAGCTACCTCGTCTTCACCACAACCATTACCAATAAAAGAAAGAAAAGCACAAATGAGAAAGAGATTAGTTTTTCTCTCAAACTCAATGAAAGAGATGAAAAATGAGAGAAAGAGAAAGGCCAGAGACGAGTGAAAAGAGAGAAGAAGAGATTCTTTAACTCTTAGTCTACCTAGGGTTTATAAGAGAGAAAAAAATGAGAAATAAATCTGTGAAGACAATAAAGAGAGAAAGAGACTCATCATTTTTGGTCTTTCTAGGATTTATGAGAGAAGAAAGAAGAGAGAGAGGGAGCAATGAGGGAATGACTTTTCAATTTTTAGTCTACCTAGATTTATGAGAGAGACATAAAGTAAAATGATATTAATACCCTTGGAAAGTGAGAACACAGTCTCTTAGACTACTATGCATATTCCCAATGTAAATATATAAATATTATAACTCATTATTGTTTCGGTCAAGCCGGGTTTATCGGATTTATATATATAAAAAAACCCATTGCCGACCGTGAATCTGCAAAATTTAGTGTAGAAAAACAACAGCCGATCGTTCTTCTCTTCAAAACCGTCCATGGCAACCCGAGTCGGTCCGGATCGGATGGTTTGGGCGGGTATTCGATTCATATCAACCCCTGCCAACCCATCACCTTTTGTCATCGCCTCTCGCTGTTGCGACCCAGCCATGTCGTTGCCCCTGCTCGCCCTTAACCATGCCAATCTCGAACCAAATCTTGAGATTCCAGATCTGGAAAACTTTACAATAAAAAGAAGGTGAGGGAGGTGAGGGTTAACGATAGTGAAGAAGAGTGATGGATAGAAAGAGATTTTCTTACATGAGGGTCATAAGAGTGAGAATCCCCTTATTTTCTTATGACTGTGTTTCACATATACCAATTTGCAAGCGATATAGAGTCTATTTCCTTCTTAGCCACATCATTCGCAGGGGTATGTTAGGGATTTAGCGTTGTTGTAATTTAAAATCTGAATTATTTTTTATCATTTGAGAAATTACATCCCACTACTTTAAGTTTTTAATTAGATATAAAAGCGATTATTTTTAATAAATTATTAAGTTAATTGACGATTTAATGATATCATAAATATATAGTTCAATTAACAATTCAATAATTTTATTATTTTATAAGAAAGTATTTAAAAATTTTATTTTTTCCGTTAATTTTGTTAAATAAAAATTTATAGTAAAAGGTATAGCGATCCGGGTTTTAACCCTTGTTGTCTTGTGATTAGGACTTGGTTCCATAGATGTTATGATTGTTCATTTCTAGTTTACATCCTTTCATACCTTGTATTTGAATTATAGGATCGTTAGGCGATTTATTCTGAGTTGGTTGAGCTTAGGAACCAAAACTAGTTGCCCGATTTTGCTGTCCACTCGGCGGATCTTTTGATGCTCGGCGGCGACCTGTTGTTGCTTGTCGCTCGGCGGGTTTTGGTTTCGGCGAGAATACACCCATCGATATTTCTGTGTAGTGTTGGGCGCTCGAGCAGGAGTTTGAGTGTGCCGCTCGAACGGGGAGTTGGGCGCTCGAGCGGGGACCTGTCTGCAAAAGTTCTGGGGGCGTGCATCCGCCGCTCGGCGAGATTGGGCCTTTCGGCGGGAGGCTGTTATATAAAGCCGAGATTCGACTTTTGTTCACTTTTTTTAACATCCTTTCTCTCTCTTACTTTTCCCAAAAGCTATTTTGAGAGCTCCTCTCACTAAAACCCTAACTTCTCTCTTAGGATTGATCTAGTAGGAGTTGTTTTCTCACCTTGGGCCTTTACAAAAGTTGTGTTGATCGTCAAGGGCTATCTTTTAATCTGAAAATTTTGAAATTTGGAGCATTTTGGTTTTGGTCTTCATCTCCATTGGAGCTCAAACTTTGAGGTAGGGATAACCTACTCTATCTTATGAACTTTGTCTTTGAATTTTAGCATTTTGATATGTTGGGGGTTATTGGATAATTTTGAGAAAGTTTGGGCCTTTCTGTAATTTTACAAAAGTTGGGGTTTTAATTACATAAACCTATATGCTAGTTAGGCATAAAGAAATGAAATTAATGTTGGAACATTGATGGAAATGGAACCTTAGGGTTGTTTTGTGAATTATGGTAAGTTGCCCTAATTGGTTTAATTAATTAAGGTATGTAATTAATTAAAGAAAATGAGGAATTGAATTGAAAATGTTGAAATTGGGAATGTATGGGACTAAAGGGTGTAGTTGAATCATTTATTGCTCACCCAGTTGAAATGTTGATGTATTATCCATTTGTGCATTTGTTTCCTAGTTAGAAATAATTGCTTTGGACTACCGGTAGAGGGTAGTATTGATTGTTGTAGACAATGCATGATGATTAGGCAAACTAAGGCCATGTTTGGGAAGACTAAATAAGTGCACTTTTTATCTTTTTTGACTAAAAAATTGAGGTTGAAAATATGGATGTTTGGGTTAACTTTTTGACTTTTTATGGAAAAATGTGTAATAAAAAATTGTAAAAATTGATTTGTAGAGGAAAATTTGAATTGGAAATTGTGCAGCCGTAATTGTTGACTTTTGGTGAATAGTGTTAACTTTTTAACTTTTTGAGTAACTTTTTGGCTTTTTGGATTATTTGAATTATCCCAAACATGGCCTAAAACTAATCAAGTGGTTGTGTCATAGAGTGTGATGGTCGATAGAATACATTAATTTCATGTATTGATAGATTATGCATATGACCAATGTGTTTACGTGCATTGTGTGTAGACAGTTGATAGAATACATTAACTTTATGTATTGATTGATTGCGTATATGATTCTGTGTTTATATGCCTTGCTTGTGTAAGAGAGGAGATGGGAGATGTACTCCACGGTTTAGGGGAAGATGGGGGATGTACCTCTAAGCCGGTTAATGGTTAAGGGAAGATGGGGGATGGACCCAGGGATGCAGCTCATATGCTCACCCATTGGAGTGTTGATATAGCTCATATGCTTATCTATTGATGTGTTGATATAGCTTATATGCTTATCTGTGGTAGTAGTGATATAGCTCATATGCTTATCTATTGAGATGTTTGTTTAATTTGATATAGCACTAAAATATATATCATTTATGAAGTATGGAAGTGGTTTATGTGTTATTGATACGACACCAAAATGTGTATCCACCTTGGATTTTGAAAGTGTTCTAGTGATGAACTATAATCTCATCAAAGGTTTTGGCTAGAGTACTGAACCCTGTTTTCAAACTCAATGTTGAATAAGAAGTGGAAAGTGAATTGCAACATAGACTTGATTGTCATGGAATTATAATAAGATGTAAATGAATGTATAAGTGTTGATCATCTATTAACTGCTACTCTTTTAGTCATTGTTCATAGTTGGTTTAGTGCATTTCTACTGGGCTGTGGCTCACCCTATATGGGACACCATTTTAAGGTACATGAAGCATACCACCTCCAAGGACATCGCTTGGGAGGCTAGAGGCAGGCAGACGTTTGTGGTTTTGGGTTATTTTTTGCCGTATTACATGTAATTTCAAGCCAAGGGCTTAATGTGTATTTGAGTTAGTGCTCTCCTCTTTGTAACCAAGTGTTAGCTTGGAAAGTTGTAAGCCCATAGGGCATTTGATTCTGTTGTTAATATGTAATACTTCTTGCAAAGAATTTCTCTGTGGAATAGAATGATGTGCGTCTCTTATGTCAAGGCAAGTCTAAATTGATGGGTTTAATTTTATTATTTGGAGGGCGTTACAAAAAGGATTTGTAATTTTAAAAATTATAATGAGTAATTTATATTTTAAAAAAAATTTATTTACTATATTTATGATTTATTAAAAAAAAATACATCTAAAGAAAATTTAAAATATATATATATATATATTGGTGTAGGAAAAAACAAAGGGTAGGAATCCAAAAACATTTCATGATAAGTACTAATCATTATCTATATATATATATTTATATACATATTTGGCAGGGGTGTTTTAAAAACAAGGAAAATTACAATTGCCTATTGAAAGTATGTGTAAATTTTATAAATCAAGTGTATTAGGAGAAAAACCCTCAACATTAACCATTAAGAGCATCTCTAATAGTTGAATATGGCAGCTGTTAAATTTGACAAATAATAAAACTTATTAGTAAATGTTAAATGTGTCAACTCATCCAAAACCAACCGTTTCCTCCCTCCCTCATCATTTTCCCAGGAAAAACTACCTAAAACAGAGTTAGTTTTTTTAAAAACAAATTTCACCAAATTAACAACAACAAAATTCTATAAATAGATTTTTTTTATTTGCTTTTAACATATTCATACCACCTTTTTTTAAAACAAATTCATTAGAAACAACAATAACGACAACAATTAATCAATTTCAAAAAAATTATTGGTAATCTAAAACAAATTTCAAGAAATCTCAACAAATCTCAAGCAAACAACAACAATCTCAAGCAATCTGAAGCAAAGATACCAAAATCTAAAATAAATTTTAAACAAGAAATACTATATTTCAATATGCTTACGAGTTTGGGCTTCTGATCTACGATCTCTGAAGAAGGGTGTAGAGAGTTTGTGATCTTTGACCTTATCGTGATGTTCCTTTGGAGAGAGCGAAAGAGATGGAGAGAAAGAGGGGTGGGATGTTGACTATGAGTAAAGGGATTGATGGCGAGAAGAGAAACCCTTAGTGATATTCCCTTGTTCATTGAAGCAAATGAGAGAGAGAGAGAGCCTCTCACAATGGTTGAAAGGAGAGAGTAAGGAGGGATCGATGGTGAGAAGGTTCTAAAGAGCACAAATGAGAAAGTTATGAGAGAGAGAGAATGAGGGGTTCTGATGATCAAAAAAAATTAAGTAATTATTTTTTTTCAATGGAAGTTCCAAACAACAACATTCTCAAGTGATTTTTATTTTTTAATGGTGGAGTGAATTATATATACATATATATATATATATTTTCAAAATTTTTAATTTTTAATTTTTGTTTAGTTAGGTATAATGTAAATATTAATTTTTTTTTTTTTGAATAAAAAGTTTTAAAAAGTCATTAAAAAAAAAAAAAACTCAAAAAACTATGTCCAAACATCACCTACAAAATTGGAAGAAAAATTGGTTGAAATTTGCCAAAATAACTTTGCCATTGGAGCTGCTATTGTGACAATTTGGCAACTAAGAAGAAAAGTGGTACGCCAATGGTGCCATATGGCATTTGCCAAATTTGGCAAATGCCAAAGCTTGTGCCAAATTTAACACCAGTTTTGGCAGCTGCCATATGTGTCAACTCAACCAAAGCCTCTCCCCCTCCCAGCAAAATAGATGTCTTTTTGCAAAATCGCCATTTTTGCAGAACCAAGCACAGAAACGGGTGTGTTCAGGATGATCGGCAAGACGTCCCAAACACAACAGTTTCTGTGTTTGGTCCTGCCAAAACTACAACAAATTATACTTTTGGCGACTAATTTTTAGTCACCAAAAGTCATTTTTTTAGTCGCCAAAGATTTTTGCCGATTAAAATTGTCAAGCCCCGAAATATTGCGATAAAGATAACTCAAATGAGGAATAAATATAAGAAACAACATAAATTTATATATCAGAGTTCACTGTTTAACAAGCAATTAAATGCCATAAAGGCTTTCATCTTCCCAAGACATTGCTTGGTTACACAAATAGAGTCTTGCTCATTACACATTAAGCCCTTGGCTTTACAAATAACACTCATGCACACATAAAGCATAACTAGGAAACTCTTACTTCCCGAGAGTCCATCCATGCTATTGCCTTGGAGGTAACATCTCACCTGCACCTGAAAATGATATTCCCGTATAGGGTGAGCTAATAGCCCAGTAGAGATATGCTAAACATAATATGAGCAATAACTAAAACGTGAGCATTCGATAAATGTTTGACTCACATATATCCATTCACAATCCATTTCAATTACATGACAAATGTATCCATGTTTCATAACAATTTCCATTTTCTTAATTCATAATCCTGGCTCAGAACCTGGCCATACCCTTTAAGTGAGATTGCATCTCATATCAACAGTACTTCCATTTCAATTGAGATAAAGACTCAAATTAAACATTTCGTACTTCACAATGGATACACATATTTGCTGTATCACTCTTAAACAAAATACTTCCATACTTCATATATGATATACAGATTTGCTATATCAATGCTTCAATAAATACACTTATTTGTTGTATCAATGGAGTACATCCCGTATCTCCGCCCAAACAGCAACCGGTATAAGAGTCCAAGCCCTAACTTGCCTTAAACCGTGGAGTACATCCCCTATCTCCTCCCACACAACACAATGTATATAAACATCATCATAGACATGTTCATTTAATACACAAATTCGATGTATTATCATAACCGTCATATTTGATGACATTTCAATTGATTAGTTTTAGTTTGCCTAAGCATCATGCATTGTCTACAACAATCACGACTATCCTCCACCGATAGCCCAAAGCGGTTATTTCTAAACAAAAAATAAATGCTACAACAGATATATATAATCTCAACATTTTCAAAGTGAGTGATTAATGAATCCAACTCCACCATTCTACCTCATATTGAGTCGATTTTATTATTTCCAATTCAATTTCATATTTCCGTATCAATTGTCATTAATTACAGTAATGACCCAAACATAGCATTTTCTCCCTGTTTCTCAATATTGACCCAAAGGCTGAAATATTATCAAAACATCAATAATCTCCATTTTTAAACCCAAAATACACAGGTATGAGTCAATGGAACAAAACCCCTATTTTCAACATTATAGATCTCCAACCTTAACTTCCCAAATCAAATCATTTATACAAATAACTGAATATTTATGTTAAAACACATAAGAATGAATAGGAATCCCTACCTCAAAGTCGAAGCTCAAATGGAGAAGATGAAAAGAGTTGAAACCTCAAAATCAACGACGATGAAACTCGATCTCCACCACACACAACAAAGCCCTTGAGAAATTACACAACTTTGGCGAAGGAACTATGGCCAAAATCCCAATGGATTTGAAGAAATCAAAGGAAGAAGATGGTTTCTAGAGAGAGAGGCTCTAGATCTGGATATTTATGAGTTTTAGAGAGAGTGAGAGAATTGCAAAAGTGATTTGAAAAGCAGCATTTGCGACCTGATAAAGCACAGTCTGCTCGAGCGTGAAACCCTACGCTCTACGCTCGAGTGTGAAATACGCTCTCCCAGTATTTTTGTGGACATAGGTCAAGCAACTTCGAATGCATTTTGAATTTTTGTTTTGAAGGGGCGCTACCCCTCAACCCCGCCAGGGCACTGCCCCCTGGACCCCCGCGAAGGGGTGCTGCCCCCTCGACCCCCGACCGGCCCAGTCGAAGTGGCAAAATATAAAAGAAGGATTGAAACCGGGATTGCTACAAAAATTTTTGATTGCCCTTTTGGTCATTGACAAATTGTCGGCAAATGAATTGGCGACTAATTCGTTTTTAGTAGTCGAAAGTCACCAATTAGCGATTAAAAATTTAGTCGCCCAAGAGAAAATATTTAGTCGCCAAAAAGAAAATATTTTTCATCTTTAGTTTTTTAGCTACCAATTTTTTAGTTGCTAAAAGCGTGACACTCCTTTTTTGCTACCAATTTTTTAGTCGCCAAAAACGTGGCACTCCTTTTTGGCTACTAATTTTTTAGTCGCCAAAAACTTTCATTTTTTTTTGGGTACTAAGTTGCCAATAAGTTCCCCTTTTATTTTTAGCTACTAAATGTTTAGTCGCCAAAAACTCCATTTATTAATTTTTTAAAATGCACAAATTGAATATTTTTCATTAATTTCTAAATTATATACATTCTATTATCAATGCAACATGTAACCTGTATATATACAAAATAATACATCTATCAATTATAATCTAAATCCATTATCAATAATACCTATTTCATTGTCAACTATCCAAAAACTTTAATAACATCATATTCCAAATATCATATAAATTCATACCAACCAAGTGTCATCCATCTAAATTAAATATACATACAAAAATACTAGATTTCCAAAACAAAGGATTATACAAAAATAAATGCATTCAATATACAGAACAAATGTTCTTTGTACACAAAAATAAATATCCACAACAGCCCACGCAAAAGCAATCTGTAAAAATAAAAAATAAAAAATAAAATAACCGTTAGTACTTATTCAATAAAATTGACATTCCAAATTATAACAATTATGAAATTAATAATTCTGATATATTATATTCTGCAAATTATAACAATTATAAAATTAATAATTTCCTCTTTGTGAAATAAGGAAATGGGTGAGAACGTTACAAAAATTTAAGGCATACGGTAATTTTTCAACAATAAAGAGCATATAAACTTCAGAATCTTTGTCGTCCAACAAGAATGATGGCCAACATTAAATAGAAATGGAAAAAGAATTATGAGGCGTACTTGGAATCAACCCATCAAAATAAAATGATGTAGGAATAGAAAGACAAGTAGTAGTGAGAAATGCACCTATGAGAAATAAAAATTGGTGCCAATCGAGAACCAAATAAGAAAATGTTAAAATTACACTAAATTAAATTATACTAAGGTGAATTAAGCTCTAATTCCTAACTAATTATTTAATTCTAACTTGTTAAAATTAGCGAATCAGACAGGTTTAATTTTCATTCTAACTTATCTGTTCTATAGTGATCCCGGGGTTTACCCCTTGTTGTACAGTGACCCGGACATGTGTCCGTGGATGTTAGTAGTTGATTATTATCTGGTTTACATCCTTCCCTACCTTGTATTTGAGTTATAGGATGTCTTTGGGCGAGGTTTATTCTGAGTTGGTTGAACTTAGGAACCAAAACTAGTTGCCCGATTTTGGCTGTCGCTCGGCGGAGCTTCGGCCTTCGGCGGGGACCTTGTTGTTGCTTGTCGCTCGGCGGGGTTTTGGCCTTCGAGGGAATACACCCATCGATATTTCCTATGTAGTGTTGGGCGCTTCGGCGGGTAATTGGCGCTCGGCGGGAGGTTGTAGTGGCCTTCGAGCGAAATTAGGCGCTCGGCGGGGACTGGTATGTCGAGATGCAGGAGTGTGCATCCGCCGCTCGGCGGATCTGTGAGTGGCGCTCGAGTGGGGTTTCACGCTCGGCGGCGACTCTTATTTAAGCGAATCGACTTTTTGATCACTTTTTCAAGATCTTTTCTCTCTTACTTTTCCAAAAAGCCATTTTGAGCTTCTCACTCTAAAACCGGCCCTTCTCTCTTAGATTTGATCTAGTATGAGTTGTTTGCTCACTTTTGGCCTTTACAAAAGTTGTGTTGATCGTCGAGGGCTACATTTTAATTTGAAAATTTGAATTGAACATTTTGATTTTGGTCTTCATCTCCATTGGAGCTCAACCTTTGAGGTAGGGATCTCCTCCTCCTCTTTATGAACTTTGTCTTTAAATTTTGGTATTTTGAGATGTTGGGGGTTGTTGCGTAATTTTGAGAGAGTTTGGGGCTTGTGTAATTTTACAAAAATTGGAGTTCTATTTATAATAGACCCATGAGCATTAGCTTAGAGGAATGGAATCATTGATGAAAATGGAACCTAAGGGTTGTAATGTTAATTATGGGAAATGCCTTAATTACATTGATTAATTAATTGGGATAATTAATTGTGAGAAATGAGAAATTGAAGGGGAGATGTTGAGCTTGGGAGTGCATGGGATTAAAGGGTGTAGTTGAATTACTTATCACTCATCGAATTGAAATGTTGATTATATATATCCATTTGTTGCATTTATATTATGTATAGAAATAACTGCTTTAGGCTATCGGTGGATGATAGTCTTGATTGTTGTAGACAATGCATGATGATTAGGCAAACTAAAACCGATCGCTGAAATGTGTCATTGAGTATGACAGTTGAAAGAATACATTAATTTTATGTATTGATTGATGATGTGTATAATGGTTGTTTATATGCATTGTGTTGTGTTGGAGGAGATAGGAGATGTACTCCACGGTTTAGGGGATGATAGGGGATGGACCTCTAAACCGGATGTTGTTTGGGAGAAGATAGGGGATGGACTCCATGGATATAGCTCATATGCTTATCTAGCAGTGTGTTGACCTGACTCATACGCTTGTCTTTGGAAGTGTGATATTGCCCTTAGGCATATCTATGGAAGTGTTGATATAGCTCATATGCTTATGCATTGATGTGTTGATATAGCTAGTATGCTTATCTTTTATTTAAATGGAAATTAAAAAAATGTTTAATATGAGTTCTGAGTCTCATACGGGTTGTTTGGCGAGTTACGAGCCATGGTTATGAATTGAGAATTGAAAAGAAATGGAAAATGAATTGTAACATGGACCCGTATGTCATGAAACTGTAAGATGATATAAGTGGATGTATCTGTGTTGGCCATCTATCAACTGCTAATCTTTTAGTCATTGTTCATAGTTGGTTTAGTGTATTTCTACTGGGCTGTGGCTCACCCTATATGGGAACATCATTTTCAGGTACAGGTAGCATGCCACCTCCAAGGACATAACTTGGGAGGCTTGAGGCGGACAGATTTTTTGTTGACTATCTTCTTTTGATGTATTACATGTGAATTCAAGCCAGGGGCTTAAGGTGTAGATGAGTTAGTACTTTTTTTTTTTTTTTGTAACCAAGTGTTAACTTGAAAAGCTGTAAGCCCTTAGGGCATTTGCTTTAGTTGTTAACATGTAATACCTTTTGTATTGAAACTCTGATGAATGGAAGAATGTGGATCTTTTGTATATATCAATGCATGTCTATATTGATGGGTTTAAGGTTTTTTTTTTTTTTTTTGAGGGCGTTACATGTTCAAATAATACAAGTCAATATATCTTATAAAATTAGAGGGTCAAATTTCCACTTAACCGAATTGGTCAGTTCTGCATTTCTTTGCCCCGCAACTGACTAAACAAGATACATGTTTGGGACTTTGATTTAGTTGGGGAAAAGTAAAAGAGAGTGAAAGAAAAATTGTTTTTCTCTGCGTTTTCCCTCGTACATCAAAATTGGTACATTAAAAAAATATGAAATGATAATCAGTCTTGGAAAAGTAAAACAACGCCATCTAGAGCTAAAAATTCTCATACTTTAATTTATTCTATTTTCGTTATTATTTTTCCAAGGTAACCGAACAAGGAAAATTAATTTTCTTTGGTCTATGTTAGGTTCATGGATTAAGACAGTAAAGGAAAAGGGAAACAAAAAGAAGACTAAAGGAAATGAAAAGAAAATATAAGACTATAATTCTTTTCCTTGTTTGGTTGTTCAGGGAAAATCGAGAACATTAGATGGACATGTGTGTTATACATAAATACAACTCTAATGTAGCGAGTCTTATTTAACAATATATGCAAACACACAAGCACATACAAAAATACATCTGACGGAGAACAAAATTTCCTTTAGCTTTCTTAAGCAGATAACTTACTTCAAGAAGCATGAAGATGGTTTCCCAAGGTGAAGTGTAACGCCCTCAAAATAAACTCATAATTCATACAATCTTGACATGCTTAGACATAAAAGAATAAAGCATAATTTCATTCATCAGAGTGTTCTTACACAAAATATTACGTATTGACAACAAAAGTAAATGCCCCAGACTTACAACTTTCAAGCCAACACTTGGTTACAAAAAAGAATACTAACTCAAAATACAAAATAAGCCCTTGGCTTGATTTACATGTAATACACAAAATAATCACAAAATAAAGCAGAGTCTTCAACTCCCACAACCATCCAAACTAAGGCCTTGGAAGCGGCATAATACCTGAACCTGAAAATGATGTCCCATATAGGGTGAACCAACGCCTAGTAGAGATATGCTAAACATAATATGAGCAGTAACTAAAACATTAGCATTTGATAAATGTTTAACTCATATACACCAACTTATAACACATTTCAATTCCATGACCATAATGTCCATATTTCATTTCATTTTCCGTTACTTACCCAATTCTCAAATTCATAACCGTGGCTTAGAACCTGGACAAACAATTTGGATGAGATTCCATCTCATATCAACAATACTTCTATTTCAAATGAGATAACAACTCATATTAAACACTTCCATACTTCATATATGATACACAGATTTGCTGTATCAATCTCAAATAAAACACTTTCATACTTCACAATAGATATACATATTTGCTGTATCAATACTTCAATAGATAGACATATTTGCTGTATCAATGGAGTCCATCCCCTATCTGCTCCCAAATAATATCCGGTCTAGGAGTCCATCCCCTATCTCCTCCTAAACCGTAGAGTACAGCCCATATCTCCTCCCACACAACACAATGCATATAAACACATATCATATACATAATCAATCAATACATAAATTTGATATATTATTCCAACTGTCATATTCAATGATGTACCCAATTGATTAGTTTTAATTCACCTAATCATCATGCAAGCTCTACAACATTCAAGACTATCCTCCACCGATAGCCCAAAGCAATTATTTCTAAACAGATAATAATTACATCAATAGATAATTTATCAACATTTTCAAAGGTGAGTGATTAATGAATCCAACTCCACCATTCTACCTCATAATGAGCCAATTTCATTATTTCCATAATAAATGCCATTAATTACACTAATGACCCAAATATACCCAAACATGGCATTTTCTCCATTTTTCTCAACATTGACCCAAAGGTCCAAATATTATCAACAACAATCAATAACCTCCTTTTAGACCCATAACACATATGTTTGAATCAAAAGAACAAAACCCCTCTTTCCAATATAACACATCTCAAACCCTAACTTCCCAAATCAAACCGTTTATACAAAAAACTCAACATCTAGGTTAAAGCTCATAAAAATGAGTAGTTATCCATACCTCAAGAGATGAGACCAAAAGGAGAAAAAAAAAAAAAAAACTCGAAGTGCTCCAAACCAAGAGATTTTCAGATGGAAAGGTAGCCCAAGCCAAGCTCTACACTTTTTACAAAGGGACAAGGGTGAAAGATCACTCAAACTAGATCAAACCTTAGAGAGAAGTTGTATTCTAGAGAGAGAGGCTCTCAAAATAGGGTTTTGAAAAGTAAGAGAGAGAGGGAGAGTGTAAAAAGTGATTTAAGATCACAGTCGAGATCGATATCGACTAGTTAGTTCGGCGAAGAATAGGACGCTTGAGCGTCAAGCACAAAAACTGGACCCGCTCAAGCACCAAGACACAACTGCAAAATACACCCGCTTGAGCGCAAAGGGAAACCCGCTCGAGCGTAGATTACCCTCCTCCAGTATTTTTACAGACATTGAACACCCGCTCGAGCGCGACGCGCTCGAGCGTAAGGAACTCCGCTCAAGCATGAAAAACAAACCTGCAGTACTTTTGCAGAGGCACAAAATGCTGGAAGTGTGCAAACTCCGCTCGAGTGCAAAAGGATCCGCTCAAACAAACCACCAAAAATCTAGGTAACAAGAAATGGAACCAAGGCTCAACCAACCTATTCGAAACATGCCCAACACATCCTAAAACCCAAATATATGAAATTAAAGGATGACAACAAGACATATACAACAACCAACTCCACGGAACCTAAGTCCGGATACAACAATCAAAAGAGGAAGAACCAGGATCGCTATATGAAGACTGCATACGATCAGATTAGCCAGTGTTTTAGGATCCTTCGCATCCTGCATGAATTACAAAAACATCTCACCATCCATAGATATGTGCAAGCCTCTCCAATGCAAGTCTAAAAATACAGTGACAAAATTGGGATTCTGAAAGGCATTGTGTAGTAGTTGTGGGCAAATATGGGATCACTTCAGCCAATATCAATGAAATAATTGGACTACTATGGAGAGGGGAATAATTAGCAATCTAGAATCTATTTGGTCAATTCAATTTCTTGAACAATGAATGTTATGAATGCAATCAAGTATATTTAGCAAATGTCAATAACAATTTGATGATTTTGTCCCAATCACTCACTAAAAGAATAGATTTATGTCCAAAAACTGTCAAACCCACTAAGTGTCTCTCAAAGCATCAAACCCACTAAACTCCACACATATAAACATATAGCTAAAACCACCACCCTAAACTATCTACTTGACAACATAGGTCTAAAGTAAGCCCTACATCATCGCCAAATGTAAGGGAAGAAATGATTGGCTACTCCTTCAAGATGGTTTGATTCTTGAAAATACCCATAGCGGTGATTTGATTCTTTTAGGGATCTGAGAGAATATGAATGAGGCGGTTGAGACCACCCTAGGTCTAGCAAAGTGCAACAAGGTGGTACTATGACACCATCAACAATTTAATGAAGAACTTCTATTTACAAAGGCAGAAACATACCATATTCAATATCTTAAATTTCAATACATCTACCTAGTACTGTTTATTCAATTGGCAACTAACCATGACGGCTAAAATTCAATAAACTCGTCACTAATTGCTACCATAACAACCATAAATTCAATTTTGGTGTCCCAATTTCAACTCTACATAAATAAGAACTGAGTGATGCATCCAAAAAAAGATCAAAGCAGAAGAGGACTTATTGAAGAGAAGCTTCTCCAAGCTCTCATTAGCTACATATTGAAGCCACCTTCTCTTCTTCATCTTCAGCCCAAGAAGCAGCCTCTAAGTACTCCAAACATGACAAAACCCTAGCATCAAACCCAATTGTAGCTAAAACCTAAATTACAATAACATGAAACACAATTCAAATTCCTAACAACTCAGACCAAAATGCCAATTAATTTATCATATCATAATGCATATCAAACCCAATTGCAGGTAAAACCTAAATTACAAAAATATCAAACAGAATTCAAATTCCTAAAACCCCGCCAGAACAATATGCCA
This sequence comes from Camellia lanceoleosa, assembly GCA_025200525.1. Taxonomy (NCBI): domain Eukaryota; kingdom Viridiplantae; phylum Streptophyta; class Magnoliopsida; order Ericales; family Theaceae; genus Camellia; species Camellia lanceoleosa. Next base: position 89,167,542 of record CM045758.1, on the reverse strand, counting down.
ATGAAGCCATCATTTCATATACACATGCAAATAGGTACAAACATATAAATCTACAAATTCAACAAAAGTTCATAGTTTCCTCTACAATGTGAAAATGATTGTTAGTACCTTCAAGATTCCAAGTACTCTGGTGACATCTTCCTTCATGAGCTTCTTCCTCAAATCTGTACAATAGATCAAACTTAGAGCCTCAATGTAAACTTCAATGTCATCACAGTCAGCAATCTCGACAATGTAAGGGTTAGAAGTTTGTTGTTGTTTCGGCCACCGATCGGAAAGGTTAACCATGAAGAATCGGCTGTGAGCAACCAAGATCTGCCGATGAACATTCAAGGAAACAGTAAGTCTGTCCTTGGAACTCAACGTGAGCTTCACATCGCTCGAATTGGGGTCATTGAACTGACTTCCTGGACTTCGAGAACCCAAAATCTCTGACAATCGCTGTTGAATCAAGGCTTGCTTGTCCTGACCCAAAACCTAGGATTTGTTGACCAACACGGCGGAGTTGGCGGCGGCGATCTGGGATCTAAGAATGGAATCAGGCTCGCTCGCCATCATTTCGAAAAGGGTCGAGCTCGATCGGGCCTTGTCGGAGGGAGGTGGTGGTGAAGACATGGGATTCAATAGTCCAGCAGTGAGAGCCGAATTGAACTTCTTTGAAAGAAGAAGGAAAGAATTGGCGTAAATGTGGCGGTGGTGGTTGAGGGTCCATAACGAGGAGCAATAGTGGGCGATGCGAATCACGAGATTTGATGGAAACAAGCGAAGGTGATAGTGAAATGGAAATGGGCTCAGGGTTTGAGTAGCGTTGAAAGGAGGAGGAAGGCGAAGGAGAGGGCGGAGAGAGAGGGAGGAGAGAGGAGCAGCGGAGAGGGAGAGGTAGAGAGAAAGAGAGAGAGAGAGAAAGAGACACACACACAGGCGCTAGTTTGTGGTTTGGAAACCAAGTATATATATATATTACTCCATTAGTTTAGTCGCCAATTAATTTATAAAACCCTCCAAAATTTGAAAAGTCCCTCCAAATATTTTGGTTTCTTGGCGACTAAAATTTATTTTTGTAGTTGATAATAAATTTTTGGCGACCATGATAAAAAATATTTTTTTTATTTCTATTTGGCGACTAAATGATTTTAGTAGCCAAAACTCGATATACGGCGACTAAAATTTTCTTTTTGTCGCTGAAAATATGTTTTTGGCAACCAAACTTTTGGTCGCCAAATATATATATATATATTTTTATTTTCCATTCGGCGACTAAATTATTTTAGTAGCCAAAACTCGATATACGGCGACTAAAATATTTTTTTGTTGCTGAAAATATGTTTTTGGTGACCAAACTTTTAGTCGCCAAAGATAAAAAATAATTATTTATTTTTCTTTCAGCGACTAAATGGTTTTAGTAGCCAAAACTCAATATGCGGCGACTAAAATAATTTTTTGTCGCCAATTCTGGTATTTTTAGCTAATAAATTTTTTTTAGTCGCCAATAATCAATATATCCTGACTAAAAAAAATTAGTAGATAAATATTATACTTTTGCTGACTAAAAAAATTTTTGGTCTCCAATTCCACAACTTTTGGCAACTAAATGTTTTTTAATCGCCAATTTTAGTCGCCAAATGTGCATTTTCTTGTAGTGCAATATGGCATCTAACCATCAGAGTACCATTGCTATAATTCTACCATTTTTTACTATTCATTGTCAAATTATAACAATGACAATATTATTATAATATTTGCCATTGGAGATGCTGTAACATGCCAAATTATAGTTTTGGCAATGCTATTTTGATAATAACCATTGGAGATGTTCTAATAAGATCATTTTGACCCCTTCATCTGTAAATTCATACACGTTGATATCCTCAGTTATAAAAATTATATAAATATATCCCTTTTGGTCTGAAGAGAATGAAAATCATATATTTTTATAATTGATGGGGTCAAAATACACATAATTATAGATGAAGTGATCAAATTGATATTCACTAATAATTGAAAAAATCTTGATATAATTAATCCAAAACTATATCATAAGTCTTATAAAATAATATAATAAAAACCACTATCTCAATGCACTTCACATTAATTAAACTATGGGCATAATTCATTTAACCCTCTTGTGTTTTAGATCAGAACACTTTACCATTTATGTTTTAAACATAGTTAAAAAACTGGAAGTGGAGATGCTGCTGCGTGGGCTGCGCAACAGCGGTTGCTATGTGGCTAAATGAGCCCATTTCGGGGTTCATTTTGATAATCCGAACCGTTCACATTTTAGAATATATCAATTAGAGGATACTTGCAAAAAATCAAGTTAATCGGATATCGTTTATCCATTCATCCACTCACATTTGTATCTAAAAAAATAAATAATAATTGTGATTTAAAGTATTAAAATGAATACAAATATGAGTGGATGAATGGGTAAATGATATCTGATTAACAATTTTACAAGTATGTTCTACTTGATGTATTCTAAAATGTGAACGGTTTGAATTATCAAAATAGACCCCCAAAATAGGTCTATTTGGCCACACAGCAGCCGCTACTGCACAGCCAGCTCAGTAGCATCCCCACTTCCTAAAACACTCTATGAGATTTTCAACTACAATGCAACTTTTAATATGGTTAGTTATAAATGTGAAATAACTATAATATCTTTAGACCCTACAATTTTTTGTTACTTTATTTGTCTCACTACTTTTATACACATAATTTATAATATGTAACATTAATTTATTTAAATTACAATTAATTATACATTCTTAAATATTTATTATAATTTTAACTCAATTATATTTTACTATAAAATTATTTCTTAATTTTGATTATTTTATTATACAAAATCACGAGAAAGTAAAATGAATTTAACACTTAAACATATAAAATTTACCCAAAAATAGAGATTAGTTTCATCTTTTGCCATAAGTGTATTCATAACATTTAATTAATAATTGTTTAATTGTTTAATTACTTACCATTCTTTGAAAATTTAATTTTAGAAGTTTATGATTTAAAATAGATGAATTTTTAAAAAATCATAATTTAATTTGTAGCAAGTGTTAAAATTTGAGATTTTTTATTAAAAAAAAAAAAGTTCTAAAAAATAGATTAACTATGGAATTGAAATTTTATTTTTTTAATAATATATTAATATTTTTTTTTTAAACAAATTTTTGTTTTTCTAAAAAAAAATCTGCAACAAACTTTTTGAAAATAATTTAGTGCTCTAAATTTACACCACTAATGCCAGTTCTAATGAGTTAATAGTGCAAGAAAGAAAGAAAAAAAAAACAAAGGCCAAACTATCACATCAATGGTGAATCTACATCAGCGCCACATCATTAGTGGTCTATCAGTAGTTTTGTAACACCCCCAACAAAATCCAATAAAGATAACTCATATGCCGAATAAATATGAGAAACAGCATACTTTCATATATCAGAGTTCACTGTTTAACAACTAGTTATATGCCATGTAGGTTTACATCTTTCCAAGTCATTTCTTGATTACACAAATTAAGACTCGTTCATTACAATTTAAGCCCTTGGCTTTACAAATAATAAACATACACATATAAAGCATAAATAAGAAGCTCTTGCTTTCCGAGAGTCCATCCATGCTATTGCCTTAGAGGTAACACCTCACCTACACCTGAAAATGATATTCCCGTATAAGGTGAGCCAACAGCCCAGTAAAGATAATCTAACACGATATATGAGGTTTAGCAAAGGTATAAATACCACGTACATAAACAATACCGATACAGAAGCATCCACAAGGCCTGCATATTCATATGCCACTAAGACCAAACCTCATTTCCATTTTCCTTCAATTCATTTCAACTTCATATATGCTACTCAATTCATGAATTAAATCAATTATCTTTCAACAACTAATATGAGACTACAACTCAATAGTTTCCAATTATGCAAAAACACACATAAACACTTCAAGTCTGTCATTTTACGAATATTTCGTCTGAAGGAACTCGCACCCATTTATATATAAAATTTCGGGTCTTTCACACAGGACACTCTGGCCAACTTGCTTTTAATGGAGTCCATCCCCTTTCTCCTCCCAAACAAATATACATGTGCAATGTATTTATAAACATAATCACATATGAAGTACATCCCCTTTATTCTCACAATAAACATACATATACAATGTATTTATAAACATAGTCATGTATGGAGTACATCCACTTTCTTCTTCTAATAAACATACATATACAATGTATTTATAATATGGTCATATTCAATGACACTAACAATGGATTAGCATTAAATTGCTTAATCTTCATGCAATTTCTACAACAATCATAATTATCCTCCACCGATAGCCCACTACAATTATTTCTAAAGAGATGTTCAATCTCAAAATAAATAGTTTATTCAAAACTTACATAGGTGAGATAATACATATCCAATATCACCAATTATATTAACAACCTTTAAATTTCACATTTTCAATGTTAATCCCAATTATTTATACAACATAGTAATTTAATCAAAATTAGGGCAACATCTCCCTCTTCCCAAATATCAACCCAAACATCAAAATCAACTATTTTGACACAACATGATCTTATACTCAAGCCTCGTATTCAATTATCTCATATTCATCAAAACCCCTCTTTTCATTTCACACCAAAATCCTAGATTTATCCAAACCACAATCAAATCTCATCATTTATACACAATAGCAAATAACTAAGTTAAAAACCATATTAAAGTGTAAAAATTCTCTACCTCAAGTTTGACAAGGAAACACGCAAAAATTGGAATTTTTTATTTTGTCAAATTTTGATCCACCGATCAAAATGTTACTCTCACCAAACTTTTCATTTTGGCCTCAAGAAATGAAGTAACATTCACCATCATCTTCCACCATGCGTCGGAGCAATGGATGCTTTCCATCATCATCTCCACTTTGCTATAAGGAAGATGTCATCTCCACTTCCATTTAGAAGTCTTCCAATCTTTTAGAATATTACAGGCAGGTCATTGACATGGAATGTAATTGAATGCAAAACAAGTCTGGAAAGTCTTTGTATATTGACCTGCAAGGACCTTTGTACCTTTTGCAGAAGGTATGACCAAAGATGAGCAAAGCTCCTTCACATCCTGTGATCGAAAAACATCTGCTAACGGAGACCTGTATGTCAATTTGGAAGATCCCATAGACGAAAGCAAGAAAGCAGTGCGAGATAACGAGGCACGAGGGTAGTAGAAGCTCTTAAATAATTTTCCTGTTGAAACTGTTCAATCCCAAGAATAGATTGATCACTGGGTGTTGGACCAAAAATGAGTTGTTGATATTTTCTCTTCTTGGAAGCTAGAGGGGTACCAAGACATGAAGTCCCAATAGCCCCATTAATTGCTAAATTGGTTGCCTTGCTGTCCATTCTGCAACAGCCTTTCCAGCCCCATAACATTTAGCAAGTTCATCAGTGCCTTCATCCAGGCAAACTGTGCTATCCACATCAAAGCATACCATATCTGCCTTTTGCCACACCTCAAGAATGTCTTTTGATGGTAAAGTGTTGTCAAAGCGGCTGGCTGCTGAACTTTCCAAGGGCTGAACTGAAGCAACCACAGAATTCAATGATTTGGGATGTTTCCTCAACCCAATTGGAGTTAGAAGAACTGTTTTCACTAGCTGCGGTGTATAAGTTGGAATAAAAGGAGACTGATGCCTTCTACAATAAGCATGAACTGGGTTGATTCGTGCAATGATCAACCCTTCCATCTAATTATCTGGCTATGGCAGTGCAAAGATGACAAGATGGGTAGTTGGTTGTATTAGTGCACTGGTTTCTTATACACACCACTCACTCACCCACTCTCTCTCTCTCTCTCTCTTATAATAACATGAATAATGTTTCAGAGCTCGAATTTGGCCCCCCCTAATCCCCCGAATGCACAAAACGACGTCGTTTTGGGCATTCTTTTTTTTTTTCTTCTTCTTCTTCACGCAGGTCGTCTCTGAGACAGAGGGAGAGGGAGAGAAAAGAGCTTGCAGATCGTCGGCGATCGTGAGATCGTCGGCGGTCGTGGGCTCGTCGCAGCTCCGATCCTGCAAATCGGCTTCGTCGAAACGACCCATCGCTCATTTGTAATAACCCTCACCGCGATTCGATTCTTGCTAAGCCGAGGTGATTATGATTGATAATTGAATTGATTGAAATACTGAACTGACTGACTGAGATCCGAGACTGATTGATTGACTATAACTGTTTAAATGCATTTTTTATCTGTCGATTGTTAATCGATCTGTTCATGTTCTGTAATTTAAATTGCAAATTGAAGGCCTTATCGTGTATTTGAATCGAAATGGATCAGTCTTGTATGATCATTGGCATGTATGTAAATTAATGGTATATTTAATTGAAAATAAATTTAGTATGATTAAATTCAATTAAAATAAACTAAATCAAAGAGTCGCCTTATTTACGAAATTGCCATGTTAGTGGGCCCTTTATTATAACATTTTTGAGCCTCATTAAGCATTCAACAAAACTTTTCATCAACTCATTTTGAGAGCTCAAAACCGACTCTAGAGAGAGAGAGACCTAGAAGGGTGATTTCATCTTGATTTCATTGTGAGTTGGCTTGAAACTTGGAAGAATTGAAGAGTGATAGCAACATTGAACTCCTAGACTCATAATTGGAGACTTAAGGTAGGGTAATTGCCTTCTTATTCATGCATTCGAGCTAGTCATTGCATGTTCCATGTTAATTGAAGAGTTGAGTCTAGAAATAGTGCCTAATTGTTGAATTGTAGCATAATTCATGCATGCATGTTTACCTTATTGAATTTTGAGTTGATTTCATGGGAATCTTCACATGCATGTCCAAGCTCTAGCTAAGGTTCATGATTTCATCGTGTTTTGAGGCTATTGAGCTCATTCGAGCAAGTGTTTGAAGCTTTGAAGTTGATTGAATTCATGGATATTACATGTTCATCATGTTCTTGAGAATTGATTTGAAAATGAGTTTAATTAAACTACCCTTGGGCTTTGATTTTATAAATTGAGCTTGGAATCATATAATATTATGAGTTTACAAGAGTTTTCCAGAAAATTGGCCCAAGAGAATCGAATTTAGCATTTTGGAACTTGGGTTTAGGCTTGAATGTACAATCTGGGTTTTCTAGATTTTTGACTTCTGCTCGAGTGGAGAATTCATGCTCCCAGCACTTTACACTGTTTTGAAGTCCGCTCAAGCGGGGTAATTGGCGCTCGAGCGGGACCTTGTATCTTATGCTCGAGCATCCATCGAGCGCCCATCGAGCATGATTTTTGAGCATCCAGCACTTTTGACTGTTTTCACAGTCCGTTCGAGCATAGGAACTCGCGCTCGAGCAGATATCTTTGTTTGCTTGTCCGCTCGAGCGGGGTAGCTTGCGCTCGAGCAGGAGCTATGTTTTCTGAAAACTCTAAAAATGTTTTCTAAGTGCATCTTTGCATCCTCATTTCATCCTAGATATTCTTAGGCCTAGTTTAAGGCATCTTAATGAGGATATAGATGTAGAACCACACCGAGGCAATTTAGGGATTAAGTTATTAGCTTTCCCAACTGTGTAGCATAGTGTGTGTTCAATCTGTTAACTGTGTAGGGTTGGCTTTCTGAGGAGATGCTCTAGCTCACTGTAGCCCAGAACTCTGTGAGTAACAATTGTGTAAAAATATGTTCAAAATGATTATCTTCTGAACAAGCGAATGCATCTTTTTTTGAGCTTTCTTCGTTAACTGAATGAATGTATGTCCTATATTCTGCACTGTATTGTGGCATCTTCAGCAACTACTGTTTACTATTACTACTACTGTTACAGAGATCTTTGTCGGTTCCCTCATTAGAACCACTACTGTTTACTGATTGATAGCCATCAATTGACTGTTCGGTCTCTTAAGACCTACTGTTTACTGTACTGTTACTGTCACAGATATCTCTAGACCTAAGTGCTGCACAGACCTAAGTGCTACGGTGTGAGCCACCTCTAGAATCTGTGCAAGACACCTCTTGAGTCCGTACTGGGCTTTAAGCCAATCTGTGAAATCTGGAGCAAAGTGCTGCACGGACCTAAGTGCTACAGTGTGAGCCACCTCTAGAATCTGTGCGAGACACCTCTTGAGTCCATAAGAATCTTTATTCTTTATTCTGTATTCCGTTATCAGATTACCGTTAATTCAATTATCTTATTCTTTATTCTTTATTCTATCAGATTACCGTTCTTTATTCACATTACTACTGATCTTGACCTTTGCTACTACCACCGTACTGTTTTGCTATCGGATGTGCCACGTACGATTACTATGATTTCTAAATGACTGATATGAAGTATAAGCCACCGACTGTATAACTGATTTATCGGGGCAAACAACTATTTAAAATATTGAAAGGACATTCTTTCTTAACCCATTTATGCATTATGTTATTCACTCGGCCTTAGCTCCTTTGCTCATATATATATATACTAGCGATCGGCGCTGCGCGATGCGTGTGCAAACTCGTTTGGAATTATAATATGAAATTTACATTAAATTTTTTAATAATGCACATATAAATCACATGTATAATTATGTATAATGTAACATTTGATATTAAGATATTTGATAAATGAAATAGATGTACACTAAAATTTGTTCAAATTTTTTTTTAAGAAAATATAATATTTACTAATCTTAATTAAAGAAAACTCTAGAACAAAAATTCATATGAAATCTCAATTTGGTAAGATAAGACTGAAGATCTTACAAATCTTGCAAAAAATATATAAGATACATGTAAAAATTAATTTACAAACAATGTACATTGATTAAATTAGAATTTTACGTTGTTAAAATGAGACACAATTGTTCACATGCGTACTTTGACTAATAGAGTACAATAATAATTTTGATTTTGTAATTGGCTTATTATATATAAAGGCACAAAATGTAAATATTACTGAAGTTTTTTTATAAATGAAACTAAAAAATTTTTAAAATACATTTTGACATCAAATGGAAAAGAAATCCCAAACTTTTTAAGTCTAAGTCTAAATAATTACACACATTTTATGCTTCACAGTTTTTTAAATATATATATATATATAAAATGAATATAAACTTACAAACACAGATGTTGATATAAACCAAGAAAAATAATAATTGATTTATTTTAACCTAATAACACAATGAAACATTTTATTTTGTAAATTTTATTTATAGAAAGTATAACTAACGGTATTACACCAAAAATTTAAAAATTAAAAAATACAAACTCAAGACACTCATTTTATATGATTTTTTAAGACCACTGGATTTAATTTTAAATAACGTGCAAACAAAATTAAGTGAACAAACATAGAATAAAAATTTATATATGCAAACTCAAGACACTTATTCCATTTTTTTTTAATTTATATATTCAATCTAAGGGAGAAGTAAATTAGCAATCAAATTCTAACCATACATTAACATAGAATAAAAATAGCTAGTGAATAGGATGAGATCACACAGATTTGGGTAATTGAAGTTGAAATAGAATTGAAATTGAAGTGACATCAATAACACAATAGAACAAATAAAATCAATGTTAAGATGAAAATATACCCTGCATCTTGTAAATGCGGTACTTGATATCCTCTGAACAACCTTCACAGTGCATGTAAATCTTCAACATGACTTCAACTTCCTTTGGCTGCACCTGCATTATCAATCAAACTCTAAAAAATTTATTTCAGAACCAAGAACAGATATATGTATACAAATTTATGTAATGAAATTAGAATTGAACCTCTTGTTTCTTCGCCCTATTGTTTTCTTCTTTCTTCTCTGAGAATGGGGGAGATGAGTTTCACATGTTTGTTGGATTTCTTTGGAAGCCTTTCCAGAATCTTCTTTGGATCCGTTTTTTTCCCCTTCACTGTCACTGTGTGATTCTTAATGTCAGTCTCGATTTGTTCAACACTTGAACATCGTCAACAACCAACAAAACATAAATCTCTTAACAAATTGATCGAGAGAGAGAGAGAAAGAGAGAGAGAAAAAAAATTGAAAATTGATCGGAAAAAGTACTGTCGAAGCCTCTCAAGTACTTGACAATCTTATCAGCACATCCCTGGCAATGCATGTAGACTCCCAACACAATCACACCCTTTGGATTTGGTTTGTTTTCTTTGTTCTCTTCTTTGATCTCTTCGTTAGTGTTCTTGGCGTTGATTTCTTCATTATTGTTTCGCTGTGGTTGATTCTTTGCTTGTTCTTGTGTTGGCCCCTGATTGTTATTGTTCTCTTTCTGCACAAAATGAAAACAGCGCTCAAAATCAAATCATTGAAGATGTTGACCGATTTAAGCGCACGGCGGTTTGGAGGCGTGAGAGTAGCGCAAAGTGCAATGAAATATTCAAAACTTTTCAGTGAAGATATTGTAACTGCAATAAGGAGACGTGGAGAGTGGGAAGTGGGAAAGTGAAATTGATTATTTTATTTTATGATTTTACCCTTAATTAAAACTGTTGGAAGTATAGAAGGTTAAGGTCATTTTAGGAAAAATTGAGAAAAGTTTTTTAGGAATGGCTTCAAGACACTAAAGTTGGTGTTGGCTTTTAATAATAGAATAGATATGTAGGTGTACAAGCACCGGACCGTTGCTAGAAGCGTCGGGGTAAACTCCAGTTTTGTCAAGCCAACCTTTGTGCCTCACTTTGAGGTTCCAGTACTGTTCAAGCTATGACTTAGGGGTGTTTTAATCTCCCTGCCTGTCTCTGTATCTGTGATGTACTACTGTATAAACTGAATATTTTGCACTGTACCGTACTGTTTAATAGGGATTAAGTCCATGTACTGAATGATTGTATATATGATGCATACTGTTCTGTATTGACTGTATATATGTGTGAAAAGTCTTTTTGCATACAGACTGTCACAACTCATTGGACATTGTTTATTTACTGTATTGGCTTCCGCCATGCCTCTGTACTCTATTTTATTGTATTACTGTTAAGCAGGCCTTCGGTAATCTCTGATTACTGGCCGGTTACGGTGCTAAACTCGTAGGGGTGGGTTTGGGTCGTGACAGAGTGGTATCAAAGCGATACTTAACCACGAGTTATACCGCACACACGTGTCCAAATGAGCTATAGGATGTCCTAGAAAAGCAATTAGGGCATTACATGAGCATGATAAGTGTGTGGCGATGACTTGAATAAATATGCTAATGTGATTAATGTGTTTAAGTATGCAACTGTCTATGCTTATGAGTACCGTACTGCCTATGTGAAATGAAACGAAACTTATATGCATAACTGACGAAGTTAAGTAGAATAACACGTAATGTGAATGTGATTACCGAATGCGGAATCTATGTAAAAGAAAATGAACGTGTGAAAGTAAAGGGGTCATGTGACCGTACCCGAGTTAAAATGAAAGCGCACGCACGTTTGTTATGAAATAAAACGTGAAAGCTGTAAGAACCTCTCCTATATTGCTAATCACCCTATTTGTATGTAAATAAGGGAAAGGACGAGGAACGTAGGCGAAACCGAATCTTCTGATGCTAGAATTAATAGGCTAGAAGAAATGGTTGACGCCTTAACTGAAAATCTGAGACAATAAAGGCAGACATACGTGCCTGAAACAACTAATTTTGATCTGATGACACTGATACTGAAACCCAATAAACTGAAACCACCGGAATTTCTGGGAGGTACTGAGCCACCGAAAACTGAGACTTGGGTTTAGAAATTGAGAAAATATGTGAAGTTTTCTTCGAAAAAAAAATGTACTTTCCCCAACTTGAGTAAGGTGATAAGACTGTGGTCGAATATGAGGTAAAATTTACCTAGCTAGTTTGATAGGCACCTCACATGGTGAATCTGAGCTACAAAAGACTAGAAAATAACTGAAGATGGGCGTGACCTAGATGTGTTTGACTGAATCGACGTTTTAAAACCGTCAAAGTGTGTAGATGTCCTGGATAGAGTATAATGCCTGAGACAACGTAGCAGCATTGAAATATCCAAATCAACATCGTCAAGAATCGAGAAAGAATGAAAGCAAGTAGAAAGTGAAAATGGTGGTAAATCAATGACCTCCGTGAATGGAAAATCTCGGGCAATAGCTTTGACCAATGAAGGTCAAAGAAGCAATGTGAACAATGATATACCTATCTGTACCATATGTGGGAAATGCCACTGGGGCGCTGCCGCCGCCTATCCAAAATTTATTTCGACGTGGACAGGAAAGACCCTTGCCTAAATCTTGCCTACGAACTCAACCGAACAATAATGAGTCTAAATCTAGACCCTAGTTCCAGAGAATGCTCGGAACACTAAAAAGACTAACGCAGGTGTTACCTTAAATAGATGAAATTGCTTATCTGACGTTTGTGTGGAATAAATGCGTTTAAGTAATTTGGTATAAACTAAGAACATATTGACCGGACCAATTGAATTACTGGAATTATGAACCATACACTATGAGAACTGTTAGGACTTGTGAACAGCGAGAACTTGCTGAGTTAGGTCCTTGTATCGTATTGCAACAACTGAAAGTGGTATTAGGTATGACCTTTTGAGCTGTACTAGAAGCTGTTGAACATGGGAATACCTCATGATTGAGTAATTCGAGAAATTTATGCGACTATGATTTGTACTGAACTGTTACGTATTGACGGACATTATTGAATGAACGGACCCTTGAACTCGAATTATACCGTGAGCTGTTTGTGTGTGAGGCTACTGAAACTAAGAACCCATATTGGTTTGTAAAGATGAACTCCACCTTATGAAATTGTGAGCGAATGCCTACATGAAACGAGTTTGAACTCACATCTATATATGTTCCCATGCTTGTATCTTGTTAAGACTAAGAGGAATAGTATGAATAATGAATCTCTTGAAATCTACTGTTGATGCGAACTATATGTACAACATTGTAAAACCTCATGTTAACGATTACCTATACTATGAAGACTACTTAGACTTACATACACATTTGCTTACCTTTGCTTAAAGATGTTATTAGACTGAATAGACGTATGACTGGTTACCTTAACTATCGTATCTGGAGAAACTATTTTGTATTGTACACTGAACTCGTGAAATCCGTATTGGGAATGTTAGTAGACTCTGAACACACATATGATGATACATTTACTCAAAATAATTAGCAAGTTATTTGTTGGTAATTTAACCGTTGGGACTATGACCCTAGAACTGCATGACTAAATAAAGACCCGAATGATAAACTCTTGACTGTGAATCGTGATTGTGGAAGAGGTGTCATGACTGTTTGATTAGGCTTGCGAGCCTATGCTTTAGTGACTATATGACTGATGTGGAACCCTTGTATGACAACTCACTATTATGTGTCACCAAGAACCTCGTGGGATGTATTACTGTGTACCATATGCTTATATGAATGATTGCTTCACAACTCCGCCTACTACTATGGGAGTAATGTACAAATTCGCCTTATGTTTCCGATAACTCCCAAATGAACTGGATTGACTGTGATGGCTTACCGAATTGAGAACCAAATTGAACTAAGACCGGGTGAACAACTCAGAAGAGAATGAATCGAAACTCTGTAACTTAACGGAGGAAATTACTTATGAAACCGAGACCAGCGCCAATCTATAACCCCGATAAGTACTTGATATAAGTAGTGTGAATACTACTATACTACTACTGTGCAAATGTGTTCACGTTCTATGTCACGAATTAAGTTCTGTTTTCTGAAATGCTATATACTGTGTATTGAGTGACTGTTCAAGCTCTGATAGGTTACATGTTAGCTGCCCGGTATCGAAAGTTCCTTTATGGAACGTATATCTGTCTGTACTCTGTTATCCGTACCGGAGGCCTTGCCACGGGGGGCTCAGCATCTGTTCTGTTATGTTCTGTTACTCGTTTTCAGGATTCCTTCATGGGACTGGTTATTCATAACCATCACGTAATCATATCTGCTTTTGTATCAGACCGCTCTGCCTCAGATTCCGCCATGTCTCAGATTCGTTACGAATCTGCTCTAGTAGTGCTAATGAATGCACCGTGTATACATAAGCAAGAATTGTGGCATCTACGTATGCTCTAGACAAGAATATGGAAATGTATATGTACGTGAAACTGTCCTGGACTGAAATCTGACTGTGCATAAGATTCTGTTTTAATATGAGCCCCAATCTTTATACATGATTTCTGATTCCGTTTCTGTGCATTGCTAAGATTGAGGTTGGACCATGAACCTGTTTATGAATATGATTATGCTCCTGTTATGGAGTGAAAGTTACCTTCATGATAGGCATCATCTCTATTGTCATATGTTAATTTGAGTTTGGAGGACCAAACTCTTTATAAGGAGGGGAGACTGTAATAACCCTCACCACTGATTACTGATTAAGTACTGATTACTGCTAAACTGAGACTGATTATGATTGATAATTGAATTGATTGAAATACTGAACTGACTGACTGAGATCCGAGACTGATTGATTGACTATAACTGTTTAAATGCATTTTCTATCTATCGATTGTTAATCGATCTGTTCATGTTCTGTAATTTAAATTGCAAATTGAAGGCCTTATCGGCCGCTGAATCGGAAATGGATCAATGTTTTATGATCATTGGAATTTATGTAAATTAATGGTATATTTAATTGAAAATAAATTTGGTATGATTAAATTCGATTAAAATAAACTAAATCAAAGAGTCGCCTTATTTACGAAATTGCCATGTTAGTGGGCCCTTTATTATAACATTTTTGAGCCTCATTAAGCATTCAACAAAACTTTTCATCAACTCATTTTGAGAGCTCAAAACTGACTCTAGAGAGAGAGAGAGACCTAGAAGGGTGATTTCATCTTGATTTCATTGTGAGTTGGCTTGAAACTTGGAAGAATTGAAGAGTGATAGCAACATTGAATGTCACGCCCCAAACCCGCCCCTAAAAGTTTGGGCATGACCCATTCGAAAACAGACACTAAACCTGTTATACATATCATATGGGGCCTGAACGGAAGCATCCAATAATATAAAATACATAAAATAACAACCATTGAGCTATTCCTAACATGCCAGGATCTCAACTTCACACTGAACATTATACAAAAAGTTTACACACATATGCCTCGACTCATTTCTACAAATAGGCGTATAACAAAAATATTAATGAAAAAGAATTAAATACAATCAACTATCAACAAAGGCCCAGAGTGTAAATCACTAAACAAACAAGTACATGATGCACGGCTTGGTGGTGCTGACACATTAATGTTGACAAGAGGAACACAAGTCTTAAAGGTTAGGATTGATCTCTGTTGGTTACCTACAAGAGATGGACAAAATATAGAATGAGCGAACTCGGTGAATAATAGTACATAAATAATGTGATATTTAACTGAATAACCAAGCGTAATCAGTAGATACATATGATTAACTACATGCCGTGATTATTTCCAAAATAGCCATAGTCCAATTTCCTTAATGTAATGGCTTTAAGCCCGGTTTATCTGAGCGACCATAGGCCTACAGATGTAGAACGACCATGGGTCCGAATAACAAGAATAAGTAAACAACGGAAATAGCGAAATAATGTAAATCACGGAAATAACAGAGCGCATAAGCGTGGTAACGAAATAACGATGTATGGACTCAAGAGGTGGCTCAGACGATTCTAGAGGTGGCTCCCACCAAAGTGTAGCACCGTTCGTCTGACAAGACTTTGTTCCATACCGTAAAATATTCATATCTCAAACATAGTCTTATCGAAATGAGTCTTATGCATTTCAGATTTCAAACCATTTTCGTAATCATTTTCGTAATCATTTCCATATTCAGATTTTGCATACGATTATATGTGGTACACCCATTAGCCATCAGATCAGGTAGGTCCGAAGACCACAACAGGTAGGTCCGAAGACCACAACAGGTAGGTCTAAAGACCACAACAGGTAGGTCTAAAGACCACAACAGGTAGGTCCAAAGACCACAACAGGTAGGTCCAAAGACCACAAAGTTGATACCAACGACCCACGTATTGTTACCCCCGGGCGAGGGCCATAGGCCACGGTATTGTTACCCCCGGGCGAGGGCCATCCGGACTAAGGGTGCCACAAATACTTTTTAGAAACTGGATATTCGTTCGTTCATTTTCAACATATCATAGCCTTTCAAGAATCAATCATTTCATTTCATGGTATACTGAAAACATATAACTTAAGTTTACAGAACGTTGCTGATAACTGAATGGTAACATTAATTATCAATAGCAAACAAAACATATGGTACAATGTTTCCTTATGGTTCTTTGTACATAGATATACTTGTTTCGTAATTAGCAGAATCTTAACATTACCTACAATCCGAAGGTAAATCAGACCAATTCATAAATCAACTTCACAGTGTTAATAGTTGTATGCAATTCTTATGCAGAAGTATAGGTAATTCTTAGGATGGTACATTGACAATAATCATTAGCCATAACCCAAAATACAGAATAAGTTCAGAATCATACCGGTGTGTGATCACTCTTTTAACGTTCACCTCAATTCTCAACCAACACATATGTTAACACATTAACTCACGGAGGATAGAATATCAATAACAATAATGACTAACGGTAAATAACATATGGTTGAGGTACTATTACTCACAGTGTTTGGCTGTTTGGTCTGCCCCTGTCGTTGTCCCTACACAATTTGTAATACACAAAGAAATCGGATCACAAAACTTATTTTGTTCTTAATTAATTCTCTTTATCCAAATTACACATCACTTTGCACTTCCACATAATTCAAACTAAATCTTTGAATCTCATTTCAACACTCCACAATTGAGTTCATGTCATCCAAATTCTTACTAAATCAATTCCCTAATTTTTCCTTTACATTATTACATGAATTCCAACATAATTCAAACACAACTTATTATGATCCCACACAATTCAATTGACATTATTAACATAACTTAACATAATCAACATAATCCCACATATTCGTCACCATCCACTAGAATCCATATTATTTAATTCAATGCCACCAAATATAATTCAACATAATTCAAAGCAAGTTGCCAAAGCTCATTTCAACATTTCATAGTCAAGTTTACATCATCCACCTCATCAACAAATCTTTTCCCCAATTTCCTTTCTCATTAAAACATGATTTACAATACTCCCAACAAAGTTCATTCGCCAATTTTAAACATTATTTTCAAACATTTCCAATTTCTAATTAAACTTGAACACATATAATTCAATACCTCAATTTCATTATTCTATTTTCAATTTGGGCCAAATCCTTGATTACCATCCTTAATCAACCTAGGGTTTCAAGAAATTTCAAATAAAATTCAACCTTATGAACCCATCACTCTTTGTTCCAATTTTCTCATTGATTAAACACCTAAGATTCATAATCCAACATTTAAACCCATTAATTGAACTTCCAATATCTTCAAACCATAAAACCCCAAATCACATAATTTACTCTATATGCTCAAAATTGCAAATTTGTACATGAATACCATAGAAATACCATAACCCTATCTCTTAATGTAAGTATTGAAGAGTATTAGAACCCTTACCTCAAGAATCAACAAAGGAGCAAGCTTGAGGAGAACCTTTCGCAAATCCAAGTTCCAATCGGTTACAAACATTGATCTTTCCGTATTCTCCATTCTTGATGCAAAAACCATGGTGGATTGTTGTTCAAAATAGAGGAAATCAAGGTTTTGAGGCTAGGGTTTCGAAGGGGAGAAGAGGAAAGAAGAGGGGGGAAAGAAAATGTCAAGAAATGGTCCAAAATTTTATTTTTAACGCTGCTGCCCCGTAATTCCCGCCGGAGCGGACTGATTCCCGCTCGACCGGACTCGCCTCAAGACAGATTCGAAACTTTAAACAGGTATAACTCTTCCATCCGGACTCCGTTTTAGGTCGTTCTTGTGTCCAAATTGAAGCCCCGGAAATAAGCTTTCCAATGGTTCTAACCTCACATCCAAATTCAAAGTGTGGAAAAAGAAAAGGGCAAAAGAGTGATGGCTGATCGTAAGGCAACTATCCGAATTAAATTCCTTGGTCAAATCTTACTTTACCATCATATTACCACCTCAACCAAAATCCCAAAATAGAATAAAAACGTTCCAAATACACTAATACGATGTCAAAAATGAGCCCACATGCCTCAGAAATACAACTCATCCCAGAGACCCGCTCGAGCGCTCAACATTGCGCTCGAGCGCGAAGACCAACAAACATGTCCGCTCGAGCGGCCACTTCTACGCTCGAGCGGAAAATCACCACTCCCAGATCTTCAGTACGCCTGCAAAATTACTGGAACCCCCAAAAGCCCGCTCGAGCGTCAACTCTTCCGCTCGAGCGGAGGGTAAAATTCTGGGTCGTCACATTGAACTCCTAGACTCATAATTGGAGACTTAAGGCAGAGTAATTGTCTTCTTATTCATGCATTCGAGCTAGTCATTGCATGTTCCATGTTAATTGAAGAGTTGAGTCTAGAAATGGTGCCTAATTGTTGAATTGTAGAATAATTCATGCATGCATGTTTACCTTATTGAATTTTGAGTTGATTTCATGGGAATCTTCACATGCATGTCCAAGCTCTAGCTAAGGTTCATGATTTCATCGTGTTTTGAGGCTATTGAGCTCATTCGAGCAAGTGTTTGAAGCTTTGAAGTTGATTGAATTCATGGATATTACATGTTTATCATGTTCTTGAAAATTGATTTGAAAATGAGTTTAATTAAACTACCATTGGGCTTTGATTTTATAAATTGAGTTTGGAATCATATAATATTATGAGTTTACAAGAGTTTTCCAGAAAATTGGCCCAAGAGGATCGAATTTAGCATTTTGGAACTTGGGTTTAAGCTTGAATGTGCAATCTAGGTTTTCCAGATTTTTTACTTCCGCTCGAGCGGGGAAAAGTGGCGCTCGAGCGGAGAATTCATGCTCCCAGCACTTTACACTGTTTTGAAGTCCGCTTGAGCGGGGTAATTGGCACTCGAGCGGGACCTTGTATCTTACACTCGAGCGTCCATCGAGCGCCCATCGAGCGTGATTTTTGAGCATCCAGCACTTTTAACTGTTTTCACAGTCCGCTCGAGCGTAGGAACTCGTGCTCGAGCGGATATCTTTGTTTGCTTGTCCGCTCGAGAGGGGTAGCCTGCGCTAGAATGGGAGCTATGTTTTCTGAAAACTCTAAAAATGTTTTCTAAGTGCATCTTTACATCCTCATTTCATCCTAGGCATTCTTAGGCCTAGTTTAAGGCATCTTAATGAGGATATAGATGCAGAACCACACCGAGGCAATTTAGGGATTAAGTTATTATCTTTCCCAACTGTGTAGCTTAGTGTGTGTTCAATCTGTTAACCGTGTAGGATTGGCTTTCCGAGGAGATGCTCTAGCTCACTGTAGCCTAGAACTCTGTGAGTAACAATTGTGTAAAGATATGTTCAAAATGATTATCTTGAACAAGCTGAATCGCTTTGTTTCAAGCATTTCGTTAACTCGAATAAATGTATGTCCTATATTCTCAATCAGACAGTGGCATCTTTAGCAACTACTGTTTACTATTACCGCTACTGTTACAGAGATCTTTGTTGGTTCCCTCGTTGGAACCACTCATCATTCTTGATTGATGGCCATCAATCGATCGTATTCGGTCTTTTAAGACCCATCATTTCTTATCTTTATTCATCACACAGATATCTCTGGACCTAAGTGCTGGACAGACCTAAGTGCTACGGTGTGAGCCACATCTAGAATCTGTGCGAGACACCTCTTGAGTCCATACTGGGCTTTAAGCCAATCTGTGAAATCCGGAGCAAAGTGCTGCACGGACCTAAGAACTACAGTGTGAGCCACCTCTAGAATATGTGCGAGACACCTCTTGAGTCCATAAGAATCTTTATCAAGCATTATTACTTTATCGTTAGTTACTATTACTTTATCACAGTTAGCATCTTTATCTTATCTTTATCAAGCATTACTACAGATCGACATTGCTACTACCACGGTACTGTTTTGCTATCGGATGTGCCACGTACGATTACTATGATTTCTAAATGACTGACATGAAGTATAAGCCACCGACTGTATAACTGATTTACCGGGGCAAACGACTGTTTAAAATACTGAAAGGACATTTTTTCTTAACCCCTTTACACATTATGTTATTCACTGGGCTTTAGCTCATTGCTCAAATATATATATATATATATAGGTGTACAGGCACCGGACCGTTGCTAGAAGTGTCGGGGTAAACTCCAGTTTTGTCAAGCCAACCTTTGTGCCTCACTTTGAGGTTCCAGTACTGTTCAAGCTATGGCTTAGGGGTGTTTTAATCTCCCCACCTATCTCTGTATCTGTGATGTACTACTGTATAGATTGAATATTTTGCCTGCATGCATCTTGTTTAATAGGATTAAGTCCTCAGATCAATGATTGTATATATGATGCATATTGTTCAGATCGTTGTATATATGTGTAAAAAGTTTTTTTGCATACAGACTGTCACAGCTCATTGGACATTGTTTACTGCATTGGCTTCCGCCATGCCCTCAGACTCTATTTTATCAGACATCATGTTAGCGGGCCTTGGTAATCTCGGATTCTTGGCGATTCTGATGCTAAACTCGTAGGGGCGGGTTTGGGTCGTGACACTCGCCTCCGGCCCCGCCTCCGCCGCCTCCTCCCCCTATGGTTATGGCCCCCTCCAGTCCTCCTCCTTTCTCCTCCTCCTCCTCCTCCTCCTCCTCCTTCCTCCTTCTTCCTATTCCTCCTCCTCCTCATTCTCTGCTTCTGAAAAAAAAAAAAAAAAACAAAACAAAATTAAAGGGATTCGGGGAGCTCATTTTCGAGCTCTCTAGCATTACTCAAATAACATACTCCACTTGAACACTCCACCCCACGCCCTTTTTTTTTTTTTTTTAACTGTGTGTCTTTCCTTTTTGTATCAAGAATCATCTCCCTCATATTAAAAAAAGTTCAGCCCCATAGTCCACTAGTGCCTTCATTATTATCCCCCAAAGAGATATATAATATCACCCATATACATAAACCCCACTCCCACTGATTTGAACATACAGATCCCTTTTTTCATTTTTTTTTTCTTTTTTTGGGTCATCACAAGTTTTCAATTAGTGATGTAAAGCATTTTTGTTTTGAAAATACGTACCCGTGGACTGCCTCATTACTTGTGACATTGACATATTTGATATTAAAAAATGTGACAGAGCTTTTTTGTAGCCTTTTTTTTTTTTTTAATTGGATAAATTATAAATACATTTATTAAAATTTGATTAAAATACGAATCGTTTCTTGTAATTTTAAAAATTACATTTCACCCATTTAGATTTTTTATTTCATAACAAATTGCCCATTTTATTAATAAATCATTAAATCAATTAACAAATTTTAATAATATTAAAAATATGTTTCAATTAATAATTTAAGTAATTTTATTATTATATAGGAGAATAATTATGAATTTTATTTTTTTAATTAATTTTGTTAAATAAAAAATACTAATAAAGACGTGTTTGTAATTTTTTAAATTATAAAAATTAATTTATATTTTAAACAAATTTTAGTGGTGTAGTTATGGGTGTGAATAATACCCCCGAAACTGTCAAAATCGCACCGAGCCGCACCGCTAAGGCAAATTCGTTATTATTTGCCAATCAAATCGCCGATTTTTGGTAAAAAAAATGACAAATTCTAGTGAAACTTTTATCAATCTGCCGGTTTCTATTTTTCTTCCAAGCCGCACCGACCCGCACCGCTATTAAATCATGTTTTATAAGATTCTAAAAAAAATTTTTTACTTAAGTTTGCTTGTTATTCTATACCTTAGAATATAGTATTACATTACTGCTCGAGGGAAATTCAAGATGTTAGTAATCCAAAATAAAGTTGGATTCCAATTCACTTTTCAATCTTTTTTTTTTTTTTCTGGTCATGTTGCAAATTTGCATCAGCTCACTTTTCAATCTAAATATTTTTCAACAGTAAACATTTTCAATATATTGTAAACCCTGGATGATATTAATTTTATGTAGTTTATTTTATCATTGTAGCTTCCACAGATGCTTGTAATGAATTGATGGCATAGTCGTTGATATTATCATGTTGTTGCTACACTTGCTGCATCAGAAGAAAGTTTCGTTAGATGCTTAATATCATGGTATCTCTCATTTTTTTTTTACTCTTTGATTTAAGTTTTGTAATTTGAATTATATTTTTTATAAACCGTCAATCCGCCCGAACCGTCAAGGCAAATCTGTCATTATTTGTCAACCGAACCGTTGATTTTTGATAAGGAAAATGACAAATTTTAGTGACACTTTTATCAATTCATCACCCACCATACGATTTTTATTTTTTTCTCAAACCGTACCGACTCACACCGCCCACATCTCTAAGTGTAGTTATAATTTAGCCTTTGAATAATATACAATGTCTTATTTTTTTCACGACATAGATTTTAAATTAAAAAAAATAAAACAATCCCTTTTGAGTATATTTACGCGTTGCAAATAATAATTGGTCGAAACTGAAGTCCGCCTCATTGCTTGCGACGTTGACATATTTGGTATTAAAAAATGTGATAGAGCTTGTTTGTAGCCTTATTTGGTCACACTGCCCTAGATTGATTGATGGCCAAGTCTACTCTTGACTTGGCTTGACTGCATTATACTGTCTTGTTTTTTTTTTTTCCCTTTCTTTAATCATATATAAACAGGGCCGGAGTTTTTGGGCGCTAAGGGAAATAATTTTTCAGAATTTTTTTAGATATTTATAAAAAATAAGAATAAAAATCACTCTATTTGCTTTAAAATTTTAAAAATAATTGTTTGAGTTTATAATTTATATTTTTATATATTTTTTCTATTTGGAAATTTTTTTTTAAAAAATATATAAATATCATAGTTTTTAAGCGTATTTAAATTAGATGTATCTACAAAATAAATAAATAAAAATTGTGTAAAATATTTTTTTTAAAAAAATACAAAAAAAAAAAAACACATAATTGGGCCATAAAGAGAGAAAAAAAAATAGGCCACACAAAATTAGGCTAACGACTAATACATACACATATTTTATTTTTTATTTTTTTAATTGGACTAATAACTAAAACTTATAAATATTTTTAATTGAGCCTTTTATCAATTGGGGCAAATTGATTTTTTGGGACCCCCTTAAAAATGGCCTAAATTAATTAAACAGAATTGAGCCATTTAAAATTTTTAATATAGTACAAGACTAAATTTGAAGGCTTTTTTTTTTACCTAATTTTTGCGACCCTAGGCACAGGCCTTGCCAGCCTTAGCCCAAGGCCGACCCTATATATACATGTCCTATTCCGCTTTTTTATTTATACAATACAAGGATACATTCCTTTAAAATTAGAGTTCTAATTAAGTTCAAATAAGGTAGAAAATGAAATAAAAAATAAAATAAGAATACAACATCACATTAGATAAGTCTCACATACACATTGAAATTATTAAAACTCACAAATTAAAGCTCCAAAATATTTTTGTTATACAATATGGACTCGCATGTATGTGTGGGGCCATTATTTTCTTTTCTTCTAAGTTAAAGCATTTTCGCCTCTTTGGTTTCACTGGTAGTGATTGGAGGTTATGGTGTTACTTAGGAAGTTGATTATTTTATTTGGTTTTTTAGTTTTTATTTTTTATTATTTTAGTTTAATTAAAAAAATTACGTTTGAGAAGATTTTTTTTTTAAATAATTGATTTAATGGTTATGAGAGAAAAAATAAAATATTTATAAAATAAATATGATATTTTGTTTTATTGATCATTTTAACTTATTTTGTCTTTTAATTGACTATTTTAACCCAACCGTCTATTAATGAAGTAGGGTTTATATCATATTTATTTTGAAATTTTGCTATAAGATAGCAGTAGTGATTCATTCCCTTAAAATTAGAGCTCTAATTGAGATCTAGCAATGTAGAAAATCAAAAAAGAAAAAAAAAAGAAAAAACAAGGCCAAAACATCATATTAGATGGGGTCCATACACATATTAGAGCTCATTTTAAGAGCTCCCAAACATTTTCCTATAAGATAGCCTCATTTGGGAAGACCAAAAAACTAGTTTATTTAGATTTAGGAAGTAGGTTAAAAGTTGATTTTTTTTATTTTTTGTTTTGTTTTTTTCTTTTCAAAAAAAGTGTAAAAAAATAAAGAGAAAATGTGATCTAAAAAAAAAGTTAAAAAACTACTTTTATCCATGTTTCTAAATCAAGCCTTATCTCTAGTATTTTTTATATTATTTTTTATACGTATTCTGAAAAAAAATAAAAAAAATTAACTTATAAGTCATTTTCAAAACAACATAATGATCATATGGGATTATAAAATCCCAGGTAAGTAGGTAAAAAGATATTGACATGAGATTATAATTAAAAAGAGTATTTTATCACTTATTTTACAAAAATAACAAAATCATGTTTATATAATAAGGATTTTTATGTAATTTCTTAAATTTAATCTTAATTTATAAACAAACACAATTTATCTTGCATTTCTAACATAATATTATTACACTAATAATTTCCTACTCAATCACACCGTACTACTCAAACAAACAGACCTTGCATTTTTTACAATGTAGTTTGCCCTTATAAAATTGAAAATGACACTTAACACTAAAAGGCTGCATTTTGCACCCTTACGTTGTATTTGATACATAAATTTAAATGAAAATTTAGAAATAAAAAGGATAATAGATAAAATATAAATATAATTTACTTATATATATCACACATTTTTTAAAATATTTATTTTAAAATTCATAAATCAAACACGAGCTTAATTTTCACTACAATCCTCAATAATAGTTTCTTCGCTTTTTTTAATGCACAAACTACAAATCTAGCAATGATATTGGCTCAATAGATAGAAAAAGATCAATGAAAGTACTGGTTGGGACTGTAGCAAGGAGTCAAACATATTTTTTTTAATAATTTTTAAATTTTTTTGTTAAAATAAATGTTTTTAATTTTTTATTAAAAAAATTTAAAAAGTAAAATAAATGAAAATAAAATCTTCAATCTCAGAGTATTTGTTTAACCCTCGTTTGGCTAAGATTTTGGGATTAAAAAAGTATAAAAAAACAAAATAGACTATATAAGTCCATAAGATCAAATGTCACATATAAGCCATAATAATTAAACTTTTTCTCTTACAAAAGTCTAAAAAGCCAAACCAAACAAAACTAAAAAAGCTAGACTAAAAAAATCCTAACACAAAAAAGTTGACTATTTTAGCCAATGTCAAACGAGTTCAGGCTGTTCCAAATGAAGCCTAAATTGAAGTGAGGTAGTGGTTTATGTGATCACCAAAATGAACATGCAAATAGGCTACTTTAACATATTTGTTAGAGAGTATTGTCTCTTAACACCCACTCACAATATACCTGTTGGGAATTTTACCACACCTACGTTAAGACCTAAGCTCAGCCTTCCGCGTACTCCAAGTACTAAAAAAATGGATTAGGAAAAATAAAGAAAAAGAGACAACAAATGCCGCTGGGTGGTCTAGGGAAGGGGAGTAGGTAATCAGGTAATCCATATATTATATATAGGGAAAATGGAATTTTTAATCCATAATCTTTATATCAACTCTAAGTTTTCAATCTAAATTTTATAATTTTTTGATTTTTAAAAATTAAAAAATTATTTTATTGGCTAACTCTTATTCAAGCAAAAATAAATAAATAAATAAAAATTAATATCCTTTGATTTATGATTTTTAAATGGAAAATATATCAAAACAAACAAAAAAAAATGAAAAATATACTAATCCATTTCAAAATTTAAATTTGAAGGTTACTAAATATGGAAAGTAATCTATTAATTTAAAATTAAAATTAACACAATATAAATTTAAAATTATAATGATCAATTTAAAAAGTATACTAATCCATTTCAAATTCAAATTTAAAGGTCACTAAATATGGAAAATAATCTAATAATTTAAATTTAAAATTGGCACAATATAAATTTAAAATTATAATGATCTATCCCATGATATATAAGTTTTAAATACAAATTTAAAATTATTATAATTAGCTCATAATTTTTAAATTTAGGAGCAATAAGAGTGACATTAAGATTATTTATATATTTTACAAAAGAATTCTTTTAAGAAGAGATATTTGAGAGTTTCAAAACCTCATACAAAATCAGATACTATTATAATTGAAAAACGTAGTCATCCTATTAAAACTTAAAATTGCAATTTTATTTTATTTTTTAAATTTTTGTTAATATGTGTCACAATATGATTGGCTTATAAATTAATTTTATGTTCTTAATTTTAAATTCAGAATTTTGTTAAATTATGTTACTAGAAAAGATCAATATTCATTCCTTAATTTATGCATCTTTTATTAAATTATAAAATAAAGTTTTAAATTTAAATTATTTTTAAATTATGTTACTATAATTAGAATGAAATCAATATTCACATGTGTCATAATAATATGCCATAAATTATTGGTCTAAACATAATATGTTATTAAATATACGTATTCAAATTATTAATCACCATTAAAAGTTTATGTTTTTATTTATTTTTTTTTTAAAAATTTTATAAAAAAAAATTATGTCCTTCTAAACTACAAGGACTTAAACAATAAATTTTTTTTAATACAAATATTTTTTTTAACAAAATACAAAATATTAAGAAAATGAATGATTTTTTTAACAATTGCCAAACATAATGGATTCTACAGTGTGTTTGGTTTGAGTTTTTTGAATTAAGTTTTTTGAAAATTTACTTTTTTGGTTTTCGTGTTTTTTTTATTTTTAATGAATATTTTTAAAATTTTAAACATTTTTTTATTTTTTTAGATGTACCTTAGATGTATCTAAAAAGTAAAAAATTTGTGAAAAAATATTTTAAAAAATTAATAAATACATAAAAATACAAAAAAAAATGTACTGAATTTTTATATTTTTTGTGTTTAGTGAATTTTTAAAAGATTTTTTTTTACATTTTTTTTACCTTTTAGGTGTATTTATGTTAGGTGTGTTTAAAAAGTAAAAAAATTGCTTAAAATATTTAAAAAATTCAGTAAAAACAAAAAAATGCAGAAAATAAGAAAGTAGAATTTTCTGAAAAGTGTTTTTTGAAAAGTGAAAACAAGCAAGGTAAATTTTAATTTTTTTTTTATATCTAAATTGTCAATTAAACAAATTAAAATTAAAAAATAATTTTTTTGGCTTAAATAGTTAAGAAGTGATTTTTGCTAAAATAAACATTTTTTTCTATTAAAAGTGATAGTTGGTGAAACTTATTTTTTTATATAAGAAAAAAAAAATAGGAGTTACATGTGATAATTTATTATTCCAGCTATATTACAAGCTCGTACTTTCACCCACAACGATACGACAAGGGAATTGGGCCCTATATCATTGAGTGTATAGCAAATCAAGAGTTGACATATATGATATCACTTCATTGTGGATAAAATTGTGAGTTTTTTTTTTTTTTGTGGGTCTCAATTTTTTTTTTCTTATTGTTCATTTAGACTTTTTTAGCACTTTCAAAACATGGTGGATCCTATTAATTATTATTATTATTATTATTTTTAAATCTCAGTTGTCAATTAAACAAACTAAAATAAAAAATTAAAAAGTTTTGGCTCAAATTGTTAAAAAATGAGTTTTGCTAAAACAAATAGAAATAAACGTTATTTTTCTAATAAACGTGATGGTTTGTGAAATATCTTTTTTTATTTTAAAAAAAAAATGAATGTTATATGTGATAATTTATTGGTCATTTATAATTATTTTCAGATCAAATAAGAATAACATTCTAAATTTTCTTCTTACCGTCTTTTTTTTCGACAAATACTTTTATTTTGTAGAAATTTAATTTTATTATATTTAAATATTATATTTTAATTTTTAAATTAAAAATAATTTTTGAAAAATCATATTTGAACTTTTTTATGTCATTATAAAATATAATTTTTTTAATATTAACTTATTCGATGATCCTTTTCTAGAAGATGTATTTTGTTTTTGTTCATTAATATTAAATTTTTAATTAATCTTATTTATAATTAAAAAAATAATTTAGCAAATAATTATATATACTTATATATACAATTTTGTTTCGATTACTCAGGTTATTTGGTGTCCCTGTCCAAGTCCATTCAAATTTATTTGAATTATTAAATTTTACATAGGTTCTCACCGAATTAAAAATTATGTTGCACAATCTTTAAAAATTTAAAGGCTTGACTTGAGTTGCTTGGATTTAACTCACCTAAATTTATAACTTTAACAAGGGGTTGAAAGTTACATTATTGAAATTTTGACAAATTGAAAATTGATACATAAATTGTGATAAAATTGTAAAACTTAAATTGTAACTTTTTTTATTTTCATAATTTCCATACATTATTCATATAAACATATTTTATTAATTTTTCACGGGTTTTCACTGGGATTATTTGGGATGATCTAAATAAGTATATTTTTAAATTTTTTATGAAAAAATAAAAAATAATAAAGAGGTGATATGGCCTAAAAAATAATAAAAAGATTAAAAAGTGTGCTAATAGGTCATGGCAAACAAGCTCATTGAAGGTAGTCTTTGATAACAGACCTTAGTGTAATGTCAAAAAGAATATAGAGAATGCCAACACAATTCTAAAGTAATGCAAAAGAAGTCAACATAATTTACTTTAAGTTTCATATACTATAAAACGAGGGCTACTATTAATCCTCCCATTTTTTCTTTACATCTCCACTACCTTCATTGTTTTGTAACACAACTTACCTTAACATAAAATTTTAATTTTATCCCTATTTATAACCTCCTTAACCCTACCTTCAAAGAAAAGGGTAGATGGAAGTTCAATGGAAAAGTAGGAAGAGAGAAATATTTGTAGAGGGAAGTTCAAAGAAGTGAGGCTTAAAGAAAATTTGTAAGATTGTCATCAATACTCCTGTCAAATATGTTAAAATAATAAGAGTAATATTATATTGACTATGTTTATGTATGATTAACGAATTTTTAATAAAAATAATCATTAAAAATTATGTAAATGAAAATTAAAAAAAGAAGAATAAATACTGATTATTTCTAAAATTAAGGGAGTAACGTGGAGTTTATCCAATAATAAATGCAGTGTGATCTACATATCATTTTTGAGACAATTACAATTCAATATAAAATTTTAAATTAGTAATAAATTTTAAAAATACTAATAATGAAGGTAATTAATAATTAAGTAAAGCTTAGTTTATCCCATATCAGTTTTTTTTTTATTAATTATTTAAAATTACCTCTGTTCGGTTTAGTTTTTGAAAATAGTTTTAAATTTTGAGTTGTATTTTAAAAGATAAGTGCTTGAAAAGAGTTTTGAAAATTAAAAATTTATTTCTTTATAAGTTTTGAAAATAATTTTAAAATGATTTATATTATTATTATTTTAATTAAATAGATGAGTATGAGAGAAAAATTGATTGATTAATATGATTTCATTTGGCATGCCAAAAAGTCTGGCTTTTTGGCTATTTTAGTCATAAAAAGACAAAATAAGCTAAAAAGCTAATAAGACAAAATGACACATCCAAATCATAATTATTTCATTTTTTTTTCTCATAAAAATCAAAAAAATCAAAAAATTTATCTCAAACGAGACTGTTTAACCCCAGGCTAAAATAGCTAAAAAACTAAAATATAAACCCACAGCTCAAACGAACCTAGACTATGAGAGAGAAAAAACAATTCAAACATATTTTTAATTTTTTAATCCAAAAGTTTATTTAAAAATTAAACTAAATACTACATTTGTTTCTATTTTTGTTGTTTGATATTTTTTGGGAGGCTAACGGTGATTTGATGTTGTTTTCGAAGTTAGGGGACCATTTGTTTTCAGAGATAGGTTGGGTAAGATTATTAGTGAGAGGGTTAACAAAAATTGTGTTTGTTTTGTAACGCCTCCAAAATAATACAATAAAGATAACTCATATGCAGAATCAATATGAGAAACAACATACTTTCATATATCAAAGTTCACTGTTTAATAACCAGTTAAATGCCATGTAGGCTTACATCTTTCCAAGTCATTACTTGGTTATACAAATTGAGTTTCGCTCATTACATCTTAAGCCCTTGGTTTTACAAATAACAAACATATACACATAAGACATAATTAAGAAACTCTTGCTTCCCAAAAGTCCATCCATACTATTGCTTTGGAGGTAACAACTCACCTGCACCTGAAAATGATATTCCCGTATGGGGTGAGCCAACAACCCAGTAGAGATAATCTAACATAATATATGAGATTTAGCAAAGGTATAAATACCACGTGCATAAACAATACCAATACTAAAATATCCACAAGGCCTGCATATTCATATGCCACTAAGACCAAATCTCATTTCCATTTTCCTTCAATTCATTTCAAGTTCATATATGCTACTCAATTCATGAGTTAAATTCATTATCTTTTAATAACCAAAATGAGACTACAACTCAATGGTTTTTCCAATTATACAAAACACACATAAACACTTCAAATCTGCCATTTTACAGATATTTCGTCCAAAGGAATTGGCACCCATTTATGTATGAAATTTCGGGTTTTTCACCCAGGACACTCTGGCTAACTTGTTTAAAATGGAGTCCATCCCCTTTCTCTTCCCAAACAAATATACATATTCAATGTATTTATATAGCAATCCCAGTTTTACCCTGACCTTTATTGTGTTTCGAACTTGGGTTCCGTGGTCGTATATTGTTGTCTATGTCTTGTTTCCTCCCTTTAATTCTTTGAATTTGAGTTTTGGAACTTGTTGGACGAGTTTGGAACAGGTTGGTTGTCTTTTGGTACAAATGGTTGTTGCCCAGATTTTGGCCTCTTCGTTCGAGCGAGCCCTGTGAAAATGTTTCTTCGCTTGAGCGAGGCTTCTTGCACTCAAGCATGCATCTGCGTTGGGTGGCAAACCTGAAGCTTTGCATTCTATGCTCAAGCGACGACTCTTGCACTCAAGCAAGGCGACCATTTTTGTGTCTGGTCGCTCGAGCAAGAACTTCTTCGCTTGAGCAAGACTGTTCATATCAAATCGTGAATGTGACATTTTAGGTCACTTTTGCAGCTCACTTTCTCTCAAAAAACTCTCCAACAACGCAGGTCTTCATACTCTCTCTCTAGAATACACCTTCTCTTTAAGATTTCATCTAGATCCGTTGTGTTCTTGACCCTAGTGTTTTTTAGAATAAGGTAAAGGGCTTCAAGGGCTTCGTTTTGATCCAAGAAGAAATTGGTTTCGTCATCTTTGAAGTTCCACCTTGTTGCTTGGGTTTTCTACACTTGAGGTAGGGAATTTCTACACTCTAATATGGTTTTTAGTTTAGTTATTTGCTATTGTGTATAGATAATGAGATATGATTGTGGTTTAGACAAATCTAGGATTTGGGTGTGAATGAAAAGAGGGGTATTTGATGAATATGAAGTAAATGAGTATGAGGCTTGAATATATGATCATGTTGTGCCAAAATAGTTGATTTTGGTGTTTGGGTTGATATTTGGAAAAGATGTGGATTTTGCCCTAATTTTGATTAAATCATTATTTTGCATAAATAATTGGAATTAACATTGAAAATGTGAAATTGGATATTGGATATGTATTATCTCACCTATGAAAGTTTTGAATAAACTATTTATTTTGAGATTTAACATCTCTTTAGAAATATTTGTATTGGGCTATCGGTGGAGGATAGTTATGATTGTTGTAGAAATTGCATGAGGATTAGGCGATTTAATGCTAATCTACTGTTGGGGTCATTCAATATGACCATGTTATAAATACATTATATATGTATGTTCATTGGGAGGAGAAAAGGGATGTACTCCATATATGACTATGTTATAAATACATTGTATATGTATATTTATTGGGAGGAGAAAGGGGATGTACTCCATATGTGATTATGTTTATAAATACATTGCATATGTATATTTGTTTGGGAGGAGAAAGGAGATAGACTCTATTTTAAATAAGTTGGCCAGAGTGTCCTAGGTGAAAGACCCGAAATTTCATATATAAATGGGTGCCGGTTTCTTCGGACGAAATATCCATAAAATGGCAAGGTTTGAAGTGTTTATGTGTATTTTGCATAATTGAAAAACCATTGAGTTGTAGTCTCACTTTGGTTGTTGAAGGATAATGAATTTAACTCATGAATTGAGTAGCCTATATGAACTTGAAATGAATTGAAGGAAAATGGAAAGTGGATAGGTCTTAATGGCATATGAATATGTAGGCCTTGTAGATGTTCTAGTATCGGTATTATTTATGCATGTGATATTTATACTTTTGTTAAACATCATATATTGTGTTAAATTATCTCTTTTAGGCTGTTGGCTCACCCTATACGAGAATCTCATTTTCAGATGCAGGTGAGGTGTTTCCTCCAAGGAAATAAGGTGGATGGACTTTTGGGAAGCAATAGCTTCTTATTTATGCTTTATGTGTGTATATTTGTTATTTGTAAAGCCAAGGGCTTAAGTTGTAATGAGCGAGACTCAATTTGTGTAACCAAGCAATGACTTTGAAAGATATAAGCCTACATGACATATAACTAGTTGTTAAACAGTAAACTCTGATATATGAAAGTATGTTGTTTCTCATATTTATTCCGCATATGAGTTATCTTTATTGTATTATTTTGGGGCGTATAATTTATAACATACTCACGTATGGAGTACAACCCCTTTCTCATCCCAATAAACATACATATACAATTTATTTATAAACATAATCACCTATGGAGTACATCCTTTTTCTCCTCCTAATAAACATACATATACAATGTATTTATAACATAGTCATATTTAATGACACCAACAATGGATTAGCATTAAATCGTGTAACGCCCTCAAAATAACAACATAAAACCCAACAATAAAGACCTGCATTGATATGTATAAAAGATCCACATTCTTCCATTAACAGAGTTTCACTACAAAAGTATTACATGTTAACAACAAAAGCAAATGCCCTAAGGGCTTACAGCTTTCCAAGTTAACACTTGGTTACAAAAAATAGAGTGCTAACTCATTTACACATTAAGCCCTTGGCTTGAATTTACATGTAATACATCAAAGAAAGACAACAAAAAAATCTGTCCGCCTCTTGCCTCCCAAGCTATGTCCTTGGAGGTGGCATGCTACCTGTACTTGAAAATGATGTTCCCATATAGGGTGAGCCACAGCCCAGTAGAAATACACTAAACCAACTATGAACAATGACTAAAAGATTAGCAGTTGATAGATGGCTAACACCGAAACATCCACTTATATCACATTTCGATTACATGACTTACAAGTCTATGTTATCTTTCATTTTCCATTTTCGACAGATAGGTACATTAGCTATGTCATCACATTAACCGATAAGCATATGAGTCAGATCAACATCTCAAAGAAATAAGTATGAGAACTATATCACACAACAAACGATAAGCATAGGGCCTATATCTACTCTTCTCTAGACAAGCATATGAGCTATATCTATACTTCTCAAAGATAAGCGTATAAGTTGTATCTTCACTTCTTTAGACAAGCATATGAGCTGTATCTACGGAGTACATCCCCCATCTCCTCCCAACGCTATCCGATTTAGAGGTACATCCCCCATCTTCCCCTAAACCGCGGAGTACATCCCCCATCTCCTCCTCTACACGAAGTGCATATAAACACATAGGTTCTATACACAATCAATCAATACATAAAAGTAATGTATTCTATCAACCGTCATACTCTATGACACATTCCATTGATTAGTTTCAATTTGCCTAATCATCATGCATTGTCTACAACAATCAAGACTATCCTCCACCGATAGCCCAAAGCAGTTATTTCTATACAGAAAATAAATGCACAAAATGGATATTAAATCAACATTTCAATTCGGTGAGTGATAAGAAATTCAACTACACCCCTTTTTTCCCGTGTACTTCCAATCTTAACATTTTCAACCCAATTCCTCATTTCTCACAATTAATTATCCAAATTAATCAATCAATGTAATTAGGGCATTTTCCATAATTAACATTTCAACCCTTATGGTTCCATTTTTCATCAATAATTCCACATTAATCTCATTTCTCAATACTAAACATGCATATAGGTTTATTTTAAATAAAACCCCAACTTTTATAAAATTACATAAAAGCCCCAAACTTTCACAAAATTACCAAATCAGCCCCAACATCTCAAAATACTAAAATTTAAAGACAAAACTCATAGAAAGGACTAGGTTATCCCTACCTCAAAGTTAGAGCTCGAATGGAGAAGAGACCAAAATCAAAACGCTTCAAACACCAAACTTTTTGGATCAAAACGATCCCCCGACGATCAACCCAACCTTTACAAAGGCCGAAGGGAAGAAGAACACTCTACCTAGATCAAACCCTAGAGAGAAGTTATGGTTTTAGAGTGAGAAGCTCTGAAAATGGCGTTTTGGTTGGAAAAGTAGGAGAGAGAAGGAAAAGTGAAAAGTGATTTAAAATGCCCAGCCACTTATAATGACAGTCCGCCGGCGAAAACACACCGCTCGAGCGTAGAGACACATAAAACATGGTCCGCTCGAGCTCAACAAGGTCCGCTCGAGCTCCAAGAAACAAAAATAAAGTTCGTCCGCTCGAGCGTGAAATCCAGCCGCCGAGCGTAAATCTCTCTCCTGTAACTCTCACCAAAGGTACTGCCCGCCGAAGCGCCAACAATCCCGGAAGAACCCGCCGAAGCCAAAACCCGCTCGAGCGTAGAAACCACACCTGCAGAAGTTTTGCAGAAGCACAAGATACCGGATGGGTGTATTCTCCGCTCGAGCGCCCAAAACCCTACTCGAGCACACAAGCAACAACAAGGTACCCGTTCGAGCGTAAACCTCTCCGCTCGAGCGGACCAGCCAAAAACCTGGGCGACTAGAATTGGTTCCTAAGTTCAACCAACTCAGAATAAACCGCCTAACACATCCCATAACTCAAATACAAGGTATAAAAGGATGTAAACAAGATAATAATCAACTACCAACACCAACGGACACATGTCCGGATCACTGTACAACAAGGGTAAACCCGGGATCGCTATAAATCGCCTAATCCTCATGCAATTTCTACAACAATCATAACTATCCTCCACCGATAGCCCAATACAATTATTTCTAAAGAGATGTTCAATCTAAAATAAATATTTTATTCAAAACTTACATAGATGAGATAATACATATCCAACATCATCATTTATCACCACAACCTTCCAATTTCACATTTTCAATGTTAATCCCAATTATTTATGCAAAATAATGATTTAATCAAAATTAGGGCAAAATCCCCCTCTTTCCAAATATCAACCCAAACACCAAAATCAACTATTTTGGCACAACATGATCAAATATATTCAAGCATCATACTCATTTACCTCATATTCATCAAAACCCTCTTTTTATTTCACCCCCAAATCCTAGATTTGTCCAAACCACAACCAAATCTCATCATCTATACACAATAACAAATAATTAAACTAAAAACCATATTAGAGTGTAGAAAATCCCTACCTCAAGAAGAGAAGAGGAGCAAAGCAAGGTTGAACTCCAAAAATGACGAAACCCACTTTTACTTAGATCAATACGAAGCTCTTGAAGCCCTCTACCTTATTCTCAAATACACCAGGATCAAGAACTCAATGGATTTAGATGAAATCTTAGAGAGAATGTGAGTTTTTAGAGAGAGAAGCTCAAGATCTGGAAATTTGGAGACTTTTAAAAAGAGAGAGAGAGAAAGCAGAAAATGAGCTGAAATGTCACTTTTACGATCTGATAGTAAATTCCGCCGAGTGTGGAAATCCCGCCGAGCATAAGACATGCACTTCGCCGAGTGTGAATACGCCCTTTGCGTACACAGCCCCGCCGAGGGTAGAGCAAAATTGAAGCCGCCGAGCAAAAATGCCCGCCGAAAGGTAAGAGCCAAATTATGGACAACAAAGGCTTGCAAAAACAAGCAACCAACCTGTTCCAAACACACAACTACAATCTAATAACCAACATTAAGGGGAAGACAAGGGAAGCAAGACATGAACTACCATCCAAACCATACAAACTCGAGTCCGGAACACCACAAGAGACGGGTCAAAACCAGGGTCGCTATAACCTCCCCCCCTTAAAGAATTTCGTCCTCGAAATTACAAATCAGGCTCTAAAACATAATTGAACTATTCACAACCATGTTATTCCCACAAGTTCAACACCATGACCCATTCTCTATCTATTCACACCGACTCGATTCACAAGTCCCAAATTAAAATGAAAATTTTCAATTTTCCAAAACATTTACAATGTTTAACCAAAGTCCAAATTTTCAAAATTCGTATATAGCATATACAATGCTTCCAAAAATAATAAAACATCATCAACATTCCATATTCTCAAAACATAAGCAATGTTTATATTGAATCCATGTTCTTCCCAAACAACCATAACATATACAATGTTTTCATAAGTTAAAACATATACAATGCTTAGACTTTTCATTAATACCATAAATTCTCAATACATGCTCATGCATCAACAAACAAATCCGGATATTTCTCTCGGACTTCTAATCCACATTCCCAAGTCACTTCCTCGACTCCGTGATGTTTCCACAATACTTTTACCAAGGGAATTGTCTTGTCTCGCAAAACTTGATCCCGTTTATGCAAGACTTCCACCGGTCTCTTCTCATATGAGGCATCCTCATCTACCTCTAAGTCGGTCCAATCCAACACGTGTGATGGATCCGGCTTATATTTCTGAAGCATACAAATATGAAACACGTCATGAACCTTGGAAATCTGTGGCGGTAATGCCAAACAGTAAGCAACCTCCCTAATCCGCTCAAGGATCTCAAAAGGACCAATAAACCAAGAGGACAACTTCCCACTCTTCCCAAACCTCATCAAACCCCGTCTAGGTGATATTTTCAAAAAGACATGATCACCCACCTCAAATGACAAAGGTCATCTCCTACGGTCGGCATAACTTTTCTGGCGACTCTGAGCCGTAGCTAGCCTCTTACGGATAAGTGCAACTTTCTCCGTAGTTTCTCGAACCAACTCTGGACCCAACAAAGGTGCATCACCCACCTCGGCCCAACACACTGGAGATCTACACAGTCGACTATACAAGGCCTCAAATGGTGCCATGCCAATACTCGATTGGAAACTATTGTTATAGGCAAACTCTACTAAGAGTAGGTGTCTCTCCCACGACCACTTAAAATCAAGGACACAGCCTCTAAGCATATCCTCAAGGATCTGAATGGTACACTCAGACTGCCCGTCAATCTGAGGATGATACGCAGTACTAAAAGTCAATCTAATGCCCAAGGCACTCTACAAACTCTGCCACAACCGAGCAGTGAAACGCAGATCTCTATCTGAAACAATCGTCACAGGGACCCCATGCAACCTCACTATGTCCCTAATATACA
Organism: Camellia lanceoleosa; assembly: GCA_025200525.1. Classification (NCBI taxonomy): domain Eukaryota; kingdom Viridiplantae; phylum Streptophyta; class Magnoliopsida; order Ericales; family Theaceae; genus Camellia; species Camellia lanceoleosa. The sequence continues at coordinate 89,129,997 of CM045758.1, read as the reverse complement.
GGTCGGTAAGATAATCTATCGAGTCACTTACGTGCATAGAAATAAAATGCGCCGACTTAGTCCATTGGTCAACGGCCACCCAAATGGCATCACTACCCCGTGGAGTCCTCGGAAGTCCCACAACAAAGTTCATCGTAACATACTCCTTCCACTCAGTAATAAGCGAAGGTTGCAACAAACCCATTGGCCTCTAATGCTCGACCTTTACTTGTTAACAAGTAAGGCATTTTGATACAAACACAACCACATCCTTTTTCATACCTCTCCACCAAAACTGGCGACTAAGGTCATGATACATCTTTGTGCCTCGTGGATGCACCGCAAGGCGCGAATAGTGAAACTCTCGGAGTACTTCCTCTTGGCAACACTCCGGTACAAACAAACGGTCACGGTATCTCACACTCAGGTTGGGATACACAGTCAAACCTCTTTCTACTTTCCCATTGGAAATCTTCTTCCGAAAGGATTCCACCTCAAGGTCACCCCTCTGCACTTCCAACACTCGGTTCACAAGTGTAGGTTGTGCAACTACTGAAAACAAAACTGCGAATTCAACAAACTCGCCCAGTTGCAAGTCAAACTCATTAAGAGTACCCAATATTACCCATTCTCGAATTGCGATAGAAGCTACACTATTAATTGGCATCCTACTCAAAGCATCGGCCACAACATTGGCCTTCCCGGAATGATAATGCAACACGGAATCATAATCCTCTATGAATTACATCCACCTCCTCTGTCTCAAATTCAAGTCTTTTGTGTAAACAGATATTTCAGACTCTTGTGATTAGAGAACACTTCAAATTTCTCACCATACAAATAATGCCTCCAAATCTTCAAGGCAAAAATCACCACTGCTAACTCTAAGTCGTAAGTAGGGTAATTCCTCTCATGTGTTTTCAAGTACAGTGAGCCATAGGCTACCACTTTACCCTCTTGCATCAATACACAACCTAGATCCTCTCGTGAAGCATCACAATATACTGAATAACCTAAATTCCTCTCCGGTATAATCAATACTGGAGCAGTGGTGAGTCTAATCTTGAGCTCTTGGAACAACTTCTCACAAGTCTCACTCCATACAAATTTGATTTCCTTTCTAGTCAACTTAGTCAAAGATGAAGCTAGTCTAGATAAATCTTTCACAAACCGACGGTAATACCCGGCCAACCCCAAGAAACTACGAATCTCAAAAGCATTCTTAGGTTGTGCCCAATCTTGCACTTTCTTTATCTTGGATGAATCTACAGGCACCCCTTCCCTTGACACTACACGCCCTAGGAATTTAACATCTTCCAACCAAAAGTCACATTTTCCAAACTTAGCATATAGCTTATGGGCTCTAAGTAACTCAAGTACTACTCGTAAATGTTCCTCGTGTTCCTCCTCAGAAGGTGAATAAATCAAAATATCGTCCACAAAGACAACTACAAAACGATCTAAGAATTCATGGAAGATCCGATTCATTAAATCCATCAACACAGCTGGAGCATTGGTTAGCCCAAAAGGTATTACAAGAAACTCATAATGGCCATACCGAGTATGGAATGCCGTCTTCGAGATATTTTCCTCCCTTACTCTCAACTGATGATAACCCAATCTCAGGTCTATCCTAGAGAAACAACAAGACCCCTTCAACTAATCAAACAGATCATCTATACAAGGCATTTGGTACTTATTCTTAATAGTAACCCGATTCAACTTTCTGGAATAAATACAAAGCTATAATGCTCCATTTTTCTTTTTAGCAAAGAGAGCTGGCACTCCGCAAGGTGAAGTACTAAGGCGAATAAAACCCTTATCTATCAATTCTTGGAGTTGAATCTTCAACTCACTCAATTCAGCAAGTGCAAATCTATATGGAGCCATAGAAATCGGTGCCGTGCCAGGCACTAAATCAATAGAGAACTCGATCTCTTGGTGAGACGGTAAACTGACAAGATCCTCAGGAAAGACATCCGAGTATTCACAAACTATTCTCGGCAATTCAACCCAAATTTCATCACACTCACTACTCAAAAAGCTAGCAAGAAGACAACTAAGTTCACTCCGCACACGCAGATCATATACCGGTGATAAAACTCTATCCACATGGTCCCCCAAGAAATAAAAGCAATCACCGCTTAAGGTACATACAGTAACCTTCTGACGGTAACAATCTATAATAGCCCGGTATGACGATAACCAATCCATACCCAATATGACATCAAACTAAGCATGCCAATCAATACAAATGCAAAAGGTAATCGACGACCAGCACCCTCGATGTCACAACCCCGACATCCCTGTCTCAAGATAGTCTGACCACCAATAGCTGACTCTACACAAATAAGAGATGCTAACTGTGCCAACTCCAAACCCAAAACTGATGCAAACGCATACAAAATAAAAGAATGGGATGCACCCGTATCAATCAACACATTAGCAACTAAATTGCAAAACAAAAAGATACCTCTCACTACAAAAGGATCAGGTCCAAGATCCGCCCTCAATCAGATACATACGCCCGAGGGCCTTTGCTCAACTCCGCCACCCTCGAGCATAAGCCTAATGCATGATCGAGCCAAGAGACTTCGATTGGCCCTCGAGGCCTCAGTCTTGTGGTTGGTTGGTGACTCTGTGTTTGTCTCAAACCAGACGCACCAGTTGTACCCCTCAACTGTGGGCAAAACCTCTTCAAGTGCCCCGCTTGGCCGCACTGATAACAAGTGAGCGGCTAGTCTCTTCCCTGACTTTGGCTTTGAAAACGAACCGAAGGTGATGCTGCTCGCTGTCCTCCTTCACTTTGAGGACAAGCTGGAGACTTGTGGCCCAACTGACCACACTTAAAGCAAGTAAAATCTCTCTGTCAATCTCTTCCAGAACCTGAACTCGGCATTGGAAAAGTGGACCTCAACAGAGTTCCCTGGGACTACTGAGGGTAGGAACCCTTTTGCATCTTACTGTCCCCCTGACTATCCTGACTCCTCCTGGAGCCCCTCATCCTTTCATCTTCTGCCTGTATAATAGTTTTAAGGTGGGTTGCAGACTGCACAAGGCGCCCATAATCTCTAGTCATGGAACTGGAAACTTTATACATTAGCCCAGTCCTTAACCTCCTTTCAAACTCCAAACAACGGCACTCTTCAATCGCCACCAACTCAGGTGCAAACCTTGACACTGGGCTAATGTAAAGGTTGCCCCAAACTTGGCCACTAGCATGTTCAACTGCAACAATTTAGAGAATTGATCTTTCAACTTCTCCCTAACCATGGGAGGTAGAAATTTATCCTGGAAAGCCTCAACCAAAGCCTCCCAAGTTCCCCCAATGCACCCACACGCATACTTCCACCGCTGACCCGCATCTCCCTTCAACTGGAAAGACGCCAAGGTCACTTTCAACTGATCATCCTCGATGCCAACCATCTCGAATGTCTTCACCAACTGTTCTAGCCACTCATCTGCCTTCAATGGCTTCTTAGGATTACCTAAAAACTCATCCGGATTCGACCGGAAAAACTCCCTCTTTAAGAAAGATGGCCCTGCTTCAGCTACTTAGGCCTGGACTTGATTTTCAACCCTGAGAATATCCATAGATTCTCTTAATGCTTCGGCCATTTCACGGGCTAAGGCACCCATGTCCTGTTGATTAATCGGCTCGACCACATTGGCTTGACCAACTTCTTCTTCCTGGATATCATCCGATAAAGGCACCTCATGCCTCCTAGGCCTACCACGCCTATTACTAACACGTCCACATCTTGACATCCTAATAAAGGTAACAACAGGATTAGCACATTTTCAAACATGCCAAGGCTAACTCACTTACGTTCTAATACATTGGACAATTGTAAATCACTCCACATAGACATGTAATCACATAAACACATACAAATTTCCTTCCTAGATAATGACCGTCCCATGGTGTTGCTAGAGTTCCAGTTAGAAATATCAGTGATCAAGTGCTCTTCTAATAGGACTTCCGCAAACCCGTAGACTCAATCAACATCTTAGGAACTAAATTCCATATCCATATAATCACATAAGCATGTTATTACATAAGCATACAATACATGCTAACATCTTAATCAAGCGAGACAAACCCATTGTGGTACTAACCACTTCCCACGTACCCAAAGTATTCAAACCCGGTACGCACTAATACCAAGTTGTAACACCCCAAAATAATACAATAAAGATAACTCATATGCGGAATAAATATGAGAAACAACATACTTTCATATACCAGAGTTCACTGTTTAACAACCAGTTAAATGCCATGTAGGCTTACATCTTTCTAAGTCATTGCTTGGTTACACAAATTGAGTCTCGCTCATTACATGTTAAGCCTTTGGCTTTACAAATAACAAACATACACACATAAGACATAATTAAGAAGCGCTTGCTTCCCGAAAGTCCATCCATGCTATTGCCTTGGAGGTAACATCTCACCTGCACCTGAAAATGATATTCCCATATAGGATGAGCCAACAGCCCAATATCTAACAAAATATATGAGATTTAGCAAAGGTATAAATATCACGTGCATAAACAATACCGATACTAAAACATCCACAAGACCTGCATATTCATATGCCACTAAGACCAAACCTCATTTCCATTTTCCTTCAATTCATTTCAAGTTCATACATGCTACTCAATTCATGAGTTAAATTCATTATCTTTCAACAACCAAAATGAGACTACAACTCAATGGTTTTTCCAATTATGTAAAACACATATAAACACTTCAAATCTGCCATTTTACGGATATTTCGTCCGAAGGAATTGGCACCCATTTATATATAAAATTTCGGGTCTTTCACCCAGGACACTCTAGCCAACTTGTTTAAAATGGAGTCCATCCCTTTTCTCCTCCCAAACAAATAAACATATACAATGTATTTATAAACATAATCACATATGGAGTACATCCTCTTTCTCCTCCCAATAAACATACATATACAATATATTTATAAATATAATCACCTATAGAGTAAATCCCTTTTCTCCTCCCAGTAAACATACATATACAATGTATTTATAACATAGTCATATTCAATGACACCAACAATGGATTAGCATTAAATCGTCTAATCCTCATGCAATTTCTATAACAATCATAGCTATCATCCACTAATAGCCCAATACAATTATTTTTAAAGAGATGTTCAATCTCAAAATAAATATTTTATTCAAAACTTACATAGGTGAGATAATACATATCCAACATCACCATTTATAACTACAACCTTCCAATTTCACATTTTCAATGTTAATCCCAATTATTTATGCAAAATAATGATTTAATCAAAATTAGGGCAAAATCTCCCTCTTTCCAAATATCAACCCAAACACCAAAATCAACTATTTTGGCACAACATGATCATATATAGTCAAACCTCATACTCATTTACCTTATATTCATCAAAACCCTTCTTTTCATTTCACATCTAAATCCTAGATTTGTCCAAACCACAACCAAATCTCATCATCTATGCACAATAGCAAATAATTAAGCTAAAAACCATATTAGAGTGTAGAAAATCCCTACCTCAAGAAGAGAAGACGAGCAAAGCAAGGTTGAAGTCCAAAAATGACGAAACCTACTTTTACTTAGATCAATACGAAGCTCTTGAAGCCCTCTACCTTATTCTCAAAGACACTATGGTCAAGAACTCAATGGATTTAGATGAAATCTTAGAGAGAATGTGAGTTTTTAGAGGGAGAAGCTCAAGATCTGGAAATTTGGAGACTTTTAGAGAGAGAGAGAAAGTAGAAAATGAGCTGAAATGTCACTTTCATGATCTGATAAAGCGCAGTCTGCTCGAGCGTGGAAAGCCCCGCTCGAGCGTAAGACATAGACCTCCGCTCGAGTGAGAAATACGCCCTTCCAGTATTTTTGCAGACACAGTCCTCGCTCGAGCGCAAAAATGCCCGCTCGAGCGGAAGAGCCAAATTCTAGGCAACAAAGGCTTGCAAAAACAAGCAACCAACATGTTCCAAACACACAACTACAATCCAATAACTAACATTAAGGGGAAGACAAGGGAATCAAGACATGAACTACCATCCAAACCATATAAACCCGAGTCCGAAACACCACAAGAGACGGGTCAAAACCAGGGTCGCTATATGTTTGATAACCAATGGACTAGCAATAGTTCATATTTGTTTTGAGAGATAGGAATGAGATTAACCATGTAAAATTCTACAAATATCCTGTTGCATTACTATCAAATTTGGACTTATACCAACTAATTTGGGCTTCACCCCTGCTACACGGATCCGGGATCCCGGTTGTAGACACCCTATTTTGACCGGCCCTAAGACTTGGGTGTTTTCTTTTGATTACCCGATGATGACACTCGAATGTATTTCTCGTAATCCTCTCAAGAGAGATAAAATTTAAGCTTTAATCCCAACATTCACACATTTTTTGCCAAATTATTTTTCATCCAAAATTCACCAATCTCCGCTACCAAATTTCCTATAAATCAATCCCCACTTATCATCTGCTTTCATAATCATACCCCACCATCTCCACTCATTATCCACTTTCATAATCATACCCCACCATCCCCACTCATCATACACTTTCATAATCACTCCCCATCATCCTCAGTCACTAATTACATGCCACCATCTCTACTCACCACCCACTTTCCTAATTACACCCCATAATTCCCACTCACCATATACTTTCATAATCACATCCCACCATCTCCACTCACCATCTTTCACAATCATATCCCACCATCTAAACTCATCATCCATTTTTATAAATCACACACCACCATTATACATTGTCCCCATTAACTCCATTATCTTCCCAAACATGCTCCAATTTGTCTTCCACCATTGCCAACTTGCATTGGCTATATAATGAGAGCTCTAGTCTTGAATTTAAAAATGAATTTTGAATAAGAGAAGTATAGGGAAAGAATGCTAAAATTGTGTTAGAATTTGAAAGAAAAGAAAGTCTTAAAAACAAGAGAGTTATCTTGCTAAACTAGTGAAGTTACATAGCTCTTACATCTTATATTCCCTTGTCAAAACCACTCAAAATCTTAATCAAAGATAGAGTATTCTTACCAAGAAAAGAGTGATCATACCCTTATTCAAAACTGTCATTCCAAGCTCAAATTCTAGTTTCGAATTGAAGATTGAGAACACATTTCCCAAACTCGAGGGTGACCAAGAGAAAGTTTGGAAATCAAGAAGTTCAATCTTTCTTTGGAAGTTGAGCCACTTACATATTTCTTGTTTGTTCCTTTTTTTTTTGGTTTCGCAACAAGACAGGTTTTGCTCGGCCTAGTTGGCTGGCTGGCCTATTTGGTCGGTTGGTTAGCTTCTTTCAGACAAGATGACATAATCTCTCAATGATGACTAACTTTCGGTGGTTTCCAAGGTACATGAAGCTTTTTCTTTTGTTTATTTTATTTTAAGTGTTTTGTGAGGTTTTTATTTTGTTATAATATTCTCCCCATCCCTCTCTAATTTGGTTTGTTATTATTCTTTCAAGTGTTGTAATAATCCCCCTCACCGCTTCTTGCTATCCCATTCTTTTACTTACTTTGCTTATTTGTAAATAAGCATCATATTTCGTTTTTTGTTATATCCATACTTTGCATCCATGTTTTATGCATCTTGATTCGGCTAAGTTTGCATTTATGGATTTAATCAATTCCTATGTGATTATGTGTGCTACCTAATGTTCTTGAGATGATTCACATGTCATATCTTAGAAGCCGAATCTTTAGTTGCATCTCATAAGTGAATTACATTAGGATTTTGTATATAAGATCATGCATGTTTTACTAACTTTGTTTTGTAGCTTGTTTGCAAGACATCAAACATGTAAGTTGTTATGCTTTAGCATCCCGTTTGTGTGTGTTTTTCTTACTATGTTTAGCATTCTACCATGAGGCTATTTGCTTATGTGATATAACTCTATGAATGCCAGTGGATGGAGGTTGTGTCGCTTAATTTGGAATGATGTTGATTTTCATGTTTGTAAACTCAATTTATTTGGGTTGTACATCTTCAAAACTCTTTCAAAACTATATGAAATCAAGTTGTTCCAAAGTGGGCGACATAGTCTATACTTGAATGTTTCACATAGTAAATTTTAGGATTTATTAAATAATCCGAACATGAACATATAAAGTGTTACCCAAAAAGCAACCTAAGAGGGGGGGTGAATTAGGTTTCTACAAATTAAAATTAATAATACCCCAATAAAATTAACTACCAGTACAACAAATTATTAACAAGCACGATGATGAACTTAGCAAAGAAATGATTAAGCAAAATAACAATGAAATATAACTAACATACAAGGTAAATCAAATGATTAACACATGAATATTAGATAGCTATAGCAGTAGTAGGAAAGTAAAGAGATTAGGGAAGAGGAAACAAACAGATTTATAGTGGTTTGGCTTCAACCAAGCCTACATCCACTCCTCAAGCTTCACTTGAGATTTTTCACTATCTTCTAGCTTCACAGGGGTGCTAGCAACCTCTTTACAAATGGAGCAATCCTCCACGGATTTTACACAGACTTCACAAGCCCAAACCCTTGCAAATCTTAGGTGATTCATAATCACTCTCAAGATTTCAAGAACACAGTGTTTGCAACACTTTTACAAGATAAAATGGTATTTTTACTTTCAAAGAAAGCTTACATTAAATATCTTTCAAAGATAGATATATAAAATAAAGCTTTGATTTTTTTGTAAATCTCACACAGGAAAGATGAGCTTAATGCTATAAGGCTCAATATATAATTTCTGAGAGAAGATGTAAACAAAAATTGAAGAACACTTCTCAGAAAATTTTTCAAAGAATAGATATGAGTGATTATAGATCAAGTGACAATGCATATTCTATGCAAAATAAACAATCGAGATATGAAGTTTAAACAAAGGCATGGGTTAGCATGTTCTATGCAAGGTAATAAAGCATATTCTACACATGAAGTAAGACTAAAAGCATATTCTATGCGTGAATCATAATTGATGCAAGACGCGCATACAAGATACATATGTGTGAAATGCATATTCTATGCAAAAAGAGAGAACGAAGGCAAAATGAATAGAAGTGACATTCGATGGCATCTTCCGATTTACCTCTCGGAGGAAGTGCAATATGTTTAAAATAATATACCTCGTTCATGTTGACAAGTAATGAACATCACACGCTAAAAACACAGTTTTGAGCTTCTGTAGAGACAATCTGGACTCAATAGTGAACTCACCTTGCAACTCTTGGGAAACAAAGACACAAAACAGCATCAGGACTCAAAGGGAGGCCACTGGACATTGGCCAACCACAGATAGAGGTGCCTTGCCAGCCACCAATGTGCCTTGCTAGCTCCATACCGGCCACCGATGCCAATTCGGGACAAATTTGACTTTTCACCCTCAGGTCTTTAAATATAAGCCACTAGGGATCATTTCCTCGCAACCCCATGCCCGAAAATCCCATCTCTCTCTCTCTCTATGTGCTTATTCTCTCTAGATTCAATCTTTTTACGTGTTTTCCAACGCCCCACGCAAACTTTATTTGCTAAACCCTCTTAGCCCTCTTCACTTTGAACCGATTCGAATTTGATTTCGACACTTCTTTCCTCATTTCCACAATTCTAGGCTTGTTCCCCTCGAGTTTCTCTCGAGTTCTGTGCACTTTCCCTGGCTTTGACTTTTTCCTCCATTTTCTCTCTCCTAGGGTTGACTTTTCCCAAGTTTACCCTCTTTTCTTCATTTTTCATCCACTTTTCACCCATTCTTCAGATGGTGAATGGTTCACTACACGATGAGGCCCCTCTAGAGGTTTCCTATGTATTTCTACCTATTCCCAAGGCGGATGAGCCGGTCGTTGCTAACGTGGCTGGAGGTATTGAGGCTAACCTTGATGTGAAGTTCGAGTCTGAGCCTGTGCCAGAGCCACTACCAGTGAGAGTACAGCCATTCGATTCGGAGAGGTACCACCCCCGCATACATATCCTACCAGCTTGAGGCATCAGGCACTTCAACGACTTCATTCTCGATGTGCTGGAGGATCTCCGACTGAGGGAGCCAACTTCTCATCTATCATTTGTCGCAGTTGAGGTATGAGCTCTGTTTTTATGCATTCCTACCTGTCTTTACTCGCATTTCTTGCACTGCATTTTCTGATTGTACTTTCATCACTGCCATATCTAATTCATCTATTCTTTGCCATAGGGTGAGTCTCGTGCCTTTAGAGGGCACGGAGCTACTACCGCGCGAGACTAGTACTATGAGCACACATGTGGACAGGTGGTGGGACACCACCAACTCCTTCCACTTTTCCACTACTGGAGAGATAACGACCTACGACTTCGCCATGATCACGGGCTTAGACGTAAGGAGTGATTCGATCATGTTTGATATAGACATGGGGGAGTGGGAGGTGGCCTGGGTTGAGCTACTAGGAGCACGCCCACCCATATACTGGACAGCATGGTCAAATATACTTGGTTCACTGAGTAGTTTAGAGGGAGCGAGCCTGAGACAGTAAAGGAGATAGGGTAGTACGCTAGAGACTTTCTGATGTTCGTCTTCGGTACCACCTTGTTTTCGAACAGGTGGAACACCGTAGGCTTCTATCTGATGAGAGCTCTAGTGACCTTTCCTTGGATGCGCTTCTATGAACGGGGCGGAGCTAGCCTCGCCACCCTGTATAGATACATGAGCTCGACCTTTCGTATTAGCAGAGACTTTATTGAAGGCAACTGGCAAGACTGGGAGGTATGCGTCTCAGTTACCTCCTTGCACTTTACATCTTCTATGTTACATCTGTTCAACACCTGTACTTTCTGTTTTGCACTTTTTGCATCTATTCATACATTGTGCTTTCTGCTTTGCACTTTCTGTATCTATTCATATTGTATTTGATCACATATCATTGCATTTTCTCTGCATCTATAGGTGTATGCTTATTTTCCGACTTTGGCTCCGGAGCCCATTAAGGAGCTCCCACTGGCAGTCCCCTATTCACGAAGGTATGACGGCTGGCTCCAGCGTAGGACCCACGAGACCTTCACATTCTTCCGGCATTACTTCGACATTGTGGCTGCTCATGAGGTAACCCAAAGCACAGTCATTCTTACTTTGCAACTGTTCTGATTCACATTTAGCAACTGCCAACAACTAACAATCTGTACAACCTCTATTTGTAGATCATGTGGCAGCCATGGGCCATGATGCTGATCGGGATTCGGGACTAGTATGTCGAGGCCTGGGCCACTTCTCACTTCTGCATTCTACTCGAGGGCCTAGTTTGCCGAGCCTAGTTCTTGAGCGAGCGGTTCGTGCGCCAAACCGTGGGCCTGCCTGACTCGATCATTCCGATGGTGCTGCCAGAGTCCATGAGATCAGTAGACAACCTATCCATTGATGAGGTTACTCAGTTTATGGTGGGCCTAGATGCTAACTACTTCTGAGCAGAGGGTGACATGGAGGTGATGAGGCGAGAGCTCCTGCTGCGAGAAAGGCACCTAGAGTGACCAGGGCGACCAGGGCTTGTGCTTTCCCGGTGAGGCAGAGAATCGGCTAGCCAGAGCTTTTTACTACGCTGACATGTTGGCAACATACCAAGGATGCTTACCTGGTCTTGATTAAGCCTGCAGTAGCTGGGCACGAGCTTGTTAGGGTTAGAGGCCTGACTAAGGTATGGACCACTCTTTACCACTTGCACCCCATATTTCATTTCAGCTATATTCACTACGAACACTGATAATCCAAATGTATTTGTAGGCATCCATCGTGTACACAGGGAGTGCTCTTAAGCTGATAGCCTCCTTGATGGGTATGGTACAGATGAGGGAGACGCTGCTTGGCCTTCATGGCATCTGGTAATTTCTTCAGTTTGCACTTTATGCTATCAAATTTCCACTGATGCACTATCATTTCAACCGTACACTTCCCAAACTGCATTGATACACTACATTGGCACAATGCGTTCACACTGTACTTACACACTGTATCTGACTTCAGCATACACTTATACATTACACGCTTGCATCTAATACACATATTGAAACTGATATGTGACAACTATCCTTTTCAGATCCCACTCATACCGATGGCTCCGGTGGCAGCAGCGCCAGCAGCGTCAGTACCTCCTCTAGTAGCAGGGAGGAGAGGTAGAGACAGGAGTACCCGAGCCCGGAGCAGTCCTCCGAAGCCCATCTTAAGGGACAACGATGCTGAGACCAGTGGATCAGAGGAGGTAGCAATTCAGCACTACGGGTCGTTTGAGAGCGGAGATGATGACGGGACTCGGGTTCCGAGAGTGAGGGCAACGATGTTGAGGAAGGGTCTGGAGCAGAGAGTAGAGACGATGTCGGCTCTGGTTCGGCCAGAGGCGATTCAAACAAAGAAGCAGATGGAGATAGTGCCCTAGAGTCCTCTCCTCCGAGGAAGATGATGAAGAGGGCCTCTCGGGCATAAGGCTACTAGCGCTGATTTTTTTTATTTTTATTTTTTTGTACTTTTTTTCGTAGTTTCTTTTTGTTGGTAGCATTAGCACATTGTATAGCTTTAGAAAGTTTTATTTACTTCAAAACTTGTACTCCTCTTTTGTAAAAAACCATGATCGAAATAAAACCTCGCAGTTTTTATGAAAAGTGTGTTGTTACTTTTGCATCATGAGCACTATATATGCATGAAATGGACATGGAATCAAAACGGCCAAGAGCACTTGATTGAAACAAAATGCTTAATTGGGTAACAAACCGACCAACAACCGAAATACAAAATGCAACATACAACTTGATAAACAACACAACAACAACTCGATAAACAAAACAACTCAAATACAACTCAGCAAACTTGCTAAAACTAAAAAGACTCAAAACAAGACCTTAAAACACACAAAGGATAGAACAAAACACATGCTTTTAGCATTGTTCATCACAAAGGTGGACAACAGGCCTGAGAGGAAGGCTACCAGCCAGAACAAGAGTTTGCCAGCCACCTGTCGGCCACAAGAAATGGCCTACTGGCCACCAATATGCAAAACCTCCAAATTGTTGACAACTGGTTTCCACTCACTGCCTTATCTTCTACAAAAGGTTGAATTTCTGGAATTCTTCATTTCAGCTGCAAATTCTTCACAAATGGAGCCATTTTTCGCCGAAAGACTCTCAGATTGGATAGCGACTTTGGACAGCTCGAAAAAGGTAAATTTCTGGGGTTTTGGCATAAATGCCCTTTTTCCATTAAGCCCAACTCCACTTTGGTTTCCATTCCTTCATGCCACGACTAGATGCTGGAACCCGATTACACATGTCTTTAACGTCGGGGGACAAAAAATGTGTCTAACAATTGAAGAATTTTAGACGTTAATGGAATCCCAGTGCGATGAGAAAATCATGCCTTAGCCCTGTTTTGGCCACGCCTAAGCTTTGGGGTGAATATGTGGGCTCACTCTGCATGAGGCTCGATCTTTGGCCCACAATGAAGAGTTAGACATTCCTAGTTTGATTCATCAATTTTCTGATGCCGGTGACTGATGTGACCTCCTCTAGCGGGGTTTTTGGCAGCATGCCCTCTGCTTATGTATGCTGGCCCATTTTCTTCTCGCCCCAAGTTTCGGCAAGTCCAGCATTTGCTTGATCGAAGTGGCGCAAGGCCTGAAAGAAGACAAGAGCTGCATTGGTTTGGCACTAGCTGAGAATTTTAATGGACTTAGATGCCTTCCACTGGCAAGAGACTACGAGATTTGTAAGGAGTCCACTACTTCTTCAAGTAATGTTTCCCATCCTTTCTCATATGTGTTTCTTACATAGTAGGCACTCATGCTCTGTTTTTCTCTCAAAGCCCTTTTCTCACTTTTCTCTCAACATACATCTCTCTATTCTTTAATCTCTCTTTTCTTTCATCCCTTCCCAGGTGTGGCTTATGGATAAGCTAAAGGTAGTGGACTCTTGCCCTGAGTACTCTACTTGTGGTTATTTCCTCTGCCATTGACTAGTGGATTTCCCAAATAAAGGGTGGTGGTGCGAATGGATGTGCAGCAGGTCTGCTGCTGACATAGTCTGGTGTTGCCCCTGGCTTAAGCTGACCGAAATGAGTTACAACATGGCTTGACAGTCTGGTATTCAGTTGATCAGCCTCACACACTGTGTGTTCTACTTCCCCTTCTGGTTCAAACGTCAGTTTGGACATGATTAGACCTGCCCAGAAGAGGGGGTAGAGTACCCAATTTCATTCCCTATCCAAGGTTCACGCTTGGCTAGGTACCTCACTACTTAGAGAATAAGGGAGCTTCTGGCCCCTGCCCCTAGTTTTAGTTGTGCCCTTTCTAGCAAGTGCCTGGCTTGGCTCGAGGATGAGGCACAAACTGGGCCCACTTTGGCTTTAGAAGCTTCCACAAGCACGAGCGGGGGACGCAGGAACACCCGACTCATCTATGCCCCTAGTTTATTGCTTTGATCTTTCATTTCAAGTTTTCGATGTAATAAAAGTAACTTTGATTTGTATCAGAGAGTTGGAGAACTTTAAATTGAAATCAATGAAATTAAAGTTGTGAGCACTGAAAATTTTTCTTTTGGTCCAAAAATGGCCTAAATTGTAAAAGGTAAAATTTGAACAAAAATCAACTTTTATTAAAACTTTCCAAAACCATTTTCGAAGAGGATCACCACTTGACATGCATGGAATTAGTCCTCAAGATGTACAACCCCGAATCTAAAGATCATAATTGCCCCTTGTTTGAACACCACTACTCGGCATTGTAACCAACTCTTCTCTCAGTAAAGATCACAATCGAACCCTCAGGTAAAGAATAGACAAAGATGACCTGATCAAACACATGGACAGGACAATTGAGTTGGAGGTGTTTACGGCTGAACTTCAGGATGAAGTTGCCTATGTATCCCGAAGATAGGAATCAGGCTTACGTAGTTCGGTTTGGGTTCACTCGAGTATTAACTCTCTCCTTTTACGCTCTAACTTCTGCCAAGGCTGCCCTTTACGGTTTTCAACCTTGCGAGCTTAGTTTTTCTTTATTTCTAAGTTTTTGTACTCTAACTTTTGCCTAGGTCGCCCTTTCAATTTTTCGGCCTAGCGAGTCTCTCAGGGATAATATTTCTTCAACTTGTCCATGTTGATCGGTTGGGAAAATTCTAGGCCATCCAGGTCCATGAGAATAACAGCTCCACCTGACCAGATAGTTTTGATAATGAAAGGACCAGTCCAATTGGGTCTGAACTTGACCCTAGAATCATGGATAGGAGCTCGGTTGTCTTTCAGCACCAAATCCCCCTCTTTGAGATTCCGGGACTTAACCTTCTTGTTAAAAGCCCTAGCAATCCTGCGTTGATAGCCCTTAACATGGTACAATGCTTTTAGCCTTCTCTTATCAAACAGTATCAGTTCTTTAAACCTGCTCTGCTGCTAGTTTGCCTCTATTATTTGACACTCAGCCATAACTCGCAGTGACGGGACTTCTATTTCGATTGGTAGAACAGCTTCCATCCCATAGACAAAAGAATAAGGAGTTGCCCTTGTAGATGTCCAGATTGAAGTTCTATAGCCCCATAGTGCAAACAGCAATTTGTCTGGCCAGTCTCTATAGGTCTCAATCATCTTTTGCAAAATATGCTTGATGTTCTAGTTGGCGGCCTCAACAACTCCGTTGGTTTGAGGCTGGTATGTAAATGACTTATGGAAAGCCACGTTGTATTTCTCCAACAAGTCTATCACTTCTTTCTTGACATGGGAGCCATTATCTTATATGATCTCTTTTAGGACTCCGTACTGGCAAATGATGTTGTTTCTGATTAACTTAGCCACATGCACTACTTTCAACACTGCGTAGGACTGACCTTCCACCCACTTTGTATAGTAGTCAATTGCCACCAAAATGTACTCATGCCTATTCGACCCATTTGGTGTGACTTCCCTAATGATGTCAATTTCCCAAACTTAGAAAGGCCAGGGTGAAGTCATGTTGTACAGTTTTGACGGCAGAATATTCATGCGATTTGCATGAATTTGACATTTGTGGCATCGCCGAATAAATCCAATACAATCCTCCTCCATAGTGGACCAATAATAACCTTGCTTGAGAATCTTTCGGGCAAACATCACTCCATTCATGTGCGCCCTGCACTCTTTCCCATTGATAGCCTCCATCAGGCCCTTTGACTTCTCTTCTTCGATGCACAACTTGTGCATTCCCAAATGACGTCTCTTGTACAATTTACCTCCGCAGATGATAAATTGAACATCCATCCACCGTATTGCCCTCTTGTCTTTGGTATTTGTCCCTGGTGGATAAATCTCCTTTTCAAAGAAGTTCCAAATATCATGATACCTGGGTTTTTGTCTTGCATTTCATCTATTGCGGCGATAGTCTCATAGGCCGGCGTGTATCTCTGCTCAATAATGATCGGACGCATCCGGACTTTGAGCGAGAACTCTATCATAGAAGATAGAGTTGATAAGGCATCAGCGAACCTGTTGTTCTCTCTCAGTAGGTGCATGAAAGTCAGCTTTCCAAACCTAGGAATCAAAACATCTAGGGTCTGATGATAAGCCTTCATCTTTTCTTCCTTGACTTTCCAGTCTCCGTTTGCTTGCGAAACAACTAGGTTTAAGTCCCTGATAACATCCAACCTTTTTGCCCCTAGTTCCAGGGCGGCTTCTAAACCAGCGATACACACTTCATATTCTACTTCATTGTTGGAGACCTTGAACAGAAGTTTGAAGGCCAAAGGTATATGGGAATTGTCGGGTGCTATCAACAACACACCTATCCCATTACCATATTGATTGGATGCTCTGTCAAAGTACATTGTCTAAGTCTCCTCCTTGACTTGCAGAATAGCTTCATCTGGGAAAAGGTATTCTACCGCTTCATCCCCTTTTACCGGGTGATCTACCAAGAATTCCGCTACCACTCTCCCCTTGACCGACTTGCGAGTAACATACTTGAGATCAAATTCGGAGAGGAAAAGCAACCAATGGGCTAGCCTACCCGTAAGTGCTGGTTTCTCAAAGAGATATTTGATGGGATCTAATCTCGAAACTAGAATTACGAAGTGAGCTAACAAGTAGTGCCTCAACTTCCTAGTAGCCCATACCAAGGCTAAGCAAGCTTTCTCCAAAGAAGTGTGGCGTGTCTCATAATCCAGTATTTTCTTGCTCAAATAGTAGATGGCTTTCTCCACCCTAAGCAAGCATGCATCCCATTGTGGTGTCTGTTACTGACAGATATAGAATCAAAGGCTTCCCCGGCTCTGGCGGCAACAACATGGGCGGATTCTGAAGATATTGCTTGATCTACTCAAAAGCGAATTGACATCGATCATCCCATTGGAATTTCTTTCCTTTCTTCAGGAGACCAAATAGTGGTTCACGAGTCAAGGTTAATTTGGAAATAAACCGTCTTATGAATTACATTTTACCCAAAAAGACGCACACCTCCTTTTCAGTCCTTGGTGGTGGCATTTCTAAGATGGCCTTGATTTTGGAAGGATCTACCTCAATGCCCCTCTGTGTGATCAAAAAGCCCAGCATTTTCCCTGCTGTTACGCCGAAAGTACATTTCTGCAGGTTCAACCTTAGTCTATATTCTCTAATCCGTTAAAAGAATTTCTTCAAGGTGGTGTAATGGCCCTCTCTTTTTTTGGACTTAACAATCATGTCGTCTACATACACCTCGACCTCTTTGTGGATCATATCATGCAGAATAGTGGTTGCAGCCCTTTGATAAATAGCCCCGGCATTATTTAACCCAAATGGCATCACCCTGTAACAATAGGTACCCCACGGTGTATTGAAGGCGGTTTTCTCTCTGTCCTTAGGCACTATTAGAATCTGGTTATACTTGAAAAATCCATCCATGAAGGAGAGCAATGCATGGCACGTAGTGAAATCCACCAATTCATCGATGTGCGGTAGGGAAAAATCATCCTTCGGACTAGCCTTATTCAGATCCTTGAAGTCGACACAGACCCTGATTCTGCCATCCTTCTTTGGGACTAGAACAATGTTGGCCAACCAAGTTAGATACTTAGACACAAGCAAGAACCCTACCTCAATCTGTTTGGTAACTTCTTCCTTAATTTTCAAAGCCTAATCCGGACGTATTCTTCGTGACTTTTGCTTGACAGGTCAGGCCTCGGGGTCAAGAGGGATCTGATGCTATACAATCTCAGGATCGATTCCAAGCATGTCTTCGTAGGACCAGGCAAAAACTTCTTTGAATAATAAAGCGACTAGGCGCTCGCTCTGAAAACAACGTGGACCCAATTTGGACCAAACACGGATCCTTCTCAGTACCCATACTAAAAGCAATGATTTCATCAGCAAGGGGTTTTGCAAACCTCTCCTCTTCTTAATTAATCAAATTTTTCAAAACCAAAGGAATTCCTTCCTCTTTGGTTTCATTAAAATTTTGAAAATCTTGACCAATGCAATAAATAAGCGGCACAGAGAAATACTCAGAATCAGCAACAACATTCTCATTCATAAAGTCCAGCTCATCCAGCTCTTCGGTTACAACCGACGCAAAAGAAAAAGAGGACCTGAACAAGACCTTGGTATCTAGGTTATCATCCCCAAGAATATTGGACTCAAACTCAGAAGAACCGGAATCTGATTCTGACTCCACAGACTTTGTGGAATCAGATTCTGGCTCACTACCCGACTCAGAACCACTAGACAGGTAGCCGTTCTCCAGTTGCTAGATAAGAGATGGTGCTTTAGATGCATCTAAAATGCTGCTAGATGGGTTCAAACCCAGTTGGTCCCCGATCATGGAGACGATAAGGTCATCCCCTAAGCTCTCTGAGCCGACCGGAGGATCTAAAAGAAGACATGTCAGTGCTGCTCCTACTCCGAGCTCGCTGTTGTCCGAGCCACTTTCTATGTTCTGTTTAACTTCAGCAGTTCGTTTAGCCTTCTCCTCAGCATCACTTTCTTGTAACTGCAGGTCAAAGAAGACTTCGAAGCCAGGAACACGCTGCTTGGCAAAATTCAACCAGGGCTTAGGAAAGTCGCAAAATGGGAAGTCTTCTCCCTCCTAAACAAAGTGACCATTCAGCGTTCCCGAGATAGGCCTGTGAACGAGCTCATAGTGTTTCCCATCCTGCTTTGCTCTAGCTCTGCCTGCCATTTCTTCTCTTTTCCTGACTTAATCCTTTTTAGTGGGCATATAGCCAAGACCAAAGGCATGTGGATTATGCGGCATATCAGCCAATGTTGTGACGCCTTTTCAGCCACTTCTTCCAAGTCCCATTCCTGGCACGTGTTGGAGTTTGTTCATGAAATAGACTGATTGGGCACTGACATACATGCCCTCATTAGCTACCAGGATGTTCTGCACCACTTGGGCCTCGGCTAGAGTAAACCCTGAAAGGAATACATCCTCCTCACCTTGAACAACCTCCAACATCAGAGTAGTTACCTCTAGCGAAGGATGTATGGACGAATTCCTGAACACAATAGCCACTCCCTTCCCATGAGGGTATTTCAGCATTTGGTGGAGGGTAGAGGAGACCACTTTCACCAGGTGTAGCCAGGGCCTTCCTAGCAGTAAGTTGAAAGTGGCTGGCACATCTAGGACATAGA
This sequence comes from Camellia lanceoleosa, assembly GCA_025200525.1. Lineage (NCBI taxonomy): Eukaryota > Viridiplantae > Streptophyta > Magnoliopsida > Ericales > Theaceae > Camellia > Camellia lanceoleosa. Next base: position 89,110,408 of record CM045758.1, on the reverse strand, counting down.
ACTCAACATCCTGTTGTGTTGGGCCTACCTGAACTCGGATTTATACTGTGCCCATTACCTCCCTACTTGTGTTATCATATGCCCCAATCACTTGGGTTGTGGGCACGAAATCTGCTGGTTTCAGACCAATGGCATAAGCTATACGAGACGGACAGACATTAATAGTTGACCCAATATCAACCAACACCACTAGCACCCACTTTTCTTTGCACTCAACAGATATGTACAGAGGTTTGTTGTGTGCTGAGCCTTCCGACAGCAGTTCTTTCTCGAAAAAGGTCAGGGTTGGGCTAGCACCACTTGGGAAAACTAATCCCGCAAGCTGTTGGGGGTGGTGTTAATGGACAGTTTGGCTTTGTCCATTTGCTAATAATACAACCTATTGATGCACTCAAGAAGCCATAAGGAGACCCCATATTGAAATATCAGCTTGGATTTTCTTCAGTTGCTTCAACACTGCCTCTTCTTCCAACTATTTCTCTTTCTACTTCTTAACGTCTCTATCTTTCCAAGAGGCCTTAGCTTGGTCTAAATGTGGTGGCTTGAAATACTGCCCACTTCTAGTTATGTGATCAATCTCTTCTACATACCATGTCTTGTTTGGAAAGGACTTATCCCAGTCTTCATCGGTGTGGGCCAGATGTAGATCATCATCCTCCCACCATACACCTTTGGCAACTAACAAACAATTGTCCGGCTCTGTTTTTGTCACACCCCTACCCAGCCCCTATAAGTTTGGGCATGACTTAAGCAGAAACAGACAGAATAACCTGTATGGTATAACATTGGGGCCTGAACGGAAGCATTAAATTTAAAACGACATCTAGAAATATCCATTGAGCAACTAACAACAAGCCAGGACCATCTTAACATTGAACATAAAGTAACATGCACACAAAATGAGGTTACATAAACATTTACAATCCAGCCCAGGTTTTAGGCATACAAAACAATAAATACATAACCCTGACCAGCGATGTGGATACCAAAAATTACATTTGCGAAGAAAACTGATCTAATATGTAAGGGTTTCCTCCAGTGCCTGGTTATCCTTAGGCTGACAAAAATGCATGAAGTGTGCTAGATCGGCTCCTCAAGCTGGTTCCTACAGAATCAAACAAAACTACAGAATGAGACAAGCTCAGTGAATAGTAGTGCGTAATAATAAAATCACCATGTACAGTAGTATATGTATCAAAACCAAAAACCGAGATAACAGATTGGCCTATTAGCCCAGATAGCCTTGCGGCACAGATAGCCTTTCGGCCCAGTAGCCTTATGGCACAGTAGCCTTACGCAGATAGTCTTCGACTCGCAGATAGTCTTCGACTCGAGTAGCCTTGCGGCACGGATAGTCTTCGACTCGGTAGCCTTGCGGCATAGATAGTCTTTTCGACTCGGTAGCCTGCGACGCAGATAGTCTTCGACTCGTGTTTGATTCCACTCAACACATAAGTTATGATCTTATCTTACAGAAAATTGATACATAAATATATGTAAAATGCACTAGTACTCACAGTGTTGTGGTGGCGTATGAGTTCCTCCTGGAGTGTGCCCTACACACAACATAACTAATAAATTAGTATTCTTTTCCTTTAAAATCGATTCACATGCCTCCACACTTTTATAAAGTCATAATCTCTTAAGACCCATCAGAAAAGAATATTCTAATAACACCAAAGAGTCAAACACAAAAAAACTGAACAAAACATATTTTCTTGCTGAAACAGTCCTCCGCTCGAGCGTAGCTTTGTCCGCTCGAGCGGACAAGTAATCTTGCCAAAATATCTTGAATGGTCGATTTTTACGCTCGAGCGTACATATCCCCTTCGGCAGACGGGGTAACTTTCGAGCTGCTGGAAGGTGTATTTTCCCGCTCGGCCGCCTGACCCACCCTCGAGCGGACGTCGACCCAAATTCAGGCGGCCGATATTCAAGCCAAAATTCATGATTCAAACTCAATTTTTATGAAATCAAGGGTCAAATTCAAGCAATACATTCACCTAACAACACCAAAACATAAATTAAAGCTTAATCACATCAAGTTAGGCCAAATTAGAGGCTTTAACAAGTCACTAATTCCACAAATCCCATCCAATGTTCCAAGTATATTCAAGTTCTACAAATTCAACAAACATAGCACATGGTAGTAACATATTGGCATGGATTAATGCTATAGAAACAAAGATTGATGTCCAAAGTGTCAAGGCACCAAATCAATAAGAAACCCTAATGGATCAAACATAGATCATCCATGAACCAACACAAGCATGAGATGAAATTCTAGAGAAGTTAAACTAGAAATTTGGTTACCTTAACCTCAATCTCCCAATCCTACTAATGGATGAGCTTCTTTGGTGAGTCAAAGTTATTTTCCCCCAATTCTTCCCCTTCAACTCTCACGTTCTTCTCTTTCTTTCTTTCTCAAAGTAAGCCACGTTTTTGATCTCAACTCAACAAGTCTTAGATAGATATACAAGGTATATATATATAAGGGCATAAAAGACAAAAATCAATCGCTTTAGGGTGCCGAAATAAAAATTTCACAGAAAATCCCCTTATAGCTTAAAAATCATGTAGATTCCAAATATCAAATCAATTTCTGCAAATTAAATCTCTACGATGCTCAATTTCCATTTTAAGTGATTCAAGTGTACAGAATCGTTCTAATCCAACAGATAGAAACTCATATTCCCAAGTTCCATGCTCTTTTACTATATTTTCACATAGATTTCCACAATAACATTCAAAGACACAGAACAGGAGATTATAAAGACAGCAGAATCAGATATGAGGGTCGGGGTATTACACTCTCCCCCCTTATTTAAGTTTGGTCCTCCAAACTTGCTTTTACCTTAGGACAAAAACAGATACGGATATTGATTTTGCATTTCATCCTCTTTTTCCCAGTTGCCTCGGTTAGTAGTGCTCTTGCCACTCCACTTTTACCATTGGAATTTCGGTTAGAATGCTGTTTCACGACGATCGAGTCGGAGCGGTTTTTCTTCATATGTTAACTGTCGGTTAGCTCAATCGATGATAGTCAATAATATGGGATGGATCTGGAAGGTACTCTCGCATAGAAACATGAAATACATTATGAACTGACTCGAGATGTGGCGGAAGGGCGACTCGGTAAGCCTCTTGTCCCAATTTTCTGTAAAATCTGAAAGGGACCGACATATCGGTGTTAGCTTACCCTTCTTTCCAAATCTTGGGTGGCCTTTCATTGGGGTGGCTTTCACAAAGACATGACTGTTTTCATCAAATTCCAAATTCGCCGTCGATTATCTGCGTAACTCTTACACTTTGCTTTGAGATTTTGACCTTTCTCGAATAATCTTCACTTTCTCAGTAGTTAATTGAACAATCTCTGGCCCTAACAAAGGCCTATCTCCTACCTCGGCCGACACCTTTGGTGGCGACCACGGTCTCCCATACAGGGCTTCATAAGGTGCCATTTGAATACTCGAATGGTGGCTATTATTATACGCGAATTCAATCAAGGGTAGATGAGTCTCCCAGCTCTCTTGAAAATCCAGAACACACATTCAAAGCATATCTTCTAACGTCTGAATCGTCCTTTCGGACTGTCCATCGGTTTGAGGATGGAAAGCTGTACTGAACTTCAATTCTGTACCCATTGCATTCTGTAGACTCTGCCAAAACCGTGACACAAATTTTGGATCTCTGTCCGACACAATTGAAACCGGGACTCCGTGAAGCCTTACAATTTCATCTATATAGAGCAAGGCAAGTTTGTCGGCGTTATATTGGGTCTTCACCGGCAAGAAATGAGCGGATTTGGTTAATCGGTCAACAATAACCCATATCGAATTCATACCTCGAGGCGTCCGTGGTAGTCCCACTACAAAATCCATCGTTAGGTGTTCCCATTTCCACTCCGGAACTGGAAGGGGTTGTAGCAACCTGGGTTTCGATGTTCTACTTTAACTTAGCCTTTGCAAACATTTAGATACAAACTCTGCAATCTCCCTCTTCATATTTGGCCACCAGAAATGTTGTTTCAAATCTTGGTACATTTTGGTACTTCCTGGATGTATTGAGACTTTCGAGGCATGTGCTTCTTTCATCAACTTCCGTTTAAGTTCTTCCACATTAGGGACACACACCCGACTCTGAAATTTAAGCACGGAATCGGTCAAAGTAAATCCCAGTTTCGGTTTTGTCTCCACTTCACTACATATTTTCTTGAGGGCGTCGTCCTCCATTTGACGTATCTTGATCTCCTCTAGTAATGCCGGTTGAGCCATCATTGCCGCTATTGTTGCTCTTTGCCCAGGTAATATTAAGTCAATTTCCATCTTATTCAGATCCCCTATCAACTCTTTACTTTCTGGCAATAGACTCGCCAGTATTCCCATATTTTTCCGACTGAGTGCATCTGCTACCGTGTTAGCTTTGCCAGGATGGTAGTGAAGCTGCAAATCATAGTCTTTAATAAGTTCTAGCCACCGCCGTTGGCGCATATTCAACTCCTTTTGGGTGAAGAGGTATTTGAGGCTTTTATGATCAGTATAAATATCACAAGAAGTCCCATACAGATAATGTCGCCAAATCTTTAACGCAAAGACAACTGCTGCTAATTCAAGGTCATGTGTGGGATAACTTTTCTCATGGGGTTTAAGCTGGCGAGAGGCGTAGGCGATAACTCTTCCGTTCTGCATAAGAACACAACCCAGTCCCTTATGTGAAGCGTCACTGTAAATTACAAATCCCTCGTTACCAGATGGTAATGCAAGAATCGGGGCGGTAGTTAACTTCGTTTTTAATTCCCGGAAAGCAAATTCTCTCTGTTCAGTCCATTCAAATGCAATGCCCTTCTTCGTTAGCTGCGTAAGTGGTACAGCAATCTTAGAAAAGTCTTGGACAAATCTCCGATAATAACTGCTAGTCCCATAAAACTGCGCGCCGATTACATTAGTCGGGGTTGGCGGTTTACAATTGCCTCAATCTTACTTGGATCATGAAACTCCTTCTTTAGTTATGACATGTCCCAAAAATGCCACTTCATGCGACCAAAATTCACACTTCTTCGGTTTTGCGTCTGACTTCTTTTCTCGGAGAGTTTGGAGGATTCGGCGAAGATGATTCTCATGAGCTTCTCAGTCCCGAATAAATAAGGATGCCATCTATAAAGACCACTACAAACTCATCGAGATAAGGTTTGAAGACTTCGGTTCATCGATCCATAAATCTTTTGATGCGTTTGTAACCCCAAAGGCATAACCAAAAATTCATAATGACCGTGGCGGTCCGGGAAGGCATCTTCTCGACATCTTGGCTTTGACTTTCAATTGATGATACGGATCGCAAATCAATCTTAGAGAAAACTGCGCCCTTATGGCGATCAAATAAATCATCAATTCTCATAAAGGATACTTGTTTTTGATCGTTACTTTATTAAGCTCCGGTAATCTATGCATAAGCGAAGTGTCCCGTCTTTCTTCTTCACAAAGCAGGTGGTGCACCAAGGAGAGACACTCGGACGAATAAACCCTTTATCGATAAATCTTGAAGTGACCCTTCAATTCCTTCATTTAACTAAAGCCATTCGTCGGAGTTTTAGAGATGGGTTGAGTTCCAGGTAATACATCAATTGTGAACTCTATTTCACGGTCCACTAACTCTCCCGGCAGTTCCTTTGGGAAGACATCCGGAAAGTCACAAACGACCGGAATCGCCTCAATATTTTCGTTCTCTACTGGGCCTCCCAGAACATTACACAAATACCCCTGACATCCTTTTTGAATCAATTTGTAAGCCTTAGCTGCAGAGATCACATACGGTGGTGATGTCACTTCCTGACCCTGGAAAATAGTTTCTAACTGACCCGGAAGGTGGAATTTAATTTGTTTCATTAGGCAATCTATGGTAGCCCCGTATTCTCCCAACCAATCCATCCCCAAAATAATATCAAATGAAGTCATATCAAGTGGGACTAAATTAGCATATACACGAGCATTTCCAATGAGAATTTCACAAGTAGGATAGACAGAAGTACAGATCAAGGAAGTCCCCATAGGCGATGTAACACGCAACACATAGGCTAATTCTATTTCAGGTTTATCTAAGTTCTTTGCAAATTGCTTTGACACAAAAGAGCAGGTAGAGCCAGAATCAAACAAAACATAAGCAGAGTGGCCATAAGCGTAAATGTACCTAACACCCTTTGTTGTTGCATTACGTATATCTCCGGAACCAACGCATAAATACCCTACCTTGCTTCATGGTATCCTTGTTGTTATTTGGTTTGACAGTTGATTTGGCACTAGAGTCGGTGTAGACCCAAATTTGAACTTGTAGCGGCCTTACTACCGGGTTGTTGATTCCTTTGTGGGCATCCTAATCAAATGTCCTATTTTTCCACACGGAAACAAGCTCCGGTCGGCCGTGACAAACCCCGATGTTTCAACCCACATTACTAACACTCGAGTCGAATTCGAGAAGTTGTCTTGGTGAAGTTTCCGATTACGCTTTTTATTTGGTGTAGTGGTTGATCCCTTAGACCATTAGTATTTTGCCTCTTCCCTTTCCATTAATCCGAGTCGAGTAGCCAAATTTCCTTCTGCGATGATGACCGCTCCAAGACATCAACGTCGTCGGTAACTTCAACACATTGATCCGATCTGAATGGCATTCCGTAATCCTCCTCGAATTTCCGCCTTTTTGTACTCTGTGTCTACCATGTGAGGTGCAAACCGAGCTAGTTCTATAAGCCGGGCTTCATACTCATTTCTGTTTTGTTTCCTTGTCTCAACGTTTCAAACTTCGATTACTTTCTTGTCTCGCATGCTTTAAGGAAAATATTTGTCATAGAATAACACCAAGAACTGTCCCAAGTCAACTCGGGATGCATTGTTACGTAAGCATCCACCACCTCGTGCCTCTTCTTCAAGCGTGAAAGCGGCAAAATGTACTTCGAACTTGGTACAAGGAAGACTTGAATAATTTCTCTATCCCTAGTACCCATGCCTCCGCCTTCATTGGTTCAATTCCTCCTTTGAACGAAGGTGGTTTCATCTTTTTAAACTCCCGTGTAAGTGTGATGGTACGGTCCTCAGCGTGAATATCTTGCATTATAGGTGGGGGTACTGGCGGGGGTGGTGGTTGAGGTTGTTATTCTTTATTCTTTGTTGTTGTCGTAGAGTTTCAGCCATATCTCTCATCATTCTTTCCATCCTATCCAACCGTACCGAGGTAGCATCTTCTGGCTCATCGGCCCTTGTTCTCACCATAGTCTACAAAACAAATCATTATACCACACACAAAGGTGTACAAGGAAGTCAAATTGTTAGCATTAGGGTTAGCAGAAATCATATCACGTTGCTATCATTCCTACCTTCCTGTATGATGCCTACTACACTAGACACCCTAACGCTCAATGGATCAGTGTGTGAGATAGCAACTCGTGCTCTGATACCACTTGTCACACCCCTACCCAGCCCCTATAAGTTTGGGCATGACTTAAGCAGAAACAGACAGAATAACCTGTATGGTATAACATTGGGGCCTGAACGGAAGCATTAAATTTAAAACGACATCTAGAAATATCCATTGAGCAACTAACAACAAGCCAGGACCATCTTAACATTGAACATAAAGTAACATGCACACAAAATGAGGTTACATAAACATTTACAATCCAGCCCAGGTTTTAGGCATACAAAACAATAAATACATAACCCTGACCAGCGATGTGGATACCAAAAATTACATTTGCGAAGAAAACTGATCTAATATGTAAGGGTTTCCTCCAGTGCCTGGTTATCCTTAGGCTGACAAAAATGCATGAAGTGTGCTAGATCGGCTCCTCAAGCTGGTTCCTACAGAATCAAACAAAACTGAGAATGAGACAAGCTCGATGAATAGTAGTGCGTAATAATAAAATCACCATATGCGATAGTATATGTATCAAAACCAAAAACCGAGATATGATTGGCCTATTAGCCTAGATAGCCTTGCGGCCAGATAGCCTTCGGCCCGGTAGCCTAGTGAGTAGCCTTGCGGCACAGATAGTCTTTCGACTCAGGTAGCCTTGCGGCACAGCTAGTCCTTCGACTCGGGTAGCCTTCTTGGCCTGAGATAGTCTTCGACTCGGTTTCAACACATAAGTTATGATCTTATCTTACAGAAAACTGATACATAAATATATGTAAAATGCACTAGTACTCACAGTGTTGTGGTGGCGTATGAGTTCCTTCTGGAGTGTGCCCTACACACAACATAACTAATAAATTAGTATTCTTTTCCTTTAAAATCGATTCACATGCCTCCACACTTTTATAAAGTCATAATCTCTTAAGACCCATCAGAAAAGAATATTCTAATAACACCAAAGAGTCAAATACAAAAAAACTGAACAAAACATATTTTCTTCTTTGAAAGCAGGTCCTCCGCTCGGGCGTAGCTTTTTCCGCTCGGCGACGATCAGTATCTTGCCAATATACTGCATGCTCGATTTTTACGCTCGAGCGTACGTATCCCCTTCGGCGGACGGGGTAACTTCTGGCCTGGAAGGTGTATTTTCCGCTCGGCGGCTGACCCGCTTCGGCGAGACGTCGACCCAAAGGCGGTCAGATATTCAAGCCAAAATTCATGATTCAAACTCAATTTTTATGAAATCAAGGGTCAAATTCAAGCAATACATTCACCTAACAACACCAAAACATAAATTAAAGCTTAATCACATCAAGTTAGGCCAAATTAGAGGCTTTAACAAGTCACTAATTCCACAAATCCCATCCAATGTTCCAAGTATATTCAAGTTCTACAAATTCAACAAACATAGCACATGGTAGTAACATATTGGCATGGATTAATGCTATAGAAACAAAGATTGATGTCCAAAGTGTCAAGGCACCAAATCAATAAGAAACCCTAATGGATCAAACATAGATCATCTATGAACCAACACAAGCATGAGATGAAATTCTAGAAGTTAAACTAGAAATTTGGTTACCTTAACCTCAATCTCCCAATCCTACTAATGGATGAGCTTCTTTGGTGAGTCAAAGTTATTTTCCCCAATTCTTCCCTTCAACTCTCACGTTCTTCTCTTTCTTTCTTTCTCAAAGTAAGCCACGTTTTGATCTCAACTCAACAAGTCTTAGATAGATATACAAGGTATATATATATAAGGGCATAAAAGGCGAAAATCAATCGCTTTAGGGTGCGAAATAAAAATTTCCTGAAAAATCCTTATAGCTTAAAAATCATGTAGATTCCAAATATCAAATCAATTTACGCAAATTAAATCTCTCGATGCTCAATTTCCATTTTAAGTGATTCAAGTGTATACAGAATCGTTCTAATTCAACAGATAGAAACTCATATTTCCAAGTTCCATGCTCTTTTACTATATTTTCACATAGATTTCCACAATAACATTCAAAGACACAGAACAGGAGATTATAAAGACAGCAGAATCAGATATGAGGGTCGGGGTATTACAGTTTTGATCATTCTTACATCAGAAATATCCCCCGCAAGGAGTTGGGCTTTTCCAGCTTTCTGGGTGTCTTCAACCCTTTCTTGTTCAAACTGCTTCAATGCAGCTTCCTGTTCTGTATCCACAGTACTCATAGTGCCCAATTCCTGAGCCAAATTCTTGACGCCAGTGCTCTCTGTCAGTTTTCCATTTTCATCAGCCATTCAGCCACTCTGACTATTCTTGCTTTCTTTTCTTCTGGTTTTGTTTCAGTTCCCTCCTTCCTTTTAGGTTCATCACTCAACCACCCAAGGTTGTCCAATGACCCAATTAAATCGAACTAGTCAATCTGCACATCCCCTCGATCTTGTTCGTCATAGAACTGTAGATTATCTAAGTCCTTCTCAAGCTCCGCCAGATCATCCAAACCTTGGCTCAGGCCATCCTCTCTAACCACATTGATCTCCATTATTGTTGGCAATACCACTTCTGGCTTGACTTGGCCAATCGGCATGATGTAGCAGCACGGATCATCCTCCCACTCAAACAAGTCCTCAGAGCACTTGAACAGCGGACTCGTGCCCTCCTCTAAGGCCAGCTTCCCTTCTTCTATCACTGTCACCACCACGAGTTTAGGTTGGAAATGCAGACGTGTCCATCATATACAAGTCTGTGTTTTAGGGATGAACACCGCGGTTTAGGTAGGTAGGAAGGGTAATATATACGCTGGGGTCGTAGGAGAGGGCTAGTGTATGGATTAGGTTTAGATTGTAAGGTGAAGGAACCTGATTGTGGGCCGGGAGAGGGTTGGTAGTCACATTTGGCTTTTGGAGTGGTGTGATTACCTTGTTGTCGATGAGGTCTTGAATCTCATGGCCTTGAGTTGAAGCATTAGTCGATGTCGTGATTGTCTTCTTGATGAAATGCCTGATGCTTGGCTAGATTGTGTTTTAGTAGGAGAGGATCAGGTAGCGGCTTGAGATGCCCCTTTTTTATCAACACCCTCATGGCTTGGGATAAATGCATATAGAGTGGGGTAAAGTTCCTTTGAGATCAGGCTTGGCTGTTTGAAGTTTGTGGAGTTGTGTTGGCAAAGGGATTGGCGGTTTTGGTTATGGTGGTGACAACACTCACATCAGCTGGCCGTGCAGTTGTGCTACCACTAGTGGTTGCATTGGAACTGCATACAAAAGGCCGTTTGGCCTACTCTTTCTCATCAGTGATCAGTCCTTGTTTCATGGCATCTTTAATCTGAACTCCCATCTCATGGAGCTCGGTGAACGTGAACAAGGGTAGGACTATCATTTTCTGCAATAATTTCCTGTACAGATTGCAAACTACCATTCTTATTTGATCTTTCTCTGAAGGTTTGTAGACACCCTATTTTTGATCGACCTTAAGACTCAGACATCATCGTTTGAGCACGCGATGATCACGCATGTTTGTGCTCCTTTCGAGCTTCTGGGGCTTTCGGCTGAGCGTCTTGTCTCGGGACCTCTTAACTCTCTTTTTCTTGGTTTGTTTTTGGACCATGCCTTGGTGCCTTTGCCTGGATGGAGAGAGAGGCCTGTAGGCTACTTTTCTCTCTTATAGGCCACTTGCGGTGGCCGGTAGGCTAGTTTCGGGAGCTTTCGGCTGAGTGCCTTGTCTTGGGGTCTCTTGGATCCCTTCCTTTTGGTTTGTTTTTGTGCCATACCTTGTCCCCCCCTTGCTTAGAGGAAGGGGAGGGCCTGTCGACCACTTTTTGTGGCTGTAGGTCACTTTTTCCTCCTGTAGGCCACTTGAGGTGGTCGACGGCCATTTTCTTGCTTTTGCAGATATTTTTATTGCTAGCTATGCCAGCTGTTAGGCACAGAAGGCATCCTCCATACACAGGGATTGTAACAAGCTTCTAGCTTGTCAAACAAGCTTAAGGCTTGTAATTCTATATAAGGGGAGCTCTCTCTCCCTTTCCAGGGTTCAAAATTTTTGGAGAATAAAAATTTACTCTCTCTCTATATATATATATTGTGCTTGAAATTGGATTTTCTTCACATATTTGCACACAACCTCTTAGCCAAACACTCCTACTTTATTATTGAGGTGCTTGAGGGTCTTGTTTGGAGCCTAAAAGCTAGTTTTTGGGTCAAGAAGTTGCTGTTGTTGCTGTGCTTCAAAGGTAATCCCTTTATCTTCTTTTAAGCTTATTTTTGTATACAAGCTCAACCACCTTTGCATGCTATTTTAGGCCTAGCTTTCAACTACAAAAAGCTCTATTTTCAGGTGTTTAAAATGATTGTTTAAGGCCTTGTTTGAGTTAGGGGTGGTCTATCTCCTTTGGTGGCTTGTTTCGTCTTGCTTTGTGCCATCTCTTAAGGCCTTTGAGATCATCTCTCTTTGGCCTTTTAACCACTGAATTCCAGAGGAATTTCAGTGGTGAAAAGGTAGTTTTGAGGCCCCAAATAGGAGGGGGTCATCTCCTCTCCTTGTGTCTTGATTGCTTGTGTTGATGGCCTCATACTTGAGCATGTTTTTCTACCATACCTTGACTTGATGTAAGCATGTTTTTGTGACTTTTTAAACATGTTTTAGCTCTATTTGTGGCTGGCTTGGCCACTTCTTGCATGCTTCTTACACTTGTAGTGTAAATTTTGCTTATTAGCTTAATATGCTTGCTATTTTGGCCTATTATTCTAGCTTATTTTGGCTACAATCCAGCATGTTTTTGCTCATATTTTAGCATTCTTGAACTCTATTTTGAGTGGTCTTGATCATTTGGGACTTGCTTTGTATAGCCATAGGGCAATCTGGCTCACTAGCTTTGAGTTTCAAAGTCTCTAGCATGCTTTACTTGAGTTGTTTGCATGCTTTGGCCTTATGTCTCACATGATTTCAGTGTATGTGGTGTAGTCATACTCTCACATGTTTCACTCTTTCAATGCTTTTGGAGAGTTGTGCCTTATGTCTTGATCATGGGCTAATTTGTATGCATGCTTGGCTAAAGATTTTGGGCTACCATCTCAGCATATTTTGGTCTTATTTTTCCATGTTACAACTCTAATTTTTGTTGGTGGAGTCATCTCTTGCTTGGTCTTGGTACTTGTAGTGCAATCCCATTCATTAGCCTTGCATGCTTAGTGCTTTGGCTTACCATTCTAGCTTGTTTTGGCTACACTCCATCATGTTTCTAGCATTGTTTTGACATTCTTTAGGACTGTTTTGACATTCTTTAGGACTGTTTTGAGTGATCTTGGTCCTTTGGGACTTGCTTGATATGGCTATGGTGCAAGTGCCTTAGCTAGTCTTGAGTTTTGAGCACCTTAGCATGCTATATTTGTGATGGTTGCATGTCATGGCATCATTTTGCATGTAATTTCAAAGCATATACATGTGTCATGTTCTCACTTCTTTCACTCCATGAGAGCTTTTGAGAGTTGTACCTTTGTGCCTTATTTGTGAGCTACCAAAGAAGCGTGATTTTCTACTCTTTTGAGCCTTAGTTTGAGCATGTGTTTACACCACTAATTTGCCATGTTTAACCTCTGTCCGGGGTTGGTTTGGTCATTTAGGCTTAGTATTGTATGCCTATAGCGCTATGCTCTTTGCTAGTTTCAATGCCTTTAACTTCAAGCATGTCTTGCATGCATTGTTTACATGATTTAATGTTGTTTAGCATGTCATTTCAGTGCTAAAATATATAGCATTTCATGCCATCTTTCATTCGTTGTATCACTTTGAAAGAGGTCTTAAGCCCTTTGTTGGTTTGAGCATGAAATTGAGGCGTTCATGCTTAATGGTTTTAGCCTTCTCTTGAGGGTTTCTACTAACCAATGGCATGATGCTTCTTTCATGCTCAAGAAGCTTGTGGCTTGGTCCGTCTTTCCAATTAGAGGACTTCTCACTTTTGGACTTAACCGGTTAAAGGACTTATTGGTAATCTAAAATGAGTAAACAAAATGAATCAAAGTAAAACATGCCAAGATAACATGTTTGAGTTGCGTTGCATGTGTTTGGATTAGAAGTTAATCCAAACACGAGAAATTAGGGGGCGTTTCATACTCAAAGTGATGAACGTTCCTCATTTCTTGGTCGCCGTCCCCCTTGATTGTGCATGATAGGGTGGAAGCCTCTTGAGTCTTGTGTGTTACTTGTGCATCCATTAACTTGTACAAACTCGGCTTCTCGGCCATCGTGCATTGCGATGCTCGGTTGGTGGCTCGAAATTAAGTACCATACTCCTTTGAGTTTGAGAAATGATAAGGACGGTAGTTGTACACACATACCCTGCAAATGCCTTGCCTTGCCCCTTTTGTACTCTGTTTGCAAAAGCGGAGTATCACGAAGCAATGGTGACCGGCGAGGAGAAGTGGCTAACCAGCCACTTTTTGTGGCCTATAGCCTCCTTAAGTGGCCGACAAGTGGCCTACAGCCTCCTCTGGTGGCCGACAGTCCACCAGCTTGAAGATGGTTCAAAGTGATTACGGTTCTAGGCGAAGCGGTCTAGGAATGATTCGGTGTTAGAATCAAAGCGAATGCAAACAGAGGCAACCGGTGGCAAGACGACGACATTTCGGGAGGAAGTCGACCGAGCATGAATGCATCCCTCGTCCTTGAGGCCTTTTAACTGCTTTATTTAGCTAGTCAATTCGTTGGGTTCTGTACTTAAATAGTTAATGCGCTTAGCTATTCATTTGTGTTTGTAATTAGTTAACTAGTTAGTTAATTAGTTGTGATTTGTAATAGTTAGCTTAATTAGCGTAGCTAGTTAGCTTTCATTTCACTCGGACCCTCCATTGAGAGGGCAAATGTTGTAATAAGTGTGTGTGCATGTGTGAATGTCTTCCAACCCCACGTCTTTCTCCCTTTTATTTACCCGCTTTCAGTGGTTAGATTAGGGAATATTTCGATTAGCATACCTTATGCTTGCATGCGTGCATCATTCATTCATCTTGCATGCACCGGGCTCGGTGCATCATTCAAACCGCATTGAATTTCAATACATTTACTTGAATACGTGTTTCAAAGCATGTTATCAAGTGTTGCACTCATATGCCATCTTAGATAGCCGAGCCTATTTTAGTTGCATTTTCGCATGTGTTGCACTAGGCACTGAACATAGTTAGGATCATGCATTGATTTCTAATTAGCTTCTGTTTTGGCTGGGAGTACACTGTAAGTGCTTATGCTTTAGCATCGTTACATGTGTGTAAGTGACTGCCATGATAGCATGCTTGCCATGACGCTATTTTCTTAATTGATTAACTGCATGAACGCCTGTGGATGAAGGCTTCATTACTTGAATTGGAACAATTCATCAAAATGTGAGTTTTAAGCCCACTTGAAGTGGCAAATCATCATGTTTTAAGCCCACCTTGTTTGGTGGCAAATCCGCATTTTAGCCTACTTGCGAGTAGCATCTTCAAACCACTTTTGAAAAAAAACAAACATGAGATGCTTTGTTCCAAATCGAGCGATTTAGTCTATACTTGTATGTTGTGCGCATCACATAGTAAGTTAGCTAATAATCAAACAAGAACACATGTGTTTTCAAAAACAACATATCATGTTAGTAGAGGCCGATCCTTTGATCGAGCGAGTAGGGGGTGCTCATTTCATGACCTTCCCCCCTTTTACCCAAGTTCCCAAGCCGAGGCAACTTTGGTGATGACGGACACGTGGCCTTAGGCACGAGTCAGGGTTTCCTAAATTTACCAAAACAAAATTTTAGGTGGCGACTCTGAAATCTGGCAAAGCATTCCATGTTTGGCGCTTTTTGATTAAAATTGATTTTCCAAAATGATTTGCCGGATTTAGACTCTTTGGTGATTTATCAGTCTTACATTGCACTTTGTGAGATTAGATTTAGAACTGTGACAGGAGTCCGAATTGTAGTAGCATGAACCCAATTTGCGCCCTCTCCGAAAGGGGGGGCGCGCGGAGCGAGTTCGGGCGGTCTACAAGATTGTGTAGTCATCATTGAAGCCTTGGCCCTCTGCCTTGTCACGAATTCTGATAAGCCCTCCTTTGGATCCTAGCACATTGCTTTGAGATCACGAGTTGTGACCTTGATTTGAGTGTTGTAGGAGTACTGTGCAATGAAGGCCTCGGCCATTTCCTCCCAACTCTGCTTCACAGAATCCTCCAGCTTTGCATACCAGATAGCTGCTATACCAGATAGGGTCTGGCCAAAGAGTGAGAGCTTTTGTAATCTAGTAAGGCCCATCGGCCGTAGAATATCTGAAAATTGTCAAAGATGGACCATGGGGTCTCCAAAGCCGTCGAACCGATCGATGTGTGGCATTTTGAACCGGTCTGGCAAGGTTACTGTAAAGTCAATATATCCATCTTCTATTTCGGGGATTGAGTTAACATCCTGTGCCTACTTGCAAAGCTTCTCTAGCTTGTTGACCTTAAGTACAATTGGGTCAACTTCAAATTCAAACGGAGCCTCAGTTTGGTACACTAGTGCCTTGGAGGCTTATGGTGGGATGGGGTCCACCGGATTGCCATGATTCTCAACTTGGGCATTAGCAGTATGGAGTGTGGCTCCTGGTGTTGGGATACCTATGGGAGGTGCATGAGATGCAGAAGCCGCTGCTGGCTATGGTTGTTGTTGTTGCAGCCTATTGATGACCTCAGCCTACCATGCAACGTCCTCGACCTAAAGAGCAGCATCTTGCTATATGGTTTCAACTGTTTGCTGAAGGTGGTGGATTAGGTCCTCCATACTAACCGGCGGATATTGTGCTATCGAAATGGGCTAGTGATCTCATCTTTGGGTGGATGTAGAAGGCGAGCGACTAGATCAGTGAAGTAAAGGGTATTCTTTGGATTGGCGAATTGTGCCTAACTCTTCTCCGTCTAGTAACCAGTAGGAGCGAAGCAAACACAGGTTGTCCCCTAACAAGATGTCCGGATCTGTACAGCCTCCTAACACAAGCCCAAAGCGCTTGGGGGATATCCGAATGCGAGAAGCAATGATGTTATACTACCTAGCAAAAGAAATAAAGCAAAAAAAGCGATGTCGAAACCACACAACACCTCAGCTCAGATGTTAACAACACACAGATGTAATCAAAGCTATAAGACTACACTCAACACTGAATTCTGCCTCCAAAATTGATACCCAACTTGCAACTGATACGCACGTTCCTGTACAGTTTCACTGTAAAGCACATACCAGTTAAATGAGATCCAAAACACCCCTATGAGGGGGTAGGGTTACCATGTCCTCGTTTTGTCAGGAACTAGGGTTCACTATTCAAACAAAGTGGTTTCACGCAATCCTATATGCGGGTAAACATCCTGCCCTAGTTTGGAACAGTTTCTATGGCTTTCGATATGCAACTAGGCCAAATGGTCAAAAAGGGTACCTCAGCAAGACTACCTAATATACTTCTCACACCAATCACCGAGAAGGCAAAGGACGATCAAACGGTACAACAGTAGCCCAGATCCAAGGGTTGTGTCTCCATCATGGCAGAGCCCGTGACCCGTCAGCCTTTTGACAAGCTTTTCAAGCAAGCTTTCGGCAAACCGTCCAGGAATAGCAAATGGCAAACACAGTGGCTTAAGTGCACCAATGCAAATGAAATGCAAAAAAACATATAAGTGTAGATAAAAGTTCATATCATGAGTTCGAGTCAAGTTCTCTAATTTCCCAACAGAGTCGCCAAAAACTGTAGCCTGACTTTTTCATGCCCCCTTTGGAAGTTCGAATATAAGCCATACAGTTCGGACTCCTGCAGTTCTGAATCTAATCTCACAAGTGCAATGTGAAATTGATAAATACCAAAGAGTCCAAATCCGGCAAATCTTTTGCAAAATCAATTTTGAATCAAAAATGCCAAAAATTGACTGCTTTGCTAGATACAGAGTCGCCACCAAAATATTTTTGGAGAAATTTAGGAAACCCATGACTCGTGTCAAAGGCCACGTATCCATCATCACCAAGATTGTCTTGGCTCAGGAACTTAGGTACGAGAGGGGAAGGTCATGAATACATTTGAGCACCACTACTCGCCCGATCAAAGATCAGCCTCTACTAATCATGATATGAATCTTATGTATATTATATGCTCTTGTTCCGATTTATTAGGCTAGCATTACTATGTGATGCGCACACACACAAGTATAGACTAACTCGCAAGAATTGGAACACTTGAGTCATGTTCGTTTTGAAAATTGTTTCGAAATATGTACCACTTGAAAAAGTGATTGCATGTGAACATTTACTCAAATTATTCCAATTCAAGCAATAAGCCTTCATCCACAGGCATATAAGCAGTTTATCATTTAAGCATTTAGCCTCATGGCAAGCATGCTAAACATGGCAACATCAACACACATGCAATTATGCTAAAGCGAGTAAAGGCTCACTTAGTACTCCAAGCCAAAAAAGAAACAAAGTTAGAAAAATGCATGATCCTAACTATGCAATATGACTAATGCAACACATGTGATATGCATTTACTAGGCTCGGCTACTTAACATGGTATATGAAATAATTTGATAACATGCAGTCTAAGCACGTATTCGAAGAAGTATTTAAAACGACAATGCAGTTAGAGTGATGAATCGAGCCTCGGTGCATGCAATACAGATGGATGCAAACATGAGGTATGCAAATTGAAACATGATGTCTCTAAACTAACTATCTTAAGTAGTTAAATAAAAGGGAGAAAGACGTGGGGTTAGAAGACATGCACATTATTACATCATTGCGCTCTCACGAAGGAGAGGCTTAATGAACTAAGCTAGCTAGCTAACTAGCTAAGCTAATGAACTAACTATTACAAAACAAATGAAATTAGCTAAACTACTTAACTAATTATTACAACAAAAAATGAACTAATTAATTAACTAATTTAGCTAATTAAATAATTACAACACAAGTGCAATTAAAATAAGTGATTAAACTAAACGACTAGCTACTCTGCCTTGGGAAATGAGGGATGTTCAGGCGTATGCTTGATTTCCACCCGAAAAGCCGTTGTTTTGCTTCTAAATGCCTCTGTTTGCACAGTTGAACACCAACATTACTACTCACTCTACTCTGCCTTACAAACTCACTGCTAAATTTTGCACGTGGCGACCATTTTAAGGGGCTGCCACCACCGGCCATGGATGGTGATGCACCGACCACTGCCGGCCATGGAAACTAGTCTGCCGACCACTAATGCACAGGTTCATCTTGCTGCAATAGAGGGCAAACAGAGCCTATACAGGGTATCTCCAAGGTTTGTTTGCACAACTCACCTCTCCTTTTCATGGACAAATCAAAGGGGAAGTAAACTTAAGCCACAAACCACTAACTCAAGCAATTTCATTTCATGATGGCTTGTAACTCAAGATGTGCAATTTCAATAAATGAAAAACAAAACACAAACCTCCTCCCTTTTATGAATGATCAAGGGAAGAAGTTGACCTTGGAGACTTGAATCATTTCATCACTAACAAGTATGAAATGGTTCAAGCTTAAGTGTTCCATTAACATCCAATTGAACACAACCAAATTATTTTCTTTCTCACTTTTAGTTTCAAGTTTTAGTTACTCATTTTAATTTACCAACCATTCCTTAATCCAATTAAGTCCAATGGTGAATTAAAATCCGCTAATGGAAAGAGGGCTCAAAACACAAGTTGCTTTAGGTATGAAAGAAGCATCATACCATTGGTAATAAACCCCCAAAGGGATTAAACCATTAAGTATGAAACCTCAATTTCATACTTGGGCAAGCAAGTGACTTGAAACCACTTTCAAAACAAAATAAAAAAGCCAAGAATGGAGGAAGATCGCAGAGATTATTAGTGCTGAAATGAAGTATGAAAAGCCCAAAATAAGTGTTATCAACTCAAATAAGTGATGTCTAAGACCTAAAACATCAAGCTTATGAGGACTATTACACTAGAAGCATGCAAAACAAATCTCAAATGCAAACAATAGCCCAAAATAGTGCTAAAATGAATTAAAACAAGTCCTAAAACATCTTTGGAATGAAGCTAATAAAACTAGATTAACATGCTCAAATATGGCACAAACTAGGCTAGCAAGTAAGACACAAGGAAATGAGGCTAACCCCTCCAATTTTGGATTTCAAAACATGATTTTAACCACTGAAAAAGCTTTAAAAATCAGTGTTTAAAAACTTGGAAAAAGATAGTAAAATGGTGGGAAACATAAGGGCAAAGGCCTACAAAACAAGGTACAAAGAAGGTTTACCACCCCTTCAACCTTTAATGGCCTTAAACCCAAGCTCCCCCCCCCCCCCCCAAAAAAAAAATAGAGTTTTGACAGCCCAAAACAATGAAAAAACAGTAAGGAAGAAAGTAGAGAAAGCAAGCAAATAGGTAGAGCCTTATACCTCTTGAAGAGAAGAAGCAATTCCAAGCAACAAAACAAGCAAACAACACCCTCTAGAGCTCAATCCAAGCTCAAAAGTACCTCAGCTCAAAGGTGAATAGATTTGGTAAAGGGTGTATAGGCAAAGATTGAAGAATTGTAGGCTAAAGTGTAGAGATTTGGTAGAGAGAGAGAGAGAATTGTAGAGAGAGGAAAATTTTTGAAGCTCAAAATTTTCTAACCTTCAAAACAATATGAGAGGTCTTCTATATATAGAGAACCAAGCAATTCCCTCAAAACATCCAGCCCTACATGTGGGTGAAGATACATGCATTTGTGTAAACAGCTGGCATAAAATATCTACAAAATACACTAGTGGCTGGCCACAGCTGGCATAAAGTATCTACAAAATACACTGGTGGCGTGACCCAAAAGTGGTGGCATTAGGCCACCAAATTCTGTTTGGAAAAAGCTAGGCTTGGTCCAAAATTTGGGACAATAATGGTACAAGGTTTGAAAGGCTCAAAGGTGGCATTCATGAGGACTTGAGCATTTGGTGAGCATATAAACTCATCATTAGGTGTACATCCAAAGACGTTCAAATCGTAAGGGCCGTCAAAAATGGGGTGTCTACACATGGGTTTTAGGACATCCGAGAAAAAGCGAATGTGGACCATAAGGTCACTAGCTCCATCAAACCTATCAATGTGTGGTATTTTAAACCTTTCCGGCAATTTAACAGTTGTTTCCGTATACCCATCTTCAATGTCTAGGATAGCGTTGATTCCCAGTGACCTTTTAAACATTTTCTCCAACTTGGCTAGTTTCAACATAGTCAGATCAAACTCATTTGTTTCCAAGGGAAAGAGCCCTCCCATCGATTGTGGAAAGGGAAAAGGTCCTCCCGATGGCTGCGTAGAAACCCTCAAGTCTTTTGGTAAGTTGGGTTCAGGAAATTCCTCAGCTGGTGGAGGTGGGATTAGATGAGCCATCGAAGGCAGTTAATTAGCAGATACCCCCAGATGGGCGTTGCAATTGAGTAAGAGCATCACCATGGATGCCCACTATATTGGCCATAGCATCCAAACTTTGTTAAAGGGCCAACAACATGTCCACTATGTTTTCTGGAACCTAAGGCATCACTGACACTGATGAACTAGGTGGGGATGATCTAGTTAGTGAAGAAGAATTACTCTAAGCAGTTGATGAGGCTTTTGCTTTTCTTCTTCCTGTAACCAGTGGCAAAGAAAATAACACTAGTTGTCCTTGAACCAAATCTGTAGTTCTATTGGGTCTACCAGTACGAATCCACAGAACTTGGGGGATATTTGTCTGTTTTGATGCTATGGGACTTAACTACCTTGCCAAAATACATCGGCCCCCTAATCAAATTTTTTCAACATCTTTGGCTCATGATTCTTGCTAAAGCACACTAAAAGCGAACTTAACTCCTGGCGGAAATGCCTAAACCATTGAATTTGAGAAGCCCTGTACAGATCCCATACATTGGACATAACACATAATAGAAAAGAGAACAAACACCCATATGGAGGCTACGGTTACCATGTCCTAGCTTTGAAATGATCTAGGGCTTCACTATTCAAACAAGTGGTATCATACATCCTAGAATGGGAGAGCATCCTGTCCTAATTTTGGAAGGTACTATAGCACATTATATGTACAAGGTTGGCTCTATACTCTAGGGGTTAAAGTTAAGGGGACGTTAGGAAAGAGTCCTTTGGGTAATAACCAATGAAGATCCCATAAAATCAGAAAAGTCAATATAGCCTCTCTTCGAAGTCTAAGAACCTTAGATAGGAGAGCTACCTTTTTTGACAGATCTCAAAAGGTTATAACACAAGGCCTCCAAAGTAACATATAGATAGGTATAGTGTCACAAAAAATATGACTGCGCTCCCACCAATGCATGTAATGCAATGAAGATATAATTGAAAATAAAAGTCATATCATGGAGTCCGAGTCAAAGTTTCTTAATATCCCCATGGAGTCACCAGAAACTGTCGCATTGCCTGGGGGGATACCCGCACACGCTAAACAGTTCAGACCCTCAATTTCTTTGATCTGGTCTCACGAGTGCAATGTGAAACATAGATGAGAGTCCAAATTTGGAAACTTTTATAGAAAATCCGTGTTTACTACAAAACCTTTGCCAAAAATGGACTACATCACCAGATCTTAGAGTCGCCACCTAATATTTTGAAAAAATTAGAAAACCCATGACTCGTGCCAAGGCCACAGTTTATCGTAACCAAGGATGCTTGGCTCAGAACCTTAGGTATGAGAGGGGAAGGTCATTAATTAAACACCCCCGCTCACCCGATCAAAAGAATGGCCTATACTAAACCATAATATGAGTTTTATTTCCTTTTTATGTTCATGTTCAATTATTTAATAAATCCTAAAATTTGCTATGTGAAGCAAACAAGTATAGACTATGCCATTCATTTTGGAGCAACTTGATTTCATGTATTTTGAAGGAGTTCTGAACATGTACAACCTAAACAAATTGAGTTTACAAGCATGAAAATCAACATCATTCCAAATTGAGTGACACAACCTCCATCCATCAGCATTCAAACAGTTATATCAAATAAGCAAGTAGCCACATGGTAGCATGCTTAAACATAGAAAGAAAAATATACACAAACAGGATGTTAAAGCATAAAAACTTATATATTTATCGACGTCCCGCGAACAGCTACAAAATAAAGTTAGGCAATATGCATGATCTTATATACAAAATCCCAATACAATTCACTCATGAAATGCAACTAAAGATTGGGCTTCTAATATATGACATATGAATCATCTGAAGAACATAAGGTAGCACACAATCACACAAAAATTGATTAAATACATAAATGCAAATTTAGCCGAATCAAGATGCATGAAACATAGATGCAAAGCATGGATATGATGAAAAGCAAAATATGATGCATATTTACAAACTAGGAAAGCAAGTAAAAGAATAGGATAGAGAGAGCAGGGTGGGAAATTATTATAACACTGAATAATTATATATCGAATAAGAGAGAGGAAGAAAATATTATAACAAAATAAAACCTCACAAATCTCTCAAATTAAAAGAAAAATAGAAACTTTATAAGCCATGGAGATCATCCATCAAAAATTTGTTTGCTATTCTATTTCGCCTTTGGAAAATCATTTAGGAATTCCTGTTTTTCATGCAACCAAACGAAGGGAAAAAAAAAATTACCTTTCCATGAGATGGATATGTTCAAAAGGCTATCAAATAGAAAATCTAACAAGTATGAAAATTGAAGCTAGGAAACACCAAACCAAAGAAATAGATGGAAATCTACATTCATTTCTTTGTAAATAAAATAAATTAATACTCAAATCCATACTATTAATTAGAGATAGTAGATTGTCATCATTTTAGAGGAAGTCTTACAAAGCTTGTGAAAGCTCTATAGGACTTCTAAGAAAATAGGGAAGAAAATGGAAATACATATAGCTCATCAAAATTAGTTAATGACTTATCTTCTTACTCATAAAATATTTATGTAAAATCCATTTCCATGTTCAAAATTGGTCAAGAATAGAATTTTTAACACTTTTAACGAAGAAGTCTTTATAACTTCAATTACATATTTAATAAAAGAAAATAAATGAGAAGAAATCTAAGGAACAACTTTTACAACCAAAATATCACATATTTAATAAAGAAAATACAATAAAATAAATAAGAATAAATCTAAGGAATAGAGGCTCGACCTTCCACTTTCACAACATAAATATCACATATTTAATAAAGAAAATACATGAAAGTGCTTGACAAGATTGTAAAAATTCACCTTTGGAGGAAATGGTGAATTTTCTAATTAACAAACTTTCTTCTTTACACCCTCATGATTATAGTGTATGCTTTGAAATTTCCGCGAGATGTTTCAAGTTCTAACTATAATGGAATTTTGGATGGTTGAAAAGGCTCTCTTACTCTCAAAATAACTTAAAATCAATTTCTCTCTCTCAAGTTTTGTGAAACAAAAATTCTCTTAGCCAAAATTTTCTCTATTTTTGAAACAAAATTTTCTTTCTCAAAATTTTTTCCCTTTTTTTCTCTTTTTTTTCTTCAACAAAATGAGGTTGTATTTATAAACTTCCAAAACACCCAAAACACATGGCTAGCCATATGATATTTCCAAAAACACATGGCTTGGCATGTGGTATCTCAAAAACATGGCTTCCCATGTGATATGAAACCAATTTTTCAAAAGCTGCTAAATTTTCTAGAAAAGAAAAAAAATTCAAAAAATATTTTTGAATAGGTCTAAAATAATTTGGCCAAAAGCAGTGTAATGTTGGAATTAAAGCTTAAACTGACTTTTCTACTAAGAAATTTGTAAAATAGCACATTCAATTTTCATTCAAGATTGTTGAAAGAAAGCGCCCAAGTCTTAAAAATTTGGTCAAAATGGAGTGTCTCTGACTATTCTAACAAGATAGAGAAAAGATATGAAAATAATCACAAAAAAAAAATTTGTAAAGAAACAAACAAACTACATGATGTAATGATGAATGAACACCCTAGCTAAGATTAACTACTGAAAATAGGCTAAGAGAGGTACTGAAATTGAAAGAACTTGAGGATTTACCTACTAGTTTATGTAAACGAAGGAGAACACCAAAGAAACAAGAAAAATCGAGTTCCTTACTTGCAAGCCTCCCTCAATCGTGGATTCGAGTTAGGGTTGAGGTTTTCAGTGCTGAGAGGTTTTTCAGAGGCCTAGAGTTGCTTTGGGTTATGTTATTGGAGCTAAGGTGGCTCTCAAAAACCTCACAAAAGCTTTCAATTTCTTCACTCCTTTCAAGAAAGGAGAAGAGGCCCTATTTATAGAACTAAGGAGAGGTTTTGAAACCCTTCTAGGGTTTCATTGCTTCCCTTTCCACTATTCCCACCAAAAAATACACCAAGATTGAGTTTTCAAAATAAATCTACCATGCTTCAAAGTCTTGTCACACAAGCTTTGTGCACACGCTACGATTGTACATACGCACAAGTAATGTGCACACTCACATCTAACATGCGTATGCACACTTTGTCTTAGTACACATGCCATACATGCACACACAAGTCAGGTCCCACGCCTTAGCTTGCAACACAAGTAAGCCTGAATTGCATTTTGATCAATGTTTTTGATAAAACTGGTTACTAATCTTTGGAAAATGCATTTGATCAAAGCACAATCAAGCTTCTCTCTCTTTCCCAGGGTTAAAATTTTGGTTTTTAGCTAAAAATTGGCTCAAGGGTAAAGTGGTCATTTTTGCAAAAAGTTGATTTTTCGCTAAAACGAGTTTACACAATAACTCTAAACATCCTTAAACATGAAAGTAATTTACCATTTCACCATTGGAAGGCTTGTAAGTGCCCGAAGTCTTGGGGTTAGTCGAAATGGGGTTTCTATGCTTATTCCATTAGAACTTGGTCCTCTTCTTTAAAAGCTTGAATAGTAATTCATATGTCAATGTCAATTTTGCGACGAATTAACTTATGAATTGCACTTTGCCTAGAAAGCTTCTAAGCTCCTTTTTAGTCCTTAGAGGCATTTCTAGGATTAGCTTTGATTTTAGAAGGATCCACTTCTATCCCTTTTGTGTGATCGGGAACCTAACATTTTTCCAAGCTGTTACCCCAAATGTACACTTCTATGAATTCAACCCTAGTATTAGAAAAATCCATAGATCTTCTAAAAGAATTTTTCTAATGCAAATGCAATAGCCCTCTCTTTCTTTGGATTTGATGATCATGTCATCCCCATTCCACCCTTTTGTGGATCTTGTAGTAGTGATCTTTTGCCAAATTTCTTGGTGTTCTCCAACAAGCGCAACCCTATGTGCCTTAGTGTAGTAGGATGTGCCCTCTTTGCCCCAATGCTTTGACCTTTTTAATTACCTTTGATTGGACTTTAAGTGCTCTATTAAGGTGGCCTCCTTTCATTTTCAATTTTAATTTCACGGGTTTATTGTGAAGTCTAGGGAGATTTCATGTTGTACAATCTTATGATCGATTCGGGCATGTCTTCATAGGACCGTGCAAAAACACCTTTAAATTCTTTTAAAGAGCAACTATATGCTCACATTTCTCTAAAGACACCATGGATCCAATCTAGACCATCTGAGGACTTTTCTCAATACCTAGGTTTATTGAAATCACTTTATCCATTATAGGTTTAGCTCGTCTTTCCTTTTCTCATTCAATTAACTCCTTTATGCTTTGAAGAGTTTCTTTCTCAAAATCATTTTCATTTTCAAAATTAATGGAATTGATATTGTTAACTAATGGAACTACAAAGTACTCAAAATCACTCATTATTTGATGTCGGAACAGGACTTACATCTAACTCAAACTCAAAATAGATAGAATACTTAGACTCAATTCCTACTCCCAGTTATAAGCTTTGGGCCATTCGAATTGGAGGACACATCAACATCCGATAGGCCAGATTCTGACTCACTTGACTCACTACTAGACTCACTGTTAAATTCATAGACAAGACAATTTCAGTGGACCAGTTTTGAGGTTGGTTGTTCATTGCATCCTCTATGTATTTGGTGACATTCTCTTCCAATCCTCCATTTTCCAACATCGTCACATAATTGAAGTTTCCCAAGCCAATGTGCTCAATCTCGATTACCTAATCAATCTCAAAGTCAACCCATATCAATCTATCTTGCCCATTTCTAATGCAATTTGGACTTGGTTTTCTTTTAAATTGGATCAAGCTTTTCTAAACTAGATGGGTTAGGCTTTTACGGGTTGGATGGACTCTTTTCTTTTTTCCTTTCTCTTTTATTGGGTGGACTAGGTTTCTTCTTCTTTTTTTTTTTTTTGGACTTTTTCTCAAATGATTGGGCCTTTTCTAACTTCGGATGGACTCTATTCTTTTTTTTTTTTCTTTTTTTTTTTTTTGGTTGGACTTTTTACGAGATAGGGCTTTTCTAGGTTAGATAAATTTGCTTTCGAGATGGGCTTAGGCTATAGCTTGCAAATCCTCTTTTTATTGTGACTTGAGTGAGACTAACATGGGCTTTTGATCAACTATATCTTGAGTCTGAAACAGCAGACTAGATATAGTCCACTTGGCTCGGGAAATTTCTTTTCTAGGAACAATGGTTGCAAACAATCCTGAGATTAGGCATGTGAAGCCCGATCAAATTCTTCTCAAATTTACCATTAGATCATCACTATTTAGGTAATAGTTTCCTAACCAAGAATTTTATGGAATTTTGAATTCTTACCAAAGTGAGAACTTAACAATTGTCTTGCCATTCTTTACTTTTCACTTAAGGAGTCCCAATTTTATTTAAAAATACATGATCAAATTACAGTTTCAATTTTCTTTCCTTTCTCTTTTTTTTCAATTCCTTTTTTTTTCTTTTCAAAAATTTTTATTTCAAATTTTTTTTTTTTTTTTTAAATCAAGGAGTTCAGATTTTATTCAAGAAATCAATCAAATAATCATCTCTTAGCCATATACCTTCTAGAGGAACCAAAATTTTATTTAAAATGGAAGATTTAGTCACCACTTCCTTATTTACTATTTTTCACAAAATTAAGGTTCCTTCCAAAGATAATAGCCCAAAGATTTTCTTCAATCAAATGCTTACTATAATTTCCAAACCCTACTCAAATTTTATTTCAAAATTTTTTCAAGGAATTTCATATTTTATTCCAAGCATCTAATTGAACAATCATCTCATAGTCAAATACCTTTTAGGGAAATGGAAAGTTTACTCAAAATTGAAGACTTGATCATCACTTCCTTGTCATTCATTTTTCCATAAAAGCGAAATTTCCCCAAAGTCAGTAACTTAAAGATTTTAATTCAATCCAACACCCTCCATAATTTCCAAAATTCTACTCATATTTAAGAATAAAAAAATAAAATTCTTCCCCCAAGGAGTTTCAAATTTTACTCCAAGCAATCAATCAAATAATTATCTTCTAGTTAAATACCTTTCAGGGGAATTGGAATTTTATTCAAAATGAAAGACTTGGTCACCTCTTCCTTGAAAGACTTGGTCACCTCTTCCTTGTCTGCCATTTTTCCATAAAATTGAAATTCCCCCAAAGTCAATAACTTAAAGATTTTCATTTAATCTAAGATGAAGGTTTTTTTGTTTTTTTTATTCTAAAATCCTTCTAAAGGAGTTACAGATTTTATTCCAAGAAATCAATCAAATAATCTCTCCTAATCAAATAATCTCTCCTAGTCACATATCTTTTAGGGGATTCAAAATTTCATTTCAAAATGAAAGATTTGGTCACCACTTCCTTATCTACCATTTTTCCATGAAATCAAAATTCCTCCTAAAGTTGGCAACAGGATTCTTATTCAATCAAACTCTTTTCATAAATTCTAAAACTCCACCTATGATGGTTTTATCATTTACAATTTTTTTTTTTTTTAGAAGTTGTATCTTGATCACATATTTTATTCTAAAATAGGGATTCTACTTAAATTCCATGTTGGAAAGAAACCATTCTAATTGATCACTAAAGTAAGATTTCAAATTCAAACTGATTCTTTAAATTAGGAAACCATTTCCTAATTTACTCTTGATTGCGAATCATAATCGGGATCGAATCCTTTGCCTAAATTGAACCCCCAAATTTTGTAATCAAATCCTTGTCGAGAATAAACTTCAGTTGCCCCGAGTCAAATCCTTTGCCTAATTAGACCCCCAAATTATTGTTTTCCTGATTGTTGATCCACAAAATCAAATTAAATCATTCCCATTCAAGACAAGATATCACATAAGCAAATAATTTGCATTCATGCCTATTTGGGGGTAGGATTGCCCGATCCTAATTTGGAAATAGGATCTAAGATTCACTAAATGACATAAAAATGCAACAATACAACCCTGGAAATGGGGGTATATTGTCCTAGTTTGGAAGGTGCTAAAACTTTCTATATGCAAATGGTAGATTTAGTCTAGAGGGCACATCAATTATGACTATCAATATACAAGAGGATGATCAAACAGTACTAATAGCATAATATGATGCTTGCTTGTTGACATAACATAGCCCACGAATAGTGTCTAGGATATTATGAAATGAAGCTAGGTTTTCCGAGCACACAATAATGCAATGCAATTTAATAATTAACCAATAATCTCATAAAATATAAATTTTCAAGTCAAGCTAACTTAATTCCTCAGCAGAGTTGGCAACTGTGAGCACCGTGCCTTTTTCGAGTCTAAGGCACGTTTCCCACACCAACTCACTTTGACCAACAAAGAGTCACCACTTAATTTTTAAAGGAGAATTAAGAAACGTTTGATAATGAAAACTAAGTTAAGGACCCGACCCATCTGACCAAGAGAAATTTTGGGTTCAGGAGCTTAAGTACAAAAGGGAAAAGCCATTGAATAATAGAACCCCTTTTTGCCCAATACGAAGATTGGCCTCTACAAACTTTGTATTTTATGATTTTAGCAGTTAATTATTCATACCAATTCATTTTAAGCCCTAAAACCCTTAACTAACCTAGAACTAGGTGATTTGAATAAAACAAGTGTCATTTACTTTAATTTCAAGAATATGACCATATTTTCCATTAGAATAAAGATTTTTCATTAAAAATAGATTTTTAACATGACATGGCCATAAACTTGAACTGAAATAGACAACACTTATAAAAACACTCAAAACAACCAATTTTACACAAAAGAGCATTTAACTTACATAATTGACGAACAATGCAAATAGACACATATGCTAGGGGCATTGAGAGGAACTTACCCAGATGCTCATTCAAGCGTGTTACATGCATTACATGAAATAAAACAGACTTAAAATACAACTAATACATACAAGAATGATCTTACGCCTGGTTTGAGGCTACTAAAATGATGAATATGTATAGAATACAAATAAAAGTAAACACATAGACTAACTACTTGATGATTCAAACCGAGCCATGCATGCTTATTATATGATCAAAATAGTCCTAAAAAGCTAATAAAATGAAAAAAAAAAAAAAAAAAAAAAAAAAAAACCCTACATGATGCTATGATAACCTACCACCAACCTAACAAGGATAAATGCTAAAAAATATATCAAAGTGTACTGAAATACAAGAACTAAAAGGGTTTTACCTGTTGGTTTTATTAAATCAAAGAAATGAAAAGAATAATGTAAGGAAGTCAAGTTACTTGATTGCAAGCCTCCCTCAAGCTTTGTTTATGAGTTAGGGTCCAAGTTTTTAAGCCTTGGAGTATTTTGATGGTTTAGAGTTGCTTAGGGTGGGTATATTTTGGAGTCAGCATAATGGGGGAGAGGCAGTAGGTGTTTTGCCCTTAAATTCTCATAAAATGGTTCAAAATATTAACACTTTCAAAGGAAGAAGGAGGCCTTATTTTTGGGCTTGAGGGAAGCACGGAGGCAAGTTAGGGCAACTCCTATCGCTTTCTCTTCCACCTCCCCCTAAAAATGCACCAAGATTGAATTACCAAAAATAACTTTGTCACACTTGGATATACTCACGCACTCATAACTAATGCTGCGTCTTGCGTTGCGACTTGATACATGTGCTATATGCATGCACAAGTGAGGAGTCCCATGCCTTTAGCTTGCTTGTGGCCCAAGTATGCCCGAATGGCCTTCTTATCAATGTTTTTGATAAAACCGGTCACTAGTTTTGGAAAATTTATTTGATCAAAGTACAACCAGGCCTCTATCTCTTTCTCAGGGTTACAAAGTTGGTTTTTGGCTAATAACTGGTCCAGGGGCAAAATGGTTATTTTCATAAAAAGTTGATTTTTGGCCAACACAAGTTTAAACAATAACTCCAAACAACTTTAAATATCCTAAAGGTGATGTAATTACAATTTCATCATCCCGAGGCTATAGCGCCCTAAAGTCTAAGGTCAATCAAAATAGAGTTTCTATAGACACAGTGGTCGGCGAGCCAAAACCACAAACAGAGCAAGAATACTCCTGCAAGAAAGAATATAGATATATGAGCTACAAGTTTAAGGGAACAAAAGCATAACAATGATAAAACCTCTCTATACCGGCCCGTGGGGCGTAGCCAGGAGGCACATAGATGGTGGGTCAAAAGCGGTCTTGTCGACAATAAATAAACCTATCCTGGCAAGGTGGCCAGCAATGAGAAAAAATGCAGAAGTTGGGTTAACTCATTGAAACAGTGCAGAAAATCGATGAAAGTTCAAGTGCATGGGTGTTCAAACAGGCAATGTGACATGGTGTTCATGGCAAGGTGACATACATGGGAAAATATTCACAAAATAATGGGAAACATGCAGGAAAACTCTTGGCATTCACGAAAATACTCAGACAATCACTAAAAACATCAAAATCAATTGAAATGCGATGAAAATACAAGAAAGTAAATGAAAAGCTGAATAGTTCAAAGGGTAGTGGAAATGCACAGGTGAGTTGATGCCAAAACAAACTTTTGTTTGGTTTGAAAATGACAAAATTGAAAGTGGAACTGAAAAGTCAAGCGAAATCTAAGCCATGTGGAACAATGAGGCGCCAGAAGAGAAAAAAGGCTAGATAGAGATAAAGAATTTTCGATTAAAGTGAGTAAGGAAATAAATACCTAAAATCTTTTTAAACACTTTGGGTCACGCCGAGACTATTTGCATTGCCGATTGTATATGTGCACAAACTTTGGTGCACCGCCATCAGTCGGTTATCTTGTATGCACATCATGCTCTAGCACACAGTGGCCCATGCCCGCTCATGTGGCGACCACCATCCACCTCACGGACCCATCTCCAAGGCATAGGTATGCTCTAAGCATTAGCATGCCTTTCAAAACCTAACTTTTAATTACATTTGAATTTATGTAGCATATCATTGCACCACTGTGACACACTCCTCCTTAGCATAACATTGAGCATGGAAAATGATTTTCTTTAACTTCTCCTAGTGAGTTGTTTATTAGAATGGAAAAATGTTTTCAAAACTTATAAACCCACTAGAAAATTGCATGACTAGAGTCACCTTCTTGGTGACTCAAAACTTTAAAATTAAAAAAAAAAAAAAACCAAATTTTTGGAAAATTGAAATTTTTAATATAAAAGCTCCTCAAGAGTGAGCAAAACTTGGAAAATTTAGATATAAAAGCTCATCAAGAAAACAAAACCTAGAAATTTTTGGAATATAAAGCTCACTAAGTGAAAAAAATTGAAAAATTTTGAAAACCTCATGTTTAAGTAGGGTGAGCATGACTTGGATCATGAAGACAACAAACACGGCACTCATCTTAAACCTCATGTCTCATAAGGGGTGAGCATGACTTGGATCGCAAGGCGACAAACCGACACCCATCTTAAACCACATGTCTCATGTGAGAACAAGCATGACTTGGATCATAAGGCAATGAACATGACACCCATTTTTAAAACCTCATGTCTTTTAAAAGAGTGAGCATGACTTAGATCACAAGGCACCGAACACGGCACCCATTTTTAAACCTCATGTCTCATAGCAAGCATGACTTAGATCACACGGCAGCAAACATGACACTCATTTTCAGACCTTATACCTCGTAAGGGAGCGAGTACGACTCAGATCGCAAGATAGTGAACATAGAACAAACCTAGAAAATCATTCAAAATCATGGAATTGGCATATTTTGGCAACCATGATGTGGTGTGTATTGTTTTGGAATTGCTTTCTCTAGAATATTTAAAAGAATTTTCACGTCGCAAAACTTCGAGAATGGAATGGAATGGAATGAACTTTGCCTAACCGACCGCGACAAGGTGAGTCGGCAAGTATTGTCTTCTTTCCTTTTCAAAGATTACATGATTGGCAAATGTTTGAGTGCTTGATGAACACACTTGCACTGGCTGAACTATTGCATAACCGCCCGAATTACACTAATCGATTACTTGCATCGGGGATATGTAGGTTGTCATAACTTAAACACCCTCTAAAATTTAGATAATAACGACCAGTAATCACTTGATTACCTCTGACCTTTCTGAGTTACAAATGTTCTTTTTTTTCATCATGGGGTCTTTCGGAAGCAATAATTACGTAATTATGATGTCAGGTTGAGCAATGCCTAAATGATCCAAGTTATTAGCACTTACACACATATTATGACTTACAAACACAACTTATGTACAATGAAACCTTCATCTTTAAGTCTGGGGTTTTTCAAAACCATCTTAACAACACACACACACACACACACAAAAACAAAAACAAGAACAAAAAAAAAAACAAAAAGCAAAAACAAAAAGCTTAGCAAAACACTTAACAGATAGATCAACAAAAAAGCCTTCAAGTAGGCATGACAAGATAGGTTCACAAAAGCAAATCACAGAGTGACCCTAAAAAGGGTGATCTCCCTCTTGATCACCTATATTCATATAACATAAGAAGCGAGCAAAGCTAAGATGAATAATAGTAAAAATGGAAGAGATATAGATGAATGACTTTGGACTTAAAAAGCATGTTAATGTAATACAACACTTTTCATATTACGGCATTCATGTGCATTACACATGGGCCTTTCGAAGAAACTCTCTCCTTTGGCGGGAGGCGCAGGGAGGGTTCTAGCTACTATAATTGGGACTCATGTCATGGTTACGAATCTAATCTCACAAAGTGCTGTATAAAGGATAAATCACCCACGAAGTCCAAATCCCACGGTGGTTTGAAAAATCAATTTTGAATCAAAAGTACCAAACATGGGCGCTTTGCAGATTTGATCACCACCTAATGTTGTGTTGTTTGGTTGGGGGGATTTGAAGGGATTTGGAAAGGGAAAGGGAAAAAGTGTGTGAAAACTAGGTGAAATATAGGCACATTAATGTGTTATTCATTTCACCTACCATTTTCCTTTCCAATCCTCTCCAAATCCCCCCAAGCTTCTGGCATATATGTTTGTTTTTAGGAATTTGAAACCACATGACTCGTGCCCTACAGGCCACCGATTGTCATCATCACCAAAGTTGCCTGACTCAGGAGCTTAGGAGTTACTGCGAGAGGAAGGTCTGAAATAAAGGCACCCAGCTTCGCTTCGATCAAATCGACCTCTACTAAACATGATATGTTGTTTTTGGAAACATGCGTTCTTCCTTCCGATTTATTAAGCTAACCTTACTATGTGGCCAGCATACGGACATACAGAGAGTATAGACTAAATCACTCAATTTGGAATAAACATCTCGTGTTTGTTTTTGAAAATGGTTTAAAAGTGCTACTACATAAGGTAGGCTAAGCCTTGCAGATTAGTGCAACCTCAAGTGGGCTTAAAACATGATAATTTGCCACTCAGGAAATTTAGGAAGCTTAAAACTCACATTTTGATGAATTGTTTAATTCAAATAATGAAACCTTTATCCACAAGCATTCATACAGGTTAAGCATATAAACAAATAGCCTCACTGGCTTAGAGTAATAACTTTATCATAAAGGTCCGCACACATGCAAGGATGCTAAAGTATAAACACTCCGCAGTGCTCCGGCTCAAAAAAGAAGCTAATTAAAAATCATGCATGGAATCCTAACTATGCTAGATGCCTAATACAACAGCATGCAAGAAATGCAACTAAGTAGACTTCGGCTTCTCTAAGATGTCATCATGAATGCAACATAATAACATGCTTTTGAAACATGTTATTTGATGACTTAAGTAAGTATTTGAAATGTCTAATCTGGTTTGAATGATTGTGCGTCGAACACTTTGGTGCATTAATACAAAGACATAAAATGAATGATACTTATATGCAA
Organism: Camellia lanceoleosa; assembly: GCA_025200525.1. Taxonomy (NCBI): domain Eukaryota; kingdom Viridiplantae; phylum Streptophyta; class Magnoliopsida; order Ericales; family Theaceae; genus Camellia; species Camellia lanceoleosa. Next base: position 89,075,863 of record CM045758.1, on the reverse strand, counting down.
AAGCATAAGTATGCTAATTGAAACATGCCCTAAAACTAATGCCATCAAAAGCTAGTAAATAATAAAAAGGAAAAGACATGGGGTTAAAGGAAGACATTCACACACACATGCACACTTATTCTGACAGTATTTTCCCTCTGTTGGCGAAGTGCGAATGACCATACCAGAGGCTGAGCCAAAAGCCACTTATTACAAATCAACTAATGTAACATGCTAAGCTAATTAATTACAAACCAAGAATTAAAACTAGCTATACTAAAGCTAATTGGGATATTACAAACCAAATCCCTAGAGAATGATTAATTACACGAACTAATCTTAAGCGATAAAATGGCTAGCCAAAAATTGGATTAGCCAAAAAATTAGTTAATAAGCAATTCAAATGAAATGGCCTCAGCGAGGGATATGTATGCGGTTGGCTTCACGGAAATCACCGTTGTGCCATGAGTTACCTCATTTTACCTCACGATACTCAGAACATCGAGCATACTTTCCAGTTGCATCTGCCCCAATAGGAAGCGGTTTGGAAAGAATTACAACAAGTGGCGGTAGCTGGCTGAGGATACCTCAACTAACCCGGCCACTTCAAGTGGTCGGCGAGGCTAGTCTGTCGCTAACCCGGCCACTTCCCTTTCCAAAATCTGACTTTCGCTTGAGATCAACAAAGGCCTGACAATGCATTTAGAAATGTGGCTGTTACCTTCTCTCCTTGTCATTTCTCAGAAACTCGAGGAAGTAGTACTTTCAGCTCTCAAGCCTAATCATGCATCTCAATGCAT